>OU896707.1:72200334-72930591 GCA_918026855.4 Phaedon cochleariae | reverse complement strand
GTCTCACTTTCCATGGAAGCACCCCCGTATCTTATGTAATTATCGAGTTAGGACACTGCTCGCTAACAGCCATGGAACCCCCCACATGTTCAGTGAATTATATTAGATAGGTTGGAAATCACTTCGGTTTCGAGAACACGAAACAGAACGTCTCCACCTACTGAAAAGATTTTAGTTTTGAAATAATAAATTTTGTCTTACTTTTCATGGAAGAGTACTACAGTACCATACGTAATCATTGATGTAGGAATCTGAACATTTTTGTGAGCAAGAAAGAGACCAATTTTCAAGTAGAATCATCTTCAATGATACACTGCTCGCCAGCAGCCACAGAACCACCAAAATTCCCGAAGGAAAAAATTATTGAATTCTTGATTTTTTACTTGTTTAGATTCAAGTTTTTCTCAATAGATTCCGATTTGACAATCATTTATATCTAATAACACCTTCAATATTTTCATTTGACGGTTTCCATACAGGGTGTGTAAACTATATCCATGTTTTTGATTCAAATACTTTATTCGACAACTCTAGGCATTTTGAAAATAATATCAACTGAAATACATGTAAATTGGTTCTGAAGTTGGAATTCGATTGACCAAGAAAATCACGAATCCACCGACAATCAAACATTAGGACATCGGAGTATACCAAATTATTGTTATTGATTGAAAAATCCATTTTAATATAAGTAAAGGTGAACCTGGATGAACACTGACTGACTGAGTGATTCATTATCAGGTGGTACAATTCAATTCGGGAAGAAGACCTTTGGTCAATATCATGATGAAACATTTTAGAAAATGGCGGAGGTTCTAAATGAAAATATTGGTGTTGTAGCATCCACCATATTTTCAATATTTTCATTTTTTCTCAGAGGATCACAAACAGATATTAGAAATGATTCTGGAGTTGATATCCCCAATGTGCATCGATGCAATTCTAAAATCAACATAGTTGGGGCTTCAGGTGTATAGTCCATATCTCTGTTCGTAGTTTACTCACCAAAATTGCTTGCAGGATACCAATTATAATGTTTCCATGCCATGTTGAAGAAAAAAGGGCTCAATTCCAGGAAAAGGAAGTGATTGTTTGTTGTTTCTGATTCAAGTTTTTCGAATGGATTCCTATTTGATAATCAAACATATCTTACACCCCCAATATCCTTAATTAGGAGATTCCTTGAGGTTGTGTTGAACCATAGGTATCCATATTTCGTATAAATGTCGAACGTCAAGGCCTTCTTTTATTTAAAACCTTTACTCGATAACTTTTTCCATTCTGGATCGAAATCCACGTAAATTCCTTTAGAAATTCGATTTATTCCTTTCAATTCGCCAACAAATAAAAACAAATCAACACATCTTCCAGCTAAAGATTACTCACCACCAAGAATCAAAGTTTGGGCATCGGGATACCAATTCATTATTTGTAATAAAAAATTTCATTGCAATGTATTGATTTGTCTCTGTAATTTTTCATGAAGAGATACCTTTGGTGATCATAATGGAGGACTTTCAAATAATGGCGGAGGTTCAAGATGGAGATTTTGGTTTAGTCGCATCCACCAAATTTCCCTCAAGAGAGACATGATACAGCTCACAAAGGCAACATTGTAGTTGTCACTTTCCAAATGTTTATATGAAGTTTAGATTCGAATATCTCCGAGAATTTCTCATGTTGATCGATTCGATAAGTGATGGATTGATTGATTGATGGATTGATTGATTTACCTAAGATTGTGTATCTTTATAGTCTACTAATATACACTCACCGGCAAAAAAAACCGGCCACCAAATAATTTTCCCAAATTTTTCACCCTGTAAGTTTTGCAATCCTTGTCCGATTTTTGTGAAATTTCGATCAAATACTAGATTCATGTTCCAGAATGTTAGCCTAAATACTAGTTTCCGTTAAGAGCTGATGATGTGATCATCATTCAGGGAAAAACCAAAGTTACTTCTTCACCCATTACTTCATAATGCCCTGCGGCGATTGTTAGTGGTTGAACTTGGCTTCATTATGCTTTGTATTGAAGTTTGATTCCTTCTAAACACAATATTTTTCGATTCACGTCAATATCTTATTTTTAAGAGAAAAGTGATTCAAGAAATTATGGCATTTTTCAATTATTATTAACAATAATCAGAACCTTCATAAACTTATTGATTAACAACATAAAGAATCAATATTACCTATTTCTACCTCAATTTCGCAGCACTAACCGGATAAACCTCAATCACAAAAAACAAATAAAGCAGACCTGTAGTCAATAACGAGTATGCCCTCCTCGTGTTTGAATTCTAGCATTCAACGGCCGTGGCATCGAGTTGATCAAATTCCTCAAGTGGTCTTGAAGAATTGCCTGAAATTCTCCTTAATGGGCGAATCGTACCTCTTAATGAGTCTCTGTTTAGGCCGGACGAAGACAATTGAGCATCAAGAGTTCTTCCCTAAGATGCTCTATAGGTTCTGGATTATTAACGATAAAAATTTTAAAATTCCATACTGTCTTAAAAACACTTGTATCTTCTCTTGAAAAGAAGATATTGACGTGAATCTAGACCAATTGTGTTAAGAAGGGACGAAAAAGGATCACACTTCAATTCAAATAATGATGAAGAAGACGGTTGGAGAATGGTTCTGAATCATTGTTAATTCAAATCGAAAAATCCATACTTTCCGAAAACCCTTATATCTTCTCTTGAAAAGTGGTTATCGATGTGAATCAGAAAACATTGTATTGAGAGGGATCACACTTCAATTCAAAACATTATGAAGCTCACTCACCTTTTCCACAGGGCGTTGGGAAGGGTGAAAGAGTAACTTTCGCTTTTTCCTGTATAATGATCAGGTCATCATTCCAAAACGAGAATATCCGATTTGGTCGAAATTTCCTCAAAATCTGACAAGAATTGAAAAACTTAAAGAGCGAATAATTTGGCAAAATTTTTTGGTGGCCGGTTTTTTTTCCGGTGAGTGTATGTTTCAAATTTACATCTTTTCAATTTATCATGGTGAACACAGTCCACAACATATATCTTTCCGTTCTCTTTGGTAAATCACCTTGTACATTTCAATTCCACTTAATTCTCATTCCGACAGACCTCTGTATTATCAAATAAAAATTGAAGTTTTTTATTCCAACTCTCCCATTTGATATTACTTATTTGATAGTTCCAAATCAAGAGACGCACCCAGTACACAAAGTTTCAAGCTATCAGACAAGTGAATATGTTTCGAAATCAGTTGACAAAATTCAACCCTAACGGAGGAATGTCCAAAAATAGTTTATAGTTAGTGATAGTGTCCACCAACCTGACACTTGTGGAGTGCTATTCGACGACCCATACCCATCATCCATAGTCAAAGTTGGCGTCACATGGACATTAGACTTCTTGTTACCATTCTGATTCATCATTTTCTCTTCAACGCCTGCTTTGATAGTCTCAGTGCTCCCAAACTCCTCGCTGGAAGCACCCCTTTTGCTTTCCGGATCCTTCTTGTTCATGTCTGAGAAACTTTTCGACGGTTTCTTGCCGAACAAGTTCTTCGCAGTCAGTTGGATATCAAGCGAACTTTTGCGCTTCTTCTCTCTCGAAGGTCCCGAGTTTTCGTTACCTTTCGTCAGTTGTTTCAGCGGAAAGTTGTCGAAGAAGCTCGATGACATGTTGCACAGCACACTATTCGAACAGCATTTTGAAAGAGAGTTTTTCGCAGTTGGCGGCGAGTTGGTTCATGAATTTGCGGAGTTCCGGTTACTGGACTATGTGATTTTAGATTTGGCTGCCGGAGGGATGAGATGCTGATGACAAACTAAGCCGCGATTCGCTCTCCCGATTAGATCGGTGGAGGAATTGACAGGATTCTATTGGAGTTGGACGGACGACAGACGCTGTCCTCTTCTAGTCCATTGTGATCCTTTTTCGGCTGTTTCGAGATAATTGACGCGCGAGTCTGGCCGCACTTCAGGTGTGATGATTTCACAATTCACTCGAAATTTAATTAAATTTAATTAAAAAAGAATGGAATTCGATTATAAAAAATAAGGATTTAGAAATAACGACATTTATCCTCCCTACGCCACTGTTTATGTTCTGGATATATATTGTTAGGGAAATAAAGTATGACCAAGATATAATAGTAGGAGAACCGGCTGCAAATTCCGACCGTCTGCTGATAACGAAAAGTTATATGTTCCAAAGGCATGTGAAAACATTGAATTTTATCGAACTGCACCTGTGCCAATCACTATCCTGAAAAAAATGATTGAAAAAAGGCACTTTCCTGTGCGGTTATTTGCACTCATTTCGCGATTTGATAACGAGATGAGACCAATCCCACTATATAAGCAAATTTGAAAGCTATATGTTGATGCAAGTTTGTAGCAATTACTGAAACTGATATTCAGCAATATTGCGAATGTAAATTTGTAGATGTAACGTTCCAGCAATGTCACAGCAACATGTTATATTGCTGCAATGCTACATTATCAAACTTCACCTCTGCAATATTGCTGAACGTTCGCTTGAGTTATTATTGCTTCAACATACGCAGATTATTGCCCTAATGACGTGATACTGATTCAGAATGATCTGGACAGTCTGACTGATTTCCACATTACTTCCAGTAGAAATTCAATTCTAATACCAACCTCGTTATAAATTTCAAATAGAAAGCTATAAACCGTCAAGCATGCGCGAACTAATAAATTCCAGAACCCTTATAACATTATATATGTCATATGTTAATTGCGTTCTGACATACGACTCAGTGATTTGGAATCATCTCTATAATATTTACGCTCAAAAACTTGATAGTATTCAAAACGAATTCATTGATTGCGTAAACAGGAAATGCTTTCCGCACGTCAGCGAAAGGTGCACCGTTCGGAAAAAACTAAACCTCATTTCACTTGAACACCGGAGGAAAATCACAAACGTAAAGTTTCTTTACAACTTGTAAATCACAAATGAGACTCAAACGAAATTGTAAGTCAGATTCGATATGCTGTACCTATAACTACAGCACTCACCAAACTCTTTTATTCTTTACCGAGCAAGCTAATACAAACTTTCATCTAAATTCCCCTCTTCACAGGATAATAAAGACCTACAATATTTGATCAAATATTCCACTAGCATATCTGCAAATAGCTTCTACAAATTTCGATACATGAGTACACACTTTTCACAATTATAGAGCACCACTGTATATCTGCCAAGTTGCACCCCCCAATAATTGTTTTTTAATTGATCTTATATTCTCATATCATCTTAATATGATATATATTGTAACTATATAACCACTCAGAGGATGCATTTTTTTGGGCCGATCCACTTTGCACCCCACAATAAATAAATAAATAAATAATAGAATAAATAAATAAACATAGCTTTCAACTCTGCTTAGTGGGAAGCTATCCGATACCAATTGAATAGTAGATCTCAAAAACCTACCTGTGCCACCTCTCAATCTGAATCAAATCAAATGGCACAGCGATTTATTTGATGCCATATTATTCTGGACAATCTGGACACACTTCCGTCATGTGATAACGAGTTGAAACAAAAAGCAAATGGAAGGGGATAATTTGCGTATATACTATATCCAAACATGCCGCGATTCAAACTGAGCTTAGTTAGAGGCAGAGTGTCAGTATTTCCGAAAATATTTCGTCCCTCTGTCGAGAGATAATATCCGATGGACCAGTGTGAAACTCATCTAGTGATCGGACTACAAGCATTCGAATCCACATGTAGAGTTCATGTCTCACTAGGTAACAATTAATAATGCGAATCACGACAAGAAAACATCATTTTGGTATTGCCAGGGGACTCTTTTATTTCACAAAACATTCGCAATATTCGTCACATTTTATCGTATTTGAAACTCAAAATGTTGGTGAATTTGTGAGGCTCCTAACAACCAAGAGACTCACTTGAACCTCACATTCTTGTATAATATGTAACAAATGGAATCAATCAGTTTCATTTGGTATCATAATGTGAATCATAAAATGACCAAAAGGGTCTGAAATAGCAGTCATTGTGAGTTCAGTGAGACTCTATCATGTCGAGTCACGGATGTGATGTGTGGCATGAATGTGATGCCCTCTCATATCTCTGGGATCAATCTGTGTTAACTGGGGGCACATGACTACACCACAAGCATCGACCAAGATATCAATTCACTACACTCCACTCCACTACACTGGTCTACGCCGAAAAGTGTATTGTAGTAATATATGTAGTGTACAATATAAATTTCATGCAGAAACAGCGGACAGGCCTTATAGAATGCCTCTTGTAGTAAAGTACAGCTGTATAAAAAAAAGTGTTGGTACAACTATATTCATTCGAGAGAAATTAACGTCAACTTATTTGCGTAAAACGGGCTATCGGGAATGAATGTTTACCAAATGATGACAGTATAAAGAAGTCATAGGTTCTAAATACACAAAGCATTGGCTGAGCCTGAGATGCTTATACTATGAGCCAGTTTCACACAACTAGAACTAGGATGCAGTTAACCTCTCTTTCAGTGCTGCCGTTTTGCAAGTAATTACTTGCAGTAGCAAGTAATTACAGAGTTTCGCAGCAATCGGTAAGGATTCAACATATTGCAAGGATTCTGCAAGGATTTTGATTTCTGAGTAAACGACCAAAGAGAGGTTAACGACCTTAGGACCATGTTTTGCGTAGCGTGATCGTCGTGTTCCGTACTTGTACTTCCGTGTTCCTGATCTTCTGTGTCATTATTGTCATTCATTTTGACAATTGACTAATGTCTCGAAGCTTGGCTATACACTAATGACAGTTGACATTGACAAATACTTATTATATACAGTGTCATTTGTCATAAACAAACCTAACCAAACCATCTCTTTTCTTTTCAACACTTGTATGAGTTGTATGTACGCTTCTTTATTGAATGAGACGGTATATATATATCCTAATAAATTTCATCAAAATATCTAGTGGAATCACAGATATTGATGAAAAACATTTTTTTTATTCTACCATCTTGCATCTCAAAAGTTAAGACGTTTAAGTCACACCTTCATATGAAGATTTCTTTTCAAAATTGACCCCCCTGAATATTGATATTCAATTTTAGCAAACACCCTGTTTTGGCAGTACATACATAGGTACTTTCTCAAGTTCTCAGAGAATGATACAATCTTCTGCTTCTCTCTATATTTGCAGTGGTTTCAACTGTATGCACCACTTTCCCAATAAAATACAAAACCCCGCCACTAGTTTTTCCAACGGAATCCTCTTCAAGAAAAGAACATCCAGTGAAATTCTCTTCTTTGAAATCATCAACTTTCGTTTCAAATGGTTTCAAGGTTATGTTCTTGTCAACCGACACAAAAACAAAAGGCCTTTTCATATAGATATATTTTTAACACGCATGCGCTCGTTTTTAGATCCAGAATTTGATTAGGTAATGCGAAGGTGAAGTCTCATTGGCTATAGTTCCGACACAAAATTCTGATTGGCCATTTCGAATATGGCGGTTATTATTGAAGTTATGTCAACAGTGTCAACTGAGTGTCAACCACCATGGGCATTCGTCATTGAGAAACAACAATAACAATACAGTATTTCCGATTCTATATTCCTGGTGAGTATTAATTGTATTATATTAATTTAAATCGAAAAACCGTTACTAAGGAGTGTGGTGCAAGTGTTTCGGTGAAAATGGCCGCCACTGTCGTTGGATGCGAGATGTAAACACAGATAGTCATTTGTCATCTTAATGAAAAGGCCTATTATCTGAAACTTATTTTTTATTTGACATATTCAAATTCACAGCAAGTGGTTGAATCGGGACAAAAATGTTCCATCAAAACAAATTTCCTATCCTATCACAGCTGTACACATAATATTAAAAAAGATCTAGTATGATTTAAGACAAAACAGAAAAAAATGTCAATGGTGATGGACCTTTCTTGAAAGACGAGAAGATCAGGTCAAGATTGTAAACAATTTTATGGCTGTCTATATCCTATATACATTTTCACCACCTCCATTGCTGATTGATAACAAATTCATTTAACGACTAGGATATTTCAGTATTTCACCAGTTCAACAATGAATTCATGGCAAAATCTTGCCCAAACTGTTTTTTTTTTATTGAGTATTCTCAACTTCGCATTTTCAATATTTTCGATGAATTCATCGGATTTTCTTCTTCCTCTGAAGACTTATTATTGATTTTCAAAAATTCGATATTGGGAACATGGTGTTTCTGTTTCTGATTACATTTTATTTGCAGAAACAATTTCCGTTCCTCAGAAATGCTATATTACTGAAAACACTCAGTGGCAAATCCCAATAGAAAATATATGAATATGGTGAAGAAAATTTGTATATCCTAGCATTTTCAACTCTATTTTATCGTATTCATTAGCTGGATGGATTGTCATTTTTTTGAGTGACCCCAGAATAGCAATTGGAGAAAAGATATAGGATTTCAGAAAGCAATAACACTTTTTGAGACAAAATCTTGATCTTCTCGTTTTTCAAACGAAATAAATAAATAAATATCTATTGCAAAATCTAAATTAGGTTTGTTATCATTTGTTTAAAAAAATTAGGCTATTTTGCTGACCAATACAAGGAATGCTTCCAAGTAAGTGAATACTGAAATGCAGGTCAATTCTTCGTCTGTGGCTGCCATCACTTAATATTCTGAAACAGAAATACAATTGTAACGTCTTATATGTAAATACAGATTAAATTTCGAATCCGAATGTTTCAAAAAGAGTTTTCAAACATCCACTTCCTAACAACCGAATTGTTTTTCAATAAATTTCAAAAGTTTTTCATTCTTTGTACCTGCATTCTCAAACATCTATAGCAAGATCAGAAATTTTCATATGCAATATCACAATGGGGAAGACCACTGAGGGATGAAATCCGTGCAAACCTCTTTCAATCGACGAATCATGATTTACGTTTGATGTACAATCAATATTATGAATTGAAATTGAAGGGAATCGAATCTATATCGTTGTGAAATCAGCATATCTCATTCGATATTTTGAAAAGCCAAGTATGATGGTGGAGCGGTGACGTATTAGTCCCGAACTGTATCCATCTCTCTCTGATACTTCGTTATTCTGCAGTGCTGGGGTGTAATTGGTAAGTTCAAGGACAATAGGCGTGTTGGGACTAAGACGTCGCACCAGTCACACCAATGAATTGAGAAAATTTCAAATGGCGCAGGAATTGCGTGTTTTGGAATGGACGTATTCTAATTTATTTTTTTCATCGTCTTAGCATGAATGAAAAAATTCAAAATTAATTCACTAGTAGTTTTTCAGTATAGAGTTCACGATAATGTCGTTTTAAAAAATCAGTGGTCTCCCCCATTGGGATACTTATAACTACAATACTATTTTACTGGAATTAGGCGATTGTTGAGACAATAAAGGAGCGGCTCGCGAGAGTTGCACACGCTGCGTCCATCATTCTGGCTTCCAACATTAAAAACGAGGTTGGTGGTCACGTTTGGATCAATTTGCCTTCTGTATAGGTAAACAAAGTCTGATAATTATCAGTTAACAAAAAATATCGATGTAATACAGGAGAAACCGTCGATTTTGATGGAGTGGAATGAATTCTAAACACAAAACCTGAAACATTCATAGTCCTATAGATTCAAAAGACGGAATTCAACAAAAAAACAAAAACAAAAATGAGTAAGCTATTAAAAATTTTAGTTTAGGGTTACGTCCACAATCTACAATATCATTCAGCATCAAAACCTTTTTATTTTTTTAGTTCAATGATTATGTAAATTATGATCATGTGATGAAAATAAAGCGATGGGGTGCATTATTAATCTGCATTTTCTAGAACCAACTGTAAATTCAACAACCCTAGAAATATTCCAAATCTTATTTCATTCTATAAACAGGAAGAAATTGAAAAAACAAACTTCGCATTTTGATGAAGTCAAGAAAGTCCATAGTTATGGGACTGGACAATTGAAATAAGTGGATAGCAAATACATATCAGGTCAAATTTTGGTGAACACAGACTGCATATTCCATGAAATAATTGTATACATACAACTTATTACCGGATGAGTTGAAAATATACATGATGCAAGAAGATTTAAAATCAATCTCAAACAATACCTGACCAGGAAAATTTGATTGAATAATTTTAATATGTGGTGATATGATTACTCAGAATTGTAATGTAACAACTGTCATAGTCAGATGAAGTAAGAATGTTTCCACTGAGTATGATTTATTAGGAAACCTTTTCATTATTTTTAATGATTTTTTTTTCAAGTATCCCCATTATGAATAGTCATGATTCTTGTAGTAACAACAAACACACACACTTAATTTATCCACCAGACCAATTGAAGGGTCTAGGACTAAAATGGTATAAGTGTCAAATAATCTTTTCTGTGTAATAATGAGTGTCAAAAGCTGATTTTTGATACATAATTTAGCAGATTTTGTACAATAACAGAAAGACTGTAGTGAGCCAGAGTAAGATGATTTTTGTAAGTGGCATCCGTCTACTGAACTGATGAAGCAACTGGACTAAACACTATTTTTTATGAAGAAAAGGCATTGAATCTTCTGTGAAATGTATAGAATAGGAATCTAAAGTTAGTGCAAAACCGGTATAAGTATAAGCACTTCAACCATGTTTGCAGGAATCATCAACACAAACTCTAGTATATTCACTGCCCGGTAGATGTCAGTCGCGCTGATTTCAAACACTTATATATATATATATATATATATATATATAGATTCATAAAGAGGGAAGATGAGATCATTTGTATATAAATGATTGCCAAGGTGAGATCATTTTGGAAAGTCGAGATCCATTTTCGGATCTCGCCTTTTTCAATGTGTATATCAGAGTTTTTCGGACAATATCGATACGATAGAGTTCTATTTTGAATTTCATGCCGGATCTCATCTGAACAATTTTTCACCGATTTTATACATCAGTAGTTCATGACTGTTTATGGTAGGGGGCGCTCACGACGGAGTATATAAGTAGAGACATTTGAACAAAAGTGAGATCCGAGAATCCGGCAACGTCGTGGAGCTCATGTTATCTTAATTTATCCTGTATCCTGCTACGTACAGATTTTAACTGTTTATCTATAGCATGGAAATAGGAAGATAGGAGATTGTTCGCAACACAGTATTGAATATTCTACAAAAAATTGTCTGTGATATTGATTTTTTCAACAATCGTGAAGAATTCGTGATGACTAATATGGCATAAGTAGCTGCGAGTTTTTGGGAAATGGGATTATTATTTTAGACATAATCAAGAATTCAGGAGAGAGGATGAATTTTATAATCAATATGGTCTGATTCCATTCAAAATTGATATTTGTGGGTTGTCGTGGATAGTGAGTTTTTCGAGGAGAAGTAGGTATAATTGATTCAAGATGGCGGAAGATTTTCGTGAACATGGTCTGTTCCTATATTCAGAATTGGTGTGGCAGTTTTCGATGTCAGGGGTTATGTATTATTGTTTCCCAAAATTCATTTTTTTTTTAATCGCTTGGAGCGCACGAAAGGGGATCCCTATAATGTTCAAAGAACATCGTGCGTTCCTAGGAAGGATAGGGACAGGCGGTAGGTATTGGAATTTTTTTTGAACTTTTGGAGATTATATCTTGTTGGGAATACTTCCACAGGCAATGAATTCCAGAGCCTAGCCGTTCTATGGATGAAGGAGTCTTGATAAAGTGCTGTTCGACATCTTTCGAGGTTGACAACGAAAGGATGTGCTGACTGGGCTTGTCTAGTTCGTCTGATTGGTATTGCTAGTGAAAAAATGATAGCAGAGATTTCCGAAGAACATTTCCCGTGGAAGTATCGATAGAAAAGTGAAAGGTCGCCGACCCTTCTACGGTGTTCCAATGATGTCAAAGAGTGAGTGAGTGTGGCGTCACCCACCGGGCGGATGGCTCTTCTCTGGATGGAATCTAAGAGCATCAGCGTATGTTTTGGTGCTGAACCCCATGTGTGGGAACAGTATTCTAGAACAGGCCGTATCTGCGCTTTGTAGATCATGAGAAGCTGTTGAGGTGTAAAGTAGCTTTTCGCACGGAACAAGAATCCGAGTTTCTGTGAAGCAGCTTTTGCGATGGATCTGACATGATTATCCCATGAAAGAGTGTTGCTGATGGAAATACCGAGCATAGATATGGTGGACTTGGTGGGGATGGTGGAGCCAGACATTACAATATCGGGCATACTGAGTTCTGCCTTTCTAGAGAAAATGCAGGCTTGAGTTTTGGTGGCGTTGAATTCAACTAGGTTGTTCGTTCCCCAGGCTGTGATTTCAGCAAGATCTTCATTGACAGCATTGGCCTGCCTGCGTCGTGAGTTCTTAGTTTCCTGGGAAGAAATGGGAATTCTGGAAGAGAACGCAGTATGGAGGGAACTATCATCTGCAAAGCTGTGGATGGGGCAAGTTGTTACTCCCAACAGATCATTGATATGAAGCAGGAATAATGTTGGTGCCAAAATTGATCCTTGTGGAACGCCGGAATTGATGCCAATGGTATCAGACGATACACCGTCCACCACCACGTGAAGCGATCTGCCTGATATATTCAAGATGGTGCACGAGTTTTGTGAATATTACCCGATTCTATTCAAATTTGATTTGTAGGTGTTTTCGGGGTCGGAGATTGTGAATTCTTCATCAAAATTCATTAATTCAAAATGGCGACTCCTAGATGGCGGACGAGTATAGTGATTCTGCTTCGATCCGATAACAAATTGGTACATGGGGGTTTTCGGGTCGTAGCTCATGAATCCAAGATGGCGGACGAGTTTTATGATTATGGTCCGATTTCATTCAAAATTAGTATCTGAGGATTTTCGAGGTCTGAGATAACAATTTTTTTGTTACTATTGGAGAAATGAAAATTAGTATTTCTTTAATCAGATGTCAAGATTTCAGTATGGCTGCTCCAAGATGGCGGACGAGTTGTATGATTATTGTCCGATTCGATTCAAAATTAGTATGTTGGGGTTTTCAGGGTCGAAGATTATGAACTCTTCGTGAAAATTCATTAATTCAAGATGGCGGCTCTCAGATGGCGGGCGAGTTTTGTGATTCTGGTCTGATTTGATTGAAAATTGGTGCGTAGGGGTTTTCTGGGTGAGAGATTATGAATCTGTCAAAATTCATGAATTCAAGATGGCGGCTCCAAGATTACAAACGTGTTTCATGTTTATGGTCCGATTCGTTCCAAAATTGGCATATGGGGGTTTTTCAGGGTCGGAGATCATGAATCTTTTGCCAAAATCGATGAATTCAAGATGGTGGCTTCAAGATGGCTGACGAGTTTTGTGTTTATGGTCTGATTCGATTGAAGATTGCTATGTGAGAATTTTCAGGTTCAGAGATTATGTATCTTTTGTCATGAAATTATTGAGAAATGGGTTTCATGATTGTCTGATTTCATTGAAAATGTATACATGTGAGGTTTCACCATTTCTTGTCTAAACTCAATTTGGTGATTGACTATTGATTCAAGAAAAATTTTAATACTATAGTAAAAAACAAATTCATGAAGACAAGTGCAGGAAAGGGAAAGGTATTTTCCTTGATCGTTTCACATAGGTTATTTTTTGTGTATGAAATCCGTTAATGATTTATATTGTTCTTCAGTGTGGTTTGATTCGACTTTTCCGTTCATTTCTTTCTGCTTCGGTTTACATTTATTGAATTCTTTCCAAACATCTTATCTTCCTAGTCCATCGACTACGCATTCCTCAGAAAACGAATTTTAGTCTTCAGTGGTCTGAGAATGCTTCTCATCCATACTACATGATTCTAATAGAATCAGTCAAAAGACAGGTCAGTCCCATAAAAATTTGAATCCAGAATAGGATGGATCATTATTATTCAACCTACCCCCTTTTTCACAAGTATGCACTACTTCCTCTTTCAAAGCCAATTCCACCAGCCTATCACTACGAGCACTTAACTTTTTCGCAGAATCAATATAAGTAGCTCACTCATCCTGGGTCTGAACTAAACTAACAAGTCGAATAATTTAAAAGTGAATAAAACTTTGATGAAATGCTTCTATCTAATCGCTCTGGTAAGAATAAAATGAAAAGTTCCTTTATGCTCTTAACTATCAACTTATAGCTTGTCGCGCGATTCACTTATGAGAATAACCTCTAGTAATAATTTAAGTTTCTGAAATCAACTGAGTTTAAATTTATGAAATTTCAATTTAATTGAATATGGATCATCGCGACAAGCTTTTATCATCATATGAATTGTGTATAATGAGGTTATGAGTTGATAGTTGAAATTAAAAAAAGATCATTTCATTTTATTCTTTTCAGAGCGTTCAAATAGAAGCGTTTGCGGGTGAACTCCGAACAGTCCAGCTTTTCAATAAGTTACTCTCAACAAGCCCTGTCATTTGACACCAATATTGTAGGAGTGCATTAAAAATGGCTATTTCGCCGTCCTGGATGGTCCACCATATTGGATATAAAATGACGTCACATTATATTTCGAATTACTCTCAACAAGTCTTTTCATTTTATACCCATTTTGTGAACGTGCATTGAAAATAACTATTTCGCCACCTTGAAGGGTCTGCCATATTGGATTCAGAATGACGTCACATTATTTCTTGAGTGATTCGCAAGAAGCCTGTCCATTTGACACCCATATTGTAGAAGTGCATTGAAAATAACTATCCCGCTATCTTGTATGGTCCGCCATATTGAATTCAGAATAACGTCACATTATTTTTCGAGTTACTCCCAACGAGCCCTTCCATTTGATACCCATATTGTAGAAGTACAATGAAAATAACTATTCCGCCATCTTGGATGGTCCGCCATATTGGATTTTGAATAAGTTCACACACCTTATCGTGCATTGTCATCCAAACTAAACGTGTATACAAAATTTCAGGCTCATCGGTCGAAGATATCTACTCCAAAATTGAGTTCAAAGATACCACCCGAACTAACATACATTCATACATCCACTTGATTTAAGAAGAAAATGCGCGTAAGGGACAAAAAGGCGGTTAGTCAATTCTTGGGTTATATTACTATTGGCAACAGCGCGGGATCTCACCTTAATCAGTAAACGTCAGTATATACATGATTGGATCTCAACTTACGTGTATTATTCCGTAGATCTCGCCTAGGTTTCATTTCATCATAAAATTTATTTCATGAAAATGTTACCCCTCTGTGGTGGTAAACATCAAAATGCTGATTTATTCAAAATATATGGCATATATATTCCGAAATTCATATTGGTTAGGGTGGATCTCAGGTTGTCCAAGATTTATCCGGATCTCGACTTGGTTTAAAAACGTATATATATATATATATATATATATATATATATTGGGTATACAAATCTGTAATGATATCGAAAATACAATGATACAAAATTGCTTACTTTGGAATCTGCTTTGCTTAAATCCACCGCCGCCGCCGCCGTTACCGAACCTCGTGTGCGATTTAGGGCCGCCCCCACCGCCTCCGCCACTTCCATAACCCCATCTGCCGCCCCGGCTGCCGCCATAGTTGCCTGCTCTGCTGGCTATTTCGGCAAGTTTCGGATTCACAACCTAGAATGAATTATGTTATCTCTAAGAACCGATTTTCGCTTGTAATCTGGGAAAGACTTTATTGATTGATGAATGATGATTTACATCAGGATGAACAGAAGATGGTGGAGAAACTCCTATCAAATCCCATCAACTGTTTTTCGGTCAAGTTCTTGACCTACGCCCTACTTGACAGAAGGATTCTTTTCGATATCGCGGAATATAAGTCGCATTTTACCCGTTAGATGGCGAAATCCCGACCAAAATTCAAGGTTGGCAGAACTGATGATAATTGAAATTCCCCAAAATCACAGTTTCGTACTTTCAAATTTGATCTCATTTGATTTGGGTTATATTAATGTTGATATTATTATTTCTGTTGCAAGAAAACTAAGAATTGAAGAAAGCTGTTATATTCATTATTTGTCCACGACTGTTGTACTTCCTCAAGCAATTTTTCATACCAGTGAATAATAGCGTTGAATATACCATTATTCACTGATCTGAAATTTCTTATAAGTTATAGCGCCCTAGGAACTCTAGTTCAGTGCATTATGGTTATTCACTGCTATTATTTACTGGTGTGAAAAATTGCTACCGTTTTGCTTGAGGAAGTACATGTATTATGAATATTTTATATACAACAGTCGTAGATAAAGTAAAAAAATGTCCTAATACATTTTTTACGTAGACTCCAGTGGCGTAGTCTGATTCTCAGAATAAGCTGTTATTATTCAGATGAAACCCAGTTGTTGTTTTTTTGTATATTTTTTTAAATTTGAAATATTAAAGCTCTGAGCTTTCTGAAAATATATTACACTCATGAGAAATTTCAAGTAACATCCATGAATTTAGATAATGATAATGATGAATAATGGATATCAAGAAGGCCGTTTCTGAATATCTTGAATCAAATGGGCCATGGTTTTAGCCACCGTTTTTTATTTATTTTTACTGAAATGAGATTTTCTATGAGATATTCTACTATGGTACTTTATTTCCTATTTCATCGACCACTAGCAAACATGGAAACAATTCTTCCCAATATTCAGATCGCGTGGAGTTCTGGAGAAAAATGTCAAGAATCACGACTTTTGAAAAAAAAAATTATTCTTATGGCGAATTAAGGAGAAATCAGGAAAACGCCCCGACATTGAGTCCCAATGTATCATAATATGACCGACTCTCAATCAGAAAAAAAATCCTCGAGTTCTGGCAGCATAACAAATGTAGACCATAGTATAATGGTTCCAATTTACACCATGTGTAAGTTTCGTTCTGCGAACTTTTCACGTGTTCTAGCTCTTCTTGATGTCGATGAAATATCACATCTGATATAGAAAACCACATGAAAATTGGTCAAATTTTTCAAAAAAATACTGGTCGTCGAAAAATAGTCAAATTATGAATGGTCCATTAAGGGTGTTGAGAACTATAGTTCACAAGGAAATATATTAGCAAACAGAAGATTGTTTCCTGAAAACAACCGATTAGTCTTCAATTCATGGTATACTTCACTGATTTGATTATCAAGTTTTGTACTACTTATTCAATGATTTATGTATCCTCATTATCAACACTCAAGTTTCGTGGGGAAATAAAGACAAACAATCAATCAATGAAATGCATGGAACTGTTGGGTTGATTTACTGATGGGTATCGAATTTAATTTCTCAATAGCCATGGCGTATAACCCTATTATTTCCCTCCCATATACAATCACGCCACACATTTAAAGTGGGGACATGTGAACAATTGGGAGAATAAAACCAGAATCGGATGGACCATCTTCAAGTTCAAAGAGAAATAAAAACAATTTTTTATAGATGACTATTATTGTAAGTGATTTATGCATGTACATGTTCATCAATTTTCATTTTTTACATACCTGGTTGGCTTCTGTTAGGACAGACACCAAATCTTTGGCTTGTTTGAAATCTTTGGATGTGAAGAAGGCGTAAGAGGTGCCAGTAGTGTTAGATCTTCCAGTTCTACCTATCCTGTGGATGTAGTCCTCAGAAGAATTCGGATAATCATAGTTTACAACGTATTTGATTCCGTCCACGTCTAAAAAATTTCAGATATCTATGATAATAACCTTATATTTAGGTAAATCTATTGGTTTTTGAAAAGATATGTCAGAAACTTAATCAGACCCACTATTTCTTACAGGAAATGACAGAATGACTAAATGAAGAGAAAAAGCTACTGTTAAAGAAGTGGGTATGAATTAAAGTTTTGGAACACTCTTTTATAATTCTTCAAAGGGTGATTTTCTAAGCAACTATACCATAAATACTGGGTTTAATGGCCAAAAGAGTTAACTCTTCTGTTGAGAATCATCAATCAAAAATTGCCTAGAAGTTATACAAAATATAATTTGAATATCCAGATATGTTATGAAATCATCAAAAACAAATAATAGCTAGTTGATGACAACAAGAACTTGAACCTCAACAGGATAATCGGTTAAAAGTTGGAGTGACTACGGACTGTAACATCAAGTACATTGGGCAAGCACGTCGGAGCATATGCACAAGATTAAAAGAACATATTACCCAGTTCAAATATAATTGTTTAGATCAGTTGAGTATTGCTCAACATAATTCAAGACTTCTCAAACATCTTGCAAACAAAAAGGGAATTGAACAGTCTAAAATGTTTGTATTTGACTGTCAATCATTGTATTCTGGATTTTAAATCCATTCACATGGATAAACAAACAGCTTGTCTCATTTCAACCAACCCCCCTCTTTATCTTAGCTATTAGTTGTGCGATCTTTTCCAAAGGACCGGTAGGAATAACCATCAATACGATCAGTTTTTCAAAGACTGAACATAATTCTAGATAGTGTCGTTCGTTTTTATTGAAATGAAAGGGGAGCAATTTTTTATGAAATCATATTAGGAATTTTTTTTAAGGTAAAGCTGACCTCATAATCTTGATCTTCATGGTTTCAAACCCACATATGTAATTATTTATATGATTTTCCTGTGAAAAGTTTCAAAGAAACGGCCACAATTGAACATTTTTATGAGCTTAATCGTTATTTACTCTACCTACCGGAACTATTGAACCTCTCAAAAGCAGTTCGTTTGAATTTAATATTTTTTCGAGGCAGAAAATGAAAAAAAATTAGCCAATCCTGTTAATTCGGGATGAGGTAATTTTTTGCATATGGAGATATTCAAAAGCATGAGGAACAATAGTATAAGTTAGTTGTCCTAAAGGATGTTTGTCTCTGAAAAACTGATCATTTTGATGGTTATTCATACCAGTCCAAATTTGGTACGAATCACGTCTCATAGCTGAGATATAGAGAGATTCAGGACCACACAAACAAACACATCAAAAATAAACAGCCACGGGAGCATTCTTAGAAAATCACCCCTGCAGAAACAAAGTGGATCCTGAATACTAACCCTGTGAAACGGAGAACAAACTGAAAATTCAAGATCCGCACCGAAAGCAGAACAACACTGCCTGCTTCAGTGCCATTCATGTTCATTTTTAAACACAACCAAAGGGAAGATGCAACATCGTTCGCACAACTCGGCTGTGAAAACACGTGTCCCATCACCTGGGACAAGCCGAGAGAGTGCCGATTTGTCGAGAATCTTCGCTGAGGTGGGAAGGCAGAGACACAGCAAGAAATCGAAATTGCATCCTTTAGGAGAACGCAACCGAAGCGTAACGCAAACACTATCGTGTAATTTTGTACGCTCATCCTGCTTGTGCCTCTGAAACAAAAAAAGGACGAGCATGTGGTTTAGTCAGGTTTCCACGGGTTTCGTGAAAGTGGGATCCGAACACTTCGCCGAATGGAAAAGTTGCCGAATGGTCAAAATGCCGAATTCTTGGCCGAAATGCCGGAAGAGGTCGGTGGCCACAACGTGTCCACAACCGAATATCTGATCAAAATCATTTGATCGAAAAATCGAATAAAAAATTTATTGTTGATTAATCAATTAATTTTTATAATCACTATATATAAAAAAGACAAATCAAACCATATACGACACAATTTGATGCCTAATGATACCCGTCGAAGTTTGAAGTTCGAATTGCATGAGATGGGATTATTTTTTGGGTAGTTCTGAACGAACGTCAACAACGTTTACAACGAACTTTGTTTGTACAGGGTGGCCAACTAAGAATCCAGAGTTCGATACCTCTGTTGTCTTGAGAGATACAAAAAAAATTCAAGAATCAAAATTGAAGTAATAACCGAGCTTCACATTTCAAAATTTCTTTGAAATACACAGGGTGTTCCGTACGGTCACAGCACATCAAAGCTATGTTTTTTTCATCGGAACACCCTATATTTTATTCCATTTTTGAATTCTCCCTGACGATCTGACTTCAACGACGTATCATACTTAGGGTCTAGCAGTGAAAGTTACTGACATATAGGGTGTGCAAAATCGAGATTTTCCAAGTTCAGAATTTTTTTCTGTCGAAACTGTTCATTATTCGTCAAAACGGTTTACATGTTCCTATCTCAACTTTTCAATCACTATCAATTGGTGTTCAATTGACATTCAATTGAAACAAATTATAAATTTAGATTTGTTGACCACCTTGTATCAATTTCAATTGAACACCAATTGAGAGTGAGTGAAAAGTTGAGATAGGGACATGTAAACCGTTTAGACGAATAATGAACAGTTTCGACAAAAAAAAATCCTGAACTTGGAAAATCTCGATTTTGCACACCCTATATGTCAGTAACTTTCACTGCTAGACCCTAAGTATGATACGTCGTTGAAATCATATCTTCAGGGAGAATTCAAAAATGAAATAAAATATAGGGTGTTCCAATGAAAAAAACATAGCTTTGATGTGCTGTGACCGTACGGAACACCCTGTGTATTTCAAAGAAATTTTGAAATGTGAAGCTCGGTTATTACTTCAATTCTGATTCTTGAATTTTTTTTGTATCTCTCAAGACAACAGAGATGGTACTGGTATGTAACAATATATTATGTAAATAATTCTAAATTTTTGATTGGCCGAGTTACTCTATGTATATCCAAGTATATTCGAAATTATACAAGGTAGCTCACCTCAATAATTGCAATTATTGAACGTTCTGATTGGTTCAAAATCATTTGAAGAAAATAATCATGGATATGACTGAAGAGCTGTTTCAGCTTTATGAAGACTCTTGGCGATATGTCCAAAGAACTCATAGGGCTTCATGACCAATTTTTGTTCAGAGTTGTTTGGACAGTGTGTCTTCAAATCTGTTTCGGAGTTTTTTGAGTTATGACCGCTTTCGGCAATATGTCCATGAAGTTTTGTCAGCATTTTGACCTCTTTCGGCCGTATGTCCAAATAATTCTTTGGATATTTTAAGCAACATTGAGATTTTCCAGCGCCCTTTCGACATTATGACCACATTGTCCATTCGGTGAGGTGTCATGAACTCTTATTAAAATGAGTTTCCCAATTGGGAGATCGGGCTCGGACTCATACAACAATGTTATGATAGCAAACCCAGACATACTAATATTTTCAATGAAAATAAATACTCGTCAGTGGAGTATTTATTTTCATTGAAAATACATTGGACCTCTTTGAGAGTGGAAGTATAATTTCACTGAAAAATGTTCACTCATTTTTTTTACCCGTTGGAACGCACGAAAGGAAATCCCTATAATGGTCGGAGAACACCGTGCATACCTAGGGACGATAGGATCGTATATACATTTTTACCAACTAGGCTTAATTCAATTTTCCAATAATGAGAACTTGAAAGTCTGGTTCAAGAGTTTGAAAACATTATTTAGTCCGATACCCGACCCCCCGAGTAAAAAAAACAATTTCCAATAAAAAACTCACCCAATCCTCTAGCAGCCACATCGGTGGCAACCAAAATGGTGGCTTTACCAGATCTGAACTCCCTAAGCACATAATCTCTTTCCTGTTGGCTCTTATCACCATGCATCGCTACTGCAGGCCAACCATAACGTCTAATACCTCTTGTGATATTTTCGACCTTCTTTTTCGTTTCTACAAAGATGATTATTTTCGCGCCTGGCTCGCCATTGTTACCAATCTCTTGCAAGAGATTTCCTAATCTGAAGGGAAAGAGAGTTCAGTTAATGAATTGAGTAAGTTTGTGAGCATCAATTATTGAGAGAGTGATCATCAGTTCTTCTTAGAGGTTATGGGTGCAGTGAAATAATCACAGTTCTCATAAAATTGTCTCATCATGTTAGCAATATTGAACTCCAAAACTCTTTTAGTTATTCTTACTTGAATCATTCATCATTTTTTAATGTAATCTTAAGGTTCTGAGTTCTTCATCAAATTTAAAGCTGTGAACTCTGGATTAAATTGAAGTGATGAAATGGTAGAGTCCGACCACGTTAACTTTGGGACAGCATGTGACGCAACGCATATGCATATTCAATGCATACGCGACCACGTGCTGTCCCAAAGTTATCGTGGTCGGACTCTAAATATAAAACAATTTCATTACTGGGGACATGTTTCAGACCTATATTATAGGTTCATCATAAGCAACATACATTAAATTGTGTGAGTGGAAAACATGTATGCAATGAAAGCCTGCCTTAGCAGTTAAAAATCTGTATCTACTATCATGCAAGTTCATTTCCTATCAGACGTCAGAATATAATTCTTGGTGTGCTGGCAGTTTACAGATATTGTCTTATCCATGAATGAGTATATTATTGGAGTAATTCCTTGCAGCTTGCAACATCACTAGCATCAGTAAATATGTTTTCAAAGTGGCTGAATGATCACTATTCATCACACAAAAATCAGGTTAAGAAAAAAATAGTATTAATAAAGAAAAATATTGTGACAAACCATGCTTGTTGGGACTGTGAATATGATGTTTTACTCATTAGAGACATGTTTTCTCCTCAAATATTCAATGTATGTTGTTGAAATGGACTCAAGTCATAAAAGTCTGGGGAATATTCCTTGTGTAAGGTCAACTTTTTTGCTTATCTTACTCTTTTTTGAAAAACAAACTTATTGTTTACTATTGCTTCATCTGAAGAACCAAGTAAGTTGAAGAAATCTGATGGGTGTCGACTTTTGTATGTAATCGGTGGGTGAAATTTGCTGGAGCGAAAGATATTCCAAAAATGCACTCTACGACGAAGTGGGGTCATCTTCAGTGATATACACTGCTCGCCAACAGCCATGGAACCACCACAATTTCCGGAAAATGATATAAGGAGTCAAAATAGGTTGAAATCAGTTCAGATTCGGAATCAGGACGCCCAATTTACTAACAATTCATAGTTTTGCTAAAAAAAATTCAGTTCAGAAAATTTAAATTTTGTCTCATTTCTCATGGAAGCAACCCCGTATCTCACGTAATTATTGAGGTAGGGTTCTGAAATTTGCAGGAGGAAGGGAAATTCCAGAAAAAAACTGAATTACGTAAGATATGGAAGTGCTTCCGTGAAAATTGAGACAAAATTCAATTTTTCAGAACTGAAAAATTTTCAAGAAAAATATGAATAGTTAGTAAATTGGGCGTCCTGATTCCGAATTTGAAGTGATTTTCGACCTATTTTGACTCCTAATATCATTTTACGGAAATCGGGGTGGTTCCATGGCTGTTGGCGAGCAGTGTATATCACTGAAGATGACCCCACTTGGTCGTAGAGTGCATTTTTGGTATATCTCTCGCTCCAGCAAATTTCAGGATCTATACCCAACGATTACATAAGATACAGGGGTGTTTCCATTAGAAGTGGGACACACTGTATGTAAATAGGAATTTTGTTTCTTAGTTATATAGGAGAAATATAAATGCTTTTGTGACTAGACTTCAGGAACACCCTGTATAGATTCAAAACATATCCCTGAAAATAAAACTGTGTGTTTACTTGCCATTTAATTACTACTACACGTTGAGAAGCCAGAGACTTTTATATTTGTTCAATAGGAGTAGCAAACAAAAGTTTTGAATCTTTCAATCAACAATGGATACCAAGGGAATACAATAATAATTGTATATATTTGGACATTTTCAGTAATTCGTTTCAGTTATTCAAGAAGTCATTGATTACCATTAATAGTACCCCTTTATAAGCAGCTGTGTTTGATTACTGTGATATAGATTCATAATGATCTAGGATATATAGCAACTGTGAGTGATAACTGTGATAGATTCATACTGATTAGGATATTCTCTTGTTATTTATGTTTATTTGTATTTGTTAAATATTTACATAGGTATATATTTTTTCCCATCTTGTAATAATATTTGTGATTATAATGTATGCAATGGATAACCGTAAATAAAGTTCTATTCTATTCTATTCTATAATATCCTCAAAAATTCCGGCTACTCACTTTTGTTCCTTTTCATGCTCTTGGCACACGTCAACAATCTGCATGATATTGTGATTGGCTGAGAGATTCGGAGACCCAACATTGATGTGAATGGGGTTATTCATGAAGTCTGCAGCCAGCTTCTTCACCTCCTTGGGCCAAGTAGCAGACCACATGAGCGTCTGTTTGTCCGGCCTGACTTGGCCCAAAATCTTGCGAATCTGGGGCTCGAATCCCATGTCCAGCATCCTATCAGCCTCGTCCAAAACCAGATAGGTGCAACGTTCCAGGTTTGTGGTGCCTTTAGAAAGAAAATCGATAAGCCTGCCAGGTGTGGCGATAACGATCTCAACACCACGTTCCAAATCACGAGCCTGAGGCCCCTTCGGAGCTCCACCGAAAACGCAAGTGTTCCTGACATAGGTGGTGCTGCCAAAATCATTGGCAACCTGTTGGATTTGTTGGGCGAGCTCTCTAGTGGGGGCTAGGACCAAGGCAATGGGGCCCTCTCCACGGCTGATCTGGGGCTGGTTGTTGATATGGACGATAGCAGGCAAGATGTAAGCCAAGGTTTTCCCCGAACCAGTTTGTGCAATTCCAACCATGTCACTGCCGCTCATGGCAATAGGCCAACCCTGTGCTTGAATAGCAGTAGGTTGTTCATAACCTTGACTCTTAATTCCACTCAAAACGTAGTCAGGAAAGTTAGCTTCGTTGAAGTTCTGAATGGGGTTAGGAACATCACCTTCCACGGTGATTTCTTGCTTGTCACGAAACTGGTTCACCTCAGAAGCAGACCTGTTAGCAATGATAGGGTGAGGGACGTAAAAGTCCTTTTTGAAGGGTTGCAGGGATTTGCGGCCCCATTCTACTTGTCTCAACCCCTGGTTGTTCAAGTTGCCGAATCTGTCCCCACCTCCGAAACCTCCGCCGCCGCCACCCCCGTTCCTATGGCCACCCCCTGAGTTGGAGTTACGGAAACCGCCCCCACCACCAGAACCGCCCCTAAAACCGCCCCCACCACTGGAGCCATAGCTACGGCCACCGCCGCCACCATAACCGTTTTCGCGGCCTTTGAATCCACCGTCGCCGTAGGTCCTGGAAATGGAAGAAGAGATCAGTACAGGGACGTTTCGAGACAAGGAGGAAGAGATGCGCAGCAACTGGACGCCCCCAGATAAAGACGCCATCTGAAAGTGTGCAAATAAAAAGCACCATTATACCGGGTGACACAGGAGACATGTAGCAGCCTGTAGTTTTTTTATTTGAAGAGATAAAATTTTGAAATTTACAGGGGGTATATAATAAATGGTAGCGCACTTTACGAACTCAACGACAATTTTTTTCAACCACCTGTTTGACCGGAAGTGACCCCAAATTTTTTTTTCAAATGTCACCCTGTACATTTCTTCAGTCTATCTTTTTCGCCTTGAAATTCTCTATCCAACCATGTATCACAAAGTGGCATTTATTTCTTAATTCGCTGTTGAATTGCTCTTTATTCAAAAAGAATAAGTTGGCTGTGACATGAATTCGATGATATATCGACACTTGGTAGGCTTTGAAATTTGAAGATCATAGATAGATAGAGATTTTATTCAAAATGTTTTGATATTCTGATCAATGTCTGCAGGTTGTCAATAGCTTGTTTGAGTCAAGATGAAAACCTTCGAAAATAACTCATGATATTGAGGAATCTAAGATAGGAACATATTTTTTCGAATTCAGCTACTCGTACAGAAACTATCTGTCTTTTATTTTCGCCATGTACCTATCACATGATCTTCCCATTTGGAATGATAAAACTAAAATTGTTCCTCTTATAGGATGATCCACAGGGCTATCAGTCTATTGTTTCATAATTATGTCACTTAGTAGGCGGTGTACCTACACAAAATGTTTCATGTGTTTGACAGTTAATCGATTGCATCAATAATTTTTCTTCTTCGTTTGTGTGTTGATTAAAATTGCATATTATCAATAGAGACGGAAAATGTATTCAAGAAACGAAAAAGTCGATATGTTGAATTCATGTCACAGCCAACTTATTCTTTTTGAATAAAAAGCAATTCAACAGCGAATTAAGAAATAAATGCCCCTTTGTGATACATGGTTGGATAGAGAATTTCAAGGCGAGAAATATTGACTGAAGAAATGTACAGGGTGACATTTGAAAAAAAAAAGTTGGGGTCACTTCCGGTCAAAAAGGTGGTTAAAAAAATTGTCGTCAAGTTCGTAAAGTGCGCTACCATTTATTATATACCCACAGTGAATTTCAAAATTTTATCTCTTCAAATAAAAAAACTACAGGCTGTTACGTCTCCTGTGTCACCCGGTATGCTCAGTTTATAAACATCACTAAACTAGGAATTAAATTAACCACTAAGAATTAAGAAAGATTAATATAGGAAAAACCATTAGGGTTACTGATTAGGAAGATCATCAGAGGCGTCTTTTCAGCTTTGATTGATACATTATGCCTACGCTGGCAAGATTATCACTATTATTATTATTATTATTATTATTAAACACCTGGAAGGGACCCTATCTCTTTCTATCTTATGTTGGCTAATTGGAAGCGCTCGCATTATTTGAAATATTTTCTTGTTTTTTTCTTTTATTCAATAGTATGTGATTAAATATAAATATTCATTTAGGAAAAAGGATAATGTTGCAATCAATTATTATTTGAAAATAATTATTGATTTTTTCATTGACTCAAAAGTGAAATTCCATTTTTATTCTTACAGGATTAGGAAGGCAAATGAAATTATATATTCTCATTCAAATGTCACAATAAATTGTACAGGGTGAGCGAAGCTCAATGTCTCAGCACTATCAGAAGAAATACAAATACGATAAGAGGTGAATTAAAAGTAAATAGAAGTACAATGTTAGGACGAATTTTTTCATTAAAGATGAATATCTGCGTCGCCCAGAAAGTACACCTTCAGTTTTTTCTTTCTGGAGAAGGAGAAGCTCCAAAGACAAATCTGAAGACAATATTATGATGCAGCTCTGGAGTTAAAAATTTGAACTTGTAGTTTTCACCTTCAAAATGTTTTTTTAGTACCTCATCAAGATTGTCATTCTCCTTTTTACTTTTCGTTTCAGTGTTTTCACTTTTCTTTGCAATAGAATATAGGTCTTCTCGAATGAAATAGTTTGTAGGTTTAATTATCAATAAACTTTGAAAGTTACATGGGAGCTGGAAGTTGTAAGCAAATCAATGTCCATATGAAAAATATTGTCTTTAGAATCCCAAGTTATAAAAATCTACAGACACATCCACATCCTGAAAATAAATTACTATAGTTTTTCTAAGAATCTGAACATTTTTCAACTTACCCATGAAAAAATTTCTGTTCGCCTTGCTTATTTACCATCCAAAAGCAACCAACATAACCATTGTTTATTAATTCGAAATCACAAATCATTTCAACCATAATCAATGCACACCAACAAATTCACTCCTTTTGAAGAAACAAAACACGCCAAATTTAGTGATATTTCACATAATTAAAAGCAATGAAGTTCTGTCTTCACTTTTTTGCCTGTTTAGATGAAAAGAAAATATTTTAAGTACTCCAATCATTGGATTCCGTTATTAAAAAACACGAGTGTGAAAGATATATGTTACCGTAACACAAGCTATCTTTGTTGCAGCTTGCAGCTGTCCCTGACACACTTTGTGCTTTTCGAGAAACCGGCCGTCTCCCTTCCAGGTATTTATATTGAATTCATTGGTCTGAACTCATTGTACTGATTACTACAGTTTCAGACAGAATTACAGATCCCATCCCATGGCGAGCTATGGCTCTAGACATTTTTGCTTATCCTTGTCTTCGACGATGAGACCCGACCGGTTCCGAAAAATAAAATGTTTGTTTCCGTCGGTGAATCCCCAACACCGTTATTAATCAATCAATCAATCAAAAGTGTACTTTATTGTCGAAGATATAGATCTTATTGACAAAGCATGAAATGTATAATAACAAACATGGTATAGATCACAGAACAAAAATAAAATAAAATGAAAATAAAAAATGAAACAGAATATCAGCATATTTTTGCTGAAATGTGATTTGCGATTCTCAGATTCTTGATATTTCAGAATTCAGATGTTATTTGTCAGTTGTATGATGAATTGATGTTCATCATTCAGGGGGTGTGGAAAGGTTCTGAATTAGGTTCATATCTAGTTGTGAGTTCAATACATTTCAGATGTACACTGTTTCTATTGTACCTGCTTATTTCCAATAAATTTTCATCACATATCTCTTTTCTCCACTCGTCAAAACCATTTTCGCCAAAAATACAGTGAGTAGAGAGAGAAGAAATAAGTTCTTCAAGGTGTCCTATTCAATAGGCGTAGGTCCCTAAGAAAGTATTTTCGGACCCATATTGATAAAAACTTTCTCTTATTTTGATGCAAGGATTACGCCTCCGAAAGGATGCCGCTTACTTTTGAATCACCCTGTATAAATCTGAAAATAACCATATTCATGTTTCTGCGCTGCGTATTTCTTAAATACATTTCTATGGCCGACCAAAACTAGCTAACAATAAAATTAAATCAAATATAAGTTATTTCTATGAACAGACCAAAAGTATTCCACCAACATCTTTTGACACTATCGCCGCACTATGTGAGATCACGAACTATGCTATGCCATGGAGTAGTGAGATTTTTTTAGACCTTATTTTGCTCCATGAGGTTGGACATCTTCCCAGCGTAAGCATAATATTATATCAATCAACGATTTCAGTGAATACCAGGGGAGGTCAAGAAAGCCAGAAAAAAATTGTTTAATGTGAAAAATGCGCAGCAGGCAAAATTTATTTCGGGTTCAAGCCAAATGCCTTTATATTGGAAATTAGATTACTCTCAGAGTCAAAACAACTCCACAAAAGTGCATTCCGCCGCAGACGAAATTTTTTTTGAGATTCAAGGTCAAAGGCCTCAGGAAAATTGAATTTCTTCCAGACTGTCAAGTGTCAAGTTACATGTCATCTGTCATTACTGATATCTGAAATCCTTTATATCTCCACATTATTTTGAAAATAATCACTATTACTTGTCTAACAGACACTGGCTTACTCATTGGATCTTTTGTCAAATATCAAGCATATTTAGATCTATGTATCAAGACAACAGAGTTAAGGTAACATTCTAGTGGATTTTTGAAGAATAGTTCAATTCATCAATTATGATTATCATGATCATTTAGGCTGGGTTTATAGATTCAACTGAACTAGTAATAAAACTAACAACTATGAACTCAAAAGTTGAATACAAGGAAACATCTATGAAGGTTTATACATTTACATCTGTCATTCAAATCAAGAATTAAAAATTACAAAGTTGGCCAACTTTCAGCCTAACAACTAAGAATTATGAAATTCTGGAGACAGAATGAAGATTGGATTTGCTATTGTTCTAGTGGAGTTTGGTGAGTGATATTTAATTGGAATATTTTTATGGATTCATGATTTGTGCAGACCAAAATCACTTTTTAACATCATTTTGATCATTAATTGTTGATTGTTAATGCCTAATTGTTAATTTAATTGAATCTATAAACCTAGCATCATCAGCACTTCTCAAGTTGGCAGTTGGGCATCTTCTTAAATCTTAAATGTAAAATCATAACCCAACCAATGATATTTTCATGTTCCAACTGTCATCAGTGATAAGCCATAAATGTTAGGTGATATTATGTAGGTGATGAGTCTCAAGTCTTATTGAAGTTCTTTAATATAAAGTGACCCTTGTATATAAACCCAGAATTATAATCCTTAATGCTGAGTTTATAGATTCAACTAAACCAAGAATTAAACTAACAACTATGAACTTGAGAAGTTGAATACAAGGAAACATGTAGGAGGGTTTATACAATTACATCTGTCATTTAAATCAAGAATTACCAAATTGGCCAACTTTCAACTTAACAACTAAGAATTAAGAAATTCTGGAGACAGAATGAAGATGGGATTTGTTATATTTTCAGTCAAGTTTGGTGATATTTAATTGGAATATTTTTCATGGATTCATGGATTGTGGAGACCAAAATCACTTTTCAACATCATTTTGATCTTTAATCAAAAGACATCTCACTTAATTCTCAATAAATATCAGATATGTATAAACACCCTCATGATTATTAATAATTGTTGATTGTTAATTCCTAATTTAATTGAATCTATAAACCCAGCAAAGGTGGATAGATGAATTTGCTAGGTTTCAAAGATTTTTAATAAAAAGAAAATAAGTAGTAAAAATATGGATTATTTCATGAGAGGTGTTATAAAGGTATGATGCTATGAAGAATAATTATTTAAATGGAGATGATTAAAGACTTAAAGAGCATTAGCTCATTAGCTTGTTTCCTAGAAATCTGTTAAATGGTGTCCAGAAATGAGAAATCGATCATGAGGTTAGCGCATGGCAAGAAGAAAATGGCAATGGCATGATGCTGAAACATGGCAAATTTCATGGATGAGTCACCATTAAGGTTATGAAATTAACAATGCAAAACTGAAAAACCGTAACAAATAATATGTAACGCAAATAGAAACTTACATGATGTTCGATAGTTTCAATAGATGTTCTTGAAAGTAGTTGATTTGTTGAATCAACTTGGTGGCCGCTTCAATGGACCGAGAAGAGGTTATTTCTGAAAATAAAAAAAGTACGGCTTCTTACTTCTTCATTGAAACTTCTAGCTGATGCAAATGAAAATGCAAACAAAAAAAGTCATATTTCGAGAGAAATGAAAGATCATTTGATACAAAAAATTTGATAAAATGTGGAGAAACAACTCACCTTCTCAAAAGTCCAAATGAAAAGAGAAAATTACCGGACTTCAAAAATTGAAGGAGAAGAGAACCATAGAACACAAAATATCAATTGACACAAAACAGAACTATCATGCCATGAAACAAACTCTGAAGATATATCTATTTCTGTTTGCTCACCTTGTTAAAGAGAGAAACAGAGTTACGAAGAAGTTCGATTGATGCAAGGTGCAACACCATACAGGAACAAATTTTATAATGACAATGCAACGAACAGACGTATATTTTCTGTTATGGTCTCACTGGTCTCAGGACTGTTTGCGCAAATGGCTCTCAATGAATTTGGCAGTTTGGCACTAGAGCAAAGAAAGGCATTAATAAAATGAGAAAGAAAAAATTAATCAGAAGATAGATAATAACCAACTCATTTAATTTTATTTTCAACTGTTAGTTCAAATCTGACAAGACACGTCATAATAATCCGTTTTTCAGAGTTTTTTTCCTAAGGTATTTTCTCCTATATTAAATATGTACATTTATGTAGTATCCTTCATTATATTGGTATATTGTAATAATTCCTCATTGGCATGGGACTCTGAACAATTGGAAGTTTTTGACACCGTGGACGAAGTCAAACAAAATTTTTATGATTTTTTAAACATCTCTCAAGTAAGTAGATCACCACTAGTTACCAATTGATTTTTTCAGACGTCATCATTCAAGAATTGTTTCAGAATGCCACCAACCTCGAAATCAGATCGGCTTATAGAGGACTCACAGTTAAACTACATCCTGACAAAAATAAAGATGTTGACACATCTGAGCAATTTCGTAACTTAGTATCAGTGTATGAAGTACTCAGAAGCAGTACTAAGAGAAAATACTATGATGAGGTTCTTGTCAAGGGATTACCTAACTGGAGATCAGGCCTGTTTTACTACAGATTTGTTAGAAAAATGGGTGTTGCAGAAGTTTTGGCCATTCTGTTTGTTATAATTTCTATTGGTCAATATCTGGTGAATTGGGGTGCATACTTGGAAAAAAAACTGACACTTGTGAGTATTACTATGGCCCTCAATGATTGTATAGTAATCGAATTTGTTTTAGCAAGATCAAATATCTAAGAAGAAAAAGTCAAATAAAAAAGCTAGGGTTGATGAACTAGACATTGTCATACCAAAACCTTCTATCCTAGATACTCTGCCAGTACAAATCCCTTGCCTAATATGGTACTTGATAACATCTATGCCAACAGCATTGGGTTTAATAAAAAAAGCAGTGGAAGAGAAAATTGAAGAGGCAAATAGAGAACCTACTCCAGAACCAGAACCAATTGTTAAAGTTAAAACTGTAAGGAAACGTAACAAATTTGTGGTTCCAGAAGGACCCAACTTTGAAATGCAGAAGACCAGTGCAAACCAAACTGCTAGTGAGTCCACTGCTGCACCTATATCAGGGGGCCTATGGACAGATGATGACCTAGGAGAACTCATCCGTCTAGTCAAGAAACACCCTCAAGGTTCTGCTGCCAGGTGGGAAAAAATTGCTGAGGCTCTCATGAGGTCTGTGCCAGAGGTAAAATAATCAGTCACTTTTCAATACTTGTGTTTTCACATCTGGCTGTTCCAATTGTTAATGTATCTAATGGCCTAATTTTACAGGTGACTTATATGGCAGCCAAAATGAAAGAAAATGGATACAGATTACCTTCAGAGCAAGAAGAGGAAATTGTAGTGAAAGTGAAGCAAAAAACTAAGAAAGATGTTGATAAGGGTGAAGGGGTCTTGAATTGGAGTCAGGATCAGCAGAGAGCTTTAGAAGATGCTTTGTTGAAGTTTCCAAAAGGTTGTTCTGATAGGTGGGATAGGATAGCTGAACAAGTTTCTGGAAAAACTAAGGTATCATCAATTCCTCTGTTGAACATGTCCTTCTTTCTCAAATCTCTCAATATCAAAGTACATCAATAGCTTGCTTCTATTTCTTTTTTTAATAAGTACCACACATTTTTTTTTAGGAGGAATGTATGATGAGATTTAGGTTTCTGGCAGAAGATCTAAAGAAACGAAAAGAAAACCCAGAAAGTGATGAACAATTGAATCAGTAAAATATATAATTTTGAAATTGGCTTTACTGTGACTTTTTATTTGAGGAAAAACAAAAAAATTGTCATAGATATGCTTCAGAAATATTGAATGTTTTGAAAGGTTGTGAATGAAAGGCTAAACAAAGGACCCCGCACTAAACTATAGTGAAAATGGCTCTCGATGAAAATCGCTGAATTTTTGGTATGTTGCAGACTTCGATATACTGAACAGATATTCCATTAAACTAACCTCAAAAAATGGACAGTTTTTCCGATATTGACCTCCAAATGTCATTTTTTTCAAAAAAAAAAGTATCTGTAAATGGTTGAATTTTTGGCATGTTGTAGATACGAATGAACTGATGAAAAAATCCAATTGACCTAACCTCCAAAAATTGACAGTTCTCTCGATATTGACCTCCGAATGTAATTTTTTCAAGAGAAAAAATCTCTGAAAATGGCGGAATTCCTGGTATGTTGTAGATAGGAATGAACTGATGAAACAATTCAATTGACCTAACCTCAAAAAATTGACAGTTTCACGATATTGACCTCCAAATGTACGTGAGATGAATGGAACAATAATCAATAGACAAACTTGCTGTTTTCGAATTAGTATTTGGCATTTCATTCTTCTGAAAATAAATCTTCTTCATATGATACATCCACAGGTGAAAAAAGCCGAAGAGAGGATGTAATGAAATATATATTATTTTGAAGATGGTTATAGTATAGTCTTTCCGAAGTCAATAAGCCATATATCTATTTTATTTCGATCATTCCATCCATAGATTGATGAATCTATGTTCCATCTTTTATAATAGTATTCGATGCACTCATTCTTTACTTGAAATAATACCAAATATATTTTTTTAAATAATCAAAATAATCACCCCTCAGCAAACACTATAGCCGCCGATGACGTGACATTGGCATACCGATAACGATAAAAACTTTGAGATTTTTATTGCTCGACAACCAATCAGAATATTTTCAAATTCTTCATAGAATTAAGGATCTATTTCCACAGTAGGAGTGGAGTGTTGTGTACTGTAGTATACACAATACATAAATCGTATTGTATATAGTATAATTGCAATGGATTGATCGCGGTATATGACGTCATCACGCGATGTCCCGCGATTTTCATGTTATGATATATCGTGAATTTCAATAATTATTTACAAAATGTACAGAGATCTGAAGAGAAAACGGTTTGCTACAAGTGAACAAGTTTGGGTTAGTTCTTCAAAATAATGAATGAAAATGAAATATTTCCCTGAAACAGGCCCATTGGAGTAGCTTCAGCAAAAAACATAAGCGGCGCGAAATTCCTTGCTCGAAGGGCTTCAACTGACTTATTTGAAAATACTCTATGATCTTTGGAAAAAGTAGTACTAATCATATCATCAAAAAGGATCAATCATAATGCTTTGTCTCTCGTATTCTCTTAGAAAGCCTCAGATGGTTTTTTTGAACATTGTTGAGGCCGATGAGCAGCATCCAACACTCTATCCATAAGGGACGAACCATAACACGCTAGCTACGTGTCCACACGAACCTATAGTGTCTGAGTGCCCGAACTACAGGAACAATTATAACCTAGAATGATATTTAAAATCCTCAGCTTCGTGTGGCTTCGTCATTTGCCTCGCCATCGTCGATAGGTTTATAAGCTCATAACTGATATTTTACAGCATTTCTGAAGCGAGAATAAAGTCTAGCTCTTGACCTGTCTCATCAGTATAAGTTCATCTACTTCAAACTCTTCCCCTTGTTCTCGTTGGATTTTGTATTGAATATTATGAAGGGGCCAATCGAACTTGATAAATGCCAACAGTTATGTCACGCCACTGATCCAAAGTGAGAGACGGAAAATCCAGAAGACGATGTTTATCCAATCGGACCCATCGTCCATTTCTAGTAGCAAGATTATCGAAATTGTCACTGCGGAATTTTTCACCTGTGGATGTATATTGTATAAAAAAGTAATCCAGAAGTCAACGACAGCAACAATATACAATTTTTCATTATTGCATCCCTGGAATCATCAATAATTATATTCAACAACAATCTACGATAAACCAAAAATTCAGGACTCTCCAATTACAAGCAGAATGAGTACATTGAAACATTAAAATAATTGTGTGATGGGCGAAAAGACACAAAAAAAGTTATCAAAATAGAATGAAAACCTGACAAACTTCAAAAATCTACTCATCTATATGAGGATGGATGTTCAGGAGAATGTGTTTGAAAATCGAAGCTGCAACATAATTTAATTGACTCATTTTTCTAGTAGGTTTATTCATAGATTTCTGAAGACGCTTCATAATGAAGGACGAAACGTCGATGATGATGAAACATTATTTTTTCCTGACTCTCCTGACCTTGAAATTGTACAGAATATTCTGAAGGTCAACTTTCATACAGTTGTTTGAATACCATTTAGGGGTCAGTAGCAGTAAAACTGTCAATTTTTTGAGGTTAGGTTAATCGGATTTTTTTATCAGTTCATTCCTATCTACAACATACCAGAAATTCAGCCATTTTCAGAGATTTTTCTCTTGAAAAAATTACATTTGGAGGTCAATATCGAGAGAACTGTCAATTTTTGGAGGTTAGGTCAATTGGATTTTTTCATCAGTTTATTCGCGTATAGGTCGCGTGCAAGAACTGTCAGATGACCGACCCTGGAGGCAAAACATATTTGTTTACAAGTGATCGAAATAGTTTTCCACAATTATTTTGGCATATGAATCGTATTTTTCCGCTATTCATCAATTCGCTAATGCCATCACATTTTGTGCTGTTGTAAAATGCACAAAAACTGCAGCAGAAGATGAAGAAATCCGGATGGTACATTATGATTCAAAAGTAAGTACCTACTATAGTCACTCACATAGTTTTCATTTCTGAAATTTGGTTATTTCTCTGATTTCTCATCGGAATTCCTTCTGCAATAGGATCAGCTAATAGATTATACCTGAAATTTCTAGAATAATGCAAGAAGATTGGATTCATGCAATCAATCGGTAGGACTGGTCTGACATGCTGACGATCGTGTGTGTTGTAGACATTTTCAATCTATTAGCAGCATTAGCTTGTATTGCAGAAGTGGCAGAAGGCAGAAGGAATTTTAATAAGGAATGACAACATTTCATAATGCTAACTATGTGAGATTACTATTTACCTGAAAAATCATATTCCCTAGTCTCTTGCTGCATTTTTTGTGCATTGTACAACAGCACAATGCGAAGGCATGCTTGAATTGATAAATAACGCAAGAAACACGATTCGTATGCCAAAATATTGTGAAAAACTATTTCAACCTTTTGATTCCTCTGTAACCAAATAAAAAAGTGAGGTTGTGTTTCAATAATTCACAGAAGAATGAGGTTGTGTTTCAATATTTTGCCTCCAGGGTCGGTCTTCGTGCACGCGACCTATAGGTCGCGTGCAAGAACTGTCAGATGACTGACCCTGGAGGCAAAACATATTTGTTTACAAGTGATCGAAATAGTTTTCCACAATTATTTTGGCATATGAATCGTATTTTTCCGCTATTCATCAATTCGCTAATGCCATCACATTGTGCTGTTGTAAAATGCACAAAAACTGCAGCGGAAGATGAAGAAATCCGGATGGTACATTATGATTCAAAAGTAAGTACCTACTATAGTCACTCACATAGGTTTCATTTTTGAAATTTGGTTATTTCTCTGATTTCTCATCGGAATTCCTTCTGCAATAGGATCAGCTAATAGAAATATACCTGAAATTTCTAGAATAATGCAAGAAGATTGGATTCATGCAATCAATCGGTAGGACTGGTCTGACATGCTGACGATCGTGTGTGTTGTAGACATTTTCAATCTATTAGCAGCATTAGCTTGTATTGCAGAAGTGGCAGAAGGCAGAAGGAATTTTAATAAGGAATGACAACATTTCATAATGCTAACTATGTGAGATTACTATTTACCTGGAAAATCATATTCCCTAGTCTCTTGCTGCATTTTTTGTGCATTGTACAACAGCACAATGCGAAGGCATGCTTGAATTAATGAATAACGCAACAAACACGATTCGTATGCCAATATATTGTGAAAAACTATTTCAACCTTTTGATTCCTCTGTAACCAAATAAAAAAGTGAGGTTGTGTTTCAATAATTAACAGAAGAATGAGGTTGTGTTTCAATATTTTGCCTCCAGGGTCGGTCTTCGTGCACGCGACCTATCTACAACATGCCAAAAATTCAACCATTTTCAGATACTTTTTTTTTTTGAAAAAATGACATTTGGAGGTCAATATCTTAAAAACTGTCCATTTTTTGAGGTTAGTTTAATGGAATATCTGTTCAGTATATCGAAGTCTGCAACATACCAAAAATTCAGCGATTTTCATCGAGAGCCATTTTCACTATAGTTTAGTGCGGGGTCCTTTATTAAAAGTACATGTTTTCATTTTATTAATATGTATACAATACAAGTATATATAAACAATACTATTTCAAATATTATTGCATTTTTATGCAACAGTTTGCTAATGTCTTACAATCAAACATTGATTTATTTCATTATCAAGTAAACAATCTACTTTTTCATCATTGTGTTACAAAATCGATGAAGTACTCTCTATTTCAAAGTTATTTTATGTAATTATTCATCAAGAATTTCTCTCACTGTACCAAATAAAACAAGTTGATGGATTTTTTGTTGGAATGAGCTGCTTTCAAATCACAGAGGCATGGCTCTTTCTTTATTATTTATAATTATTATTACAGTGATATTCAAAAGATCTGCTTACTTATTTTCATCACAGTTCTACGAACATTTATCAATTAAAACCAGTCTAAGCAGGAATGTTGAGAGCATCATAAAATTGCACATCAAAAGATGTCACTCTTATGACCAGTTGACACTGAAAAAGATACCATCTCCCTGAACTAAATGAACTTTCTTTGCAATAGTGCTCTGCTCTCAACATCTTACAAATTTCGTCAAATTAATAAATATCATGAATTCCTAAACTATTCCTATTTAATTACAAAAACGATTTTTCTCCGTATATTATATACATATAAATAAATATTGCCAGAAAATATTTTTTCACTGAAAACTATTTCACAAAAATAAAGCTCGTTTTTCATTATATATCAATTAAAAATAGTAAATAGATAAATGGAATTGTGATGGAGGATAGCACAGGGCATTTCAAAGAAACGATTAAATGCAGACTTATCGCCCTGCCATATAATGGGGAAGACCACTGAGAGAAGAAATCCGTGCAAACCTCTCTCAATCGACGAATCATGATTTACGTTTGATGTACAATCAATATTATGAGTTGAAGTTGAAGGGAATCGAATTTATATCGTTTTGAAATCAGCATATTTCATTCGATATTTCAAACAGCCAAATATGATGGTGGAGTCGTGACGTATTAGTCCCGAATTGTAGTTATCTCTCTCTGATGCCTCGTCATTCTGCAGTGTTGCAGTGTGATTGGTCAGTTCAAGGACAATAGGCGTGTTGGGAATGAGACGTCACACCAATGAATTGACAAAATTTCAAATGGCGTAGGAATTGTGTGTTTTGAAGTGGACATAATTATTCTAATTTATCATTTTCATCGTCTTAGCATGAATGACAAAATTCTAAATTAATTCGCTGGTAGTTTTTCAGTATAGAGTTCACGATAATGTCATTTTAAAAAATCAGTGGTCTCCCCCATTGAGTCAAACTCTGTGTTGATCTGGTTAGAGTTACTTTATAAATTGCATGTACGTTTTGATTGGTCACACCTCTGATATGTCTTGTTTTCTCTATTCTGTTCTACACATTCTATTTCACTTTGTTGTTGTTTGGACACAAAACATCCAACAATCAGACATGAAACTCTATACGTCAGTACCTTGGATATTAACTATTAGAATCCGTCTTTTGGGACTCCTAAGTCTGAAATTATATTTCGATGATGAAATTAAGATAACAAATATCTAAACCTAACATCAGATGGCCACTTCGAAGCTGCAAACTCATTACTGCATGGGAGATACCCTTCAGAAACTTGACCACGAATGACATTCCGGAAACGGTAGCCATTTGGAGGTCCATTCTCGATAGAAAATAGCACGTCAGTCCATCTGACGGCAACAATTTGAACACTTCTGAGCGGATTTTTTCGAAGGATTGACCAATATTCACAAACGAAAAACAAATGCGAGCCAATGAAAACAAAGTAAACAGACCGCTTTGACAGCTTTCAAAAACTTCGATAGGTGGCACTCTAGATCTAGTCAACCACTTGAGTTTGATCCTGAATTTTTCATGGAAATACTGTCAAGGTCGATGTCTTTGGTGAACCTTCCACACTTTTCTTCACACATTTTCCCTGTTCATCTTTGAAAAACCCTATATATACATTCGCTATTAATCTAAATTGACAAATAATTAACTGGACTTTCACAAACTGGACTCGTAATTGAATAGGAATCTTAAATATATCACATAATGGATTCAATAAACTTTCCAACAAATTAAAGAACGATGCATACGCTAATGCTACATCTTATTATCTAATAAAACTGATATATCCAGCAGTAATATGGCTTTGCCACACTTGCCGTTTTCTTAACCTAACAATTTTTGCCAAGAAAATTCGATTGAATATGTAAAAAAATAATCACTGAAATTTAGTACAGGTTAGAGTCACGGAGACAATTTTTTCATATTTGATATTCAGAGTGAAACTTTGATGGTCTCCATAAATTTTCTTTTGGGTTCCTAATATGTAGTCTAGAGAATTTCATTCATTTTATCACACTACAGTTCAGCTGGTGAAGCATAGGTAGTGGGTAACTTGATTCAATACAAAAAATTACAAGAAATAAAAAAAATAGGTGAACTGCACCTTACATGTAGGAGGATAATAATGGAGTACGTTTATTTTATTGATAAACGGCATTATATTGGATGAAGAACTACTTATCTTCTGGATTATTTGATTCTCCAACTGAAATCAAATTCAGATATCCAACTTCCTATGCATATCCATTGCTGATTATTATTTTTATTATAATCTAGTGATATCTGTGAAAATTATATCAGGCATGCTGATGTCTCTACCGACTACTATCAAGCATAGATTATACACACTGTATTATCTAAGTCCTGAATGTCTGAACAAACTGGAAGTACTATTTTTATTGCACCAACTACAGTATGGCCGCTATGTCTTCGACACTTCCTTGACAAAACAATTTTACACATTCTTACAAGCTAATATAAAAATGTTTGATATCATATCGATAAAAAATTACCAAGCATACTCGTTATGATTCAACAACAAACACTACAAACTATATCACATATACAGAGTATTCTTTAAACAAGAGTCTTTAATATGTTAGTATTTCTTTTTGAGCCATGGTAGATTGTATTGTCAACTTTTATGTTCACTGAGATTGACCAGTTCCTTAATAAAAAATAATATCAATGCGACGGCTTGCTCTGTCGGAGCAAATTAGTATCTTCAGTCTGCTGCAGTGCTACTGACCAACAGCAATGGCTGCACTAAAAAGCCGGTCATATAAAAACTAATTCTTTCCTGAATTTTAATATATACACGAGTTTCACGACCTACTATTGAAAAAAAAAAGTGGCATTGCTACACGGTTCTGACCAACAAATACAAACATTACACATGATGTATTGTATGAATAAAAAGTTACCTCATTCAGCTTCAGGCAGGTATATAATAGGCATGGGAAAAAATATCGATAACTATCGATTTCTTTTCAATAAATTGGAAACAATGAATTTATTTTATTCATGTGACCCCTAGACGCTTTCGTAATATCCATACAATAATTCTCGTATTTTTGAAATTAATTTTCATTATTTTCAAAGGTTTCTTCAGGCATGAAATTATATCACATAGGTTGATAGGTAGGTTAGGTAGTTTTTATGCTGATTTAATTAGTTTGGTTGAAGATTTTATAACCTTTGGTTTGGATAAAAAATATACTGACATATAATTTCACGAATATCGATATATATTTTCAAAAATATCGATATATCGATAGCTATCGTTATATCGCGCAACTCTATTATATAGTATATATTCAACTGATACATATTTATTTCTGTTTTTTTCATAGTTGTAGTCTATGTACTTCAATACTCTCAAGTCCAAGGTTCAATCTTATAGTATGAATAATTTTATATATCATCACTATCAATAATATCAATCATTAATTTTTTTTATCAATTTCAAAATTATTACCGATCTACGTAGACTCATGAAAAACAAAAAAAAACGGATATTGCACTGAATGCATATAGATTTTTATCGAACAGTAACATAATATATACAAGGTGGCATTGAAATAAGTGCAAATATTTCAAACACTGAGGAAGCTAGGCGTGTACTATCGAATGGCACTAATAAAAAAATTTAGGAATCAAAATAAAATTTGAGGTTAGACCCCTTTTTTCCACACTGTAGCAAATCTGACGCCACCTCTGTTCAAATTTCCATGCGGTAGCACAATCACACGGAGTGCAATCATTTGAATTGTTTTAAAGTGGCGTCCTTGATTTTTTTCTCGAATTTTGTTCAATTTCAGGGATGAAATTACTTGATAAATAAAAGAATTAGAAAAAATCTGATATCTGAAAATTCCTTAGACTATCATATTAGTGTGCTGAATATGTGCACTAATTTCAAAAACACCTTGTATAGGATAGAAGTATTCGCGAGATTCACGAAATGGGCGACATCTAGATTACATAAGACAAACTTCAAACAGGGGGAAAACAAACTATTGTCTATGGATAAAGTGCATAGACTACATTGCATACATCTTGCTGTAGCTGTAGTTGTCAAATTTATCAATGACATAAAATGTTATTACTCTTATCAGTACACAGTACAGTACACAAGCTAATGGCACTAATGGCATAGAGTGAGGATTGAGTTTCTTTTCCCCCAGTTTTGACGTGGCTTTGACATGGAACGATGAAAACTGAGCGCCACCTGGTGACATTGATTCCCGCGAATTAAGAAAGGATGGCATTTGACATCAGTATGGCAGTTAAGGAGATGCAACGCTCAAAGTCAGACGGTTGGGCGCATACTAAATTCCAGTTTTCATTCTATCATTGTCTGTCTATGATCTGAGATCATTCTGTTCAGATATTCCAGCAGAGACATGTTGTGATTCACATGATTTATGTGTAACTATTGGAAAAACAACTTGTACATGTTCATAAAGTATTTAATTATAATTCTGAGATGTATCCATGTTTGTTGTGAAATTAATGTTGCATGTGTGTTGATCTATAGATTTCAATCAAACATTATAATACTGAGATTCCTTGATATATCATCATAATTATAAACCCATGAAAACTCAAGAAAGCGTATGGGATAGGTTAGATGTCCGGTAGATAGTCTCCTTCCTCAAATCCTCACACTGAAATATCCAATCAACCAGCGCTTTAAAGTGCAATCACCATTGGTCAGCAACAGATTGAAGATACCAGTTTGATCCGCCCACATAATCGACTATCTAGACCGCTAAATGTTATAGCCGAACAACTCGAAAATCTCATCTAAATTGATGGCCCAAAATGTATAGTTTAGTGGAATATATATCCTTCTAAGGTTGATAATATTGAAATAGTTTTCATCCATAAGTTCCAAATGGTAAAAGCCACCAGATCGAAATTTCTTGCATGAGTAACCGTGGGCTCCGTTTGGATTTCGTAAATGGATGAGCGGCATTAACGGTCTAGATAGTAAGTTATGTCGGTGGTTTGATTGATGACAATAAGACAAATTCGAGTATCAAATATTGGAAATGGACAGAAAGAGACGGAGAAGGGCTCACAGATTCATACCGATGAAACTGAGCAATCTTTCGATGGGCGACCCCGTATAGTGACTAGAAGCGACAAAGATTATAGCTTTTTGGACACGGAAGCGGAAAGCATTCAAAACCGGAAAGAACGCGAAGAGCATTGATTTTTCGAAGGAAATTCAACAGATACTGTTTCATATTGAATTCGCCATGTATGTGACGGGGAGGATGAGATAATTCAGTGCATCTCGGTACTAGCCAGCGGTACTCCGGCTAGTGCTACAGTCAGGTTTTTCACGTGAGTTTGCCAGGTTGAGGAAAGCTGGAAGAATTTCACCCCACCGAATTCCACTCCATCAATGTATACTAGAAAAAGTTAGAGAATAATAATAATAAGTTCCGGGTAGTGTCGTTAATCTATGAAATATCCATTGCAATAAGAGAGAGACAAAATCTTTTTTTCATTTTCGATAGCAGATTAATAGTAGTAGTACTATGAGTACTAAAAAATATTCGGGTACGATAACTTGTCAACTGTCAAACTGACACTATATCTAATTATACAACAAGTTCTCGATGTATGTAGTTCTGAATGAACGTCAGAATTTCAACGACGCGCTTTGTTCGTATATAACAATATAAATATCCATATATGTATATTCGAAATTATACAAGGTAGCTTGACTCAATTGCTGATTAGTTTAAAATCATAGGAAGAAAATAATCGCGAAAATATTTGTTTGAACGGTGAATTTATTGGGTTAGTTCATGTTTTCAGTTATAACTCAGTAGCTGAACAGGAATAGTTATATCTTGCTGAAAGAACATGTTTGTAATTAAAAACTAATGAAAATGATGAATATTGCCTATGCAACCTTTTACTTTGGGTCAGATAACTTGACAACTGTTCATTTCAGCTGGAATGAATTGTTGATTTAGTGTTCTTTCAACAAAATTCAGAAAGAAATTCGAATATTTTGAAAAAAAAAAAACTGAAATTTCATTAGTGGCGTGGAAAATACCAGAGAGAAAATGACAACATCCTGTGACGCGTCACTAAATAAAATGATTCAAGTAACTATCATCAAAGATAAGGTTAGAAATACTTGAGACAGAATGTTCAAATAAACAAAAATAAAAAATATTTTTTCAACATTTAAAAAGTGATAGTCACTAGAAACAGAAAGTGAGGAAAACGTCATCAATATGTTCAATCAAACTAATTTTTAAACATCTCTGCGTTGCCCTTGGTAAAAATGAAATATGTCGAGCCCGATTTTTCAATCCCGGAATTTTCGGGAATAAAGATCTTCCGGAATTCCCAGTTTGCATCAAAATTTATTTAAAAAAAATCAAACTTGAACTCATTCAAAATAATTTTTATTCTTCAACTTGGGCACCTTGTATTTCTGAAACTCAATACACGAGGAGTATTGAGGATCTCATGTTTCTACCTCATCCTTCATCAACTACGAGGGCTAGCTCCTGTGAAGCATACTCGATTGAATTTTGACACACCCTGTATAGCTATTTGAAGTCGCCGGTGAAACATTGCAGGCGAATGTGAACACACTCTGTACACAAAAATGATACAATAGGAATATATAGGCACTAACCTTTCATGGGGGTATTGTGAGAAGCACGCGCAGAACATATCAGCCTCAGTACTCCCTCCACATTTTGACTGCGAGGCTCCATCTCCTTTTCTTTCTCCTTTTTTTTGCCCAATCTCATAACTATATAGATCAGGAAAATAATATAAATAATAGTGAAACCTCATCTGATTTGTTCATGCTTGAACCACACTTTTCAATTAAACTGTTCTTCCAACCTACAAAATTAAAACTTCACCTAAGAGAAGTGTTCACTAAGGAACCTACTAACATGTGATAACTTTCCATTACAAAAACTTATAGATCAGATATTATAAGAATCTGCTTACTTTTTTGTTTTTTCTCCTTGTTGGCCAAATGCACGGTGAGGTTCAACCCTGAAGTGGTAGTAGGAGAGGCCTGCAGGCCCCTGAACAGTGCCTTGAGGGACGTCTTTCCGTCCTGCTTGACCTTGTCTTTGTCAGTCTTTAAAGCGCTGTCGCCAGCTTTCGGCACCTATATATTAATTATTTTACTCCGAAGAACTTGTCAACTTGGTAATAAAAATAAGGTAATTTATTCATATTCATCTTGAATCTAATTTGGAATCATACATGGCGTAGTCGGTAGGATCAATATAATCTAGCTAAATATCAGGCCAGACATTTAATATAATAGAAATTGCAATAATTGCGGTACACTTGCATCTTTGATAAATTGTTCAGGTTCTCTTAAACAATATCTGTCCAGATTTGCAGCACTCTAAAATGTACGCGGGTCAAGTTATTGCCGGAAAACTACTGGATTTATTCACTTTTTTCAATTTTATGCAAAAAACACATGCCAATGCTCTGACGAGAAAGGTCACTATTACTCATTCTCAAGTATGCCAAATTCCCGACAGTTCGTATAATGATTAAAATTGAAAATTCCTCCTCATATCGTTCAGACACTATTGCGAATTTGAACAGGAACTGACAACCACATTGTTTTCGTTTTGCGTGTCGCATTAGCAACGACCCGTGTGTCTTCACCCTTACCTGCCAATAGTCCACCTGCAACTCGAGTGGTTCCCAGGGCGATTCGCGAGCCTGCACGTTCGGAGACGAAGGGGGCGTCAACGAAGGGGCAGGCGGACTGGAGCAGATCAAGTCGTCGAGGTCGACGGAGACGGACTGGTATTGATCGGCAGGACCGACTCTCACCTCCTACGAACAAAAAGATGGAATTGGTCGAAGCGACCTTATGACTGCGCCAAGGTCGTTAGAAGAGGGCTCAACAACTAGTGAATACCACCCCTTCCACAGCGTAAGTAGACGAGTATATTGTGGCTCAATCCTAGAGAGGCTACAGTTGTACAACTGTACAATTCAGTTCTTTGCAAGGTTCATGGTTTATAATATAATATAATGGTGAATAATCAGAGGTTTTGGATGGTTTGTTTATGTAGTAGGTAAAATGCAATTTTGTCATTTACTAGAAATACTTTGTATTTCAATATTTTATTGCAATTTCTGAGTAGTTTTATTACATTCCCTGCGATATGCGTGGAGCATTAATTTTCACAAGCGGGAGGAAATGGATACCTTTGCTCCCTTGGTATATAATTAGCTATTATTACCAAGGTGCATATTATATTTTTTGTTCACCAATATCAATGTTTCCCAAACATTGAAGTTTCACAGAACTGAAGAGATTCCCTGTAATGATAAGGAACGGTGGCCCGAAACCTGTCTGCAGGTGGTTAGGCATCAATTCAAGCTTAGGAAAGAAACATTTACATTTAAAATCAGTATCTGTTTATATGAATCATTGCATAGATTTTGGAAGACTGTGGCCAGAGAGATAGTTTTTTTTTCATTATTCTTTGTTTGTCAATTTACAGTTGTTGATATATTTTGTATAATGATATGTTTACCTATAGGTATATAATTATGTACTTCCTTATACCAGAGCCTATTCTGTCTGGGAGTTATATGTTCAATAAATAAATAAATGAATAAATAAATAGTTCCTAATATAAATGTTCATATAAAATGGAATATTTTGTGTAAATTACATTTACAAACAGTATTTGTTTACATGAATCATTGCATAGATTTTGGAAGACTGTGGCCAGAGAGATAGTTGGTTATAGTTCCTGATATCAATGTTCATATTATGAAATATTTTGTGTAAATTACTGACTTTTCTTTCACTGTCTCAAGACTGGCTGCCATTATTTTTGTAGAAGTTCAGAAAAATAATAACTGAAGAACAACTCATAAATATATGCTATAAGGAAATCCAACTTGGGTTAGAATTAATATGGCACCTGGTTGGCGCCGTATATAAAATCAATTAAAAAATGCGTCCGTTGCAATTGAGATGTTCCATTTCGAGATTTTCTGTGATTATTGTAGTTGTCCTCTTGATAGGAACAGATATTCACGCCTGAAAACATTAACTGCCGTTGGATTGCCTTTCAATATTAGGTTGGCAATCTGTTCAATCCAGAAATGGAGGTTAAAGTTCAAATATCTTTACTACTATTTTTGCTATGAATATTCATTGAGAAGATGATTGATTCTTCATAAGTTCTGCCTAGTACTTTTCTGGAATGATTCCTTAAGAAACTTTCTCGGCAGCAGATGTCGGCGTGATCTGGAGTATTAATAGATATCTTGAATCAAAAATATAATGTATGTATTACACGATCAAATAGAGAAACTAAATCTCAACAGACCAACGAAAACTGCATAGCTTTTCGCTAACGAAAGATATTGACGATCAAAGTCGGAAAAAGGATTGTTGACAGGCGTTCTTAGTTGTTTACCGGTACACTAAAACATTATCAAGCCTTTGAGCGAAAATAAATTGATCAAACTATCAACTGGAAATCAAATGAACGAATATGGAGAAATTATCGAGCTCGCCATTACCTAATCAGATATCTTTGGACTACCAACTGAACAGCCAACTGCCGTAGAATTGAAATACGAAAAATTAATACATATATTTTCATACTAACACTGACGAACGGAATAAACAGCTGACTGTTCTCGTCGTGACAAGTGAGCATCGCCTCCCCGACGGGCATGTGAGCCAACGGAGCACTAGGGGGCCCCGCCAGATATCTCAGCACCCGCTGGGACAGCTCTTCGATCTTCAGTTCTTGGTCGCTGGGAAACAGCGATTGGTAACCTGGGTCTAGAGTAGAAAGTTGCCTGGAAAAAACATCGACATTTTCTAGAAATCAATGGTACATTTTTCCCCAATTAGTAGATTCTAACATTGATTTTTCCAAATAGGTCATGACATGACATCTACTTTTTCATCACAGTCAAAATGTCATCCTCTATGAAGACATTCTCAGGACTATAAATAACATTTTTCCCTCAAGAGTAACTTCATTTAGATTTAGACCCTACACAGTGAAGTACAATAAATTAAGTTATAATTTGTGAAAGTCAGTCTGTCGCCAATAATAGTTATTTATTGTACAAGGGAAAAAAGTAGTAGATTTTAGCTCCAGGTTGTGTTGTCTCCCGACGCGTAGCGGAGGGAGACAAAAAACCGTGAGCTAAAATCTAATATTTTTCCCGTGTACAATACACTATTTTTTTCTATGACAGAAGGAAGGACGAATCAATATTGAGAAGATATTACATTATTTCGAAATGTGAAAATTATCGACGTGAAATTTCAAGTTTTTAACAGTTGGGACACCTGCGTTTTATAGGCATCTTTATTATTCTTTTGAAGTAATCAAATATCTGATGTCACTTCTGTCAGTTCAATTCTGTGATTTGATTTTAAAAAATTGCGAATTCAGTAGTTGTTTAGTAATATACGAAACCGCGAAGTCGAATGGAAGATAAAAGGACTTGCAGTTCTTTCTCGAAGACGGTATTATTGACTCATTTTTCGGAACTATAGCACAACAAAAGCCATTAACAGAGTATATATATGTGATATATATCCGGGAAAAAAGTACTCACTTTTTTCCCACGGGAAAAAAGTAATTTATGAAAAGTGACAATTTATAACCTGCCAACAGAGATGAAATGCCAAACTTTTTTCCCGTCACAGAAAAAACACATTTACAGAAGACACGATTTATTATTTGCATAGAATATATCGATGGCGTCCTCACGATTTTCTTCCTATCATTCCGCTGGATTATCCCCACCATTCACTATTTCATTCATTAATTAGTATTTGGCGTTAAGGCATTCAGGATTATTGTCATAAACATTTCCGTAAAATAATAATGAATCCTTGTCTATGTATCGTTGACAAAAACATTGAAATTAAAATTGACATAAAAGGAATTACACTAACATTGGAATACTCCAAAAAACATTCACGAAGACGATAATACGAAAGTTAACTTGTTTTGTCTACCAGTGAATGTTTCTTGCTATACCTACTTCAATGTTCGTATCACCAAGTATCACCAAATAGTTTTATATACATTATAATATTGTCAGGAAAGGATATTTTCCAAATTATTGTCAAATATTACGATTACTATCATTATTATTTCACTGTTCTGATTTATCGAGTTTATTATATTTCTCAGCAATTCAACTGTCCTCGTTCGTAACAAAAAATTGTTCAATGAAATAATCGATGATAATCCACGTACCAAGGGGGACTTGACTTTTGGTCCGAATAGCGGACGGTTGCTGGTGGCAACGGAGACATCCTCGAGTTTTGTTAGATTATTGTAAGTACCATTTTAATTATTTATTCAGTCGTCAACCTAATGCCTCTTCAAGGAATGTCAAATTTATTTGTTTTTGTTGTTCAATCTGTAGCCCTTTTATTGAATATAAATCCTCAGCAAATCTCAACTAGCAAAGAAAATAAGTCACATTTGTGACAATATCAATGCTAGTGAATTAGGAAGAACTCAAGTTATACAGTGGAGGCTTTCAAATAGTATACCAAACAACGAAACGTCGACTCTGGAAGTAGTTTTTCTTCAATGTCACAACCAACTTAGAAAAAATTGTGGTGCAAATTGGATGCTCACCTGGATATGTTGCAGCTCCCCAAAGGGACGATATAGACGCGAGTGTACGAGAGCCATTCGGACGTTTTGCTGGAGAGGAGTTCCACATAGGGACGGACGAACCATCCTATCAGGGTGTCTCCGCCTATCAGGAGGAGTTTGATGGACGTACCGGGTTTGGCACAACTGTTGCAGCTGAAAAATAAATAATATAATGAATCTTCCAGACATAATGAATGAAGCAACATATCTGGAGTCAACAAATCATCAGGTTTGTATGGACCCCTAGCTGTTTCTAGAAAATCTGAATTGGAAATTATTGTTTCTACGTTGATGCAAAAAACAAATCTTTCTTGAACTATTTTTAGTAGAAAAACTGGTTCTTTATTGCACTAGTGTAATAACATTTTTATTGCACTCATCTGTCATTTCACTACAGTGTATTTTGAGGAGATGACAAACATGAACGTCATTTTTTGTGCATTTGACATGGTCGATCATAATATATTGATTAACAAGCTATATAACTGTGGTGTCAGAGGGATACCTGGTTGTTGGCTATCATCCTATTTTTCCGGACGATCGCAACAAGTTATACTCAAGTCTGGAGGTGCCAAGTATATTTCTGAATTCCGTGATGTGACCAGGGGTGTTCCTCAAGGGGGTGTGCTAGGCCCTTCTCTCTTTATCATCTTCATTACTGATATTCTTACGAAGGTCAATATAGGGTCTTTGTCCTATTTGCCGATGATATGTCCACCTTATTGACCTCTGATTGTATGACCAACCTTAGGTCCAATGTGGGTGAATGTGCTAGATAGGCTTTTGAATACAGCACTCAAAATAACTTAGTTCTCAATTTGTCGGAAACAGTGATGATGGTTTTTAGTACTAGAGACAATGATCAGTCCCTCTATGTTCATGAAAATGAACATACAATCAAACAGCTATCAACTACCAAATTCCTTGGAATCAATATTGATGAGAAGTTGTCATGGTCTTCACATGTCGATTTTATTCTGAAGATGCTTTGCTACCACAACTTTGTCATTGGGAAACTCAGAAGCTGTGTCGATAAACATATCCTAATATCATACTATTATGCATATGTTTATTCTCTTTCAAGTTATGCAGTTGTGGTCTGAGCTAACTGCAGTAGAGTTAAAGAAATTTTACTGGCACAAAAAAGAATTGTCAGAAGTATGCTTGGTAAACCTCCTCAGCAGTCTTGTCGGCCGTTGTTCCAGGGCTATGGCTTCAATTTATGTATTACAGTGTGCAGTTTATGTCAAAAAACATATTGGAAATTTTCAGATAGTTGGCAATATGCAATAATACTCTTTGAGAGACTCTGACAAACTGATTATTCCCCAGCATAGGTTGACCTTGACTAATAACAGCGGTTACATCATGCCACTAAGGATTTATAATCACTTACCCATGAATGTACGACAAATTGACAGTATTTACAAATTCAAATGAAAGCTCAGGAGAATTCTTTCTAAGTATAATTTTATATACATTTTATATTTAGATCTGTAGTTAGGATAAGGTACTATCATTAGTAGTTGTGTGTTGTAGTCTTGTGTCATGTATGTTTAATTTAAGGATTTTTTTTATGACAAACCCAATGTCCTGTAAATAAAACCTCTCCAATAATGAAACAGGTACTCACTACTTGTGGATTTTGTTGAAAAGTGTGGTCAGTACAGCCTTGGTTTCTACGGCGGACAAGGGTTGGAACACCTTGTGCTGCGGACCGAACCTCACACTCAGAGGAACCGTAACGCTGTCGGGACCGGACAGAAACACGACGCTCTCTGGTAGGACGTTCTCTTCGGGAGACAATACTTTGCACACCAACTCCAAGAACACTTTTCGAGGCTAGAAAAAAAATCGAGTGATGTGGATAAACGATAATTGTGGCCAGCGTAGTCTCTCTCAAATGAATTATTATAGAATTATTACTCAACTACCTAGTATTGGGTTTCTGATGTCTAGAATGGGATGTCAGATTATTACGCCATCCTACTGTCATTATAACTCTTATTACTCGATTCATCACAATAATGTCTGTCATTAAATGTTGAAAATCGAGTAAGCAATGTATGAATGACTCCATAGTTGTAGATAAATGTATTTATTGTATAATAACACCAATAAACGATTGATTGATTGATCGATTGATTGAAATGCCTATCTAATAATAATAATAATAATAATAATAATAATAATAATAATAAATCGGCTTTATTAACGGAGTCGATACAAATTCTTAGTGTGCAACACTAATTTTGGCAGTCTAGCTGATAGCTACTCATACTCAACCAAATTAGGTCACAGGATATACTTAATATACATATAAACATGTTACAATACAATGAGAAATCATGAAACAAAACAAAAAAAAAATCAATCTGAATTGCAGAAATACTTCTTAAGCTGGGCTGTTCCTCCAGGGGCATAAGTGAATATGTGTTCATTGGTTAGTAAAAAGAAACTGTTTGTATTTGTATTTGAATTTATTCATATTTAGAAGTTTAAACTCTTCAGGTAAAGATGAATCGAATTGAATACAAATGATCTCTGAAACCTGGAAGTGCGATGATGAGGCGTAGTTAATTTGTTTATTTTTCTGATGTTCCTTGAGTGTACTCTGATACGTGGAATTAACTTGCTTTTTAAAGGGGATGATTGTGGCTAGGTGATGATTTCTTTGATTAGTCATATTCAACCATTTGGTTTCCTTGAATTTTCGAGAAATAGATTCATATTTCCTGATTCCATAGATCAAACGACAGCATGAGTTTTGGACATTTTGTATACGATTTTTATCGAATGAAAGTAGACATGGGCCGTATATAAAATCACAATTGAAGTGACTTAATACCAGTGAATCACATAAAATTTTCTTCAATTTTACACTCATGATATGACGGTTACAGTATAAAAATTTCAGTGATAAATAAGCTTTCTTCATCAAATTCTTGACATGTTCTGAGAATCTGAGCTCTGCATCGATCTGAATGCCTAAATTTCTCGTTGACTCTACAATTTTCAAAATATGACCTCCAATATTAACATGCAAGTTTTCACTGATCGTATTTCTTTTGGCATGTGTGCCAAAAGACATCAGAGTAGTTTTCTCAGAATTGAGTTGTAGATCATGTTTTTTCGACAAATTCTTGATTGTCAAGATCCCGATTGATGAGAATTTGCACATTCCTATATTTATTTGCAAAACTCAACAGAAGTAAGTATATCAGCAGTATTTCATTTTATTTTTTTATTTTGGAGAATTAGGCGATTCAACAGATAGACGCAGCTATCCACTAATAGAATCGCACAGGTTACAAATTTTGATCAGTATTAACTTAAACCAAGACAATGCTATAAAGGCCGTTCTAAAATCAAAATGTAAATAGCCCTAAAGGAAATGATATAAATATTTTCAGATCTAGGATAAGAAGTACTTATTTCGATATACTAGACAAAATATAGAGAGTAATTGGAAAATAACAGAAAAAAAAAAGTTGGATCTCTAAATTATTCTAATAAAATAATCGGCATATTTTATGAACTATTATCAGGAAGTATCATAAACAACCTAGTCAGTGCAATTCGTACATATATTGCATATTCAAAAATGGATGAGAAAAAAAGAAACGAAATCATTACTATCGGTTATACAACGCGGTCTTCAACTTTCTCTTGAAAATGTTTATCCTGGTCGAAAAAATATCAAATTCTTCGTCATCTAAACCATTACAAAACTTCATGCACCTATATAGTGGAGAATTAGACATGAAATTGGTAGTTATCCTACCAGGTACGAATAGTAGCCGATGTCGCATAAGATATCGGGTACAATTCAAGAGGAAAAAACTTGTACAGTATGGAGAATCAATAATGTCATTGACAATTTTATAGACAAAGCAGATATCAAAGAATTGCCTTCTCAAATTTAAAATTTCAAGCTTGTAAAATATAACATTACATTCATAAGAGAAAAAATGTCTTCTTTTGTTGAATCGAAAATTTAAAACATTTATTAATTTTTGCTGTACTTTTTCGATTCTATTTATCTTATCCTTATAGAATGGATTCCATACTATTGAGGCGTACTCTAGGTGGCTTCGTACGATAGAGTTATAGAGTGTTATAATTGTTTCAGAGCGATTAAAGGATTTGGTGACTCTTAAAATGAAACCCAAGTTTCGTAATGCTTTTTGAACGATAGTCTCTATATGAGAGTCAAATTTTAATTTGTTGTCAAGAATAACCCCCAAGTCTTTGACTGAGTTAACGTTGTTTATTGATTGTCCATTCAGTGTGAGGTCAAAACGAGGTGGCAATTTGCTTCTGGTGAATAGGATTTTGTGGCACTTATCAAGATTCAGTTTCAACTTGTTTAGTTCACAATATTTGAAGAAACTTTCAAGGTCAGTTTGGAGCATATTATAGTCTTCTATGTTGGTGATGGCTTTGTAGATTTTAAGGTCATCTGCGTATAGCTGTATATCCGTGTTTTCGAAGCATTCATAAATGTCATTTATAAATATATTGAACAAGAGAGGACCTAGATGTGACCCTTGCGGAACACCAGAGGTGACTGACAATGATGAAGATCTAGAATTATTCACAACGACATATTGCTTACGATTTTCGATATAGGACGAGAGTAATTTCAATAAATTTCCATGCACACCGAAATTACGAAGTTTAACAATAAGTGTAGGATGATGTACCTTGTCGAAGGCTTTCGAAAAGTCGGTGTACACAACGCAGGTTGAAATTCCTTTTTCCATGTTCGAGTAGATTTCTTGTACGTATGGTATTAAGTTAGTGAGCGTTGATCTTTTTTTATGAAAACCATGTTGCCACGTATTTATAACATGTTTCAATTGGAAGAATAAGTTTTTAGACAGGATTGATTCAAAGATTTTTCCAAAATGAGAAAGTATAGATATTGGCCTATAGTTGGCAATATCATTCTTTCTTCCCGACTTGTGAACAGGTACGATTTTTCCTATTTTCCATTCAGATGGAAAAGTTCCTTCCACCAAGCATTTGTTGAAAATAATTCTTAATGGTTCTACCAAGGATTCACCACATCTTTTAATAAATATCGGGGGTATACCATCAGGCCCCGGACCCTTATTGATATCCAAATCATGAATGGCTTCAGAAATTTCCGTAGCATTTATATAGTACACCTCAAAGTTGTTAAAATTATTTACATCACTCTGAACTGAAGAAGACGTCAGGTTAGGTTCAAAGACACTATTGAAGTATTCAGAAAATAGTTCACAAATACTCTCATTATCATAAGCAACTCTGTCATTTAGAGACATACGCGCAGGAATTGACCTATTATTTTTTTTATTAGCCAAATATGACCAAAAATATTTGGAATTTGATTTCATATTATTTTCTGTTTTTTGAACGTAACTGAGGTAATCTTCTTTGATCTTTTTTTTCACAATTTTACGCAAATTGGAAAAGTTTTCATAATCAACATTATTTTTATAATTTTTCCACTTCTTATGCAACTTTTCTTTTTGTCTAATATTTTTGATAGTTTCTTTAGCAAACCATACTGGAAAATCATTCTTTTTAACAGTTGTCTTAGGTATGGTATTTTCTATGAGTCCATTGACTATAGAATACAATTTATCAACACTCTGCTCTGCATTTAGACCGTTGAAGATTTCAACCCACGAGTAATCTTCTAGTTGAGCTTTACTTACATTATAGTCAGCATCAAAAAACTTAAGTTTTGTATATGACTTACTGGGAAGCAGTTTAATACCAGTGATTTGTAAATTGATATCTAAAGCAGTGTGATGTATGTCTTCTTTCACAAAAGGCTGATCACAGGCTTGGGTATCAACTTTGATAGAGTTAGAGAAAGATAAAACTAGATCCAATATTTTTCCTCTTGAATTATGAACATTACAGTGCTGTTTTAGGTTTAACAAAGAGAAATTATCAACAAAACATTCACTGAGGGCATCCGCTGCGTTGATTGGTCTGAATGATTCTAGTGCCATATCAAATTCCCAGTTAATATTTGATAGATTGAAATCTCCGATAATTATATATATAGTATAGATGATGAAGATGAGCGGTCCAAGAATAGATCCTTGGGGAACCCCTGAGAAGATATCCAAGGATGAAGAATACTCATCATTTATAGAAACTCGTTGTGACCTGCCTAACAAATAAGACCATATAAGAAATGCGGCATCATCATCAAAACCATAATAGCGCAGTTTAGCACAAATTAGTTCATGATTTATGGTATCGAAGGCTTTCGAAAAATCTAATAGCACAAGCAAGCTAGCCAGACCCTTGTCTAATGATTCGATGATGTCCGTTGTAACCATTGTCAGTGCCGTACCAGTGCTATACCCCTTTCTGAAACCACACTGTGAATCAGGTATCAACATTTTCATTGTAAAGTATTCAAATATTTGATTATAAATGATTCTTTCAAAAATTTTAGACACAGTTGGTAATATACTGATAATTCTCAAATCAGAAAAGCTCGAAGGATCACGTTTCTTGGGAAAAGGATTACCAACAGCAATCTTCCATTGACTCGGAAAATATGACTTTTCGAAACAGCAGTTAATTATATGTGTAATATAAACGTCAATAAATGGACTGCAATATTTCATCATATAAGACGATATTTGGTCAACACCTAAAGCCAGAGTTTTTATACCTTGTAAAATATTATGAACATCTTCTGCGATCGTTAAATGAAATGAAAATTGGTTATCAAGATTAAATGAATTTGTACTAAAAAAAATCAATCTTTTCATCACAATTATTGGTAACATTTTGTACAAATTTAGCAAAGATATTATTGATTTCGTTGGGATTTGATATATGATCAGGTATCATGAGATTATTATTAGCACGAATATTAAGATTGCTCATTGCATTCCATGTTTTACGAGAATTATTTTCAGCACAAACTGACCTTAAATAAGCTTTTTTCTCAGCTCTCACCATCGACAATGTTTAATTACGAATATCTTTATAACTCGACCAATCTGCCTCCGTTTTTGTATTTTTGAATTTTTGTAAGGCTCTATCTCTTTCTCTCATTATTAATTAATGATTTTAACAGATGTGATTTTAGGTTATTGGGTAATGACAGATGGCTGAAATTTGGCAATGTATTTTCATAAATGAAATGTGAGCTAATAAAATAGTGTTAGAAAAAAATTCGAAAACTTACGGTGACCGCCTCGACGGGCGGGTCGACCCCAGCGCTGGGCGAGCATTTCTTCTTGGCCGCCGCGGCCGCCGACCGGAACAGCTTCGACTTGCGCTCGCTCAGCTCCTGCACGATGGCCGACAGCTCGCCGTCCCCGGCCGGCCTGCCGCGCCCGCAACCGCCGCCTCCCCCGCCCCCAGCCTGCTCGCGCGGCGGCGACCCCGTCGGCGGGTCGCTGTGCGCCTCGGGGTCGGTGAAGCAGACGTCCGCGTTGCCGTCGGAGCCTGCAACATCGACGGCGGTCGTGAAGAACGGAAGAAGACGAAGAAATAGTCATTTATTAATCTTTGGAAGAAGTCCATGGTAATTCAAAGTGGAGTGGTGTAGTTCATAGATGAAAACCCAAAGTCATCTCCACAACATTTATTTATAATAAGCTTATTATCAAAGATTGATATTTTCAAGTTTAATTACCACTTATCGGTGATTTAAGGGTACCGTGGGCCCTTATTAAATATGTTCCCGACCCCTAAACCTTCAACTTTAAAAAAAAAATTTAAAAAACATTTTTATTATATAAACAATCATGGAGCAATGGCCTTTGCTTGCTCCGTTATTGCTTATTTTATACACATTGCAACATTTTTCACTTCCATAACTTTACATTTTCTTGGCTGATGATGGGCTTATATATGCCCGAAACATGTTCCCTTATATGATCTATGATCATTAAATAAAAGTTGTGGAGATGACTTTGGGTTTTCATCTATGTAGTTATTTATTATACAAGAGAAAAAAGTAGTAGATTTTCCCGTGTATAATACACTATTTTTTCTGTGACAGAAGAAAGGAGGAATCAATATTGAGAAGATATTACACTATTTTGAAATCTGAAAATTATCGACGTGAAATTTCAAGTTTTTAACAGTAGGGATACCTGCGTTGTAGGCATCTTTATCCATTCTTTTGAAGTAATCAAATATCTGATGTAACTTCTGTCAGTCTAATTCTGTGATTTGATTTAAAAAAATTGCGAATTTAGTGGTTGTTTAGTAACCGTAAACGTGAAGTCGAATGGAAGATGAAAGGACTTGCAGTTCTTTCTCGGAGACGGTATTATTGACTATTCTAAACTATAGCACAACAAAAGCCATCAACAGTGTATATATATGTGATATATATCCGGGAAAAAAGTAATTTATGAAAAGTGACATTTTATAACCTGCCAACAGAGATGAAATGCCAAACTTTTTTACCGTCACAGAAAAAATATATATTTTTTAAGTTCTGGTTCCCACGAGAAGGAATATCCTGTAATGTTCAGATAACATCGTGAGAACAAAGGGAAATAAGGTAGAAATTGGTGTTCTTCCTAAATTTCTGGAGGTTATATGCCTCGGGGAACACCTCCCTTGGCAATGTGTTCCAGAGCCTCGCTGTTCGTTGGATGAAGGAATTTTCGGAAAGAGATGTTCTGCAGGTCTCCAAAGTGCCCACGAAAGGGGTGCGAAGCCTCAACTCGACGGGGTAATCTCGCGGGGACTGCCAAGGGAGGAACAATTGTTGATATTTCAGAAGAGCATCGTCCATGAAAATATTTATAAAATTGAGCCAGAACACCAACTTTTCTACGGTGTTCCAGAGATCTGAGTGAGCTTGTGAGTGAGGCATCACCACCACGAGACGAATTGCACCTTTTTTGGACAGAATCCAACAGTTTCAGGGTATGTTTGGGTGCTGCGCCTTATAGATCATAAGCAGCTGACTGGAAGTGAAATAGCTCCTGGCCCGAAAGAGAAAACCAAGTTTTTGTGATGCACTTTTAGTAATTGATCTCACCAGATTTTCCCAAGAAAGGTTATTGCTGATAGTAATACCAAGCGTCGAAATGGACGTCTTCAAAGGTATGGTTACTCCTGACATGCTTATGTTTGGCACAGTGAGATTGGCTTTTCTAGAGAAAAGGCATGCTTGTGTTTTGTTTGCATTGAAATCCACCAAGTTATTGGATCCCCATTCAAGAATTGTTGCCAGGTCCATATTTATGTTGTCAACATTTCTTCCTCGTTCGTTTCTGATTTGCCTGGCTGGTATTGGAGCCCTGGAAGAGGAGGCGGTATGGAGGGTACTATCATCCGCGAAGCTGTGTACTGGACATGAAGTTGCTTCCAAAAAATCGTTGATATGGAGTAGAAATAGTGTTGGTGCTAGAATTGATCCTTGCGGAACACCAGCATTAATGGTGAGAGAGTCAGATGAAACTCCGTCGACCACTACATGGAGAGACCTGTTCGAGAGAAAACTAGCTAGCAGAGAACATAGTTGGGGAGGCAAGCGATAAGATGGAAGCTTAGCGAGAAGTCCGTGGTGCCAGACTCGATCGAATGCTTTGGAGATATCAAGTGCCACGGCTAAGGTTTCACCATATTTTTCAATATATGTGAGACGTAAGCGAGCAGGTCACCAGTTGATCTCTGATGACGGAAGCCATATTGCCTATCGTTGATCATACCTGAATGTTCCAGGTATTTTATGAGCTCGATGTTGATAGCTTTCTCTATGATCTTTGAAACAATAGATAGCAGTGCGATCGGTCTGTAGTTGCTAGGTAGGGTCTTTTTGCATGGGTTGCGTACAAGAACTGTCAGATGACCGACCCTGGAGGCACAGCATTGAAACACGACCTCACTTTTCTTATTTGTTTACAAGTGATTTGAGCTAGTTCTTCACAATTTTTCTTTTTTTTTGGCATACGAATCGTATTTTTCGGTTATTCATTAATAATTCGCTCATGCCATCATATTGTGCTGTTGTACAATGTACAAAAACTGCAGCGGAAGACGAAGGAATCCGGTTGGTACATTATGATTTATCGTTTGTGAAATTTTTACATTTGCCATGGATTTTCATCAAGTAACGTCCGAGTGAATTCAAAAAAATTATGATTTGAAAGTAAGTCCCCACTATAGTCACTCACATATAGTTTACATTTTTGAAATTTGGTAATTTCTCATCGGAATTTCTTCTGCAATATGAGCTAATAGAAATACTCATGAAATTTCTAAAATAATGCAAGATTGGATTCATGCAATCAAACGATAGGACTGGTCTGACATGCTGACGAAATATAATCGTGCGTGTTGTGACATTTTCAATCTATTAGTAGTATTAGCTTGTATTGCAGAAGTGGCAGAAGGAATTTTAATAAGGAATGACATTTCATAATGAAAACTATGTGAGATTACTATTTACCTGAAAAGTCATATTCCTTCGTCTCTCGCTGCGTTTTTTGCGCATTGTACAACAGCACAATGCGGAAGCATGCTTGAATTAATGAATAGCGCAAAAAACGCGATTCGTATGCCAAAATATTGTGAAAAACTATTTCAATATTTTGATTCCTCTGTAAACAAATAAAAAAGTGAGGTTGTGTTTCAATAATTCACAGAAGAGTGAGGTTGTGTTTCAATATTTTACCTCGAGGGTCGGTCATCATGCACACGACCTATTATGCCAAATGGCTAACGACCGAAGTCTTCCTGCCAGTATACCGGGTGACACAGAAGACATGTGACAGCCTGTAGTTTTTTTATTTGAAGAGATGGAAATTTGAAATTCACAAGGGTTATATTATCGATGATGGCGCTTCCCTTGAACTCAATGACAATTTTCTTCAACCACCTGTTTGATTGGAAGTAGACCCAACTTTTTTTTCAAACGGCACCCTGTATATTCTGTATCTATTTCTATATCTTATTTGCCTTGAAATTCTCTATTCAACTTTGCATCACAATTTGATATTCGTTTATTAATTGACAGTTAAACTACATTTTATTGAAATACATGAAGTTGGCTGTGACCTGAATACAAATACATTTTGATGCTTGATAGGCTTAGAAATTCAAAGATCATTACTTAGACGATATCATCAGAATATTTTCCATACCATAATCGGTCCCAGGTTGCGAATAATTTCATTGAGTTTAGAAAAAAATAACTCACGATATTGAGAAAACTAAGATAGAAACGGTTTTCGCATTTGTTTTTTCCAATGAACAGACAATATTATACCTCTCCTCTACTAGCTTTTTCATTTAGATCAACAATGGATATGCTAGACATAGACAAGTTCTCAAATGAACTTTGTTGAATTATCCCCTTGATTCACCCTCAGCATGATTTACGAGAAAATGATGTGATCTTATGTATTATTCTACATGGTAAAAGAATCATCATTATTATTATTATGTTTATTATTATTATTATTATTGTCACCTGAGCACGTCCTCTCCTCGTGCCTGTCGGCCTCCACGAAAGGCACCGCCCCGCTATCCAGCAAACTCCTGCTGGAGCTGAAGAACGGCCGCAGGCTCGGCTTCGGCGTACTGGTGATTGACATGGTGTCCTGCTCGCCCCCCGAATCCTCGTCGCAGCTCAGTGACTCGAGCTCCTGGAACAGCGCCTGGATGTCGCTCGGGTTGTCCAAACAGTCTCTCACTCGGCCACCTAGAAAAACAAAGGAAATATCGAAAAATTTACAGGGAATGGCAAACACGGTTGGTGTGTTGGTTTTAGAATGAGGAATTTGTGCGGAACATATGTAAGACAAACAAGAAGATCAGATGTATCAAGAATCGTGGAACATGAGACGTTCAACGCCGCTGAAATCCAACAAACTCCTGCTAGAGTGTTGTCCATACAGTTATTCACTTGATCTCCTAGACTAGAAGAATATTGAGATAATGTCAAACACGGCCGATTCTCTAAGTTTTGTAGAATATAATACAATAAAAATTAAAAAGCCATCATTATACGAATATCAAGCCTCAAACCTGATAGAAAAACGAAAAAATGACAATGAATGGCAAACACGGCTGGTTTTTTATTTGGGATACGGGGGAATTTGTGCGAAACATTTGTAGGGCAAACAAGGATATTGGATTAATCAAGTATCATGGAACATAAGATGTTCAACGCCGCCGCTATCCAACAAACTCTTGCTCATGCCATCAGAGTCCGGCACCCAGAACCTCTTCAACAGCGACACGAAACGCTGCTTGAGGTTGTGTCTCGCGTCCGGCATCTTCCACATCGCCTCACTGTCCCAACAAATCGACGCGATTCGATTCATCCATTGAACATGTCAATGGCATGCCCTCGATCCTCTCCTCATGATTCCACAGATTCATCCCAACCTATATATCTTCTTCGTGATTCATGAATGACAAAACATACCTACCTTACTGAGCATGTTTTCTAAAATCATTGAGAAAAATTATAAAGAAACGAATTGTGAATTTCATCAACATAGAATATAGCTTCGATATAAATCAGTTTGGTTTTCAAGAAAATAGTGGCACTCAAGCGGCAGTATTACAAGCGATAGAAGCAATTCAAAATGGAATAGTAGCTGTTTACATTGATCTAAAAAAGGCTTTTGATACAGTGGACCACACAATACTTCTGGATAGCTTGGAATTCATGGGACTCAAGAGGCATTGTGAGAAATATTTAAGCTTCATATCTTGAAAATAGGAAAATCAGTAACAAATCTGCTAATGGGCTTGTATTACAAAAAAAAAAATTCATAATTCGATAGAACTCACCCAAACTAGCTCACCACCGCAAACCGTTTCTTGCTGTGAGCTCCCTACGTTTTATAAAAAATTATTGAAATCCCCGATTTTTCGGACCTCTGAAAACGAGGCGATGATGTGAAGTCAAAACTCCAATACTGAAACAAGACTATTCCAGAGAGAGATGAATCATACATGATTTCTGACAGAGTGAATTAGCGCGAGACCACAGTTGGAAGGATTAATATATCAGTTGCCTCAGTCTCCGTCGGGCGTTTGGTATTTTCTTTTAACTATGGCGAGATGAGGTTTCTACGTCATAAGAGGGTCCGTTTTCAGAAGGAACTATTATTCATGTCCAAAAATAAAACATTCCAGTTAATTTTTCGATCGAATTATGTCGTCAATCATTATTTATGTATAAAAGAATCATTATAAATACATGGTTTGAGAAGTTCTACTAAGGTGTACAAGCCCATTATATCTTTCACAAACAGGTTATATAACTTCACTGGAATAAAAGTCATTTCGGAAAAAAAAATCCTCATCAGTAACCTGAAGTCCAGTTATTCTTTCAGCCACTTGATCTCCTAGACTGATTTTCTAAGTTTTGTAGAATATAATACAATAAAAATTAAAAAGCCATCATTATACGAATATCAAGCCTCAAACCTAATAGAAAAACGAAAGAATGACAATGAATGGCAAACATGGCTGGTTTATTATTTGGGATACGGGGGGAATTTGTGCGACACATTTGTAGGGCAAACAAGGATATTGGATTAATCAAGTATCATGGAACATAAGATGTTCAACGCCAATGTAAAACTCATTTCGGAAAACAAATCCTCATCAGTAACCTGAAGTCCAGTTATTCTTTCAGCCGTTCTTCATGATATTCACAAACAGGTTATATAACTTCACTGGAATAAAAGTCATTTCGGAAAACAAATCCTCATCAGTAACCTGAAGTCCAGTTATTCTTTCAGCCACTTGATCTCCTAGACTAGAAGAATATTGAGATAATGTCAAACACGGCTGATTTTCTAAGTTTTGTAGAATATAATACAATAAAAATTAAAAAGCCATCATTATACGAATACCAAGCCTCAAACCTAATAGAAAAACGAAAGAATGACAATGAATGGCAAACATGGCTGGTTTATTATTTGGGATACGGGGGGGAATTTGTGCGAAACATTTGTAGGGCAAACAAGGATATTGGATTAATCAAGTATCATGGAACATAAGATGTTCAACGCCAATGTAAAACTCATTTCGGGAAACAAATCCTCATCAGTAACCTGAAGTCCAGTTATTCTTTCAGCCGTTCTTCATGATATACACAATGTTCATCTCCCTATAATATAACTAAAACTCCAACGAACTGACATCTCAGAAAAATACCTTCAGAGTCCGGCACCCGGAACCTCCTCAACAGCGACACGAACCGCTGCTTGAGATTGTGCCTGGCGTGCGGCATTTTCCGCATTGGCTCGCTGTCCGACAAGTCGACCGCCTCCTCCTCCCCCGAGCTGATCTCGTCGTCGTCGTCGCTGTAGTCGTGCTCCGCCGCGCCCAGTTTGTGCTCGTGGTCGACGGGCGTGGAGGTCAGCTGGAGGAGGGAGAGGCGGGCTAGGGGGCCGACGGCCTGTTTGCCGTCCTTGCCGTTGGGGTCGGGCATCAGGTCCAGCTCGATGTCCATCTGCTTCTGCAGCACCTGGAAGACATATTTCATTTCGATAGATCGAATGGACGAGGCCGAAGTGACAGGATGAATAAAAATCACAGAGAAGCCACTTAACAGGCAGGAAAGGTGTACCATTGTACTTTATATGTCTGGGCAGGATAAGTTTGTTGCTATGCAATGTTCCAAGTAATTTGATTGAAATTGGTAATCAAAATTGACACTGACATTGGGTGAACACAAAATGATGGAGTTCTCAATAAAAAAATTACACAAAATTGGTTTTATAACGTTTGGAGAAAAATATACAGGGTGGGTCACGGTAGATGGCACCTTAGACGTTTACGGAGAACGGGACATAAGATCATTCTGAAAATTTGTTACTCAAGTAATTGCTCTTGATCTATCGATCTAAAATATTTTCAGCTCTGCGGCGTTGCCGCTTCTATCGAAAAGTAGCAACAACTTTGTTATTTTAAATGGAACACCCCGTATTTTATTGCATCTTCAGATTCTCTCTGAAGAGCTGATTTCATCGATATATCACACTTGGGGTCTAGCGGAAATGATTACAGAGATATAGGGTGTGAAAAATCGACATCTTTCAACTTAAGGAATTTTTTTTGGCGAAACTATTCATTATTGGTCAAAACGGCTTACATGTCCCTATCTCAACTTTTGATTAACTATCTACTGATATTTAATTGGGACATATACCGGGTGATCAAGAATCTGAATTCTGCACCACCCTGTATTATATTCCTAAAGTTGAAAAATGTCGATTTTTCACACCCTATATCTCTGTAATCATTTCCGCTAGACCCCAAGTGTGATACATCGATGAAATCAGATTTTCAGAGAGAATCTGAAAATGCGATAAAATACAGGGTGTTCCATTTAAAATAACAAAGTTGTTGCTACTTTTCGATAGAAGCGGCAACGCCGCAGAGCTGAAAATATTTTAGATCGATAGATCAAGAGCAATTACTTGAGTAACCAAATTTTCAGAATGATCTTATGTCCCGTTCTCCGTAAACGTCTAAGGTGCCATCGACCGTGACCCACCCTGTATGTGTCACACGGCAGCAAATGTAGATTGACTCAGCCGCGGCTGTCAATCCACTACTTTGCTGCCTAGTATAACAAATACTATTGTTTGACAGTCACGATTCCTGTTACATCGGCCTTAGTGGTCGTTTTCGACTCTGAAGAGAATCAACACTTGCGAAATACAATGTCGGATGGTCATTTGAATAATATTAGTAAGATATACAGTCTGTCCAAGATAAGGTTGCACAGCATGGGGATCTCGGAAACGGTCGGCGATGGTCGGTTAAATGGGTGATAAATTGCGCATTCAGAGGCTCATACCAACAGCCGTCGAAAATTTTCAAAATTATTTTCAGTTTTTCTTCAGTTATATCGAAAAAAGTGAATTTTTTTAATATGTATATATTTCATTTTTTTTCTCCGTTATTTTTAGAGATACAAAAAAATTGAACATCATTTTTCAAAGCAACATTTGATGACGTTTAACGTGGTGATACCGATTTCTTTATGCGACGTTTCGTATTCATAGAACCATTAACTTTCGTTTTCTAAATATGGTCGTCATAATTTTTTCACAGATTCTGAAAGCTTTTTTTATTCTGAATTCAACCATGTATTTTACAAGGTTATTTGAATGTGTTTCGACCTATTTCTATCCATCTTTAATTTTTTTTCGAAATTCCAAAGGAAAAATGCCATCAGTTCTACTTATTTCTGATCATTTAGTGTCAAACATTGATGTGAACGGCGATCTATGCTGAGTCGAGTGCTGAAGTCCATTTATACCTTTCCGTATGTCTTGGAGAACCTTTATTATTTTTTCCTAACTGAAATCAGCTGATATTGTTGCCATATCATTTGTCCATTTATTAATTATTTATTACCTACCACTCTTGTACAAGTGAAATTGTTCCATACGAAATAAAAGTATGTTTCATTGGTTGCAATTCATCAGTTTTTACCCCATTTTGAACTTTTTTGATAAAAAAATATTCAACTGAACGTATATATATAGATACCAATATTTCGAGAATAAATAATGTTCTAATCAATTTATCGTACCCTTTTACCCACTCGAGGAGTCGCTATGCACTCTCATACAAAAATCAAAGACAGAGAAAGATATATGGATGTACTCTTCCCAGGACTTGTGGAGAAAAGGAAGATGCGAAGATCCTTCATCTAAGCGAAAAACATATTCTTGTCCTTGTCTGGCAAAACATATGATTTGCTTCAAAATCGTTAGTGGTTATGTTTGATTGTCACTGTATATCTAGTGTCCATACTCTAATACACAAAAAACGTCAAAACAACAATTAAGGAACTCTTAATTCTGGCCAGTCACTCAACGTACAAAAATGGTATCATTATTATTCTGTAAATAGGTCATTTAACGAAATTATGGTTCAAAACTGTTCAGAATTGAAACAAATAAACAATTACAGGTGGAGAAAAGTTTCTATGGAAAATCATTTCACGATCGTATATTTGAGTTTTATCAGAGTTGCAACAGAATGAGATGAGAAGTATGTGGATATGCGATAGTTGGCAAATGTTTGTGCAGCAGTGAGTATATTAATTTGGCAGTAGTTTTTCATAAGTAGGCGATAAATTGGCACAGAAATTATAGGTTCGAAAGACAAGATAAATATATTTTAAAAATATATCATGTAAGAATAGCGAGGGTTTTGAAAAAAAAACTTGAAATTAATCATCTTAGGTATCTCGGTAGGTAGCTACTACTTGTTTCCATTGATCCAGAACTAGCTTTTCAGAATTTGAAGATAGCAGAAAATGCCAACTGAAGTATTTTTTTATTAACATACCTGTTTAATGCAAAAAATGTGACAATGAAGATATTCAATTCACAACAACTTTTCAAACATTGCTAGCAATTATTTGTAAATAATTATTATGACTCATGTTTTTTTTATCAACTGATGTTGCCTCATATTATTGTTTTGTGCAATGACAATTTAATTACCAATGAATAATTATGATAACAATAATATTGATGATTCATTTACCATATACCTACAATTAATCTGAAATTTATCATTCAGGAAATCATGTTCTCAGTAGAAACTAGAAATGCATATTTTTATATCATTATGAAAATAAGCAGTAAGTACAGTGAACAAGAGTAAACAGTAAACATCATATTATTATACAATGCAGTAATTGAAGTCATAACAGTTTCTGTTGACTCAAGTTGATATGACCAACAACATCATCCACATCAATCAATAATTTAATATCCAAAACAAAACAAGAGTTTTGAATTGACTTGCCATTACTTGATGGAAATACATGGCAAATGTAAAAACTTCATAAACGATAAGATTTCCACAAAATTCTCAAACACACGGCATGTTTCGCTAACACAGTAGCTTCGTCAGGTGATATAATGGTAGAATGAGCTGAACACACACACACCACGCCCCCCGAAAGGTTGAATGCCCAGGATCACAGCCGTCTATTGAAGACGGCTGTGCCAGGATCAAGTGCCGCCATATAACTAGCTTACGTTATATGATAGCTCCTCATCCCCATGTCCATCCACCCCCACTCACTAACGAGTGGACTTCAACCTTATGCATTTGGCAAATCTGCATATGTTTTATAAAACCCCTTACTTGGTTTCAGTCTTCCGACTTTTAAACCTTTTTGTCTAATGTGTGTTTCCTAGCCTGACTTTGCGTGGTGGTTCCCTACCCTAATGGGAAGCAAAATTGAGTTTATGTCTTATCATTATTGGTTTACTTTTTTTATAGGGTATCAAAAGGAAAGACTCTTTTGTTTAATTATCTGATGATTATTATGCAACTTTTATTGATATTGATTTAATTTCGTTCTTTTATCTTATATTTGGTGAATTGGGCGCCTGTACTTTATTCTTCCGAAGCGCGGGTCTTGATTTAATTGTCTGTTGGTCAGGTCGTGCAGTAGCGGGTTCTCGAGGGTTTCCGTTCTTCCGAATGTAGTCTCCGCGTGTTGTCTTATGTAGTTGTCTATGTAGTCTGGGTTTATGTTCAGGTCCCTATAGATAAATCTATTTGGGATATACCATGGGGCGTTTACTGCCATTCTTATTGAGACATTTAGAAATGCCTGTATTCGCTTTTTGTATGTTTCTGCGCATTGGCCCCATGCACTTGATGCATACAAAATTATCGGAAGTAGAATGGTTCTTATTAGGCGCAGCTTCAACTCTAGAGCCATGTTGCTTCTGCGACCTATTAGAGGCTGTAGGTTTTGCCTTGAGGCTTTACCCAGGTTTAGTCGTGTTGTAATGTGTTGTCTGAAAGTGAGTTTGTTATCTAGGGTTACCCCTAGATAGGGATGGGAAAAATTATCGATATTATCAATAATATCGATAATATCGATAATATCGATGATATCGATATTATCGAGATAATTGAAATAATCGAAATTATCGATATAACCGATAATATCAAAATTATCAAAATGAATGAGCATCATAAAAATAGGTATTTTTGTTTTTTATATGGAACACCCTGTATAAAACAGATACCTGTTGGTAAGAATTGAGGTAAGAATGAAAATATAATAAGACACGCCACCCTGTACATTAGCCTTGTTCAAACAACATAGGACTCCAGCACAGCAACTTGCCTGAAGCTATCTGACATCTGGCAACGTGGCAACCCTTATTAGTTGTGGTGGCAAACTTTTTGGTTAGTTATGTGTTGAACGAGTAACAAGTATCAAGTAAGGTGAGTTATCTAATTATATAGAATATTTTTATTTTATCATTCGATCGCTCATTTCTTGAGAAATAACATAATGACAAAATAGCTTTGTTTATTATACCTACCTAGAAACCAGAAATGAGTTTCATAATACCCTTGTCACGACTATGGGTAGGAAAAATTATCGATATATCGATAATTATCGATAATAATTTGGAGAAAAAATATAAAAATATTATCGATAATATCGATAATATCGATAACATCGAAAATTATCGATAACATCGAAAATTATCGATAATATCGATAAATCGATAATATCGATAAATCGATAATATCGATACATTATGAATATCGATAATCGATATTTCAAAATCATTATCGCCCATCCCTACCCCTACATATTTTGCCTCGTCTGCCCATGGTATCTGTATGTCGTTTAGTATTACGTGTCCTGTAGGTTTGGTAGGTCGTCTAGTGATATAATGAGCTAAACTAGGATTGGCTTGCTTATACAGGGTGCGGCACCGAAAACGAAACAGAGGCTCTGTAGGTCGCCAAAACCGGATTATAAAAAAAATCTGAAACACGTCAACTATATTTTCGAGGGGGACATCGTTCTAAAATATTTTCAGCCCTGCGGCGTTGCCGCTTCTAGAGAAAAGAAGCAACAACTTTGTTATTTCAAATGGAACACCATGTATTTTATTGTATTTTTAGATTCTCCTCGAAGAGCTGATTTCATCAATGTATCACACTTGGGGTCCAGCTGTAATGGTTTCAGGGATATAAAGTGTTCAAAATCGAGATTTTTCAACTTTAGCATTTTTTTGTGTCGAAACTATTCATTATTGGTCAAAACGGCATTCATGTCCCTATCTCAACTTGTGATTTACTATCTACTGACATTTATTTGAAACAAATACAGGGTGGTTCAAGATTCAGAATTCTGATCACCCTGTATCTGTTCCAATTAAATGTTAGTAGATAGTAAATCACAAGTTGAGATAGGGACATGAAAGCCGTTTGGACCAATAATGAATAGTTTCGACACAAAAAAATGCTAAAGTTGAAAAATCTCGATTTTGAACACTTTATATCCCTGAAACCATTACAGCTGGACCCCAAGTGTGATACATTGATGAAATCAGCTCTTCGAGGAGAATCTAAAAATACAATAAAATACATGGTGTTCCATTTGAAATAACAAAGTTGTTGCTTCTTTTCTCTAGAAGCGGCAACGCCGCAGGGCTGAAAATATTTTAGAACGATGTCCCCCTCGAAAATATAGTTGACGTGTTTCAGATTTTTTTTATAATCCGGTTTTGGCGACCTACAGAGCCTCTGTTTCGTTTTCGGTGCCGCACCCTGTATATCCTACTTTCCCAACCTGAAGGATTAGTTACCTGTGGACAGGTTCGATAAATCTCCATTTTCAGAAATTAGGCACAATATCTACATCAAAATACGGTGTAGCTCAAAAAGGTAACTAATCCTTCAGGTTGGGAAAGTAGGATATATAAGCAAGCCAATGTTAGTTTAGTTCCTCGTACCAGTATATCACCTGACGAAGCTACTGTCCTGTGTTTGAGAATTTTGTGGAAATCTTATCGTTAGTGGAGTTTTTACAAAACGAGAGTATTCATATATTTCTATACCTTATTGAGAAAGTATTCGCCAATACTTGATCTCTATTTTTTCATCTCATTCCCTCACCTGATCCATCCGTATGACACCTTCGGCCAAAGTCTTGAACCCCAACATGGTGCGATTCTTGTACCTCTTTCTTCTTTGCAGCAGTATGTGCAGCTTATTGCCCTCCCTCTTCAAGAAATGGGGGTACTGCAGACAGAAAGTGACGTCCAATGGAGTGTCAAGCAGCCCCCCTTGGGGTAGTATGAGGTCGTTTGAGCGGAGAGTTCTCTTGCTGGACTGCATTTTCACGGCTATGGATATGGCAGCCAGGTCTGAACCCAAGGGGCGCAAGATAGCCAGACGCGTCAGAGTTAGAGAACAGAGCCTGCCATAAAGAAGTCACAAAATTTGTTGAAAAACAGGGAAAAGTCGGAAAGTGTGTGTGAATACATCAAAATTGTTGGGATTTATCTTGCGTAGAGTTCCTAAATGTACTTAACACTGTTTTTTTGACGTTTTTTGTATATTAGAGTACGAACACTATATAGACAAGCAGTGACTATCAAACATAAGCACAAGCGATTTTGAAGCAAATCATATGTTTTGCCAGACAAGGACAAGAATATGTTTTTCGCTTAAAAGGATCCTCGCATCTCGCAAGATATTTGCGTATTTTGTTTCAAATCTGATATAATTTTTTGCTTATAGTTCTGAATTTTGCTAACTCTGACTTTTGTAACAAAATCTTTTTGCTTTAACTTATTTTCCAACCTTGGATTTTTGAATATTCCTGATCTAAGAATTCAATTCTCAAATCTTTTTTTTTTCAAAATATGTTCGAAATAATTTCATTATCTGCAAGTTTTTCGGTTGTTGTTGGTTCTAAAGTGGCATAAGGTTCTTTTCGATACTCGCTCAGTTAATAAATTGTGGGTTCGGTTCTTTCTCCCAATACGATCCAATTCTTCAACATCAAATCTTCCGTTCTGAAGTGTACATGATAAAAATGCGTTGAAACATTGTCAATATCCTAACAAGAAATTTGAATACATCGCAGATTTTGTGGCCTGTCCGCCTGAACCTATATTACATGCCGGCCGCATCATATTCTGTTTCCATTTTTGTAGAATTACGTTACCCGATGGAAATTCGAATAGAGTGACTTGGTTTCCCGTGTTCTCAGTTGGAAACTGCACGAGCTTGTATTTTTCTCCTAATTCTCTCAATTAATCAAACCTTTGAAATTTATGTCATGTACGTCCGTGTACTCTCAGTTCCCGTTTTTTTCGTCAACGTCAAAACAGCAGTGTCAAGTACTTTTAGGAACTCTAATCTTGCGTAACTGCAAATAAACTGTCAGTGAGTTCAATAACTGTATATATGGCATTAATAGTTCGCCGGTTGCGATTTTACTAGATATAAACTATTGCAGCACAAGACACGCCCACCATAATACGTCATATCTCATACTGTGCTCCAACGCAAGAACTGAAGCTTTCTCGTTGTCAATCTCTTGTACGCAGTAAATTCATATACCCAAATGGTCTACTGGTTAGCGCTGTCGACTCTCAGTCTGAAGATTCATGGTTCGAATCGCTGTGAACTCGAACTTTTTTTTGCAACTTTTTTTTTTCACCAATGTTTTTTTACTTCATTCTGGTTTTCCTTTTTCATAAAATATTTGAAGTCAAATAGGTTAGTGCGTTTAGGATAAACAGTCTCATTTTATTCAATTTTGTTGAAGAACTCAACTTTTGAAATATATTATTAATCAATGTGTTTCTACACTCCATTCGGTTTTCCTTCCTCAAAAATATTGCAATCAGGGATAGGTTAGTTCGTTGAGGATAAATAGTCTCTGAGTTTTGCCTAAGTAAAGTACTTTGAAGATGAGATATAACGTGGTATGTGCTACTTTTTCAATCGATTTATTTATATGAATCAGCTACGTTGTGCTGTCAAAGATTAGATTTTGCAGGATTGTGCTGGGCTCGATTATATTTTGCAATGCCGTAGTAGGGGGCGTGTCTTGTGCTGCAATAGTTTATATTTAGTAAAATCGCATCCCGGTTAGAGTATGGGACAATTGTTTGGTCACCGTTTTATGAGAGTCACTGCACTACATTATAGAAAGAGTTCAACATGAATTTATAGTATGGGAGGCAAAGAGGCTAAATAGGGATTTACTCGAGCGTCGTGAGGACGTATCAGATTGTGAAGATTAGATGCGAAAATGAAAAAAAAATATTAAATGATATATAACCTTTCACTGGTGAGGAGAGCGTGTACAGGGGTAAAAAAAAAACAGTCACATAGAAATACTCCAGCGCATCAGATATTAATACCGTATGCGCCCCACGTGTTTCTGATAACCCAAAAATATTAATCTGCCGATTTGCATGGTGGGGGTGGCCGTACGAAGGGATAGAAAATAGGTAAAAAAAATTATTCGAGTGCTTCAAGTGGGTCCTATTCAAAAGACTGACGATTTGGACGCAACCAAGTCATGACCAATTTTTGAAAATGCAAAAAAAAAATAGTGACCTTGAAATACTCGAGCGCGTCAGATTAGGATTATTTTCTGTATACTAAATGTACATAATGTTGTGACGTCATGTCATAGGTTCATTTCATTATCCTTGCTTGGAATTCGAATAGCATGAAATATACCTGAATTTTCTACAAGGTATTTACTGATGAAATAAAAATCGATCTGGCCACCCTAGTCCACGCGCAGAATGAGTTATTTTCAATTTGCCACATTCAAAACGGAAAATTGCATATACAAGGTAATACACGTTTGAAATAAGGCAACCGCGACAATTTTTTCTAATGGGTCACCCTATATTCTATTCGATTTTTGGAATCACCGTTATTGATTTTTGATTTAATTCGATGTTGCAATCCAACTACGAGCGTTGCAGAAAAATATTAAGGTTATGTTCTAATGAGCTTGTTTTCTACAATAATTTGATTTAATAATTTCCTATGGTCAAAATGTACAATACTTTCCTTATTTTCTTTACTTCCTTAAACTAATGATAATCATTTTTGATTCATATGATTCGATATTTGATATGTGATGTTAAGTTGCAGATCCGAGAAGCACAGTGTTTAATACTTAACACAAAATCCGAGAAAACCATCCAGTCAAGCCGAACCTAAGAAACGATCCACAAAGAAAAATGACCAGAGTATACTTCTTCAAATTCAGATCACCATGCTCGTACGGAAGGCGATATATTGAATTTTTTCCATATTCTCAAGCAAACAGATAGACAGATATTCACCTTTATGTCTTTATGGAAACACGACAGGTACCCTTACGAGGGGAGGGTACCAACTTTGCGTTCATAAACCCTCGCTGCAAAGGAGGTAGACGCTAGATGGGTTAGGTATATACAGTGTTTTTCATCGCAGAGAAAATTGTTGCTTATCTGCCTGCCTCGTATTTCAAATTTCAAATAGATACTCAGTTTTAGATCCAAGCAGCACAGTGTTTGGCATTCCAGGTCTTGATTAAAACCCACGTAATGTGGAGATGTGGATGAAGTCTACTGAGGAAACTTCTATTTGGAAACAAAACTTATATGTTGCAATGTTGCAATCCAACTACAAACGTTGTAAAAAATATCCAGGAAAGTTTCTAATTCAACATCCATGAACCGCATTCAATAATAATTATTTTTGATTCATATGATTCGATATTTGATATGTGATGTTAAGTTGCAGATCCGAGAATCACAGCGTTTGATACTTGACACGAAATCCGAGAAAACCATCCAGTCAAGCCGAACCTAAGAAATGGTCCACAAAGAAAAATGACCAGAGTATACTTCTCTAAATTCAGATCACCATGTTTGTACGGAAGGCGATATATTGATTTCTTTTCCAGATTCTCAAGCAAACAGATAGACAGATATTCACCTTTATGTCTCTATGGAAACACGACAGGTACCCTTACGAGGGGAGAGTACCAACTTTGCGTTCATAAACCCTCTCTGCAAAGGAGGTAGACGCTAGATGGGTTAGGTATATACAGTGTTTTTCATCGCAGAGAAAATTGTTGCTTCTCTGTCTGCCTCGTATTCATTGAGATAGTTGATTATATAATAAATTACAAAAATATATCGCATTCCAGTGAACCAATGAAAACAAAGTATACAGACCACTTTGACAGCTTTCAAAAACTCCGATTTTTTTGTTTCTCTCCACTGACAATAGGTCGAGCAATAGGTACAACCTGGAGGTAAAATCTACTACTTTTTTTTCCCTTGTAGGTATAATAAATAATTATTTTTATTATTATTATTCATTTTGATACCATGGGAGGTATAAGAGGTATTGAAAGTAGTGAGGAAGTATGGAAAATAAGGAAAGTATTGTACATTTTGACCATAGGAAATTATTAAATCAAATTATTGTAGAAAACAAGCTCATTTGAACATAAAATAGAAATTATAAGTATTAGATTGGCAATGACCATTCACACAGAAGGCAACAATTAAATTGTTGATGATTCATCTTTTAATTACATATTTTGTTGTGAAAGCCTATGCTGTGGATATTACATTAAAATTGTTGGGTGCTTTAACTTGTTACTTACTGATTATAGAGCTGATTATTGTCAGATAAGGTGACAATAATTATAACCTACTACTGTGTACTCAAGCTTTATACATGCAATTGTAAAATAATTACTATTTGAGTATAAATTCAAGAATTTGGAATGGTTAAATTGGAAGCAAAAAATCAATGATTCCAACAAATACATTAGCTACATACTTTGATAAATCTTGAAGTAGGTAAGTACCCTACTTTCAACCAATAATTTTAATGATAGGTATTAAAGAACTGGTAAAAGTGATGTATCTTCTCAATTCTAATGAATATTCTCAGCAAATCATTTAAGTTTTGTATCAACTCAATGAATAATCTCATTTCCTTTTCTATATGAGTTATTTAAATAGCAACAGGAAGTTTCAAATTGATACATTCTGGGGCTCTTTATTGGTATCAGTGCATGAGCTATTTCCTTTTATTAGCTCACCAACTTTCAACAATAAACAAGTATCCACATATGATATGAAGTCAAATAACCCTTACCTTGGTATACAATTCGACGGTGTCCTATCAACCCAAGTGGCATAAAGTTTCATTTTATTCGGGACAGATGCCCCCGCCCCTGTAAGGGATTTGGACAATTTCTCACTCATTTTCAATGCACCTCCAACAACGCAAAAGAGAAAATACGCATAACTAATTCAAGAACGACGACCGAACAGTATCCGCTTTTTCCATCAACAAACATATCTTTTATTTATTTTAGTTTGAGACCGCATAATGAAATGCAAACTATTGCAAACACAAACAAGATCAAGTCAAGAATATCAAGATTGTGACGTGACGCATACGGAATACGGATTTGATTACTGATTAGTGTCAGAATCAGAAATGTCACAACAAGAACAACTGCAACAGAAACTGACAGAAAGTAGAGTACATTCTTTCTTTCTCCCTCCAGTGGATCTGTGCTGAACATGCAAAAGGTTATAAAGCTTAAGGCCTAGATGTGTAAAGGGTTTGACGGATGAAATTAGCTAACATAGCCTTCTGCTATCTGTCCCTAGGTGGATGAGCGCTGAAGGCGCTAAGGCCTTAGGACTGGATGTTTAGAATGTGACAGGAAGTAGCTCACATAGCCCTCTGCAATGGGTTCAGTCAGGCATCAGGCCGGTAGGTTTAGGGACGTTGAGGTCTGAACTCTGAGGAGTTGGGAGTTGAGGACACTGACAACTGACACTAGCACAAAGATGTGAGATGTGACACTAGGAGAGGAAAGTAAAAAAAACAAATAAAATGAAATTTGGATGAATATTGAATTGGTGAGTTAACTATCATTCTGAAATTTGATCAGTATACTTCTTTCATTCAATCCCAATGGTCCGCTTATACCTCCTTCTGGCAATTTATATTGCAGATGTTGAAGTTTTTGATCTGGTGAGAATTCAAGCAACTGTTTATTACTATCTGAAATTCTATCTAAACTCCAAACACCAACGTTTTTTGATTTTCCATGTCTGGCAAGAACATAATAGCCATTTTTTGTTTGGACTACACCTGATATAACAGCCCAATGGGCTTTTTGTCCTTGGTATAAACCTGGTGCATTATTTCTATCTGTGTCATATCTAATAACAGTTAAGAAGACAAATTACTTCAATTCAAAAGTATTTGAAGATTTTAATTGAAAAGGATACGGTACCAACATTAACCCTCCTCCCATCAAATGATTAATTAACTTCTGATCATTCAAAATACCCCTATGCACACTAACAATTGCTTTCCTGTCCAGATTTTCTTTTGCCAACTCTGCCATATTTTGTGCACTGAACATTTCTCCATTGAAACTAAAACCATGGTTTCTGGCTGATTCTAGTAGTTTGTCAATGGTTTCTTTTACAGGGTTATCAAGGCACATAGCTAGAGCAACTAATCCACATTGTGGACCATCTTGAATGTAAGCTCTGAGTGGAGTATAACAATAAGTAATTGGCAGGGATACCTCGTAGAGTTGGAACATGTTACATACTTTGTAAACTTCTGGGTATTGTTCTGCCCATGAGAAATCCATGTCAATAAGCTAATCAATACATTTTTGCAGAAAGCCACAAAGCAAAACATTAACATAACATAACCTCAATACAGTAACTTTCTCTAAATAGTAAATTGGTTTATTTGAACTACTATTGTTTTGACCTACTCCAATGAGCAAATTAAGATGTACAGGAAAGGAAGGATTACAAAGGATGAATTATTTATACCAAGTAAGGTTGACTATAAAAATGTTCAGAATTCTGGATAAAATTACTCAACATCAAAAATATTAAACACAAAAGCAGCAGGATATGCAAACTTTTTTCTCATGCCTGCAAATTTTGCTGATACTAGGCATACTGGCCTTTGGCTTATCCGATTTTTCTTCATTTATATTTATTTTAGATAAGTAATATGCTTGCCACCAATAGTGTAGCTGAAAACACTGCTTCCTCATTGAATTCTAATCTCCTGGTAAATATTTCTAGAAAAACTGTTCAAAGGATGTAAGTTAATGGAATAGGTAATTCAAATATAATAATAATAGTATACATATTTTCAACATCCTTCTAGGGAAATAGGTTTGAAGAGAACAATCTGCAAGAGTTGCAGGTGTCTCTTACTAGCTGGCATTAATTGTAAAATAAGAATTACAAAGAAAAAATTGATTCAAACATGTTTGAAATGTCACAAATCCAAAATATTGAGTATTGAGAACAAAACCTACTTGCCTTGGACTCAGCAAGAAGAAAGTATAGTGGAAGTCATGGATTTTGGAAGAAGTGGTGAAACACAAGGAGATAATGATATTCACACAAAAAGAAACAAAAATCAAGTAGAATCTATACATTCCAATAAGGAAAATGATAAGCACACACCAATGGAAATAAGACAAGAAGAGGTTATCATGAAGAGGAATAAACAGGAAGAGCAGGAAACCTAGGAGCTGAGTTCAATTCAATGATGAAAAACTTAATAAAATCAAATATGTATTTCAGTAAAATAAATGAAAATGTAATGAAATTCACAAAGGAAAAAAAAATAATTATAAAGTTTTATCCTCATAGAAAGAAATGTGAATTGAATGGAGATCGGAATTTCAGTAAAATGATAGGTACCTACTCATCAAAAGATTATTATGATGATGAACTTTCAAGTTTAGTCAAAAATGAAATATATGGAATACTTATTTGATTACTAATGTAGGTACCTACTTGATAATAAAATTCACAATATAAATTGAATTACAATTATGTTTCCCTTTCAATAAATAAATAAAAAAAAACAATGAACATATCTAAAGGAGATAAATTTCCATTTAAATAAAAACCTGTTCACTAGCTAAACTATCAGTAAAAGGGCTTACAAGTTCTTTAGTGGCAAAATAAAATATTAATCCAAAAGTTATTGAAATTGGCAAAGCTGGTAAAGCTTTCTTGAAAATTGCCAGTAACAGAAGAGTTAGGCACAACCCCTGAAAAAAAAATCAATATTGTATAAAATTATGTTTTGATTATGAATGCCTATACTCACTATCAAAATTGCCACAAAACATGCTAAAGTGGTATTCCAGTCCCCATAGGAAGATGCTTTTCCTACAAGCACACTATAGAAAATGAAATCTCCCAAACCCAATTTTACACCACCTAAAAAAAAAAAGAAAATATAAAGCCTCAATATCTCAAACAGGTACAATTGTGTCTTACGTTCTTCCTCCTCTTGAATCACTTGTGTGCGAGGCACACCACTAGGAGTATCATGCACTTCCAACTGCCTTTGAGCAACATGACTAGCATGGTTATCTACCCAATCTTGTGTGAAACCATGGTCTTCACTGGTAGACCTTGATGTTCTGACATTTGGCACCTCTTCACCTGTTGCCATACTTGTATAAGCATACATATAAGTGGCTGAAAAAAATTATATGTTATTTCTTCAAGGGTAAATCTATTTAATGTTTATTAAATAAATAATAAATGAAGAAATAATAGCTATCTATTTCAAATATTGAAAATTAAGATCACAGGAACAGATTAACAAAGACATGATAATTGTTTCTTGTTTTTGATTTCATAGAACCCGTTTTTTAATGAATATGAATATTCATCACCTTCAAAATGATGATTATGGTAATATAAAATAAAGGGTGAAGTGAATCTCACATGAATATATTAGTGCAGGGAATATCTGTTCATTTCTCTCTTGTGCAGTCTCCACTAAAATTCTCAGGGGCCCCTTTGGCATCAGTACAGCTATCAAATCTGAAAAGTTTTTGAAAATCAACATTATTGAAACATTTTTGCCAAAATGAGACAGACCCCAAATTGATATTACAGCTAAAACAGCCCATGTTGTCCATTCAGGTAGGTACTTTATAAATACCAAAGCCATGAGAGCTGCTACAAAAATCAGATATGCCTGCTGTAGGACAAGGGGACCTTGCCAATGGATTACAATCATGCCCATTACTCCAAAATTCCACATTATCATGAGGAGAGTAGGGTAATCCATGGGAATGTTATAAGCTCTTAAAATTTCCCTGAAATAAAAATCATTGGTGTTGCTTCTTATAACAAACATATGACTCACTCACTCTAGGTATAAATATGAAAAAATTGAGAGCAACATCAAAGAGGATACAATCAACCAGCCATGAATAGTTTTATAACACCTGTACTTGTACAAAACTATCAACAGTACAGTCATGCCCACTATTACAGCCATCAGGATCATAGCATTTGCTGCAGCATTCCACACTTTGGTACTAGTATCTGGACTCTCTTCATGAAAAGGCGTATAAATTCTAAAAAAGTTCAACATCAAGGGGAGGTATCATAACATTTTGATACACTTACAAGTACATGCCTTTTATTGAATAAAAATTCACTGCACTAATAGTGGCTACTACAACCACCATACATAGGGAAACTGGTGCAAATAGTTTGATGACATGCTTGGCCCCATATTTGAGTTCCTCCTCATCATCTTGGGGCATTGGCTGGTGTTGCACACAGCGTCTTTGAGTGGGATGGTCCTCGCTAGCACCCTCTTCTTCAAGCCTTTCTTCGTTATCATCTGCATTTCTCCTAGTTCTCTTCCTTGGGATTTCCTGTCCATGTCTCAGGTCAGTAGAGGCTGTACTTCCTGAACTATTTGCAGCAACATGACCATCCATAAGTCTTGTTTTCTCGGAAACTGTATCGTAGTCGCTTTCACTGTCAGACATGCAGAATTTTTAGACGTGGGTGCCTGGGTGGGATGATCCGGATGAAATGCAAGAACAAGAATGTGAGATAATTAATATTTGTCTTGTCTTTGTCAACAACAGAAAAACACCTAAACAAGTAAAAACAGATACTGTTGACACAGAAGAAGACTAGATGAAGTATTACACATATAGGTCGTTGCTTCTGTTGCATCTATTCAAATAAAATTGAAAATCCTCAAAACGGAAGCTTAAAGCTAGCAATAGCAATCAGCATTAAGTATATGTGAACCAAATAATAGAAGTAGAAGATCTAGATCCTATCATGTATGATCCATGTCATCTGTCGTTAGTGTCATTGTCAATTTCAATTACTCAAGCTGCCAACTGCCATTTCCTTATTTTGATATTTTGACAGTTGACTTGAGTTGACGAATTTCCTAGGTGTTTTCATTTCTCATTTTTTTGATTTTTTATTAAGAATTTCTTACGAGTTTGAAAAGCAGAGATGGTGGACAAATTAGGTAAATTCTCATTAAATTCAATTTAAGTTTTTCATCAAATATATACTTTCGGTACTTTTATTCCTTCAAACCACTTTCGAAGTTACCACTTAACTTTTCCTTATAAGGCCTCACTATTAATAAAACAGCAGTTATAAGCATTTTATGCTCTGATTAATTTTTATCGGTTCAGTTTTCAATTGCACTACAAAATGCAGTTAGATTTATGAGGAGGATTATGAATATATCCGATTTACAAGACGCCTTAGTTCAATGAATCATCACTTCCTCTGAAGCAGACACCTATTTTCCTTAGAGTTGTTAATTTTCTGAATTCACACTATGTCTATTATTATAGTTAACAGTGAAGCAAATACCAGGCGAATAGCAATGGTGGAGAGCTGTTTTGGAAGTTCTGGACAGGTAAATCAGAATATTCAGTAGATTCAAATAGGTAATATTCCATCATTTCACTACAGCCTTTGGGAGTTCCTGGTAGAGTCCTTGTTGGTGAAGGAGTATTGACGAAAATGTGCAGAAAAAAACCAAAAACAAGACAGTTTTTTTTATTCAATGATATTCTGGTTTATGGAAATATCATCATCAATAAGAAGAAATACAATAAACAACATATCATTCCCTTAGAAGAAGTCAAATTAGAAAGTTTAGAAGATGATAATCGTAAGTAAATACCTATTTCATTAGATTTCTGTTGAAATCATTAGATTCACTTTCACTAATCATAAAATTTACAGTACCTGATAACTGTACAGTACTGAGATAGATACAGTTGATTCAGAAGTTACTTGCTCTTCAAATTTAGGAAAGAAAAGGATTATTCATCAATCAAATGTTCCTTTATAAGTGAATCTTGTATATTTATGGGTTTTTATCTCATTGTCTCATCCTAAGATTTATCTATGAGTCATATATTACAAAAACAAACAATCCACTCTGTAATGTCACAGGCAATGTTCCTGATATTGGAATAATTGTTCTTTGTAAACTAGTGGACAATGAATTGTTTCCATTTCAGAGTACAAAAATGGCTGGTTAATAAAAACTGCTTCAAAGTCTTTCGCTGTCTATGCAGCAACTGCAGTTGAAAAAGGGGAATGGATGGCTCATATAAATAAATGTATTGATGATTTACTCAGGAAAAGTAAGTCAAGCTCAATATTTGGTATGACATTACAAATAGTTATTCATAGGTGGCAAAAAAGCAGTAGCAGAACATGCAGCAGTTTGGGTCCCAGATGGTGAAGCACCTGTGTGTATGCATTGCAAGAAATCCCAATTTACACTGTTGAACAGAAGGGTAATTTAGTTTTTCTGTATTATTGTGGTTCCAACTACAAACCATGTAAATGTTTTAGCATCACTGCCGTAAATGTGGGGCAGTAGTATGTGGCCCTTGCTCAAGTAAAAGATTTTTGTTACCAAACCAGAGTTCCAAGCCTCTGAGAGTTTGTATACACTGTTATGAAACTCTGACACAGGCCATCAACAAGAATCACAACTCTCATGATGTGGCACATAGAGGTTAGTATTTGTGTCCCATATATTCCATTTGAATTCTCGAATTGTGTGAGCATATTATAGAGAAAAAGTTATTTCAGTAGATGACTACTGAGCTGTCTGCTAATGTAGTTTTTTTATCTAAATAATCATAAAAATTGGGCTTTCTCAAATTTTGACTACAACCTCGTTCCATATGTCATTTAGATGCACCTTCCTTAGGTTGAATTGAGTATTCAATGATATTTAATTTTTAGGTGTGAATGCAGACTCTTCAGGAGAAGAAGATTCTGATGATGAAGAAGAAATCAATAAGGGACAACCTGAATCCCATGATCTGGTAAGTGTATTCAGACCTCAATTCAAAGGTTCACAATATTCAATGCTTAGGAATGATAATACCAAGGTCTAAAGCACCATAATCTACATTCACTTTAGTAAGGTTCAATCTTTCATGTAAATTTCTCATGATTAAAGTTGACTTCTCTACGTCTCTACATAAAAATAAATTAGTTAGAGAAGCTGATCCAGTGAACAATTTTATTATCAAACATAAGAAGTAGCTTCACCAGAATGTATATGTTGAAGTAGATAAAAAACTGCATGATTTTGAGAAAAAAGTATTTGAATATCACACTTTTTGATCAGTTTAGGAGCCACTGTCTGGGATATACTTGTTGATGCTTCAAGTCTTTTTGTATGAAGGTCGTAAGTTTGGTTTGATTTTGATTTCCGGAGCTATACAATTTGATTTAATGCTGAAAATAAATGCATATTGCATATGGTAAGCTTAATGATTTTCACTTGATTTTCGATTTTCCAATTTTGAGAGTTTGAGAGTGGCAGTAGATTTATGCATTTGAATTCACATTATTAACAATGAACATTTTTTGGTTATTAGTAACTTTTGGAATTGGTCACAGACCATCAGAAATATCAAATTTTTATGGATGTTTGAAGTTTGGGATAATATATGAGCATTTTGATATTTGGCTGTGAAGCAGCTTATGTTTCTTAATGATATACAAATCATATTATTTATATGGTTGGTTTTATTTTTTCAGCCAAAATTCTATGGAGATAATGAAAAACAATGAGAATTCCAAATAATCTATTTCAGACCCTGCACTTCCATCATTTTATGATATATTGTTATCAGGAGATGAATATTTTTAGTATTTCTGTTGAAATAACTTTTATTTTAAATATAAACACACTGGATAATTACCCATTAATTCATATTCTGTATAAATACTTTTACAAAACAATATGTAGATGTTAAGAATAGATTTTTTAATGGAGAGGAATACATGTTTCCTATTTGGGTGCTAGAATAATTAGTAATGAAATATATCAAGTTGTTCTTTTCTGAAATTATTCAAATTATTATACAGGGTGTCTCATAAGTCATGGATCAAAAGAAGTGGGGTGCTGGAAGGGATAATTTCCAATAAAAATAACCATATATGTGGTTAACCAATTGTTGATGGTTCAAAAGGTATTAAATTTTTTTCATTTCTATAAAAAAATATTACAATATGTCACATTTGTGAATATTTTTCACAAATTTCATTCTCACCTTTCCCCAGAAATAATTATATGACCTGTATTACTTCCTATCAATTACCTAAGAGAAATGTTGTTTTCCCTAAGTTTCCTCATGTAATGAAATATTTCAGGTGCTTTTGAAATGCCACTAGCAGATTTAAAAACCACCCCACAAAGATAATCAATCATAAAAACAAGGTGTCCATTCAATACAGATTCCGAATTGGTATAAAATATGGGGTAATTCAATATTCCTCAAAGATGTCGCGTTTTTCATAAAAATTTAATAACTTTTCAACCATCATCAATTTGATAACCACATATTATACCGTTAGTTTGATTGCAAATGACCCCCAATACCACCGCACTTCTTTTGATACATGCCTTGTGGGACACCCTCTATATGATAGTATGTAATACATTTTAATTTATTATTTATTGAAGTTACAGATCGAGGAATAACTTTAAAATTGTCCAAGGACCTTTATTAAATTATAGACTGAGATTTTCAAATATGGAGATTATTTCTGATACAAGTGTTATTTAAACATTTTAATTTATTGATGAACTTCTTAATATTTACATATAAATATTACACGAATTATTTATTTGAATAAACAAATTAGCAATTATAAGATGCATAAGGATAGGACTCTGGAATCCTTTTTGACAAAAAACTAGAATAGAGGTTTATAGAGAACCAAAAGAGCTCTCATCCTGAAATGTTGTTATATCAAGTGGAACACCCTGCAATTTATTGTTACAAATGAAAATGTGATAATATACCGGGTGTTTCCACTTAAAAAAACAAAGGTAATGATACTTCCGGTTCAACCGGAATTCACAGCGTATTGAGGATATTTTAGAAAACTATATCACATCGAACTTTACCGGGATCACCATTTCGGATTTAATCACATTTCAATCCAATATGGCGGACTTCCGGTTTTTCCGGAAATGCCAGCAACTTTGTTTTTTCTGATGGAACACTGTTAATTTTTACATAATCTAGTTCAATAGGTCAAAACTAGGGCAATCTCAATGTCAAATGTCATTTTTTCGAAAATGTTGAAATTCAAATTCACCTCGTGGATAAATGAGATGTGGTCAAAGCTATTCACAATAAGTCCCATATACTAGAGGAACATAATTTTTCAGAAAATTTCGTTTTCTTTCAGTGTGTCACTTATCGATGAATCATTTCAGTCACATTTTGATAAAAAATTTAATTTTTTCAAATGTAACCCCTATGGGCCACCTACATATCCCTCTAAAACATACATTCAGGAAAGAAATGACATATTATTTTTGTATTTCGGTGCAGTAACTAATCGTAATACCACAGTTTAAGGAAGTGGTAATACATTAAAAAATCAACAACTAGTTTCATGAATCTTCTTGCAGTTCGAATAATTTTCCAAGTGAGCTGTGCCATGGAAAACAACATTTCTGAATCTCATCATAAGATTGCACTTGTTTTGACCTGTTGAATTTAAATATGTAAAAATAATGTCATCAAATCCGGAATGGTTGTTTACATAACTGTACCAAATTCCATAAAAATCCGTTCACGAATGCAGAAGTTACAGGGTGACCCAGTAGCGTATAGCCATTCCCCAGTATAGCACAGAGCACATAATACGCTCATCATACCTACAAGCTACAAAGCTCCACGTTGGCATTATTCACAAACCCCTTCTTGTATCGAAAATATATGCGTATATATACAGGGTGGCATTGAAAAAGGTGCAAGTATTTCAAACACAGAGGAAGCTCGATGTGTACTATCGAATGACACTAATGAAAAAAATCTAGGGATCAAAATAAAATTTGAGGTTAGACCCCTTTTCCCACCCCAAGTTCTACACTATAGCAAATCTGACGTCACCTCTGTTCAAATTTCCATGCGGTAGGCACAATCACGCGGATTTCAATCATTCAAAGTGTTTTGGGATGAAATTTCTCGTTAATTAAAAGAATTAGAAAAAATCTGATATCATGGGAATATTCCTTAGACTGTGTCATATTAATGGGCTGAATATGTGCACTTATTTCAAAAACACCTTGTATATATTTTTGTACTCATGTAACGAATATGCAATTTACTGTGAGTATATGCAGTATGGACCCTGAATAATTAATTGAACACGAATTCGAAATCTGAAGTTTTGAGAAAAACATTACAATATAGTAATGCATGAAAAATACTTCACTTACAATATTTTATAAACTAAACATTCCACAACTTCAAATTCTGCTAGATAAAACGTATCATTTTCAACAACTGCGTTGAAATCAATGAGCAAGCAATTCATTTTCTATATTGAGTTTCATCAATCTACATAAACTCACGAAAAGTTTGTAGTTCAACTCGTAGACGGGGATTTCGGTTCGCAACTGACAATTCTTTATGATCCTATAGTATGGAAAAGATAGCATCTGGTGCAGTTTGAAGTGATTTTTAATGGTTTGCTGAATCATTCCAATACAGCTGATGATTGAAAGGACATTATTTCACACTTTTCCACACACAGCAACATGCCTCCTATCAGTTCTATTCCAATGAAAACTACTGTTGTGTATCACCTATTGACTGCTCTGAAATGCACTGGAATTTGTTATGTTGTCCCGAAATGAATCATAAACAAAGTCCAGTGCGTTTCACAGCACCATATTGCTTGATTTTGTCAGTTTTCTCTATTTCCAAAACAAACAATTGATTCGCGATCTATTTTTTTTGTAGATGTATCTCATTCTATGTTAAGAAGTGACTGTAGAAAGTTTTTTCTGCTTAGAAAAATATTCAAAAATAAAAATGTTATGGCATAAGTATTTTCGATGTGGGTTAATGTAAATTTTCGCCTATATCTCGAGATCGGTTAGAGATCGAAATGCGGCTACGTCAAAAATCGAGCTCCAGACCCTTTGGTCAGTTTCTCTCTAGATGTTCTAGAAAAAGGAAAAACTGCCAAAATCAAGCAATTTGGGATACCCTGTACAGGGGAATGGCTATACGCCAACCAGTATAGCTGCTACCATAATTTCAAGTTGATCTCACTTTTAGTTCTCTATAAAATCCCACTGAATCAGTTAACTGTATCACCCTGATTTTGTGAAAAACTGAAAAAAAGACATGAATGTCAACAACTCTTTATTCATTCCTTAAGCCAGTATAGTCAGATCTGGACATATTTTTCCAGAGCCCTCATAATATTATTTGTAATTTGAAAGTGAATTGTTGTAACAGGAAGGAAAAATATTTATGCTACTGTGATATGTTGGCCTACTGTTTAATGCAATGAATATTTTTCTAATTTTATGATGATGTTACATGATTTCATTTTGACCTCATTGAGTCTATGTGCTCATCACAGTTTTTATTTTAAGGACATTGTTATCAACGTTTATTGAACACTATTAAATAAAGAAAAAGTTTTTTTTATTCACAATGAAAAACTTTCAATTCCAATCTACCTGTACCCAAAATATCATCAGCCCACCTGAATTGAAATATATAATTCCATAAGATTAGTGAAGATTATATAGGGTGTTCCGGAAAAACGTTCGTATACTACTGGAGGTATTTCTACAGATGAAAATATGAAAAAATGGTCTTTGAAGGTAGCTCCCTGAATGAAGTTCGCTTCAATTATCTTGGTTACCATTGCCCTACACTGCTTTACCACTAACCAAACCGATTTTGTATACGCCTCGACACGTGTTTCGCTAACTATGTTAGCATCTTCAGGAGAACATTGAAACTAAATATTCTATTCTAGTGTGCTACTTATACAGGGTGTTGCGAAATTCGACCGACAACGCTTGACAGGTGATACCTCTCGTGATTTCAGAATCACTGAGACAGGGACATACGTTCTCCAAGTGTTCAGTTCTCGAGATACAGGGCGTTGAAGTTCAGAAATTAAAATAGCTTTTTCGCAATATCTTGAGAACAATTGAATTATAATGTATTCTAATTCGGTATATGGTTTCATCTTTCAATGGTTAGATTGGGTTGTGATAACTTTTCCTCCCATATTTTCTACGCCACTGATGAAATTTCCAATTTCTCGAATTGATTGTTCAATTATCTTGAAAAAATGCATCACCTTCGACTGAGCTTAAATGAACAGTTATCGAGATATATGACCCAAAACAGAAGTTTGCATAGTAATTTTTCATCTTCCTCAGAAGTAGAAAAGTACAAAAATTTGTGTTGTCTCTTTATGCGTGTAAAAACTATTTCTGTTCAGCTACAGAATGATATCTGAATAGTATCTAATCTACTCAACACCAGAAACATATTTTTGCAATTCTCTACTACTGAAAATGATGAAATATTACTATGCAATCTTCTATTTTGGGTCGAATATCTCGAAAACTTTTCATTCCAGCTCAGTTGAAGGTGATGAATTTTTTGAACAAAATTGAACAAAGAATTCGTAAAATTGGAAATAATTGAAATTTAATCAGTGGCGTAGAAAATATGGGAGGAAAAGTTGCCAGAATCCCCTGTAGGGCACCACTGGAAAAAATGTCCGGAATGGCTTCCTGGTCAAAAAATGACCCATTCAAAGATGAAACCATATACCGAAGTTGAATGCATTATATTTAATTTTTCTTGAGAGACTATACGAACGTTATTCTGATACTGATCTTATTGCATAATGAGAAAACAATCAATTTGCCTCACTATTATCATAATTAATCGAGTTTTTGTTTCTTATACAGGGTGAGTCATAAAACTATTGGGACATAGGCTAAGTGCGGATTGTTTGAACCAAATTATGGCGATAGTACCGAATAGCCATCAATAAAATATATTGCTGTGGATAAAGGTACAGGGCGTTGAAGTTGAACACTCTTGTTCGTTTTTTGCTCATAATATATTATTTTATGTATCATTCTACAGTTAGTTACAGGGGGCGCCACTCGACAGATAACTTTTTTCGACGAAACTTTTTAGTGATTCTGGGCTAGAAAATATGACATATATATCATTTCTACGTAATACTGGTACTCTTAATTGTTTAAAAACGATATTGAACAGTTCAAAGTCTCGGAAGGGTATTTCAAATATCATTTCATTTATGAAGAGTGTGCTTTGGACTGTCAGATAATTGTTGCTAGTGAAATACATTCCTGATTGTCAATTGTCAGTGAATGAATTTTTCGATTGAAACGCCCTGTATCTCTTTCCACAGCAATATTTTATTGAGAGATTTTTGGTCCAAATAATCCGCCCTCAGCCTATGTCTCAATAGTTATGACTCACCCTGTATAATTATAGTAAGTGTTCAATTGTCATGGGGATACGGAAATTTCATTCAGGAAATGAATTGACACACCTACCTGATGAACAAAATAAAAAGGTTACCTACGTGAGAATACCAAATATCCAACCTTGAACTCTTATATGAATAAACTGCTATCATCATCATCTTGCCTCAGGCTTCGTGATTCAAGAACAGTCTTGAAATTGCTCTCGCTCAATCACCTTGCAGCTTCAATCTCCTCGAATACAAATAATAGGTAAATGAAAATGATTATACTCATCACTTGATTTGTCAAAAAAAAACATGTTATTCAAGATGTTTATGCAACAGGATACAGTGATATTTATGGTATTTGCTAGTTCTTCACAATCATTATAATATCATGATTAAATTTCGTTGATGATGTCTGTACTAAGCTATCAAACAGGTTCTCTGAAATAATCTCAACAACACTCCGGGGACTGTAGTACCACAACTGATTCCAACGAAAATGCAGTGATAAATCGAAGAGGTGTGAAGATGGCATCTACAACGGAACTAGTTACCGATTCAGTACCTGACTTGACGAAAAAAGCTCAGACGTTCGGAGAACTCGACTTCAACGGAAAAATATCGTACATCCGCGAGGTGATAACCGTAGAGCCCCTACTAGGGGCTTATGTCATGGCCTCCACTCTGTGCTCACCGATGCTGATCAACTTGGAGTTCGAGAAGTCTTGCCGAGTGAACTTGCAGATGAACGATACTGTTTGCGAGGCTATTTTGAGCAGCCAACACGAAGTTCTCAATTTAACAGAGCAAAACAACGAGGTGCAATACTTGATAAGCGATGTGCACTCCTGGTTGCAACCTGTGCAAAGCATCATGCCGCTGATCCTAGTTTTGTTCATAGGATCCTACAGCGATAGGCACAAGTGGCGCAAGCCCTTTTTGCTGTTGCCCCTATTCGGGGAATTTTTAGCAGTGGTAGGATGCATTTTTTGCGTTATTTTTATGCGGTCTTGGCCCCTGGAAGTCCAGGGAGTGTTTCAGCTAATCCTCCCTTCGCTTTTTGGCGGACAAACTATGATTGTCATGGCGACATTTTCGTACATAGCCGATGTCAGTACCATAGAAATGAGAACGCTGAGGATAGGGGTCGTACAAATAGTACTCAACATCATTGTTCCTGTTACGCAGCTGTTCAGTGCGAATATGTTCGAGCTAACAGGGTACTATGGGGTGCTTTTTACTGCGGGAGGTTTGTACGTGTTCGGGTTCCTTTATGGGCTTTTTTGGATCAAGGAACCAAAACAGCCTGTGAACACAGAGAGCAGAGGTGTTTTATGCGATGTTTTTGATCCGAGACATGCTGTGGATACGTTCAATCTGATACTGAGGAAGGGCCCTGGGAAAAATAGGGTTTATATTGGTGTGATGCTTTTCACGATTTTTATATACAGTGCAGTGATAGTGGGTGAATCGGACAGGTTCTTTTTTTACTCGCAAAGCAGGTTCGGTTGGACGATAGTGGAGTTCAGCTATTTCCTTTCCATGAATACTTTGGTCCACCTCATTGGTAAGTACGTTTTGTAAGTAGCTCTTTATAGATAGAATAATGGTTATTAGAATGAAACAAATCATGCAATGAAATGGGTCAAGAGCTCTATTGAGAAAAATCACTCCTGAATCGGGATTTGACACTTCAAAATTGGAAATAAAAATATATTCATGGAAATTCGAAATACATCGCAATCGCAGTAACATATATCCTTTTTGAGACTCATGAACTTTGTGAATTGTGAATGCGCATCTGCGAATTTAAATGGGGTCAATATTCCGAATTGACTTTTTTTTTCACAAATAGGACAGCAAAAAGTTAGTCAGGAAATATAAACAATTATAACTCCTAATTTCCCTGAACTAATTTGAAATTTCTTATTCTCAAACCGATAATATGATAGGTCTCGATTTCGAGAAGAATTAATTAAGGTACTAAAAAGAAAGGTCAATCGAATTTCATTATTCCTCTAATACTTGATGTTTATAGTTTGTGATATCTATATACAGTAGGTAACGTATGGATAATCCGAACAGAAAGTTCGGTTTACCAAAATTTCCGGATTAATGAACGATATCAATCGAGATATCAATATCCGTGAATCCGTGAATGAACAACACACTGCAACTGACGTAAAATCACAGCCTTTTTCAAGGATTAATGTGATATGCACTCGTTTAGAGGCCATTTTTTATTCATTTATTTATTTATTAATAAGAGTGATCACAAAAACAAGATGATATACACAGTGGGTACAAACTACTAAAATCGACAATATTGAATCATGACACAATTCAGTTCAGGCTTCACATCCGTTTAGAATAAATCAAGGGGTGTATATAATTCGCGGACTGGAATAAAATGCTGTGGACTGGAATAAAATCTTGCGTACTGGGTATTTTTGCAAGTTAAATCGTCTTCATTTTATCAAACATTAATTCATCTAATGAAAATACACGATGAACAGTTTTCACAATTTTTTCCTAGCCCCCCTGGGGAGCACTTTACTCGTATGTTTTTTCATGAAATCTTGCGGGCTGGGAAGTTCTGCGAATGGAATCATCTCAATTCTCTCAAAATTCAATTCATCTCGTGAAACTATACATGATGGAAGTTTTTGAAATTTTGCTCTAGCCCCTTGAGGAGCACTTTACTCGAGTGTTTTTTTCATTAAATCTTGCGGACTGGAGAAAATTGAGATGATTTATTTGACTGGCAGAAATACCCAGTCGGCAAGATTTTATGAATAAAACACGATTAAAGTGCTCTCCAGGGAGGCTAGAAAAACGTTTCAAATGTTTTCATCGTGTATTTTTATGGGAAAAATTGATTTTTGGAGAAGTTGAGATGATTTGACTTGCAAAAATACCCAGTAGGCAAGATTTTATAAAACACACACGAGTAAATTGCTGCCCAGGGGGGGCAGTGAAAAAAATTATAACTTTTTTATCGTGTAGTTCGATGAACTGAATCCAGATATGCAATGAAAACAACGATTTATTTGCTAGAAATAGCCAATCCGCAGCATTTTATTTCACTTTGCACAATCCCTAAATCAAGCTGGTCACTGAATTTACTGCATGTATTAGCGTTACCACCGATACAACAAGGCCTGCATGCTCCGTGGGTGACGTCACTTAGTGAGGCCTAACCAGCGGCTCGAAACGACAAGCGCTTATAGCGCTATAAGGCGACCACGTATTTCGATTTTAGTTTTAGATCATCATTGAGCCGATTTTGCTGTTTTTTGAAAGGCTTCCGGTTAAAAAAGGATGCCAGTCATCAACTGAGCCCTTCTTCGCACCCCATTCGATTTTATTATGGGAAAACGAAGTTTTAAATCAAAAACCAGGATAAAACACAAATATCCACCTACAGCAACCCATTCGAATTAAATATATTGGCAAAAATTGTGGTGAAGGTAAACTTCACACCTACTTATACAGGGCCCGCAGAACATAAACTTATCGTGAAATTGATCGAAAGAAAATTGTGGAAAATGTATTTTATTTTGATTGACATGCCGTTTGTTACAATTACCTATATTTATCTTGGAGAATTCCTATTACCTGAAAAAATAACCAGTGAGTGTTTTCAATTTTCTGTTGTTGGATTTTTCACCCAAAAGTGGATCGTTACCCTTGAAACCGTAATTTTTAAGGGTAAAACTGCATTTATCATGCGATGTTTTTTTTTTGAAAATTTTTTTCGGTACTCACGTATTTTTGTCTGATAAACCGAATTTTATAATGAAAATGTGAACAAACCACTATTTATTGAGATATTTCACGAAAAAGTTCGAAATTTCGCCTTCTTTCTCCCCTTGTGTTGTGGGCATTTGAAGCTACTTGCTCTTATTTTGTCATTGGACACTTTATATACTCATGATATACTTCGATGGCACATTTTTATATAGAAAAGTCAACAGGAAATATGATTTTTATGGCGAGTTTTTCATATTTATATACGAATACAAAACTAACTGCACAATCAAAGCTTTTCTATTTTTCCTCTACTCATACTTTTTATGAGAGAGTAATTGTCTTCTATTATTAATTTTATCATTATAAATTAAGCTCTGTTCACTACTGAACTTAGATGGAGTAAAATCCTCGCGGTGAATTTCATATACCCACATTTTCGATAGCTCCTCGTCCAACGGGAAACTAAAAGCATGAACTTTTGAACCACCCACATAATTCCCCCGACAAAAGGGAACACAACACTTGAAAGGCATTGTTATTTCGCCGATCACAACACAAAATATTTCACAACAACAAAAGAATTCGGGACCGTTTCAAAAGACCGTTTCAAAAACATACGTGAATCACCGATGAATTAACACGAACTGACGCGTTAGTCGACAAGCGATAAAATAAAACACTGGCCTCTCTTGGTGACGTCACGAGCTGTTTACGCCAGTCTGCTGCCCTTTTTGTATCGGTGGTAACGGTATTAGTCGACATTCTAGATATTGGTAAATTCAGTAATACATTAGGCCGGGGGCTTGGCAGATAGAAGAAATCTGTACAGTTTCAGCGTACATACATTAGATGTATGTACGCTGACAGTTTCTAATCAGAAAACCATCGGTCGAAAGATACTCCGCACTCCGCAGATCATTCAGAGTCGTCTTTCATTGCAACACCGTACTACAAATTCGACGGCAGTCAAGGGCGTCGATAAGGGGAAAGTAATGGGGGAATTACAAACATTTTTGTAGTGTGAATTCTGAAAATTAAATAATTCCATTATTACCCACAAAATATAACGAATTTCATTCAATATATATAATTCTCTAGGTACAAATTATCTTATAACAAAAATATTTATAATAAACAGTTATAAATTGTTAGGAAGTAGGATATTTTCATATTTTCGAATATTTTCGAATAGAAGTTTTATTCCGAACATTCTTAATTTTAGGTACTGCACTAGCGGTTCCCCTTTTCACAAAAATCCTCAATTTGACTGACATGGCCATTCTGCTGCTCACCTTCTTGGACAAAATGCTCAGCAACGTCGTCTTCGGTTTTGCCAACAGCAACACGCTCCTCTACGCAGGTAAAACACTCCTCATTTTTTCCTCTCCTCTTCTTCCTCCAATTAATATTTTCTTCATTGCAGCTGCTGTTGTCAGTATTATAACGGGAGTGACGCCCATTGGAATTCGATCCCTCGCTACAAAGGTGGTATCAGAAGACGATCTGGGCAAGGCTCAGTCTTTGTTCGGCATTTGCGAAGCTATTGCCCCAGCGATATCGACACCTGTTTACAACAAGGGAATCTACAATAACACTTTGACTACGTTTCCATCAGCATTTTTCTTTTTCGGTATCATCCTTTACGCAATTTGCAGTGCATTTATAACGTAAGTAATAATAAGTCACTATCTACCTCTGGTAATAACACGCGATAAACAGGGTGTCCCAGAATATGTGGGCAATCTCCCGGATTCAGATAGAGTAGGGGAGGTCCGCCAACAGTGGCTATAGCAAGAACTGGCCACTCTCTAGTATTATCAGACTATGATTAATACTTGTCGTTCGCGCCATCTCGTATACTTCTTTTATGTTCTGCTTCCCACGAAAAGGGATATCCTGTCATGTTCAGAGAACATCGTAAGAACCAAGGGAAATAAGGTAGGAATTGGTGTTTTTCTTAAATTTCTGGAGGTTATTTACCTCCCTTGGCAATGTGTTCCAGAGACTCGCTGTTCGTTGGATGAACGAGTCTTTGGAAAGAGATGTTCTGCAGGTCTCCAAAGTGACCACGAAGGGGTGCGATGCCTCAACTCGACGGGTTAATCTCGCGGGGACTGCCAAGGGAGGAACAATTGTTGATATTTCAGAAGATCATCGTCCATGAAAATATCTATAAAATAGAGCCAGATCGCCAACTTTTCTACGGTGTTCCAGAGAAGTGAGTGAGTTTGTGAGCGATGCATCACCCACGAGACGAATTGCCCTTTTTTGGATAGAATCCAACAGTTCCAGGGTACGTTTGGGTGCTGCACTCCAACTATGGGAACAGTATTTCAGGACAGGTCGGATCTGTGCCTTATAGATCATAAGCAGTTGACTGGAAGTGAAATAGCTCCTAGCCCGAAACAGAAAACCAAGTTTTTGGGATGCATTTTCAGCAATTGATCTCACGTGATTTTCCCAAGAAAGGCTATTGCTGATAGTCATACCAAGCATCGAAATAAATGTCTTCAAAGGTATGGTTACTTCTGAAAAGCTTATGTAGGGCACAGTGAGATCGGCTTTTCTAGAGAAAAAGCATGCTTGTGTTTTGTTTGCATTGAAATCTAACAATTTATTGGATCCCCATTGGAATACGAGTAATAACGACATATTTGATTTTTTTTTTGTTGATTTTTGATCGGTACAAGTTACGTACCTATATCGGTACATTTCCCATTGAATAACATCTTCATAGGTAAGATTACTGATGTTAATTCCTATATTTATCAATAAACTATTTGAACTATATTATGAGGTAAAAGATGTGAATAATCAAACTATTGCTTTAGAGGTTAGATCGAAATGGTTCCAATTGAATTTATTGGTATAGTGGTCTACACCCGATTGGGAACAGTGGCCCTATATTCAATTTTTTATTGCATAAAGTGATCATGCCTCGACCAATACCAAAAAATCCTGGTTCAATTGGAAATGTTCCTTCAGAAACTATGAATATGCACTTTTATATTGTAGTATAAGAGAACAAACTTTCTATGAAAAAAGCTCCAAGACGATACAACACTTCTAAAACTACTCTCAGAAGATATGTAATGAAATTTCAAGAATTTGATGATATAGGATTAATTCAGAATTGATTCTAAATTATGCAGTACACCGTATATTCTCAACTGTAGAAGCACAAAAGCGCTGTAATATGTGCAAAATTGCATCATGGACTAACACCTATAAGAATATCCGAAAATTTGCCTTTTCATCAGCAGTGGCAAACAACAATAAGGGTATTCAGCAGTCTTGAGATATTCGCATCAATAAATATATGTTTTCAGTGTGTATTGACGGTATGGCCATTGTACCATTCGTTTCTGGCCACTGTACCACACTAATTTTCCGAAACCCGTCCAACTGGACATTTTTTTCTTCATAAACATTGATGAAACCGCTTTTCCAAATCTATTTTTACTTATATTGATACAATGGGCTTATATCCCAAAAAAAAAATTCATTTCATAATTCGAAGAACTCACCCGAACTAGCTCGTCACCACCGCAAACCGTTTCTTGCTGTGAGCTCCCTATGTTTTATAAAAAATTATTGAAATCCCCGATTTTTCGGACCTCTGAAAACGATGCGATGATGTGACGTCAAAACCCTAATACTGAAACAAGACTAGTCATGACAGAGATGAATGATACATGATTTCTGACAGAGTGAATGAGCGCGAGATCACAGTTGAAAGAATTAATATATCAGTTGCCTCAGTCTCCGTCGGGCGTTTGGTATTTTCTTTTAACTATGGCGAGATGAGGTTTCTACGTCATAAGAGGGTCCGTTTTCAGAAGGAACTATTATTTATGTCCAAAAATAAAACATTCCAGTTAATTTTTTTATCGAATAATGTCGTCAATCATTATTTATGTATAAAAGGATCATTATAAACATGGTTTGAGTTGAAAGTTCTACTAAGGTGTACACGCCCATTCCAACAATGGAAAGATTTATGATTTCGAAGATTTCCTAATGTATAAAAAAGGGTGGCCACTGTTGGCGGACCTCCCCTACCTATACTATAGGTAGGTACTTACATTAAAATTACACAATTTTTTTTCCTATGAATCCCCTTCGTCTAAAGATATATGCATCTTTTATTTCATGCCGTGATCCAAATACTTTTTGTTTTTAGGTGGATGTACTTCAAAGAAAAACCAAATCGTACGTCAAAAGTCGAACTTGCGAATGGCTCTGGAGTTACTATCGAAAAGACCCCAATGGAGACTTATGTTGAAACAACACACATATAATTATTGACTTTTCATTAGAAATACAAAATATAAATAAGAGAGAATATAATAATATGTTGTAAATACCATGTTACACATTATAAAATACCACCCCATATATATATATATTATTTTTGTAGTACCAAAAATCAAAGAATTATAGTGAGATTTTATAACGTTTCACCCGGTACCGATATACTAATTAATTTATGAACATGCGTCTTTTGACAGTTGAAATAGAATTAGAATACAGGGTGTTTCAAAATTCAGTATCAAGATTTTAGGGGCGTATTTTTCAGGTCAAAATAAGACGTTTTTGTCCATAAACATGTGTCCGCAAACGCTTCGTTACCGATCTACAGAGCGTTAAAGTTAAACAAATACACGATGAGACATCCACCAACTTTCAAATAATGTCAAATGCTTCAAAACAAACCTAAACGTCAAAATGAAAATAGCAGTCAAAGCCCACTAATTCGCTTTTTCATTGTTCCGTTGAAAATTTTAATTAAATGTAGCGAATCACAAAAATTGATTTTACTTTTTTCTCGATAACGATCGCAGATGCGTGAAAATTACAAGAGACAAAAAAATTTATAAACAAAACGAAGAATTCATTTCGTATCTCAGAATTCACCAGCGGCGCACCACAAAAAAGTTTATGGGGTAAAAAAGGGCTTGACCCCTGAAAAAAATATCTCCCTGTAGATTCTCACAATCACTCGGCATGCTGGATGATGTAAGCCCTAGAACGTAACCTACATTCCAAATTTGATCTTAATATCTCAAAAATTGAAAGAGCTATGAAGAAAAAAATAAAAAAATCTTGAAACTTTAACGCTCTGTAGATCGGTAACGAAGCGTTTGCGGACACTTGTTTATGGACAAAAACGTCTTATTTTGACCTGAAAAATACGCCCCTAAAATCTTGATACTGAATTTTGAAACACCCTATATAATGAGTTATGAATTGCAGTTTTTCGTGCTTTGTTGATACTGTGAAATAAGATAAGATTTGCTTTGTTTTTGTTATTTTCTTGGAATAATAATACACTTAAACAAAAATGTGATTCTTAAACGCACCTTCAAATTTGGGCAATATTCTGAGAAAAACATTTGGTGAATCCAATTCGATTTGTGATTTGAGCTAAGCTATACCTACTGTCTGATCAGACACCTATACTATCATACTAGTCATACCACATACTTTCATACCTATATTCCTTATTCCTTGAATTCAAGGCTGATACCTTCTACTTTCAATTTATACTGCTTACTGATAATATTATATACTGGTAATTAATCATTAAGTTATCTGAGAATGAAGGTGATTTTCGAATAAATAATATAGTTATGGCATTGTTATGAAGTTATTATAACATATAGGTATTCATTATCGACGATGGAAAACCCAAGAATTCGATGAACAAAGGAAATTTTGAGTTCCAAGATAAATTCAGGTAGCAGCAGCATTATTCAGGGAAAAGTGGATAAAAATAAGGCAAATCTTCCGCTAGTGTTTTATTTCAACTTGAACCTTCACAGAGTGCGAGGGTTGTGACAACATGGTTTTTTCTTAGTGGAGTTGTGATAATATTTCAGGTTTCTTGATATTCGAGTACTTCCCAATTAATTCGATGATTTATAATACCCATTGATTTCCACAAAATTTACCACGATTGAAAGAGGAACACCCTGTATATTGAAGGGAAACCAGTAGTCAATACATCTCCGAACCCAAAAATATCTCGAAATATAAGCCATCTAGATCAATGAGAGCTAAACCATATATGTAAGTATCTTTTTTGATTATTTGTTCATTTCCATTATCTTTAATTGACACTATTAATAAGCTAAATAAAGTTCATAGTTCGTATATACATTTCTTCTGATTGATTCAGTTCAAAATAGTGATCAATAACATTTAGGTATCGATACAGAATTGAAGTTTAACGAAAAATTACCTACGCACGGTAGACATCAAATATGTGAATCTTGCAATTTTCAATCACATGAAAAAAGTCGAACGCTCAAGAATATCAATTATTATTTACCCACCATTAATGGGTGGACTTCAAATCACGAACATAATATTGTTTGGGTCTCAGATTAATGCGATATTCTGTTATTAGGTAAGTGGCAGTTGTTATAAGAATCATGACTCATAATAAATTTGAAATTCCAAACGATGAACATATGTTTCCTTTTGAAAGAATTATTGTATGTGAAGCAAATTAAAGAATCCCAATGGGCGTTATAGGATCTAGTACCGCTTGTGGTGCATACAAGATTTTATTTTTCACGAAAAAATCGTCTTATTATAATGTAAAATCGATTTTAAAAAGCGGTTCATTTTGCTTCTAACATTTTCTTCTCATGGTAGGCATGGCATTTGTTGATATTTTGACGTTTGTTGAATATTGCTGTCATCATTCAATTTAGTGAATGTCATTGCTACTTTATTTATTTATTTATTGAAAATGTAACTTCCAGTCAGAATCAAGTTCTGGTGTAAGGAAGTATAGTTAACAATATAACCCAAAACTATACAATTATACTAAACTCATAAATAATATAATATTTGAATACATTGAGTATTCAATTTTGACAAATCATTTCATATATTCGTGAGCAACAATCAATTTGAATATGAATCTAAAGTTGAGAAAAAATCAGCTATTTCATTCAGAAATGATGAATTTTCCAAGTTTGTATTTGAATTTTTTTGTATTTCTGCAATTTTTTATATTATGGTGAGCATATTCTAAATGCATTTACATATGCATGTTCGAATTGTAGTTTCAATATAAATACAACCACAGAGTGACCCATTTGTATATTCTATTGATTCGATGAATTCATTTGGAGCAGGTGTCTGCCCTAATATCAAATACCGCGTCAGTGCCAGGTGTAGGAAAAAGAAGTGGAAAATGTTAGGTTAGTGAGCATATCAACAATAATAATAGCGATTATTTATTTCCCGCCATATTCCACTATGTTTGGCTCGGTAATCAAATTAAGGTAAACAATATCGTGTGAGACAAAAAAGTATTGCTGGCCGAGATTATTCAAAAACAAGTTATCCAATCAATCAGATTCCGAGAATGAATGAAATACCGATCAAGCAAGTATGTGAATCTTGATTGCTTTCCTGATCAAAACAAAAATCTCCAGCATGGGTATAAAATGCCGAAATCGGGAAGAAATAAGGTATGCGTCTCAATCCAAATAACCAACCATAACAATGTTGTTCATTCTTATTGAGTTCCTAAAGTTCAACTTCAGCTCCTAGGAATTAAAAGTGTTGCCTCACATTAGCAACATATCTATGTTTGTGTCAGTAATAGAAACGTCAATTCAAGAGCTAATTTTGGTATTAAAATGGACGACTTTAGTGTCGGTTGCAGAAAAATATAAATTGTAGCGATATATGGATAGATATGCAGCCATAATGTTCAGAGATTCATTCTTGATGCTCTGAAATTAATTGATATATATGGGTAGGTATGTGAAGTATTTTTAAATAAATATGTGTCCATCACAGTCGTTTGTAATTATTTAAATCCTTTTAGATATGGAATATGATATATCGAAATAAAAATAAGTGGAAATACAAATTCGACAACTGATGTGTTTTATGGAATTACGTGTTTTGTATATTATTATCTTCAACAAATTCGCTACCGAATTAAACAACTCCATATCGTGAAAAGTGAATGTTGGTTTTCCTCATTATCATGAGTTTTCTCTGGGCCTCTTTGGCAAACTTCTTTAGAATGTTTTCCAAAAGTGAAGCCATGAGTGACGGTCCTTGATCTCTTTAAACTGCTCCAAAACAAATCCGTTCATGTGATAAGCATTCAAAGTAGGTAATATTTTATTATTACCATGTTTTTATTAACTCGCTTTCTTGAGTCTGTCGGCACATGCATAAAGAGTAGGTATATCGGGTGACACAGAATCATAGAGTTTTTCCCGTTTTTCTCCTTTGTTTTTCTAGCTATATTTCTGTAATTTGGAATATCGATTATACATATACAGGAAGGCACTTTTTCACATTTTAGGATTGTTTTTCTTCTTCCGGTTCTTTTTGGAAATGACATCAACTTCTGGTTTTCAAATGGGACACCCTGTATATTTTTTTCATAATTGGTTAGGGATCGTTTGAAATAACCCAATCAAATCCTCTATCGTTGAATTCGCCATAATAATCACTAACCGATAATGAAAAAAAAAGGATGTCCTATTTGAAAAGTTCCTAAAATGTGAGAAAAGTACCCTCTAGTGAGCATATTCGATGTTCAAAATTTCAGGAATATAGCTAGGAAAACACAGAAGAAAAGGGGGTATACCATGATTATGTGTCAACCAGTAGACAGTCTACATCAATAAATAGTTATTTATTATAAATAAAAAAAAAGTAGTAGATTTTAGCTCCAGGTTGTGTTGTAGCGTAGGGAGACAAAAAACTGTGAGCTAAAATCTAATATTTTTCCCGTGTATAATACACTATTTTTTCTGTGACAGAAGAAAGGACGAATCAATATTGAGAAGATATTACATTATTTTGAAATCTGAAAATTATCGATGTTTTAAGTTTTCAACAGTAGGGACGCCTGCGTTGTAGGCATCTTTATCATTCTTTTGAAGTAATCAAATATCTGATGTCACTTCTGTCAGTCTAATTCTGTGATTTGATTTCAAAAAATTGCGAATTTAGTGGTTGTTTAGTAATATACGTAACCGCGAAGTCGAATGGAAGATAAAAGGACTTGCAGTTCTTTCTCGGAGACGGTATTATTGACTCATTTTTCGGAACTATAGCACAACATAACTATCAACAGTATATTTGCCACGGGAAAAAAGTAATTTATGAAAAGTGACATTTTATAACCTTCCAACAGAGATGAAATGCCAAACTTTTTCCCCGTCACAGAAAAACGAAATTAATTATACATTATCTGCGACTTATGTTCTTCGATTCCACTCTTACAAGTATTTCAATAATTTAGAAAAAGTGAAAAATCTGTATATGGTCTTATCCTTCATAAGAATTAGAAAAAATATTTTATACTTTTTAGCCTCCTATAAAAACACATTTATTTCTGTTTTATTATTTCCATTGAAGATAACAGATTTGCATTTTCCTTTAAATTGGTGTAAAAACAATGTTGTTTTCAAAAAATTCAACAGTTCACTTATCATCTCATAAAACTATAGAAAGTGAATTTCAATTTCAGAACTGTAGGAAACGAGAATGCAAGGGTCCGAAAACCCGACGAAAAACAATGAACTAAACGCCCGAACAGCATCTCTAAAAGAAAAAATAATAAATGGGTCGAAACTAGTGACAGTAGAGCCCCTGATAGCCTTCTACCAGATGGCCCTAACCCTAACGAAACCAGCTCTGGACAACCTAGAATTCGAAAAGTCCTGCAGAGGGAACCTCAACTTCACCGACACAATATGCGATGCCATCCTCAAAGGCCATCACAACAACTACACCAAGGAAAACAACGAAATTCAAGTGCTAATCAGCAACATGCACTCCTGGCAGCAACCTCTACAAAGCTTCGCCCCGCTCCTGCTGATCCTATTCCTAGGCTCGTACAGCGACAGACAGAAATGCAGGAAACCGTTTTTCATCATTCCCATCGTCGGAGAACTCTTAGGGACAGTTGGCTGCATGCTTTGCGCGTTGAACATGAAGGCTTGGCCCCTGGAGCTGCAAGGCTTCTTCCAAAAAGTCGTTCCTTCTCTTTTCGGCGGTCAAGCCATGATGGTGATGGCAACAACTGCTTACATTGCAGATATCAGCTCCACTAAAACCAGGACCTTTCGTTTAGGTATCGTGCAGATCGTCATAAGTGCCACAGTGCCCCTGGTCAACTCCTTTTGCGGGATTCTCTTCCTGGAAATAGGTTATGTGGGTGTTTTGAGTGTGTCGACTGCCATGCTGGTGTCGGCCTTAGTGTACGGGACGTTTTGGATCGAGGAGAAGGTTTCGATAAAGGCAGTGAGAGTATGTGAGCTAAGTAATGTTTTTGACCACCGTCATGCCTTCGATACTTTCAGGATTATGTTCAAGGGGGCCGCAGGAGTTTGTCAGACGAGACTGGCAGTGCTCGTTTTGGTGATTTTCACACATCGGTGCGCTTTTGAGGGTAAATTTTCGTTATATTTTTATTATTATTATTATTACATGGGAAGGGCAGCAAATTTCACATGAAAAAAAACAATTGGGAAGCAAAAACTGAATGAAAAGTACAAAATTCATCACTAGTAAAATAACAAGTGGGTACGTAGTTTTTAAAAGGTATCAGATTAGTATGGATGTAGTTTTCATAAGGTATTAGTTTATTTAGAGATCAGATAATTTATACGACGCTATAAAAGCAGAGATTATATTTTATCATTGCTCATGTAAGATGGTAGTAGAGGCCATGGCACCATATCATGAGTATATTTTTATATTGAAACTATCATTGGGCACCAAGGATGTGTATACGATGCTATGAAAGTTCGGAGAACTGGAGATTTTTTCCACAAACTACGTACTTAGCCCACTCGACTGTCTTGGTTTTTCCACACAGTCGAGTGAGCTAGGTACGTAGTTTATGAGAAAAAAATCAAGACACTCGAGTGTGCTTTTTTTACTTTCTCTTGTTTTTTGTTTTGTTTTCTATTGGCAAGTGATTATTAAGGAACTTGTAAATTTTTTAGTTTTTTCATCGTATCTCCCGAACTATTGAATTCAGAGAAAAATGTTGTAGGGATTTTTTGTAGATTCTATCAAAAGGAATAATTTTGGTTCCATATCATTTTCAGATATTTCCAGTTGTTTTCGAGATATTTGGAATTATCTGAGAATACAATTTTCAACACTTTTGTTCCATCTTCCAATCAACAAAATGAAAAAATATTTCATGGTTCAGTGGAAGTCGATGAGCTTCATCTATCGATAATCTTTGTTTTTCAATATATCTTCATAGTACCCTATGGGTCGTTAAACTTTTTTTTTTCATATTTTTCACTTTATTTCCTGTACTATTGGGTTAACAGAAAAAATTATGGAAAATAATTTGTAGGAAATGTTCCAGTGGATAACTTTGCACTTCTGATAATTTTCGATTTTTCCATTTGTTTTCGATATATATTGAATTGAAAGGATTTAAAATTTTGATGTTTTGATTTTCATTTGTTTTTCCATTTTCCGATGGATGCACGAAAAATTCGTTGTATGATGATTTGTTGCGTCATCAAAGAGGCATACGGTGCATTCTTCAAATTTGGATTTAGTCTATTGGTTCAGGAGATATGTCGTTTTGAAGTGAACCGTGTTTTTCGGAAAATCTCCTTGAAAAATCCACTTGGAATTTCCCGACCCTGCTCAATTTCAATAGGCTTCGTCTCTTCCTGATAGAGGTTTTTTTCACAAAAAATGAAATCGATCGGACCACTTTTGCGATTTGCAGAGTGGTTACAAGGAACTTCCGGTGAAAAATCGAAAAAACCCGGAAAAACCACCTTAGAGTTTTCCGATTTCCTTCATATTTCAATGACATAATATTGTTTTGAGTACAATAAGATGACAAAATTTCAAGTCGATATGTCAAAGGGTTCCGGAGATATATCGATTTATGATTAACACAGAGTACAGACAGACAGACAGACAGACAGACCACACACAAAAACCAAAGTTGCTCAAAATTCGATAGGGATCATTTTCTCCAAAGCAACTATACCTCTATCTCGCTTAGTTTCCGAGATAGCATTTTTGGCACGGCCGTAGTATACTCCACTATGTATAGCGTCGTATAACAAGATTGACGTATGAAGCAAGATTTCGGACATATTTACAGGAGAGCTCGACACATATGAGCCGAGTTACACGCACTTGAATAACACGCACTAAACCCGGAGCACATTTTGAGTCGAATAGCTATTGTTGTAATCGTCGAGTCGGTTCTTGAAGGCATTTATAGATGGAGCCGTAACTATAGCGCCGGTTAGAGAGTTCCACTCGTAGAAAAGTCTATTAGTGAAAAAATGCTGTCTAGGAGAGGTCCTGAATTTTTCCTTAGGAAAAATACTGATTGAAAATGTTTCTTTCCCAAATGCCGAATCTTTGAGAAAGAAACACTTGCAATCAGTAGTTGATAATGCTCAATTATTTGAACATTTTGTGGAAATGACTCTGGGTTTCTCACTCTGTTAACCAATTATTATACCACTTTGAAAATGTTGGCATTTTTTTTTTTGGTGAATTATTTCAATAGTGTAGTCATAAAATGTATCATCAAAATTGAGTCATTGTTAATATAAATAATCAAGACATCATCTTGAAGATGAATTTTATTTGTAGAAGTATTGATTCACAACGTCTGTACAACAATCACAGTAAAATACTTTGTTTCTGATAATTCAAGTTATTCCTGTATGAAAACATAAAAATTCAGGTTTCATGATTATATTAAACATAGATCAGATACACAGTCCTGATTTCTGATTTTTAATATTTCATTTTAGGGGAATCCAATGTTTTGTATCTCTATGTCCAAAACGTATTTCAGTGGACGCCAGTTGACTTCAGCTTTTTTTTAACAGTTAATGGGATAGTTCTACTGATAGGTAACTGCCTAAAAACTTGAAAACATCATGAATTAACTATAAATGTTATTATTTCAGGAAACATTTTGGGTCTACCACTTTTCACCCGTATTTTCAGAATGAGTGACCCTATGATACTGTTAGTTTGTGTGGTGACGAAAATATTGACAAATGTGATATTTGGATTAGCAAAGAATCCAATACTATTCTATGTAGGTAAGGAATATTATTTGTATTCTTGAACTTCTTAGTATAGTAAGTGATCTGTTTTATCAAATGATAATGCTAATCTTTATTAATCCCAATGAATATAACAGGGAAATAAACTCTCAAGGTATTTCCTACTCCAATTTATCCCCGGCAGAGCGAAGATGTTTCATCAATAATATGAGTTATAAATTTTGTGATTTGTAGCCTCTGCTGGAGATAGTGCTGTACTTATCAGTTGATTTTTAATTAACAGTACCTAAGGTGACATATGAAGCCAAGTACCATAGCCTATACACAACACAAATTGGCTTAAGGACACAAACACTTCAACAAAATACATGTATCAATCTACAATTTTTCATTAAATTAATTATTGTCATTTGAGATTAATTTTAAACATAATCTCAATACTTATATCAAAACTGGTGGAGTCCTTATTTGTTCAATTCATCCTATTTTCTGAGAATACAGGCTTTGATTTCCTAAATTTATACTAGCATTATTCAATTCTCTGATTTTATTGGGAATACAATTTTAATACCCCTTGTTTTTGAAGTTGTTTCTACAATAAAGTCATATGTACTTCTTTCATACCAATGAAGTTTTGCAAACAAGCTTTCATGGTAGAAAACTCAGTTGATTTCATATTAAGATCTTCATATGAATTATAATTAAATATGCATTTTTTTTAGGTAGTATAATGAGCATAATAACTAGGATGTATAGGGTAGCAAAAAGGTCCCTATCCACAAAAATGGTGTCAACAGATGACATTGGAAAATGCCAATCCCTTTTTGGCATCTTTGAAATCATAGCTCCAGCAGTCTCAGTACCTGCATTTAATCTCCTCTACATACATACATTGGAAGATTTTCCTGCAATGATATTTCTCTTCAGTATTTTGCTTTATGCTATATGTTGTGTTCTCATACTGTAAGTATGAACTGAAGATATGAGGCCTGTTCCTTAGTAATGCTAAACTTGCTAAAGTTGATTTTTTTTTTCATAGTTCTCTGTTCATGGCATGATGTAAACGGAGAGTCATAGAAAAAAATCAAGTTAAGCAACATAGAGCAAGCACAAAGGAACAGGCCTAGTATGTTCAAATAAGTATTAAATTTTAAAATTCAATGTGATCTATGTTTCAGGTGGATATATTTTAAAAATAAAGGAACCTGTGAAAAAAATTTAGAAGTTCCTGAAATCAATGAAACCATCATTGTTGAAACTACTCACATGTGATATATATTTTAAATATAATAGGTATAAATTAATTCAAAGATTATTAATTAATCTTACCTTGAACTGACTTAGAACTTGTAATTTGTAACAACTGGATTGATTTTGTCCAACAATTTTCTGTACACAGCCACATCTTTAGTGAGTTGTAAAGAAATAAACTTCTCATTATAAATTGGTGGTAATTGTATGTTGTTTTCTTTTGACCATTGTATGATGTCAAGGCATCTACTAGTGTTACCTTGTAGCACTAAAAACAATTAAGAATTAAACATTGTCATTTCATATGATTTGAGCTTACTTTGGTAATCAAGTAGTGCTAAAAGTACCCCCTCACACTGGGGCTTCATCTCAAACTCAAGTAACATTTCAAGTAATCTGTAAACTGCCTCAACTCTATTGTTTCTTAATGATATTGCAACTACAAAAGGTATTCTACTGATAACAGCTTCACACAGTCCATTATTTCTATTCAACAAATCTAAAGCAAGATTTTGATCTGTGAACCATTCACTCAAGAAACAAGATTGCCATATACATGTCAAGGGGAAAAAGTCCTTGTAACTTATGGCCAAGTCCTCTGTAAACTTCACTATGGTTATCAATGCTGCTTCACTATGATTTGAAACTACATGTGCAATCAGAAATTTCAACATTAGTCTTATCCTCCGTCTCAGGTATGTGTTTTCTGTATAAACAATCTTGAATAGTCTCAATGACTCATCAATGTTTCCTCTTATCCATACTGCCTCAGCTAAATAATGTTGAAAATGTGAATTTGGTTCTAGGAAACTGGGTTGCAGTTTCCTACAAAGTTCTATGATTTCATTTATGGTATTTTTGTCCCCACATTGAGCACAAATTGCTAATGTTGGTAGTAAATTGGTCAAAGAAGGACATTTCTCTTGGTTTATGCATTGTTTAATCAAACTGTAGAGTTTTTCATTGTCATTGACTTCAATGGCATTTTGAAACAATGTATTCAGCTTATCCTCATCCAATGCCTGTATGTCATCTTCACAGTTGGGTTGATTGAGCTTCTTTCCTACTAAAATATTCCTTTGTGTTTTCTTGGCACACCATTTGTTCACTGTCTTTTGAATGAGGTGAGATGTGAAGTCATCTAACTTCAAGGATTCAATTTCTAAACTGACGGATTTACCATGAACACCATCAGTGCTGTAAGGACTTGTTCCAAGTGTTTTCAAGAATCTCAAGGATCGTAGATATATCACACGATTCAGAATTCTACAATGATACAGGGACATCTGGATACATTTCAGAAAGAATATCTATTTGCGATCCAATGTTTATTTATAATTTTAGTAGAAGCAGGTTATCTCATATCTGTTCAAGAGTTTTTCAGTTCCAGCTGCTTAGTGCTTACTGCTTAGTAGCTTTAGTTTCATGGTTAGTGCCCAACTTAACTAACAAACTAACTCTAACTGCTTATGCTTAGTGGCCTCAGTGCTTAGGTGCTTAGCTTACTGCTTCTGTTCTGCCCTTGGCTTGTAGCTAACTTTTTTTCTTACTTCTGCTTCTTATTTCTTCTCTTAGTTCTCTTCTCCATTTTTTTTCTCAGCTTATTTTTTTTATCATTAGAATGCATAGTTGGGTACCTTTAGCCCTAAGGTGCCGCTTGAAAAGGTTAGGAAGTTGGAACAATTTGAAAGTTCTCTTGTGTCACTTTTTTCTTTTTCACGCCATACAACACTTTTTTTGGCTGTATGTCATAGGACAAGAGGCCAGGAAGTTAAGAAGAAAAAGAAGAAGACTTTTTGACAACAGTCACATAACCCTATTTGGATTGGCAATATTGGCATATTTTAAATCTTGAGTTTTTCGTGGTTTTTCATATTTTTTGTATATATTTATGTTGTTTGCTGCTGTTTTCTAGATGTTGTTATGAGTTGTGAGCAACCTAGAAGGTGGGCATTATTTTAAAAGCTCTTGTTTTGAAGAAATATGTAATGCTTGTGGTAATGCTGAAAGATAAATACTGTGGAATAACTCGAATATGTGTTATATTATTCCTTGGAATTATTCTCGACTCTCTTTCCAAAGTCGGAGGAGATGTCGAAAACCATATTATGGTGAACTGTGATACTTTACGAATGGGGCAGTACCTATGCCCTGATCCTGCTTATGTTGATGACTTAATAGACCCCAAAACGCAGCAACTCCATGGATGTACAAGAGAAAATAAAGCTAAGGGTACTGATTCTTTGACAATTCCTTTGAGTACTAAGAATATGTATTTCATTTTGTGTTTTAGTGAGATGCATAGCAGTGGAAGGCTTGATATGCAACAATACATCAAACTCAACATTTTTCAGAGAAATGCCATGCCAATGGACGTGAGTAGAAATAAGATGATCTCAATGTTTGAAATGATGATTTTAAAAAATATTTTTAGGAATGGCTATTCATTTGAAACAGCACTTCTACTTTCTATTTTTCTTGGAATGTTTGGTATTGATCGATTTTATTTGGGATATCCTGCAATAGGTTTAGCAAAGTTTTGTACATTAGGGTTCATGTTTATAGGGCAATTGATTGATATAATCCTGATAGCAACACAAACTGTAACTCCAGCTGATGGATCAGCTTATGTAATTCCATATTATGGACCACGTATTGAGGTCATTAGAAGTGATAATAACACTTATAGATTAAGGCAAGATGATTGGTGAAATAGGTATTTATTTAAAAAATAAAATATTTGCTATGAAAATATATTGTTATATGTGGAAAAAGTTGATAGGTAGTGCTGATGTGCTCATAATAAGTATTCACATTCCAATCCATATAGGTAACAGGTGCAAATCCAAATACTCTTTTTAGTTTCTACTAAGGAAGTGTATAGCCTGCCGACCAGTTAGCAAACTTTACCTTTTTTCTAGAATGCCGACCATTCAATGGAATACATTCTTTTTGTATAATATCAGTGGGCAACCCAAAAAAAAAATTCTATGCTTACTGGTAAGCAGCCTATACTTTTTTATTGGGATGCTGACCAGTCGGCAGACTATACTTTTTCTCTAAACTGCCGACCATTCAGTATTTAGTGGAATACATCCTTCCTGTATAACAAAATGATCCAAGACTGTTAGTAGCTCCGTGTTTTTTCAGATTTTTGGTTTACTAATGGGTTAGTCTGTTTGGTTGAGTATACCTCTACATCACTTCCTTTTAATATTTTGTTTTCTAATCTAGTTTTTCCTTCCTCCATTGTTATTTCACAAGATATTTTTTGATCAGGTTTTTGTTCCACCAATAGATTAGTGTGTTTGTGTATGTATATCTCATTTTGTTTTTTTTTTGTTCAAATCATGTTTTTTCTTCCTCAAAATTGATAATTTCAGTCTACTGATGGGCGGCATCCAACAAATAGTACCTTTCTGTTAAATATATATTCAATTAGGCACGTTCCACATTTTCAATTTTGTGGGTTAATAAGACACATGAATGCCAAACAATCTAAAACTGAGCATCAATTTGAAATTCGAATCGTGAGATTTACATAGAGTATTAATCTATAAAGCCTGAATATTGTTCTCAACATTCATAACTGAAAAACATTGTATATACCTAACCCACCATGCGCCGACCTCCTTTGCAGAGGGTTTATAAACGCCGAGTTGATACTCTCCCCTAAGGGACCTGTCGTGTTTCCATAGAGACATAAAGGTGAATATCTGTCTATCTGTTTGCTTGAGAATCTGGGAAATAATTCTATATATCGCCTTCCGTACGAACATAAGGATCAGAATTCTTAAAAGTATACTCTGGTCAGTTCTCTTTGCGGATTTTCTGTTCGGTCCGTCTTGACTGGATTGTTTTCTCCAATTCATTGACAAGTATCAAACACTTTGCTTTTCGGATCTGCAACTAAACATCATCACATATCAGAAAGTCCATGAGAATTAAAACTGAAGTTGAATCTGAAACATACCTGTATAAACATCTTCCACATTCTCAATTTTGTGGGTTATAATAAGGAACATGAATGCCAAACAATATGCTGCTCGGATCTAAAACCAAGCATCAATTTGAAATTCGAATCGTGACACGTACATAGAATATAAATCTACGAAGACTGGATATTGTGTTCAACATTCGTAACTGAAACGCGATATATTTTTATGATTATTCATCAATTCATCAACTCTCTCAATGCAGACGAAATAGGCAGATGAACAACGATTTTCTCTGCAATGAAAAACACTGTATATACCTAACCCACCATGCGCCGACCTCCTTTGCAGAGAGGGTTTATAAACGCCGAGTTGATACTCTCCCCTCGTGAGGGTACCTGTCGTGTTTCCATAGAGACATAAAGGTGAATATCTGTCTATCTGTTTGCTTGAGAATTTGGAAAGGAATTCAATATATCGCCTTCCGTACGGATATAAGGATCAAAATTCTGAAAAGTATACTCTGGTCAGTTCTATTTGCGGATTTTCTATTCGGTCCGTCTTGACTGGATGGTTTTCTCCTATTTATTGCCATGTTTCAAACACTTTGCTTTTCGGGTCTGCAACTAAATATCACATATCAAAAAGTCCATGAGAATTAGAACTCATGTTGAATCTGAAACAAACCTGAATAATATTTTCAACAACCGTAACTGAAATGCTTCATATTCGCTCTCCTTCCGAATAGTGGTTTTCCCAGTAGACATCTGCTACATTTTGAATTTCGTGAGTTATAATAAGGACCATAAATGCCAAACAGTGTGCTGCTCGGATCTAAAACTAAGCATCAATTTGAAAGTGGAATCGTGAGACCTTCATAGAATATAAATCTATAAAGTCTGAATATTGTTTTCAACATGCGTAACTGAAATGCGATATATTTTTATGATTATTCATCAATTCATCAACTTTCTCAATGCAGACGAGGTAGGCAGATAAACAACGATTTTCTCTGCAATGAAAAACACTGTATATACCTAACCCACCATGCGTCGACCTCCTTTGCAGAGAGGGTTTATAAACGCCGAGTTGATACTCTCCCCTCGTGAGGGTACCTGTCGTGTTTCCATAGAGACATAAAGGTGAATATATGTCTATCTGTTTGCTTGAGAATCTGGAAAGGAATTCAATATATCGCCTTCCGTACGAATATAAGGATCAGAATTTTGAAAAGTATACTCTGGTCAGTTTTCTCTGCGGATTTTTTTTTTTCGGTCCATCTTGACTGGATGGTTTTCTCCGACTTAGTGGCAAAAGTATCAAACACTTTGCTTTCTGTCTGTTTGCTTGTTAATCTGAAAAAGAAATCCGATTTAGACTAAATTCTTGCTGCATTACCGAAGTTTCCGCAATATTTTCATAATATAACAATTATACAATTTCGCATTTTTCCACTGCTGAATAACCCATTTTAATTCAATGACCGACAAAAATGCCTGTTTTGTTTCCATGGCATTTCTGTTGTGTCCACAGCTATCTAAATGTTGATAATAATCATTTGAATAATATCATTCTGTATATTATGAAATTAATCTCTGAGTTGTCAGTGATTGTGTGTGTCATGAATGTGATATAATATATCTAGAATGTTATGTTGTTAAGTAGTTCATATGTTATACAATATAAATAAAAAAAAAAAAAGATCATTCCATCTTTTGTAAAACCTTGCTATCTGTTTCTGCCTGCACATTTCCTTGGCTATTTTAGAATCGAATATCAGAGCTCTGGATTTCTCCATCAACGATCGATTTAAACGTTCTGCTTTACCATTCTGCTGTGGCGAATACGAAATGGTATAGTCCAAAATAATGCCTTTATTTCTGCACCAGTTCTGTAATTGTTTGCTTACATATTCACCTCCATTATCACATCTGATTTTTGAAACTTTCAGATTCTTGGAGTTTTCTACTTCGTTCACATATTCTTGAACAAAATATCCGACCTCACTTTTGTTTGTTAGCAGATACACCATGCAGAAATGAGTGAAATCATCCAGGAATGTTAGGAAATATTTCTTTCCATCCCATGTACTCGGTTCAATTTGACCGCACACGTCAGTATGGATAATTTCTAATGGTCTTGAAGCTCGTTGTCTCTCGTGGTTGAAAGGAAATCTTGTTTGCTTTGCTTGCAAACAAATTTCACAAATAGAGTCAAGTACCTCAATGTCTTCCGATGCAATATTGATTTCTTCCACCATATTTATTAATCTCTTCATACTTCCTTTACCGAGATGACCAAGTTTTCTGTGCCATAGTATTACTTCATCGGTCTTTTTCTTAGTTGATACTTCGTCACATGATGTTCTTTCAACTATCATTGCTTCTCCTGGATCTGCATTTAGATTTACTGTATACAACCCGTTTTCTTGTTTCATTCCTTCCAATATCTTGACATTTTCTTTCTTTATGATGACTTTTTCTTTGGTAAAAGTCACTTCACCATCATTGTCAGTGATGGCATTGACTGACAATAGATTTTTTGTCAAATCTGGCACATACAGGACTTCTTTCAGGATACAAGATTTATTTTCGATCTTTCCTACACCATGTGTCTCCATTGACTGGCTTTTCTTGGCAACTGCAATTTCGGATTTGATTTCTTCAAAATTTTCGATCACCGATTTATTGTGCGTCATGTGAGATGAGGCACCGGAATCAACAACAAAAGTAAGTGCTGATTCGTCTTCGTCTTCATGGTAGGTGAGAAATGATATCTTGCCCTTTTCATGCTGTGGCTTCTCACTATATTGTGATTTATTTCGGAAGTAACAAGCCTTTTCAGGATGATTATCTTTTTTGCAAATTCCACATCTGAACACTTTTTCTCTTCTTGATTTACAGAAACGAGTTATATGTCCAGTTTTATGGCACTTGGAGCATTTCTTCTCGAAAGATTTGAATGCAATAGCACCTTCCTTTTCATTTGAACTTCTATTTCTGGTTTCTTCGGCTATCAATCTTGAAGTGAAATTTGTCAACGTTCTGTCACCAACTGGAGTTGAATCCCAAGCACTTGTGAAATATTTGTATGGCTCTGGTAAAGCTGCTAATAATTTCGACATTATCATTGTGTCATCAATTGGTTGGTTCAAAGTTTTCAATCGGAATGCAAGATTCTCCAATCTACTGATATTCAATGATACATCAGCTGATTTTTCGAAAGAGAAATTGAAGAATTCTTGAAGTAGATTACACTTCTGTTGTTCCGTATCACGTTCATGAATTGAACATAACTTGTCGAACATCTCTTTCGAAGATTTACAATTGAGAATATGCATTAGTGGTTTTTTAGCTACTGTTGTTATTATTATTTTCTGGGCTTTGGCATCCTTCTGACTAAAGTCTTGTCTTCCTTGTTCTTCAGTATTTACCAGAGTAGTTTGGCCACTTATTATGTCGAATAAACCATATGCTTTGAATAATACAGTTATCTGGAACTTCCATAATTGGAAACTTTCACAGTCGGTCAGTTTTTCAATGTTGTTGATTTCTTCGTGACTATTCATTAAAAAAAAAAAAAAAAAAAAAAAAAAAAAAAAAAAAGATCATTCCATCTTTTGTAAAACCTTGCTATCTGTTTCTGCCTGCACATTAAAACCTCAACACTAAATGTTATTGGCAACTTCCAATCCCAAATGAGTGAAAAATGGTTTTAGGAAAAATTTGCAAACTATACAGGATGTCCGGAAAGGTAATGTTGTAAATGATAGAACTGGTAGAGTGAGCCAAAATAATGTTGGTACTTCATATAAAAAAAAGTATATCGCGCTTCGTTTCGGAGATATTGACCTTGAAAGTAACATAAAAAAAAAGAATTTCATGTATATAACTTTCAAACTACCATTTTTTGAAATACTAAAAATGTAACAAGCACTTGAAAATATCTAATTAACAATGGAATGAAAACTATCGATAGTTCACCTAATTTGACTCTAATGAAGTTGAACTTAGAGGACTGATTATTTTTTTGTGATAAAATTGGAATTTGAATTAGGAGTTCAACAAAAATTCTATTTCGAAAAATGATGATAACAAAAATTCAAATTGGATGCACCCTGTTGAAAAGTCGTTGAATATACCTATCGAGTATGAATCGATTATATACCATGGTTCAGAAGTTCTGAGCTGACCAGATAAAGATTTTGCCAAAATCAAGATTGGGTACATTCTGTATCACAGTTATAAAGATAGTAGACACATCGATGTATGTATTTTTAAATCTGAAACACCCAGTATAGGCAAAAAATATGTTTTCATGGAATAATCTCGAATCGTCTTATTTTCTTCTGGTTTGCTCTTTTCGCATTATTTTCTTCTGAAAAAATACCGTTGTGGACGGAAAGTACGAATTTCAGAAGAAAGTATTACTTCATTGGAAAATATTCAACAAACGGTACCTTTGTGATTTTGAAAACATAAGGTAATTAAGTTAAATATAAACAGGGAACTATGAGGAAAATTTGAGAAAATCTCCACTCACCAGCGTGAATAATGTGAGGATTTGATGAAACAACACGAAACACCAGAACAGCACACGATGGCGATGATGTTATCACTGAATTAAATGAGGAACACAAAAACATAATACTTGCACTCATGTTCAAGTGAACACTCCGTTTGGAACGATAAATAATTCCTTTCGAGTATTTTTCAATTGCGATCACAAAATTCGACCGTTCGTGATGACATCTAATATAAGGCTGTCTTGATTCACCACCTGGTCTCGAATGAATGATTAATAGGTTGAATCATGCTGCTAACCGATTAATTTCCTAACAAATGATTCATCTATGACTAATGACAACTATGATGATGATGAAATTATACGGAGAGAAGAGATATATGGAATACAAAATATATGATGAAGAATTGAACCCGAATATACTGGCACTATTATTTCCGAAAGTCTAATGATTTGAAAAAATTAAACACAGACTGAAAATATACTTTTGGTCTTTATTTTTTCAACCACTGCGCATAACTCGAGGCATAACTGCAAAATCAAATTTGTGTTATCATTATTTTTTGAAATAGTGAAAATGTAACGAGCACTCCAAAATATCTAAACTATTTGACAAATTATTCTATGCAATGAATTCTATCGATAGTTTACTTAATTTGACGCTAAATTTGAGAACTGATATTTTTCTTGCAATGAAATTGAATTTTCAATTACTTACGAGCTCAATAAAATTCTATTTCAATAAATAATGATGAAAAAAAATGTCAAATTGGAAGCGCACTATTAAGAGGTATGCCAATTCATTAGTTTTCCCGCTCTTTGCAAATATCAAAACATATCTACAAAATTCCGATATAGAGTGTTGTTTTTGAAAAAGAAGAAGTTTTTTGTTTTTCCTGAAGACGGTTTTGGATTCTAAATTTGATTCCTATTTAGTTTTGATGAATAATATAATTTGAATATCGATTATACAGATTTTTGCCAAATTCAATATTACGTTCTGTATCGCAGTTATAAAAGATGGTAGACACATCGATAGGGGGTGATTGGAACCACCAAAGTTTCCTATAATCTGCAGGTATAGTGAGTACATTTGAATCTGAAACACCCTGTATTGGCAAAAGGTATTTTTCCATGAAAATTTCGAATCGTCTTATTTTCTACTGGTTTGCTCTTTTCGCATTATTATCTTCTGAAAAAATATAGTTCTGAACGGAAAGCACGAAAATCAGAAGAAAGTATTCCTTCATCGGAAAGTATTCAACAAGCGGTACCTTTGTGATTTTGAAAACATATAAGGTAATGAAGTTAAAAGTAAAGAGGAAAGAGGGAAATATGAGGAAAACTTGAGAGAATTTCCCTATACTCACCAGGGTGAAAAATGCGAATCTTTGATGAAACAACACGAAGTGACACGAAACACCAGAACAGCACACGATCGCGATAATATAATCACTGAATTGTATGAGGAACACAAAAACACTTGTGAACACTCCGTTCGGAACGATAAATAGTTCCTTTCTCGTATTTTTCAATTGCGATCACAAAATTCGACTGTACATGATGACATCTAATAAAAGACTGTCTTGATTCACCACCTGGTCCCGAATGAATGACTGATAGGTTGAATCATCCTGCTAACTGAATAATCTCCGAACAAATGATTTATCTATGACTAATGACGATAATGAAATAATACAGGGGGAACAGATATATAGTATACAACATATAAGATGAAGAATTGAACACGGATACTGGCACTATTATTTTCGAAAGTCTAACGATTTGAAAAAATTAAACACAGGCTAAAAATATAATTTTCACGAAAATCTCTAGTGATTTGAAGAAATTGTACAGTCAGAAGTAGTGAAAAAATCTAGCAAATTTCTCGAAGAGTGTTAAATGCACAAGGAGACGTACAGGGTTCTCTACGAAGTTATTAGAAGTAAGGTTGTGCGTGCGTGCGTGTGTTGAGTTACTACGAATACTACGTGTGACAGAGAATTTTGCGGAGAATTCAGTGGCGTACTCAATTTCTTTAGGGGTTATGATTTTGGAGATACATGTATTTTATTATTTAGTTGAATCCAAGGTTGAATTCGTTATTTGTTTCCATTCAAAACGACGCATAAAACTTTATACATAGGATTTCCAGAAATCCTAAAAAACACTAAAACATCAAAATATAATGAATTTTAGCGGGCCATGGAGTTTCCAAGTTTTACTCTCACGATTATTATGTCTGATACTGTATGTCACGACGAGTTTACACTATCATGTCGAGCATCATTCGGGAGAAAAATTCATGAAAATATGCATGCTCATATTTTAGAATACGTTCTCTTCATTTAGAATATTTTCAGCAATGCATTGTTGCCGCTTCTATCAAAATGGAGCAACAACTTTGTTATTCCAAATAGAATACCCTGTATTTTTATTTTCCCTGAAGGGCTGATTTCATCGATGCATCACACTTGGGGTCTATCGGAAATGATAACAGAGATATAGGGGGTGTTCAAAATCGAGATTTTTCAACTTTAGGTTTTGTTTGTGTCGAAACTATTCATTATCGGCCAAAACGGCTCACATGTCCGTATCTCAACTTCTGATTTACTATTGACTGATATTTAATCGGAATAGATACAGCATGATCAGAATTTTGAATTTTGAACCACCCTGTATCTGTTCCGATTAAATATCAGTAAATCGTTAATCAAAAGTAGAGATAGGGACATGTGAGCCGTTTTGACCGATAATGAATAGTTGTGACACAAAAAAATCCCAAAGTTGAAAAATCTCGAATTTGAACACCCCATATATCTCTGTAATCATTTTTGATAGACTCCAAGTGCGATGTATTGATGGAATCAGCTCTTTAGGCAGATGAAATACAGGGTATCCCATTTGAAATATCAATGTTGCTACTACTTTCTAGTAGAAGCGGCAACACTGCATTGTCGAAAATATTTTACATGAAGAGAGCGTATTCTGAAATATAAGCATGCAGATTTTCATGGATTTCTCCCGACTGATTCTCGATATAAAGATAATGTAAGCTCCTAAATATCCTCATTTTCAACACTACAAAAATCGCGCGGAAAAGTAATTTTTCAGAACTAGTGCGGAAAAGTAACTTCCGATTTATCTTGCGGAAAAGTAAAGCCGTGCGGAAAGTTTCATGACTGGCGAGAGAGTCGCGTCACTCGGCGATTTTAAGGACATTCAGCATTCAGTTCATTGTTTTTAGGTGCCAGTCATTCAATTAGTAGCTTGCTGCCGTGCTGCAGAAAATCTAAAAAGCAGAGATTCTAAGGGAAGGAAAATATCGTTCCTGCATGAAAAAAGAAACTACTTTTGAATTGCTTTTGATGCTTGTGATATTTGGTGATATCTTGTGATTCGTGCGAGACACCTCGGTGACGTCCAGGTGACGTCGTGTAGGTCTGCCGGCACCTCGTGTCTCGTGTCAGTCGTGTCAGTCGTGTCAGTCGACCTGTCGACCTCGACTAGTGCCTGTCTGCCTGTCAGTCGCTCAACTCAGGCTCGCGTTGACGTAGATTTTTAGTCATCTCACATCCAAAAATCTCAGAATCTCACATCTCATTGCAAAATTTTGATTCATGTACCGTGAACTGTGGTATTTTGTAGATTAATAAATTACTTAAATTAAACAGTTTCTCTAACTCAGCTCAGTTTCTACTTTTATTACATTGTTAGGAGTTTCTGTGCCATTACATTAATGAGAGTTTGGGTGCCTTGTAATGTTGCAGTGATATTTGGTTCAATTTTGTAAGTATCTATTGATGGTACATTCGCCAATAATCTATATATATTTCAAATCACATTATCCTCTTCAATTTTGTTGAGCGTCTTTCTTTTTTTTTCATGTGAATTGAATTTTGAGCACGTACCCATGCATTTTATAAAGAACCGAAATGAATACAATTCTCAACTGATAATTTCCCCCTCCACCACACTAGTTTTGCTTCTGACTGACTTTGGTTCCAACATCATCACATCAAGCTGTATGATACATACTTTTTCATATTTTAGGTAAGTAAAGAAAATGGGTTGCAAGGGAATATGCAGGTTCTTCTTCCGTAGACTGCTTGAAATACTTGTAGTTATATTGCTCATTATATTCCTCCCAAACCTGCCTCCATCATCTAAGATATCACAATCTATAAGGTGGGTAAATGCTCTAAACTGTTTCCCAAATTATCTAAACTGTAAATATATATTGATTCCAGCACACCAAACTTCAAACATCTGGAAGGTAAATTATCTAAGAATGAAAGACTGAGTGGTGCAGAATTATGGCATAAAGATGAACTCAATGGTCCAGAAGCCTTTGCTGATTACAATGGGGAACTATATTCATCCTTACTTGGAGGTGACATTGTCAAACTTGTGGGAAATCACATAACACCTATTGTCAGAACTGGAAAGCCCTGTAAGAGTTTGTACCAAGAGGAATCTTGTGGAAGACCTTTAGGAATTAAATTTGATCAAAATGGCAACCTCTATGCAGCTGATGCTTATTATGGTATTCTGAAGATAAATGTGAAAACAGGTAATAGATAATCTTCCAAGAAGTCAAATGATTATGGAATAATTAGATTCACAGCAATTTTTTTCTAGGAGAAAAACAAGTCATTGTTGATTCAAATCAAGAAATTGCTGGTAGAAAACCAATGTTATTCAATAGTATTGCCCTTGCTACTAATGGTGATATTTATTGGACAGATTCAAGCACTGATTTTCACTTGAAAGATGGAGTATTCACAATATTAGCTGATCCCAGTGGAAGGTAATGTAAAATGGATGATTCAAACATCAGTAGACCTTTATTTCATGTACTTATCCAACAAACATGAACCTATATTTGTGAATAATTCAAGTACATTGAGTGCTAATGTGAATAATATTTGAATATGTTGAAATATAAATAGGATTAGAGTTGTCTTATCATAAATATACATAATGAGGGTTTAATAATACTTTGTTAACATTCCATTATTCAAGTGTATTATAGGTATGTAATGTTTTTTGAAACACATTGTTGACAATTAATTTGATAAAAATTATCAGACCTGAGTAAATAGTACAAACATTCATTAATCTGTTTGTCTTGTTTATCACCACTGCATTAGTTTTCAGTTTATAAAAATAATTTGTTTTCAATCTATGTTCAATTTTCACTTGTTACTTGATATAACATTTGAATCATGTATTCATCAGTCTGATGCTTTCTTAGAGATTCTCATTTGATTCAGTCATTTTCTCATAGGGAGTATAACTCTGTTGAGTTAAAATCAAGTGTTGAATTGAATATGAATAATTTCTATCAACAGACCATGCACTGCTGAACTTTGTCCATCAAATATTGGCAACAAAGGTCATTGGTTACTTGTTACTTTGACTATTCTGAGTTTTTCAAACAGATGTTACCAGAGTTATTATTTATTAAAACCTGGGTAGGTAATTTTGTGCTCATCATTTTATGTTTCTTTATTGAACATTGTACCTAGTTTTATCCTCTGAAAAACACGAATATCATTATGAAAATGTGAAGAAACCCCATTTATATAGATATTTCACCTCCATTTCCGCCATTTTCTTCAATAGGCATTTACATCTACTTGCCCGTCTTTTTTCATCATTGGACACTTCGTACACTCATAATCTACCAAATGATACATTGTATAGTATACAAAAATTATCAAAAAATATGAATTTTTGACAATTTCTTTTCAAGTATGCTAGAATTCATTTCTACCGGCCAACGTTTCAAGCTTCAAATGAAATGAAGATTGAAGAAGAATATCATTCAGAATTCTAAATAATGGCGGGTGTAACGTTCCTTGAAAAGTAGGTCAAAAGTTCCTTATATGAGCACATGTATTACATAACTGAATGATCGTCAGCTGGCGTGACTGTTCAATAAATATGAAAAAATCACAAAAAATCATTTTCATTGAACTTTTTTGTTGAAAAATTATCATAAATTGTATTCCTTTTTTCTTTATTCGTCAACCGACTATTATACAGGGTGTCCCGTGACTGGATGGCCATAGCTTAAGGGCATATTCCTTCAACAATTTTAAGTTCAAAGTGCCTTATACACCTTTGTCTAGAACTCAATAGTTAAGGAGTTATGTACAATTAAATTACAACTTTGCTCACCAGTGGGTTGGAAGAGGTGGTTCAGTTTTTTGGTCACAGAGGTCACCTGACCTAACTACCAGCCAGAGATGAGCCGATCCAGAATATTAAGATTTCAGCTGCATTCATACCAGAAGAGGCAGGGAGCACAGGTTCCTATAATAGGAAGAGCAAGAATATGTTGTGAAGCAGCAGGAGCACATTAAAAACAATAAGTTTGATCAAATTTGTTTGAGTAATAACTTTATTCAAAATTATCTTTGCTTCATTCAACACACTGGGTTAAATTTAATATTGCTCATTACTCCTCTACTATAGAGTTTTGGATGAAAGTGTACCTTTATATAGGGCACTTCCGACTTAAAATAATTCAAGCATATGCCCTTAAGCTATGGGCATCGAGCCACGGGACACCCTGTATAATAAATTCATTTTCATGTGATAAACAGAATGTATATTCGTTCAATTTACTTTTTTTTCACAGATTGATCCATTATGAAGCAAAGAGCAAAACAAACAGGGTGCTCATTGATAACCTCCATTTCGCAAATGGAGTCATGCTCTCTGAAGACGAATCATTTATCATCGTTGCTGAGACATTTGGAAGCCGAATTCATCGATACTATTTGACAGGAGCTAAAAAAGGCACCCAAGACATTTTCATTGATGGCCTCCCTGGTATGCTTGATAATATCAATTCCGATGGCAAAGGTGGATTTTTGATACCACTCGTCATATCAGCTGATGCAGAACATCCTAATTTGGGTCAAATTATTCAGCCATTTCCTCTCTTGAAAAAGTTATTGGCTAGACTGATGGGTATCACTCAATTACTATTTGAAACAGTGAACAGGATTTATCCTTCAGAATTTGCAGAGCGTTCCATTTATTACGTAAGTTTCTAGTCATGAAAATTTTCAATTTGTCAAAATTATTCATTTATTGTTCCAGGTCGGCAATTTTCAAATGTTTCCTAGGAGCTTGGATCCATCACGAACAACACTTATTCGCTTATCCAATCAGGGAGAAATCATAGAATCTTTATCTACCACTGACAGAAATATTCATAGTATCTCTGAGGCACATATATTCAAAGAACATCTTTACCTCGGGTCGCCATTCAACAATCACATTCTGAGGATTCCTCTATCTGAAATTGGTTGGTCTGATCTAGCACAGAAGAGGGAAAAGCGCGATGTGCCGGAAATACCTCAAACCACGCCCCCTCAAAGACAACAGGCAACTACACCCCCACCCAAACAACAGCCAACCACCCAACCTCCAAAGACAACACAGCAGACTCCACCTCCCAAACCACAAACAACTCTCCCCCCGCCGAAACAACAAGCAACGACTCCTCCACCAAAACAAACGCCGCCCCCACAAAAACAACAACCTACGACCCCTCCTCCAAGGCAACAGGCACCAGCGCCACAAAAACAACAGGTCACAACTCCTCCCCCAAGTCAGCAAACCACGCCTCCCCCGAAACAGCAAACCACTCCTCCCCCGAAACAGCAAACCACTCCTCCCCCGAAACAGCAAACCACTCCTCCCCCGAAACAACAAACCACTTCTCTCCCGAAACAGCAAACCAATCCTCCCCCGGCTCAGCATACCACGCCTCCAAAACTACAATCAACGCCTCCCCCGCAACAGAAAATAACGCCTCTTCCGCAACAGCAAGCCACGCCTTCCCCAAGGCAACAAACCACGCCTCCGCCAAAAGAAACTCCACCTCCAGCACGACAGACCACTCCTCCGCAACAGGCCACGCCTACAGCTAAACAGGCCACGCCAGCTTCACAGGAACAAAACAAAGAACAGGTGAAAGCGGTGCCGGTTAGGGATGCCCCAAGGGCGAAAAATTCGTAAGTAATGTTCATAATGGTACAATGAGGGATCTCATTCAAATATTACTTTGAGAACTCTGGGGGTTCAAGAAAGATTTGTTACAAAGAATCTTAATAAATAAAAAACATCTGAATTATTGGCCCATCAACATTTTGTTGGGATTCCATATTGTACTTTCAGATCAAATATCTGTGATCTAACTAATTCCACAAGTGATATTTCACTGAAAATTAATCATTCCGATTTTTTTAAATTTACAAGTGATAAGATTTATCATATGTTTGATTGAGCAAGGTTTTGTATGGGTTTTAGGGATCAAATTGTTTTTTCATAGTATTTTATGAATATTGCTCAGTTTTTATACCTTCTTACAAAAAAAATGTGATGGTTATAATTTGTTGCAGCTCTTGTTAGATGTTAATATATAATGCATAATAAAATTGTAAAAAAACAAGTCTACATTAAATTACTATTTTATTTTGGACTAACTGTCCGGCCCGGCTTCGCATGGTTGATTTACCCATTTAAAAATAATGAGACATTATTTGTCAGTCATTCTGAGCTTTGCGTGAATCTACATATTTTCATGCACTAGCGGGCGGTAAAATGCACTTTATCGCCCAGATTTGCGAGCGTAAAGTGGGACCATTACCGCCCACGGGCCATAAAGTGCGATTTACCGCCCGCTGTTCTCAAGTCCCTTATATCCACACATCCATTTCTGGAAAACCTATAGTTGAACTCTCAGCTGATTCTATCGTTATGATTATGATACATGTTATTGTTCATTTGATTCCATCTTCGCTATAACTTCCATCTTTGAATAGTTGCTTTCTGGCTGCCTGATGACAATTTCAGCTTGTTTTTTGGATGTATTGCTAGACAACAACCATCAGATTGATTGACAACATCAAATTTAGATCTCAAGGAATGAATCTCTGTTAGTGAACAAAGAGTTTTACTCTTAGGATAACTGCGATATTCGTACGGTTATTTTAATATGTAGATTATACACATAAACATTGTGCTTCTCTTGAAAACTGAATTCATGAGTAACATATATGAATTGTAGTTTGTTGAAATCTAGTCATAACTTGTGACTCGGGAAATAAACCACTAGTGCATACAATTTTGTATGTATCACGTGCGTAAAATGCGTTTATAGCCTCCAGCGTGTAATAGCCCTCGGCTAACGCCATCGGGGCCATTATTCACGCCGCAGGCCATAAACGCATACTTTACGCCCTTGATATGTACATGAATAACTATTTTGTTTTTTTTTTTTTTTTTTGTGCTTACTTATAGCTATTATTATAATATACTTACACCCATTTTCATTCTCTCAGTATCTTATGTAGTTTTTTGGTTGTTTAACGTATAACAAATTTCAAACCAACCGTCAATTTAGTAGTTGACGTTGTATTTTTAAATCATCCAGGAAACCATCGAAATACCCTTGAGTTGCGGATTATTTATCGAAAACAATTTTTTCGAAATGTTTTGTAATGTTCTTGAATTGTAATAGAAAAATGTGTTTTGAAGAATTGTTTTTCGAAAATGAGGATATTAGAAACTGTTTTTTAGAGAAAAATTGTTTCGAAAAAATTTCCGTTCAAATTTTTTTGTCGAAAAACAGAACCGTCTTTCACCTTTTCGAGGCTCTGGGCACATTAGAATAATGGGGCCCCTACGACCATAATAAAGTAGAATAGACAAATAACGTGAAATGCAAAGTTTTAGCATTATTTTTATTTCTTTACAGTTACATTAGATATGATGAATAGATTATATCATGTAATCCACACTAAGTAACCAGCATCCACGATTAGTCCTTATAATCCTTATATATATATAAGTATCTATGCTGATTGAAGATGTACCCTTCTAGATTTTAGTTGAGCAAAATCGTTAATAACATTTTCAAAATCTTTATTTCCGAGCATATCACATTCTATCGACATTAGCGACAAACTATTCAATCTCTCTTGAAGCATTGTACTCGATTTCACTTCTTGCACTGCAGTTAGTTACCATCATGCTTAGAAAGACTCTCAGTGCGATTTATAGATTGGGAAAGGTGTCTTGTATTTTTGGTCTCTTTCAAAAGGTGATATTTTTCCAGTATACTATCCAATATACTATCAGTTTTTCCATTTTCACTTTTTACTCTGATCAATTTTCAAGTATTCTGTTAAATCCAGACATTCCATTTCTAATTCTTTCTCGTTTACGTCTTCATAGTAGATTTCAGCAAATTCTTTGCAACTTTGTGTCAACTCTTCGGAATTCAGAGTTCTCAAGTGAAAAAATAAACCAGACTTCAATTTTTTTCTCACTTATTTTCAAGTAAATTATTATTGCGAAAGGCAATTGAAGTGAAAAATTATATTGAAATTTATTAAACATGCTGCATTCGGTAAGCCTGATTTTCAGGCGAGAGTAGAGTAGCTATCGGGACTAGGGGGCCCCAATCCTCGCGGGGCCCTGGGCACGTGCCCAGTGTGCCCAATGGGGAAGAGGGGCCTGTCGAAAAATAGTATTCGAAAAAAAATACGAAACGCAATTCTTACTGCCGGTTGTTCTATTACCCGTCTTCCCGTAGGAATGAAGCATTTTCCCGCGGTAAAAAGTAGCCTATGTTCATCAGGGATAATGTCGGCTTCTATATAATGGTAAAATAATTTTTCAAATCGGTTTAGCAGTTTCGGGGCTTATTCAATAGAAACAAACAATCAAATCTTTCCTCTTTATAATATTAGTGTAGATAGGACAGGTACATAAAATACATATAATCTAAATATTTTTGGCACTGTTTAAGAATGTGTCGTCCAATTTTCCAATTATTTCAGCAGGCAATATCGCATTATATTACACTACTGAGTCTCTCTGGGTGCCAGATTAATATTAATTAATTAATAATTTGTACAATACAAAACAATTGAGAATCTTCTCCCATGTGAGTGAATTGACAGCTTTGTTTTCTGAAATTAGAGAGCAATCGCCTACATTCCATTCAGTGTGAATACCTATACAGGGTAAGTCAGATTTTTGTAGCAAGAGCAGGACTTCAACAGCTTGAAGAAGATACCATTTTATACAATTTTAATATGAAAATCTCATATAAACATATATGCGTAGGAGCCTATTTTCCAATATACAGGTGGTGTGATATTTTCATATATTTTATTTTGTGTTTTGCCACTAAGTTTCAACATGGAAAAACATGGAAAAAGGGGAACAATCACATACTTTGACTACCTGTTTATTGGAAATGAAGCTTCCACGCATATATCTTCACATAAACTTTTCATTTGAAAAATATGTGTTTTTCAAACTGTTGAAGTCCTGTTACAAAATATCGACTCACCCTGTAGATATTATTGTATTTTAGATTCGGCGTCGATGCTACGGCAAGGGGAAGTTTCCTTCAGATGAATTTCCATAAATAAATAAAATAAGTTCGGAACTCTTCAGTTTTATGTCCACGCTCTACAGTCGTTTTCATTTTCAAATTAAAGCGATTTCTAATTTTCGGGGCTGCAAACTGTGACGTACATTCTGAATCTAGTCTGAATATACCTGATGGTGAAGAATATAGCTAGCGAATAGCTAACGAATAACTAACGAATAGCTAACGAATGAAAAACGAATGGAAAATATAGAAGAAGTAAAACTGGTATTTATGCATTGAAATATCTCGAATAGAGCTCGATCCTATACGAAAATATCATTGAATCAATATCGGCCTTATCGGCTACATTCAATGATACTTTCCTAATTTACTGCCATCGGTCGGAAGAGAATGAAGCCGACACCCATGGCTCCTTCCTCTTGTTGTGCCTGTCAGTATTTGAGTGGTGTGGACGGACTCGTAGTATTAGGCGCTGTTGCAAGATGTAATCTGCAACTTTCCTAGAGAGTAGATCCGTTTTATTAAGGAACGAATTCATTAGCAAAAAAATGACTGACAACGATAACGATAGTGAAAAAATGAGAGATTATTGGGAATTATTCATAATACTTGACAAAATAGGATTGAAGAACCTATTATATCCCATTGCTGTTATGAAATAGTCATTATGCATTCAAAGAACAATTTTCGGAAATTTAGACATTTATGATGCCGGCAACGTCGTACTGGCACAGGGAATCGTATTCTAACTCTGTGTGAATGTGGATTTTCAGAAAGTACGTCATAGCAATGGTGGAAGAGCCAAGTTCCCCTTTTATTTATTTTTTTCTGATGGGAAATTTCATCTCACGAAAAAAATAAATAATACTTATACAGGGTGATTCACATATGAACTGACATAGAGCAGGGGCATGTAGGGGGTCCCAAAATATGGCAATTTAACGCAACTTACCTCTATACCAAGTTGCTTCCCTAAGGAGATATAGGCTTTGAAAGTGAAGTTATAAATTTTGAAAAAAATCAATATCTCCGTTATTCTTGAACTTGAAGCAATCAGATTTGGAACACTTTGTGGATGTATTTAGGGAGTTACTTGACAGTAACTAGAGTTTAATTGAAATTTGTAAAGGGGGTATACCGGGTGGCGCACCATTAATATTCAACATAATTTTGTTAACCCTTGATGGATTTCAAAAATCTTTGCTTTGTTTTGTGGGCAATTCAATTCTAAAACTTTTCTTACTATAGTAATTTTTCTAAAAACCTCATCATTTTCATCAAAAACTCGAATAACTGAAAATGCGCGCTCTAGGTGTGATTTAGAATCATCGAAAATTCAAAAGTTGGCTATGAAAATAAACGTCAAACTTGACAATGTGAGTTGTTGTTCAATTAAGTAATTGTTGTTTGAGTGTTTTTAAAATGAATGAGAAGTTTTCTTTTAACGAGCAAGTTGACATGCTGTTAGTGCTATGCCTATAACTCCTTAGGGAAGCAACTTGGTATAGAGGTAAGTTGCGTTAAATTGCCATATTTTGGGACCCTCTACATGCCCCTGCCCTATGTCGGTTGTTATGTGAATCACCCTGTGTATTAATTTTTTACAAACTTCACAGTGAGAAAAAAAACCTCAATATAGGAAACTTCCCCATTTTGTGGTTGATACCGGCAAAGATGGGTGACAGAAATTTCAATTCTTGTACACTTATATGTTACAAAATTTGTGGTGTCTTATTTTAATTTAAAGTTTCGGGTGTACAAAACAAGTCACTATTCATTATTCATCCCATGAATACCAGGGGATATGGATTTGTGTCTATCTCGATATTGGTTGATATGTGCCTGGGTGTGGTTGGCCTAGGATCAGGTTCTGAGCTGTGCAGAAGCCAATACGTGGTTACGAAGCCCTTTCCTTTCAGTTCGACCTCCCCTCGCAGTTCTAGTTCGAACGTACCGAATTTGTCGAAAATATGCCTGGTAGTTTCGCTGACATGAATCTTCAGTGCTGAAATAAAAAGAAAAACTTACCATAGTGTTGCCAACCTATTTTCATAGAAATTCCCTAGCAAGGGTCATGAAATTCCCATTTTTTCAAAAATGTTCCCACATGTTTGTTTTCATGAGAAATTTATGCCCAAATAGAAAAAAAGACTACTCCGGTCCATATTTTTGATATTTTCCACATTGGATTTGAAGAACAGTTATTTATTATACAAGGGAAAAAAGTGGTAGATTCTAGTTGAAAACCGACAAAAACACTACCTTGTACTCCCGCTTTTGGAAGTGTAAAATCGGTCGTGAAAAAACAGTTTTTGTTGTATGCACTGAATATTGTTCGAAACAGAACAATTGAAATTTCCAATATCTCATTTAGTTTTCGAGATATTGAGTATTCTAAGCGTGAAACCCATATTCAATCACCCTGTATATATATATACCGGGTGTCCAATTTTAATCTTTATTTGGAAATTTCTCGAAATGTATGCATCTGACAAAAAAAATTGACGAATAAAAGTTGTATGGTTTGGAGGGGGACGTCTGGTTATAAAACAAGTTTCACCCCCTGACGCCCAGGGGAGTGGGAAATGGAGGTAACATTGAAATCTTTGATGGAAACCCCTATTTTTTATTGCTGATTCTGGAAGAGCATTAAAAACTATGAAGCTTTTATTCAGGAACTCCTTTTTTATTTTCACAAGATAGCGCTGCGATCTTGAAAAACAATATTTTACTATTTAGTTTGTAGTTGGCCACCCAGATCACCCGACTTGACTTCCCCCCCAGACTTCTTTCTGTGGGGTTACATCAAAAACATTGTGTTTCGCGAACCCCCAACCACACGCGAGAATATGAAAGATAACCCCTGCTATGTTGGAAGCGACAATGCGGAATTTTGAAAAACGAGTGAACTTGTGTATTCAAGAAAATGGAGGTCATTCCGAACACTTGATAAAGTAGTCAAACCCACTTAAAACCAGCTTTAGTCTGACCTAAATGATACCTTAATTGCTGAAACATGCTTATTTTTCTCTTTTCTATGTAGAGGTGTCAAGGTAAGTAAGTTCGTTTAGCGTTAATTTGTCGTGTGAATATCACCCCAATGGCGTTTGTCTGGGAAAATATCACACCCTACACTCTTCCTCGTCTTCAGGGGGTTGAAATGTGTAAATAGTGAAATATTACGATCGCAGCGCCATCTTGTGAAAATAAAAAAGAAGTTCCCGAATAAAAGCTTCATAGTTTTCAATGCTCTTCCAGAATCTGCAATAAAAAATAGGAGTTTCCATTAAAGATTTCAATGTTACCTTCATTTCTTACTCCCCTGGGGGTCAGGGGGTGAAACTTGTTTTATAACCAGACGTCCCCCTCCAAACCATACAACTTTTTTATTCGTCAATTTTTTTTGTCAGATGCATACCTTTCGAGAAATTTCCAAATAAAGATTAAAATGGGACACCCATATACCAATACCCACCAGGGCACCAATTTTTTTCATTCCTTTTATGTTATTATCATAGTTATTACTTACGCTGCCCGGTACTTTCCATTCTGCTCGCGGTATTGACAGTATCGCCAAAAAGACAATAATGGGGCATCTTCTGTCCCACTATTCCAGCACAAACCGGTCCCGAATGTATCCCAATCCTCAGTTTGAGTTGATAATCCGGATTATGTTTGATAGAGAATGACTTGACAGCGTCTAGAATCGCCAGTGCCATAAGACCAATTTCCTTTGCGTGGTTATCGGCATTTCTTTCTGGAAGACCCGAAACGACCATGTATGCGTCGCCTATTGTTTCGACCTATAAAATATAACAATACATGGTGAATCATATTGAAAAATTGAATGGTCTAATATAATATTAAAGGTATCCATATCAGTATCTAGTTAGATACAGCTTTCAAATAATTAGGTACCAAGGATCAAAACACAAACTAACTACTCCACTTTGAGATACTACCCTAATAGCACAATTTATGTCAGATGGATATCCTTAGGACGTCCTGTCGAGTCATTCAGGACGCCCATAGGACGGTCGAATTTGGTATCGTGGACGTCTATGGGACGCACAAATGTCCCTCTTGAGGAAGATCTTGCATTACTGATAAGGACATTCAGTTGAGTTGATGGTTTTCAGAAGGTCCCCAATAGATTCTGAAGAAGGTTTCTAAGAGGTCCCATCAAAGTAGTAGAATTATCTATAGGAGTTCCTTCCGAAGTCATGATAGTTCATGTACCAATTGAGACATCCGACGGATATCCCTAAGGGACATTCGACGGATGTTCCTAAGGGACATTATTTCGAATGTTATACAATACTGGATATATTAAGAGCGTCCGTTCAGAGATATTTGAAGGAATATACACTCTGGGACATTTCATGGTTGTTTAGAAGGGACATTCTGCAATATGTCTAAGGGATGCTATTTCTAGGACACTTGAAATGGTAGGACACATATTTTAGGTGCGCGACATTCGGACTTGAATTGTACCAAATAGGTATTAGGATTTGGATTTCTACCACAGATTAATGACAATAATTGATTGACGAAAACACAGTCTAACACTATAAGATTTCCATAAAATTCTCAACAACACGAAAAATAGCCGGATAATACATACATGAGGTTCTAGTCATGTTATCGCCATCTAGTGGCATAGTTCTAAGGTAGGATTACGCGATCACGCCATACACTGTACGACACTGCCATCTATAGTCAACACGTAAAGACTCTTATGTCTACGCGTTACAGAGTGCTACTACAAGTTCACCATTCTGTTGACAGTTGGCACTACCAGACTGACCAGACTACTTGACTGGAATGATCCACCAGTCCTATTCATTGAACTAGATCTCATAACTAAGAGATTTAGGATGAACAGAGTTGCCCATATTTGTCAGCAGCAGCGAGACAGTACTGTTTCGGTCCACCAGGCCTTATTAGCAGCTCTCGGTCTGCTGACAAATGGGACAACTCAACGCTTCTGGCTTAGATTATTTAGTAGGTACTAACAAGTATATCACCTGAAGAAGCTATACTTTTAGCGAAACGTGTTATTAAAAATTTGTTTGTGAAGTTTTTTACATCTACAATGGATTTCCGTGAAATAAGGTCCTGTCAAAATAAAAAAAACGGAAATGTGTATAGAGTGAGAAGTCTCTATATGAAGTAAATATACGCACCTTATAGACATCATAGAATCCTATGATTCTGTCGAATGTGCTGTATAAATCATTCAGAAAATCTACAACCTGTAATAATAAACATGTTAAAGGTATAATACAAAAAAATATCATTCGGTATTGTGATAATGTACTAAAAAACAAGTGGATAACTCGAATTTTCAACAGTTTTCAAGTTCTTGTAGTTTTGAAAAGTCAACCGAATTTTAGTATGCTTTTCAAAAAACGTGATTTTTCTTCCAAACTATCTGAATGTCGGAATATTTTTTTATGTTCTGTTTCCCACGAAAAGGGATAACCTGTGATGTTCAGAGAACATCGTGAGAACCAAGGGAAATAAGGTAGGAATTTGTGTTCTTCTCAAACTGGAGGTTAAATGTCTCTGGAAACACCTTTCTTGACAGGTAAATTATTGACATTCAACTCTAATGAAGTGTGGGGAGGCTATTTGGACTCAATATTATACATTTTTTGAGCTGTTTATAACGAAATATTGTTTTTTGTCATGGACTATAATCAAGAAGAGCTCGAAGATATTAGGAGAATGTAAGAAAAACTCTATTGGCAAGTCGGGTTATGCACGTTATCCGGAACGACGTCATCCAGACAAAAAGGAGCCTGCAGCAGTGCCGTATTGTGCGTATTATCCATAAGGCAAACTAGGCCTCTTACTTTCTTCACGCTGAACAACGTATATTAGTAGTTATGATTTATAATATCTTATGACCACCAGAGGGGCGCCGATGAGATGCTTGCCTAGGGCGCTATCGACATTTAATCCGCCCCTGGCCTGCAGAACTTATTGGCTAGGTTTGTACGAACCGGAAATGTAAAATATACATAATCAGTTAGAGAGACCGGTTCGAAATGAATAAAAACAGCTTTCAGGTGCTCAATTGAAGTTCAAAATCGGTGGATTTTCAAAAAAATAACAGAAACTTAGAAATCATCAGAAACTCGAGTGGTCCACTTGTTTTTTTTTCTAGCACTTTGGGTTTGGTTTCACCTGCATTGGGGTACTTTTGGCACAAAGCGCAGTGAATCCAACAATGTCGCTGAAATAAATAGTGACACACTCGAATTGCTCCGGTTGAACCAATTCGCCGTGCATCAATTGCTGTGCCACGGGTCGTGGCAACACTTGGTACAATAATTCTTCGGACCTTCTCTTCTCTTGACTGAGTTCTTCTGTTTTCTCGCTGACCAGCACTTCCAAATTGTTCGCGTATTGTTCCATCCTCCTCAGAAGATCGTCTATGAGATTTTCACAGTAACCTCTGAAAAATAAATGTTTCTACAACGCTTCATGAGAAAACTTTATATAGACTATTCACGAATAATTTAAATTTATATTTCATCATTTCCCGCCCTCGTATACACCCTGTTCAAGATAAGGGTACCTTGGAAACCATAATAGATACGAAGATGGAAGAGAAAATTTGTGCGATTTTAAGCTCAACAATATGCCGTTCAGAAAGTTTTAAAATTCCGAGTATTTCCGGAGATATGAAGCCAAAAAAAAACAAAATTTGCCGATTTCGTTTTCAAATTTTTCTGTAAATAGTAAATATGTACCAAAGATAAAATATAGTGGCCACGTTTATACCGTTTACTTTCGTAAAATTAATAAGCGAAATAGAATCGTATAGAGAAATTGAAGAAGAGTACCTATAGTGTTCACTCGTCGAAAACATGAAGCGTGAGCAAAATAAGTGGGCTCTCGCTTAAAAAATGTTACTTTTTCGTCACTCGTGAGCGAATATACCTCGGAATATACCCAATACTGTGACTCACTTCATGATATTTCTCAAATTGAGACGAATGGCATCAAAAGAAGGCCTATCTTCTGGGTTATCATTCCAAGATTTTTCCATCAACTCAACTAATTCTTCAGGACAATCTCTCAAAGTGACCGCTGGTCTGAAGGGAGGGGTTTCTCTGGCTGCTACTCTCGATATAATTTCTGAAACAATGATTGTATAATTTTTTATAACATAGTTTCCTTGGTATATTCACCATGGGGTTCTAGAAACTGTCTTGCTGCTTCATAAGGTCCACCTCTCACTATAATTTCCTCCAAAATTATACCAAAACTGTAAACATCCCCCTTTGGTGTGGCTGGTATACCTGGGGTTACTGTTAGAGGTAGTAGTTCTGGTGCGACCCATAACATTTCTGAAAAACTCGTAGTTTTGCAATTAGGCTTCTGACCATTGAGATTTCGAAATGGAAAACACTTATTAGAATATTAAGCTCATTGAATTTGGAGATTTCAACATTATATTTGAAGCTTTCAGAAATTCAAGCTTGGATTGCTTAGTCCACTGAAATTAGGATTTTGAATCGGAATAGTTCATATATACGAATAAAATTTTTGGTGCATTTCCGGTCATACAGGGTGTTTTTAAACATCTTAAGAGTTTAGTTGTCAACTGTTGTGCGTACACTCTATCGTAGGGAACTTGAGGAGCTATTCAGAACACCAATTAATCACATAATCTGACCAATCACAAGCCAGACAACGTGTGCTTATCGCGAAAACATTAGCTGTCTTTCAAATTTGATTGGTCTATCAGCGTTGATGTTTTCAACGATGTAACAATAACCATGGATAGAGAAGCAAAGTCTGGATATAACCATGGATAGCGAAGCAAAGTTTGTCAGTTTGACATAAAATAATTATGGCAGTATACTTGTCAGAATTAATCACTCAAATATAATAAATGCTTTTTATGCTTCCTGAACGTGAAATAGTCTAGCAAAATACCACTATGTTCTGAATATTTTCTCATATTTCTATCTTCCATATATCAATCACTCACGAATATTCAGAACATCGTGATATTACTATTAATACTTATTTATTACTATATTACTATGAAAACACATTGAAACCTTCTGTATGAATTATTCCGCAGTTTGGCACTTTTTTCCACTAATTTCAGTGGACTAGCTGGAGTTCCACGATTTACTGAAAGTATTACGCAAAATTCACCACCCTCCCCTCCTGTTCTATAAAAAATTGGTGACATTCAAAAAGTATAATCGAAAATTTTCGATCCAATTTGAATTTTCTTAAGTCGACTTGATTACTTCAATACCCCGCACGAAAACACGGGAAATTGGCTCTCGGTCGAATTGGCTGAAATTATACTATGTTGTTGTGAGATGGCTCATCAGAAAAATATCTGAGTTTGAAATGTTTTGTATGTTTAGTTTCTGAGATATAAGCCGACAAAGTTCGTAAAAACGTCGTATCGGGGTAGGATTTAGGATTGACAAAGAAAAAACTGTTTTTTAGTATAAATAAGACAAAATAAGCTAGAAAATGTATTGATCGGAACTCATATACATGTCTAGTTATGATCACATAAGTTATAATAAATCAGGGTGTATACGAGGCACGGTCAAAAAATTCATTTTTCGAAAAAAAAATTCGAGCACTATTCCAAAACTAACAAGTTATATTTTGGTGAGACATTATAGTTTCAGTCTATTGTAGGCTTCGAACACGTATTTTCATTCTTGATAACTATCTCTGTTCGAAATATGAATTCTTTGAATTTTGTGTTATACCCCTTTTGGAAAACAATGGACAGCTTGCTTTTGATCACAAAAAAGGGATTGATTGATACTGTTGATTTATTGAAAGCTGAGTTAACTCACTAGCGAATTCAGTTGTTCAATATTGCTTTTCATTTAGATACAGGGTGTGTTAGATTTTGTTGGAGATTATTTAAAATGTTTCAATTGAATATCTCGAAAACAGTTCCGTTAATTTGGATCTCATTTTACTCACACTATTTTGAATATGTTGACTATCATATGCAAAAAGTTTTTCAATTTCTTATGTTTTGTTTCTGAGATATGCATTTTTGAGTTCACAGTATTACAGGTATTATAGGGTTATTACCTCGGATATTACTATCGATTCAACAGAACTTTACGGAATCCATACTGTTGAGTTTCATATTGTTTTTCAATGTGGTTAGTGTTGTTTATAGTTACAAATTATTGATTTCTAATAGTTTCATAATGTAATTGAATGTTCGAAAGATTCCGTAGAGTTAGTTCTGTTGAATCGATAGTAATATCCAAGGTAATAACCCTATAATACCTGTAATAGTGTAATATAATAAATACTGTAAAAATGATATCTCAGAAACGAAACATAAAAAATTGAAAAACTTTTCGCATATGATAGTCAACATATTCAAAATAGTGTCAGTGAAATGAGATCCAAATTAACGGAACTGTTTTCTAGATATTCAATTGAAACATGTTAAATAATCTCCAACAAAATCTAACACACCCTGTATCTAAATGAAAGGCAATATTGAACAACTAAATTCGCTAGTGAGTCACATCAGCTTACATTCAATCAACAGTATCAATCAATCCCTTTCTTTGTGATCAAAAACAAGCTGTCAATTGTTTTCAAAAAGGGGTGTAACACAAAATTCTAAAAATTCATATCACGAACTGAGATAGTTATCAAGAATCAAAATACGTTTTCGAAGCCTACAATAGACTGAAACTATGATGTCCCACCAAAATATAACTTAATGGTTTTGGAATAGTGCTCGAATTTTTTTTCCTAAAAATAATTTTTTGACCGTGCCTCGTATGCACCCTGATTCACTATAATTTATGTGTTCATAACTAGACATGTATTTGAGTTCCGCTTCCGATCAATACATTTTCTAGCTTATTTTGTCTTATTTATACTAAAAAAACAGTTTTTTTCTTTGTCAATCCTACCCCGATACGACGTTTTCACGAACTTTGTCGGCTTATATCTCAGAAACTGAACAAAACTTTTTAAACTCACAGATTTTCCTAATCAGCCATCCCACAACAACATAGTAAAATTTCAGCCAATTTCACCGAGAGCCAATTTCCCGTGTTTTCGTGCGGGGTCCTTTAAGATATTAGAGTGACGTGACCATGAGGCAGGGAGCAAAATAGGGCCCAGATGATAGTTTTCAATCAATATCAAAGAAAAAATAACACCCGAGCACTCGAGCAGTTTATATCACTCGATAATAATATGTTCAATTCGAAAATTTCAATATTATCTTAGTAGAAATTCTTACTTCTGAAGTATTTTTCGTCCTTTGTTACTTCTAGAGGGGTAGTGAGAAATGCAAGCCCAAAGTCCGAAATTTTTAGAACAAATCTTCCGTCTATCAGACAGTTGCAAGATCTCAATTTCCCGTGGACTGATACCTCAGAATTGTGCAAATATGTCATGCCCTAAAACATATATGGTCTCAGGACCTATTTTTGTTTCAAATGACGTTTAAAAACCTTCACTATATCGTATATTAGGGACATTCTGAAATTCCAGTCCAGATGAATGTCGTCATTTTCCAGAACGTCTTTCAAACTTCCTTTTGGGCAGTACTCGGTCAAAATCAAAATAGTTGGTGCTTCGATACAAGCCCCGATGAATCTCACTGTATTTTCATGAGTCACATCTCGAACCTGAAAAATGAATTCGCTCATACAGTTCGATAAAAAATACAGAGATATAGTAGACTGGAAACTATTTTGATTCATACCTGTTTTATTTCCCACAAGAGCTTCTTGTTTACATCAACCTTCTTCCTGATAATTTTTTTGATTGCTACTCTGGTGCCCCTGTATAAACCCACAGTCGTGAATATTCTGGTGGCTTGAAGAGAAGTACCAGAAGTTATAGATGCTCGACAACTTGTCAGTCCGTAGGTCTAAAGAAAATCTTGATATAGACGGTTTGTTAACTTTATGTGTGGAAACATTATTTTCCATTTTCGACGTTGGTAGGTATAAAAATTATGTAACTGTTATGGGATCATCCTTCAAGGTCAACAAATTAAAAAAAAATAACCTCTGATAATTTTTGGATGGCTAGCTTAGATCCAAAACTTCTTCCGGATTCAAGATGGACTTCTTCTGGCCTTATTCTCCAGGACATATTGTTGAGATCAGATACAGTTTTCATGTGCCTTGGAAATAAAAAACGCACATGTATCAAAACAATTGATTATTGATTTATTTCTACTCACTTGTACATTTTGACACAGACCAGAGTGAAAGTGAAAGCCAAAAATACTCCGAATGCGAAAGATCCGTACAATACGATCATATATTCTCCAAAAGCAGCATGAAAATAGTTAAACATAGTTAGCGAAATACGTGTCGAGGTGTGAAAAATCGGTTTGGTTTTTTTTATGTTCTGGTTCCCACGAAAAGAGATATCCTGTAATGTTCACAGAACATCGTTAGAACCAAGGGAAATAAGGTAGGCATTGGTGTTCTTCTTAAATTTCTGGAGGTTATATGCCTCGGGGAACACCTCCCTTGCCAATGTGTTCCAGAGTCTCGCTGTTCGTTGGATGAACTAGTCTTTGGAAAGAGATGTTCTGCAGGTCTCCAAAGTGACCACGAAGGGGTGCGAAGCCTCAACTCGACGAGTTAATCTCGGGGGGACTGCCAAGGGAGGAACAATTGTTGATATTTCAGGAGAGCATCGTCCATGAAAATATTTATAAAATTGAGCCAGATCGCCAACTTTTCTACGGTGTTCCAGAGATCTGAGTGAGCATATATGTGAGCGAGGCATCACTCACGTGACGAATTGCCCTTTTTTGGACAGAATCCAACAGTTTCAGGGTATGTTTGGGTGCTGCACTCCAAATATGGAAATAGTATTCCAGGACAGGTCGGATCTATGCCTTATAGATCATAAGCAGCTTCTGGCCCGAAACAGATCGAAAACCAAGTTTTCGGGATGCACTTTTAGCAATTGATCTCAAGTGATTTTCCCAAGAAAGGTTATTGCTGATAGTGATACCAAGCATCAAAATGGATGTATGTCTTCAAAGGTATGGTCACTCCTGACAAGCTTATGACGAGCTTATGCACAGTGAGATCGGTTTTTCTAGAGAAAATGCATGCTTGTGTTCTGTTCGCGGTAAAACAGTGTGGTGTATTATCGTGCTAAAGGTTCCCAGTCTTCGATATAAAGTTCTCAACACACTAAAAGCACCACTCATAATTTGACTCTATTTCGAAGACCTGTAGTTTTTGAAAAAATTGACTGATCTTCATGCAGATTTCGATATCAGATGAGATGTTTCGTCGTCTTCGAAGAGAGCTAGAACACCCTGAAAAAGTCCGCAGAACAAAACTTACACAGGGTGTACAGTGGAACCATTACACTATGGTCTACATTTCCAATGCTACCAGAACTAGAGATTTTTTTTCTGATCAAAAGTCAGTCATATTATGATACACTGGGACCTCATCTCGGGACGTTTTCGTGATTTATCCTTAATTGGCCATTGTAACAAAATATCGATTTTTTTTGCATTTCTTGAATTTTTTTCTCTAGAACTCCACTTGAGCTGACTATTGAGAAGAACTGTTCTCATGTTCTGTGGAGGACAATGAAAGACGAAATAAGGACTATTGTGGAATATACAGGATGATAAGAAATCTCATCTCAGTAAAAAATATCAAAAATGGTGACTAAAACCATGGCCCATTCGATTCAGTACATTCAGGCCTTCTCGATATCCATTCTTAATATCAGACTATCAACTCGAGACGTTTTCGAAAATTCGTCTCTAATTGAAATACAGGATGAAAATTTTCAATTCAAACTTGTTTCCTGATACCGATGATTCTTATCAACTGATTTCCAATCTTTATTGCCCAATTATTAGACACAGAGTATTGTTGTTCAATATATATTGAGTGTTCCACAACTTATCTGACAAATATCGAACTCTAGAGAACAATAATGTTAGCATTATCTCAAGATCTGAGTTTGATTGAACATGTGTGGAGCCGAACTTAATCTATCGAGAAGGCGAGAGGCACCCCAAAATAATGACAACCTTATCCAAGCTATATCAGAAGAATGGAAGGCAATATCAATAGACTTTATCAACAACCTCATAGAACCTATGCCAAACCGATTTCATAGGGTTTTGTTAAATCGGGGAGGCCCTCGTCCTACTGAGTACTGAAATTCAGGATATAGAACTTTTCAGTTGGATCTTCATAATGCTGAAGAATTCACTAATGTCATATTTCGCCAATAGGGTTATAAATTTTATTCTCTATCTCGTTTTACTTCTATAAAATTATTAATTGAAAATTTTCATCCTGTATTTCAATTAGAAGCTAATTTTCGAAAACGTCTCGAGTTTATAGTCTAATATAAATAATGGATATCGAGAAGGCCGTTTCTGAATATACTGAATCGAATGGGCCATGGTTTTAGTCACCATTTTTGAAATTTTTTACTGAAATGAGATTTTGTCCTATTTTCTTATCATCCTGTATATTCCACAATAGTCCTTATTTCGTCTTTCATTGTCCTCCGCATGCACAAAACATGAAAACATTTCTTCTCAATAGTCAGCTCAAGTGGAGTTCTAGAAAAAAAAATTCAAAAAATGCAAGACTTTCGAAAAAAAATCGAATTTTTGTTCCAATGGCCAATTAAGGAGAAATCACGAAAACGTCCCGAGATGAGGTCCCAGTGTATCATAATATGACTGACTTTTGATCAGAAAAAAAATTCTCGAGTTCTAGCAGCATTGGAAATGTAGACCATAGTGTAATTGTTCCACTGTACATCCTGTGTAAGTTTTGTTCTGCGGACTTTTTCAGAGTGTCTTAGCTCTCTTTGAAGCCGATGAAATATCACATCTGATATCGAAAACCGCATGAAGGTCGGTCAATTTTTTCAAGAAATACAGAAGTCTTCGAAATAGAGTCAAATTATGAGTAGTCCATTATTAGTGTGTTGAGAACTGTACTTACATACATTATCACATACATACAGGTGAAGCTAATGAAATAGTGTTAATAAAAAGACCATCTATTTATTTTTACCATCATTTCGGCAATCAGGACTGTTGTCCATGAACCCGCACTCGGGCACATCGGGAGGCGGTCCCTCCCTTCCCCCCGGCCAGTGGATTTTTTTGCCGGGCACTGGCCAATAGCTCTTCTCCATGCCGTTGTAGTGGCCGACCACCTCGAACTTCCCGGTGATGGGGTCCAAGTCCAGCATGGAGTAGTCCGCGTCTCTGTCGCCGTTATCATCAATTCTCACTCTTCCTGTCATAAAAAACACCCTGTTACTCATACATTTTAATTTATCGTCGATTCTGACTCTCAGTTTAACAATTTCTCCACATCAGGTTTTTAATTTTCTCTTATATTTGATTATGTAATTAAATTATCCTCCTCTCATTCAACAAATCCGTTGCTATCCGGCCTGGGTACTGGCGTAGAGATGATGGAGTGAATTTGACTTCAAAAGTATATATGGCCCCTTTATCCGATGAATCCGTCATCATCCGGCCTGGATACCGGCGTAGAGATAAAGGCGGGCCTGATATATGTTTACCACACACATTAAACTTCACATTGAATATTTAATTTTCCTGACTCAACCTGACTTATTCCAGACCACAGTTCGCCATCTGATCACTACCACGGTTGGATGGCGAATTCCTCTGACTTTCCTATCATGAAAAACACCATGTTAATGATATATCTCAAATTATCATGCATTTTCTGACACTTCCTGTCATGAAAAACACCCTATATTACTCGTAAATTCCAACTTATCATAGATTCTGACTCTTCCTTTCATGGAAAACATCCTGTAACTCATAGATTTTCCTTTCAACTTCTGTCACTGAGGAGTGGCAGTAAGCGAAACAAAAAAATCATGCATGGAAAATGTTTTTCTACTACTGCAATGAAAAGTAGCGCATTTCACATAGTTAACTTAGTTTCAAAACCATGTATTGCTCATACTGTGAGAAATATTTTTTCTCACGGCACTTTGCCAACACCACATAGATTTCCACAACTGTCAGAAGAAGTTTTTTAGATTCTTTAGTAGTTCTCATTAGTGCTTTTGATAGAAATAGCAGTTTCCATAAAGTATTATTCCAACATTTCATAATTAATAATATTATATGTAATACCGAGATGTGACGATATTGATAAATACATCGCCAGAGACAGAGATAATGGAAGAAGCTGCAAAAGTTGGATTTGTTTCCGAAAATTTCAAGAAAGAAGTATGAAAAATACAGAAATAAAATCATTTTCGGATAGTGTACTTTTTTGAAATACTTTGAGGAACTATAGGAAAGGCGTCTACTCTTTGGTCACAATATTCAATGTGGCATAGAGCCACATTATGAAATGAATACCAATAATTAAGCTACATTACGGATTTTTTGAATAAGTGCAGTTGTAGAAAAAGTATAGTGTGCAACATGTGGGGAAAAGCACTTTTATCACTCGTGTGTTTGCATCACTCGCCCTTCCAGGCTCGTGCCACAAACTTTCATACTCGTGAGAAAAGTTGAACTTTTCCCACTTGTTGCACAATATACTATTTCATTTCGATTTATTTGTTGAAACATGGTGCAGATCACTGACCATAAATAAACAACAAAAGGAAGAATAATTAATAGGTACAAGAAATGACACTTGGTGTATTAATGGTGCAAAATGAGTATTTTGTCATGCATCAATCTTGCGCTTTTCTCCATGCCGTTGTAGTGATACCAACCACCTCGAATTTCCCGGTGATCGCCGTTATCGTCTATTCTGTACACCCTGTAATAACTCAAACAGTTTCCTATCATATTTTATCGCTGAGGAGTGTCGGCAAGCACGACAGGAAAAATCATATGCAATAAAAATGTTCATTTCGATTTCTATAATTATTCTATACTTATAATTTGCATCAAAAGCGCGTAATATCGGTAAAAAGAGATCCTCCGTTGTCTGATTCTGTCGTATGTGTTTGCCATGTGCTTCATTTTAATGTTTCGCATCGAAACACGACCGGTGCCTTTCTGCCTTTACGAGGGGAGTGTACCAATATACTTAGCGTCTGTACAATGGAGAACCGTCTTAGAAGAATGATAATGATTGATTATAATGAGATATATGAAACACCTGTGATTCCAGAAAATTCTCTGGCCCACATCCTCGCTGTGATTCCCCTGCCGTCTCTGATGTCTCCCCCCTCCCAAAGAGTCTCGTTTAGGGCCATCGCTAGCAGAAAAACGCCATCGTAGAAAGCGCCGATAACAAAATTTATCTGAAAAGCAATAACAGAATGTACCTACCTATATCAGTTTGAAAAATGTGAGTATCAACTGACCTCTTCCCCTTCACTGATTGTGTAGTTATAATCTTCCACAGATCTCTGCTTGACTTTGTCAGCAAAATCTTGGAATTTGTCGCTAGTTGGTTGTAGTAGAGATACTCTTAATAGGGCTTCATAAGCTTTTCTTGCCAATCCGTCATCAAGATCTCCAGCCTTCCAGTCATGCTCTCCCCAATAAGAACCCTGCGGAACACAACTATCAGTGCAATCAGAAGCTATACTTTCATCGGATGGGCCCCCTCCATTATAAAGAAGCTGAACCAATAATAATTAATGATACTCATTCATACACTTTTACATGTGGAAGTTCAATAAAAAATCTCTATACGTGAAGTAGGTACACTCGTCTTCAGAAAACATGTCGCGGTTGGACGGTGTGAGCGCTCTTATTGCAGCAGTGATTTAGAAAGCGTCAATTATAATTATTTGATTTTTCAATATTTCACAATTTACTACAAATTAAAAGTACCTAATTATTTGAAGTTGAACTGAAATCACAATTTTAGTTTATGTGTGCACAATTTTAATTATTAAAATTCCTTTATTCGGACATTCTGTTCAGCAAAAGTGTTGATGACGTCATCAAAGTTGAGGATGATCGTTCGGCACTAGCCGTGGTCACAGGAATAGGGAGAAATAGCAGAAATACAGGGCACATTTTAGGAAAGCTTGAAGATATAAAATTATTCTTTATTATTAATAAGTCAGGAAGTTCTCTTATAGAAGATGCGAGGTTTCTATTTCGGTTCTAAAAGAGGATCGAAACTGAGAATTTCCTTGGAAAACGAGATAGATATATCTATTTTAAGTTGATGGATGAATGCTGAAGTATTTCCCAATAAATCAGGTATTATTCAAATTTTTGTAAGTATATGTTTGTCCACTCATATTTCCGAAATTATTAATTCAATTTTTACCATTTCTCTCTAAAACTTTTTTTTTCTAATGCAATATATACAATTTTAATACATTTTTTCAATGGTGTATATGCAACTAACTAAATAATTTGAATCAATAAAACTATCTTTTTTACAAAATGTGTAATCAGGAATGTTGGAAGTTGGGAATTTCCTCAGACTGGGGGCCCGTGGCATTTTGCCGACTTGCCACCCTGTGGTAGTTACGCCACTGATATGAGGAGATGCTACCTCTGTAAGCTCTCTACTGTGTTTATACTGCTTATACTTTATTCTTTACTGAATGAATGTAAACTACAACAACGACGGGATATTAGGGGATACTGATTCTGATTAGGTAAATTTAGGCACAGTTTTAGGTAACCTACCTGAAATATTTCTACATCTAGGAATGTCCAGTCACCCCTTGTCATCCCTAATGCATGAGCTGCCAGCATGAATTTTCGAACCAGTGAGCCTCTAACACATAAAACCACAACTGCAATTATTAAACAGATCCTTCTATTAGACATTAGACTTTTGTCAGATACAGATCACAAATCAAACAGAATAATACATGTGTAGATGTGTAAGCATGTGTGAAGACATAGATTAATTTGTTTAATCTATGGTGAAGATGTCATGTGTATGTTAGGTTGCATATCTATTAGGGTTCATGAAGATAAATTACTGTTGAAGTATCCCAGTTTTACCTCTTGCATACATGCTTGCGTCTCGTAGATAGTTGTCGAAGGATTCATCTTCGTTGCCGTCTAATTCTTTTTCGAATGCTAACATTCCTCCTTTCTTCAACCCTTGTTCTAAAATTTTTCCTGAAATCATTCGTTATATCCATTGACTATGAAAATCGTAATTGTTATCAGAGCCTCGGTGGCGCAGTAGGCAGCGCGTAAGTCTCATAATCTTAAGGTCGTGAGTTCGATCCTCACCCGGGGCACTTTTTTGTTAATTTTATTCGAAATCCATAAAAAGAATAAAAAAAAATGATGTCAGAAGAGGGATTCGAACCCTCGCCCACAGAGTGGACCAGAACGCTCAATTACCCATCTGATGGGCAAGGTTTTTCCTTGAGTCTGGCGCCTTAGACCGCTCGGCCATCCTGACATATAATAATTCTAGTGATAAACTTTCTGATAAGTGAAATACGAAAATAGAAATAAATACATACCTTGCATGAGAGCTGGTTTGGTGGTGAAGTTTTGATTTTGTGACACTTTAGAATAAACTCGTATATTATTATTATTGTTCTAGTATCTACTACCTACTGCTTTTATAAAAAAAACATTCCGAAGGTGGTTTCACAATACCATTAGCTTATTACCTTCAAGCTGGGTTCATAGCACGATTTATTGATTCAATTAAACAATTAACAATCAGGAATGTGAAATGTTTTTCGATATGAGGTGATTTTGGTCTACACAATTCATGAATCCATAAAAATATATACCAATTAAATATCACACCAAACTCTATGTGACCATACCTACCTAGCTACCTACTTGATATAGGGGTTTGTTTATTTATGTGATTTGATTTGTTTGTGTGAATTTATTAACTGAAACTCTGTTATGGCATTAAAATTCAATGTATATATGACGAGGTGGCCGAGTGGTTAAGGCGTTGGACTGCTAATACGTTGGTATCGAGACTCCGTAGACTGCACGTCGCCAGTCGGAGAGAATTTAGAAAGAGATATAAAATTAAAAGTGTGGGAGTATGAGTGAGATATCGACACACCTCTGCCCACACCCGCACTGAAGCTCAGGAATTCCAAACACGCGTGGAATGCGGGCCCGCATTCCAACACAGTAAAATTCGAGTCTCGTTCAGGCAGCGAAATCGAATAATCTCGCGTAGTCTTCACCAAAGCTGTACGCTTGGTAGCAACTATAAAAAATAATACAGCTGTACAAGTTTTAATTGATTTGTTATTCTTTTATTCATTATTTTGATAAGTAGGTATAGTCAGTTCGCTCTTAAGATCTAACCAAAAAATTCAAAAACCAAACCAAAAAATATTAACCTAGTCTTAAATTCTAGTCATTAGTTAAATTAGGAGTTTATTTATTTTAGAGATAGTTATCTATTCTAAATTATTATTAGGTTAGTTTGTTCTAAATCAGTGCTCGTCCAACATACACTTTTAATCCGTTCTCTCCCTGTACGGTGACACATAAAAATACCAAACGAGGACCCCCCAGATGAAGCCCAGCAGAGGGGCGAGATGTCTCTCCCGAAGGAAGGGCTGGATCGAGTAGGTCCGACCGAGGGAGAGGCACCCACCCCTACTGCTGGGACAAGTCTAGAAATGCCAACAGAGGCAATAAATGATGTCACCAAAGAGGGTTCGAGAAAGAATCCTTCAGAAAAACCAATTTTTGGGAGAATCAGAAAACCAATCAAAATTAAAAGTATAGATCAGGTGCCTGATTTCATGAAGAAGAACCTCTTCGTAAAAGTCCTTGATAACCACAAGGAGAGAGCATTTATGGAATTTTACCGCCGTATGGACCTTAGGGTCGACGATTATGATTCCTGGAAGGAGTTCATATCAGGCAAGGCACCAAGATACTCCAGGAAACGTCGTTCTAATACTGAGGTCAAGCAAATAGTTAGTGAAATAAACAAGAAAATGTATATGCTAGCTAAACCTGAAGACTGCCCAGCAAATTTATGGGAAATAATCTATAAAACTCACCCCCGTGAATCGATTGAAGAAAAGATCGCGAGGATTAGATCAATTATGGAAGAGGAATGTCTTTCCAAAGAAACCATTGAAGAAATGCACTGGGACATTGACAATATCAAGGAGCAGGAGGATTGGGATGCGCTATCGTTTCCCTCAAACACCTCCTCCAGAACTAGTATCTCTCCCAGCCAACTGGAGTACCCATCGGAAGAGGACACCCAGAGGGCCAGAGACATGAGGATGCGAGGGATATGCAAGAAAATAAATGTCCCGGTCCCTACCCCAACTCCCCATTCACCAAAGTCCGATACCGAGATCGACATCGAGAGAGCAGTCACAAAACTCCTGAAAAATGAAGTCAGCCTCCGTACCAAGAGCCCCGAGATAGAGGGTGATTTTTTAACTAAGGAAGTACCACAGACGATACCGACTAGAGGTATAACACCTACTCCTGCCCCTAGAACAAGAGCAGAGCACCCCCCACATATCATAGCAGATGTTTTCATTTCAAACTATCAGGAGGAGATACCCGCCCTTCCACAGAATATGCATCGACTATACGAGGATAGGATTTTGGCACAAAAACTTCAGGACCAGGAGAAAGATTCGATGGATACCACCACTCCACCACAGGCGAGATTGGAAAAGAGAAGGAGGGAAGGCCAGAGCACAACAGAAGAAATAAGGGAAAGGAAGAGAGCCAAAAATCCTGAGGGAGAGTTCCAAATTCCTAGAAAAACCACGAGATGGTCGGGAGTGTTCAAGAAAAGGTCTGAACTTATTCCCATCAAAAATAGGTTCAAACCATTAGATCATACCACGACGGCGGCCAAACAAGATCCTGCAACTGAAAAACAGCTCCCGACCACATCAGATGACTCGTCGGACGAAGAAGGGTCGATTGGAAGTGTACCGGAACAGGCAGCTCCCCAAACAAGGAGTACAACCAAAAACTCAGCCAAAACCCCCGCAAAAAACTCGTCACCGGTGAAACAACAGAAACCCCCGCCAATAGTATTTGACGGAGTTCTAACTAATAGAAAACTGATCAACGAAATGATCAAAGAATTTACGAGTAAACCCTTCTACTTCAAATTCGGAAGGGAGTCCACATTATTATATATGGACAACGTTGACGATTTCGAAATGTTAAAATCGAAGCTAGAGGATGACGAAGTTGCTTTCTATACATACACGCTGAAAAAAGACAAGTCCCACGCGTTCGTAGTGAGGGGCCTGGACTTCAAGCCCGAACCCTCCGAGGTTAAAGAAGATCTGGAGGCTAATTATGATATCAAGATAAGGGAAGTGTTCGCGCTGAACACGAGATTCAGGCCCCTTTACCTGGTAACTGTCGATCCTACTATTACGCTTCGGAACCTAAACGACAGAGTGAAGTACGTCCTCTCCACCAAGGTCGTTTGGGAGCTGAGGCGTAATAATAGAGAAATATCCCAATGCAAGAGGTGTCAGATGTGGGGCCATGCCACCAGCAACTGTTACAGGGACTATAAGTGCCTGAAATGTGCTGGTGGTCACCCCACACCTGAATGTAAAATGCCCAAGCAAGAGCCTGCAAAATGCGCCAATTGTGGACAGGCTCATCCGGCAAATAATATTGATTGTGAAATTTACAAGAGGCGACTAGACCTCTTGCATTCGAATAAGAGCAGTAAACCGGGTAAACGGACCTACATCCCAGCCCCGCCCCCCTCTACGAACGTGTGGGAAAGAAGACAGCTTGAAAGAGAGGCCAGACAGCCCAACCCTTCCCCTAGCCAAGGGAGGGTACAGCCGCAGCAGCAGAAGCCGCAGCGAAGACAGAGCAGACAACGCAGTGATGAGGTCATGCCAGGTGGGAGCCAGGGTGGTGACGTCTTGATGGACTTGGCGAACGAATTCTGTCTCCTGGAGCAGAAAGTCAATCTGTCCGAGGTGCTCAGGGCCGTTAGGGACCTGAATGCAAGCATTGGTAATGAAACCAGTCCCATGAGAATAGTGCAGATCGTTTCGGGGTTTGCAAAGAATATTGGTAAGTACAATATTAATGGTAATAGATAGGCCTTAAGATATGCAATATTAACATAAACGGCATCAATGGTAAGATGCCTAGTTTCGTTAACTTTGTATATCGCCACAGTTTGGACATTGTTCTCTTGTCCGAGACCAAACTCCGCCCTGATCATCGTTTTTGTGTGAGAGGATTTACTACTATCAGGGCAGATCGTCCTGACGCGGATGGGTATGGAGGGGTAGCTATCCTGATCAAGAACAGCATTCCTCACTCGGTAGTTTCGCGAAGACAATGTTCTGTTGAGCATGCTGGCGTGAGGCTGCTGAGTGGAGAAACTATTTTCTCAGTTTACAACAGACCCAGTCTCAGGCTCTCAGAAGAGAGCCTTGAGGCTCTGTTTAGTGCTGGTAATAAAGTCATCGTAGGAGGTGACCTCAACGCGAGGCATGTTGATTGGGGAAACAAGGGAAGCAACACTAATGGGAGGATTCTGAGGGGGTATTTGCAGGCTGCAAATGTCCTGTTGGACCACCCTGATACTCCCACGCACTACCCTTTCAACGGAATGACGCCGTCCATAATAGATGTGGTGCTGACCAAGAATGTCACCTCACTTTCAGGCCTCACAGTCATTGACGAGCTGAGCTCTGATCACCTGCCAGTAATGTATAGTTTTGGAGAAAGAATTCCTGACAAGAAAAAACAGATTTATGATTATAAAACTACAGACTGGCAGGGGTTCAGAGCTCGACTTGACGAAAAAATCGAAATCAAAAATGATATAACAGCTGAAAGAATTGATGACGAAACCACTAAATTTTGTGAGGCAATAATCAACGCAAGAAAAGAGACGACACGATTGGTCAGCATCAACTCCGCCAAGGAAACACTCCCGATGGACATTCTTGAACTCATAGCTGAGAAGAAATCATTGAGAAGACGCTGGCAACGATTGAAGACCCCCCAATCAAGGGAGGACTTCAATCGTATGTCTCAACTTATAGAGACCAGAATCAGAGAGTTCAGGAATGCCACCTGGAGGTCCAAGGTGGAGACTCTAGATCCCCGCGACAACACTCTGTGGAAGATGACCAAGAGGTTGAAGCGAAAATTCACCCCGGTGCCCTCCCTGGAGTGTGATCGTGGGGAGGCGGTGTCAGATCCGGAAAAGGCAGTGGTGCTTGGAGAGCACTTCCAAACCGTGAACAAGATCAACAAAGAACCTGAAGGGGCGGTTCAAGAGGACATGCTAGCTGTAGCGACTCGAATCAGGGCCTTGCCTGCGGTACCTTTATCTCGTCGAGTCCTGAGCAAATCAATCTGCAATCCGAAAGAAATACACAATATAATTAGATATTTTAATATTAATAAAGCGCCGGGTCTCGATGGGATAGACGTAGTTCTCCTAAAAAACTTGTCTCGCAAGGCCATAGTACAATTGCATTATATTATCAATGCCATCATCAAGCACCAGCACTATCCAGAGTGTCTGAAGACTGGGCTTGTTGTACCAATACACAAGGCTGGCAAAGATCCAAAAAGACCAGGAAGCTATCGCCCTATATCACTGCTCAGCGTAGTAGCCAAGGTAGTAGATAAAGTTCTTCTCAGACTGATTGAGGCCCAGGTCGTAGACTTGAACCTGATCCCTGAAGAACAGTTCGGGTTCCGCAAGGGTCATAGCACTACGTCCCAAGTGGCCCGAATTGTTCACGGGATAAAAGAGGCCTTTAATCAGGACAAAAATACAGTCATGGTCATGATGGATGTCGAAAAGGCTTTCGACACTGTCTGGCACGAGGGACTAATGTCCAAAATGTCAAAGGCTAGGGTGCCTATTTTCACCATTAAGATTGTCGACTCGTATTTGAGAAACCGTAAGATCCGCGTAAAGGTAAATGACGCTGTCTCTGGGGATTTTCCACTTGAGGCGGGTGTCCCGCAGGGGTCGTGTCTGTCACCACTGCTGTACTCAATTTATACGTATGATTTTCCTGTGTTCGAGAGGACGAGTACGGCGCTGTATGCTGATGACACCGCACTATATGCGCACTCGTTCGACTCGGACATCGCCAGGACACAGATCCAGATTCATCTGGACAGGGGAGTCATACCGTATTTTGACGAGTCAAAGATCGGCGTGAATAATACAAAGACTGAAGTTATTAACTTCAGTAGAAAGTTTACTAATAATGTTTTACGTCGACCTTTGACTGTTAAGGGCGTGGAGGTGACGGACTCACCAGTGGTGAAATACCTGGGAGTCAAATTGGACAGACGTCTGTCATTCAGGAAAAATTTCAATTATCTGATTCAGAAAACACAAGCGGCGATCAAGAGCCTGTATCCTTTGTTGGCCAGAAATTCTGTGCTGACATTGGATAACAAGCTCTTGATCTATAAACAGATAATTAGACCTGTCATGACATACGCCTGTCCAGTGTTTTGCAGTGCCTCACCTACCCAGATACGTAGGTTACAGGTGCTGCAAAACAAAGTACTCCGTATCATTACCAACGGCAATCGATATTCTCGAGTGGTAGATCTTCATGAACAGTGTCATGACATCCCGTACATAAAAGATTATATTATTGAAATTTCTAACAAATTTTATAGATTCCATGTTCAGGGAAGTGAACTCACCAGAAGTATTACTTCCACCAGAGCTGAACATGGAATCTATAAGAAGCATGGGTTAATTTACGAGTCGACCGATGTCTTTGGGGAGCCTCTGAACGATCTGTAAGATTCTTAATACGAGAATTCGAAATCACCCGAGAGCAACACGGCCCGGCTGTGACATGGGTCAAGCTGAGGCCGGAGTGTTTCTCTCCTGGTATATGCTAGCAGAGAACGCGGAGTCCGATGCGACTGAGATTTAGAGAGGGTTTTTCTTTTTATTTTCCCTCCTTACCAAGAAAATTTCCAGCAATGCCAATGTTTGAATTCACCCCCAACCCAACTGGGTTCACCTCGGAGATTACTCATTGTAAGGAGCATGGCTTCAGGAGATGGGATTCATTTGCCAAGACTCTAATCGCAGACCAAGCACTCCCTGGTTGACACCAGCCAACTCCACACTGCGTGGAGGATTGTTCTTTATGCATTCTCATCATATTAAGTGTTTGTTCTGTTAGATATTGTCTATGTAGATAAGAGAAGAAAGACGAATAAAATTTAAATGCTAATCCAATGGGCTCTGCCCGCGTGGGTTCGAATCCCATCCTCGTCGAATTTTTTTTTTAATTCGAATAGGTATTCAATTATGTGTTATTCTTTCTATTTTTGTGAAAATCATTACTGGGGTAGGTAATCAATGTCCTACTCGAAAATATTTCATTTCGTTATTATGTATATTTTGACTGTGTGTCTACAGAAATGTTCGAAAATAAAAGATATTCTCCTATAGTTTTATGATATATAGAAGGTAGAAAAAGTACTCACCTACAGTAAGTGAAAATACATCCGATCTATCCAAAATCAACGCAATGTGTTTCCAGGAAAATTGTTTGAAAATACTGGCGAAAACCTTAGTTAGACGGCATTGGCAATACGACATTCTAGTTAAAGTTGGATATTTACTCTTGTCATTTAATATCCCCTGAAAAGGATGAATTAGATGTTATCCTGTACTGTGCATTACTGCCAGTGACTGGCTTTTGCTATAAATAATATACCGGATGAAACAAAAGATCACGATTACACCCAGCCTTTTTTACCTTAAATCAATAATTGAGGTTACTTATATATTGATTTATATAAATCCATGGCAAATGTAAAAACTTCACAAACGATTCACGAAGATTTCCACAAAATTGCATCATGAATTCTCACCATCAAGCATTTATAACATTCTTCAAATTGGCTTTGAATTTAGGAATTGAAGTATCAAAAACACCATACGTTATGGTTGCCGAATATATATGTATTATATAATCTGCATAATCTATTGACTGGGGTATCGTATTTATTTATGTAGAAAGATATTTGTCGTGGAGGAACTCCTGGTGGCGGTACGTAAAGGGAAATTTCACTAATTAGGAACATACTATCTACCTGTCCATTCAATAATTTAGCAAGTAAGATTAAGCTTATGAGGATTCTTCTACGTTCAAGAGTTTCTAAACCGAATTCTTCTCTAATAGGACCGTAAGAAGTGAAACTAGGAGACAGTATATATTTTTTGTAATATAGGAATTTAAGAAATTTATTTTGGATTGTTTCCATCATTTTTTTCATTAGTACAAGCATAGATCTATGGTACAAGCATATTCTATCTTGCTTCGAACAATTGTGATGAACAAGTGTTTAATATATGACATTTATATCTGTGAATTCTTGTGTGCTACGTTTCAAGAAACCGAACAACTTATTGGTTTCTTTCACAATATTCTGCATGTGTAGAGTGTACTTGAAGTCACTTTGAAATATTACTCCAAAGTCACATATTTTGTCGACTCTTTCTAAAATAGTATTTTGCATAGTGTAAATGAAATTGTGTCTATTATTGTTCCGAGAGAACGTGATAACTTTACATTTAGATAGATTGAATGATAATTTATTTTCCAAAGACCAATTCACTATCAGATCTAGATCATTTTGCAGTTCAAGATAATCATTGAGTTCTTGAACTTTTCTATAAATCTTAAAATCATCAGCATATAGCAAACAATTGGATGAAATCCCTTCTGGAAGGTCATTGATGAAAATTGGGAAAAGTAATGGACCCAGATTTGACCCTTGTGGTACACCTGAGCCCGCCAAGAATGAGTGAGATTCCTTACCTTTAAAAGCAACATATATTATGTTTTTCTCGTGCCTTCAGATATGAGACGAAAAAAATCATTAAATGATTACTCAATCCGTAGAATTTTAACTTAGCCAATAATATATCATGAGAAACCTTGTCGAAGGCTTTAGCAAAATCCGTGTAAATGCAATCAACTTGGATTTTTTCATCCATACTTTTACTTATATTTGTACTGAAAATCAATAAATTTGTTTCTGTTGATCTTTTCCTTGTGAATCCATGTTGGAAGGATACAATATAATTTTTCAAGGCAGTATGTAGTTTCTCTTGAATAATAAATTCAAAAATTTTTGCAATACAGTTTAGTACTGCAACCGGTCGATAGTTATTCATTTCAAATTTCGCACCTTTTTTGAAAATTATTACCCACTAAGAAAACAAATTCAACAGTGGTGAAATATTGAGGTCTAGTTGATCGTTAAGTAAAATTTCGAAATTATCATCAAAACTATGATGAATGAATAAATTAATGATAAACACGATTTTTCAAATTTCCATATACTTCCCACACTGATATCACTATTCATAATAATTTAACACACCCTCATCAACATAAAATTGCAGCATAATAGTATGATACACAGGCTAGTGAATGTCCCTCTTTCGGATGTAAATTGCCATAACGAACTCAATATCATAAAACAGATTGCAGTCAACAACGGATACAACGATAATTCGAAAGACAGTATATATTCTTTCTAAAAAACTCCATAATAAAGCTATTCAAGAAGTTTATCCAACCATCAAAAATAATAATCAAAATTATAGAACTTTAACCTATTTCATCAACTGAAAAATTAGCTTCATTTCTACATAAACAGGACAAGTCGCATACATAGAACAAATAACACGTTGGGAATGTTCATAAAAAATAATAAAGACAAAACTTCTGAATTCGAAAAATCAGGGGTATACAAACTTGACTGTGGATCTTGTCCTAAGGTATATATCGGTCAGACAGGTCGTACATTCAAGCAGCGCATTCATGAACATGAGATGAATTTTCTGGAAAAGAAAACAAATTCAACATACGCCAACCATCAGGAGAAAACCATAATTTTGATGATGATTTCGAAATTGTACACGTAGAAATAAAGGAATTAAACTCGAACATTTGAATCACTAGAAATCAACCAACTCAAAAATTTTGACACGATCAACTAGACCTCAATAGTTCACCACTGTTGATTTGTTTTCTTAGTAGGTGATAATATGTATTTGCTATCAACCCTTTCAAGTTTCACATTAACAGTGTATTTGTGATATGTGATAAAATTTCAAACTTAAGTCCCATCATAGAAAAAAAAAGAGTTTTTCTCAAAATGTCAACACCCTATATAGCTGGAAACTGAAGAGGCTTAAGACATATATTCATATAACTTTTTTTTTCAAAATAAAATAATGAACCATATTTTCAGCCATCAATTAAATTACACTCTGTATAGGCCCCTGAGGGATGCTGCCCCCAATTCCTCTCGCTTTTCTGTCTCCCCCTGACTACGCCCATGATGGCACTCTATGAAATATCATTCATGCACGACCGGGCGTGAAGTAGCACTTTACCGCCTACGGCTCATGCTGCAAACTTCATTCGCGTGGGTAATCACTATCATTCTGTGCTCGTTAAACAACATACTATTGAGTATCTGTGATGACATTAATTGACAGGAAATATAATAGTCTACCCCTCCCAAATAAAAAAAAAAAATACGGTAACGTTGATATTAATAATGATATTCCTCACTGCAGTCATGATGTATGTCTATATCGTTCTCGAGAGGTAAAGAGGTATTTATTCACAATGAAAAATGGAATATACTGGTCGTTCATAAAATGTTGTATGTATTTCGGGCGTAACTTGCTCAGCTAGAGACTACCCTTCACTGATGAGAACCAAAAAGAGCTCGAAACAAGTCTGTAGGTGTCGAGCGTTAACCTGGCTAAATCGAGATCAATAGGCATTCAGGAAAGAAACATTTGGGAGGATGTGGTTCAATGTTCTGCGTGGCTTTAGCCAGGAAGTAGTTGGTTTTCTCCCGTCATTTACCATTGTTTTTTATTTTTTGAACGTTCGTGGAAATTACTTTGAGCTTTGTATATATTTATTTAACATTTCATTTTGCCTTTCTCGTAGTTGTTTTTATGGACCTAGGCGCTATCGCTACGGTCCATATAACAGCCTATATTTAACGCCTTGAAACATAAATTACTTTACTATTATGTGGTATCGATGGAATCGGAAAGTTATGGACAAATCAAAAATACTATACAGGGTGTTTCCTTTCATAATTACTTATACAGTGTCATTCATAAAGTTGGCATCATATGGAAAAAACTTTTAATATTATTTTATTTTGAAATTTGTCTTGAGTGTTAAGTTTTGCTTCAAAAAGGATGGAAATTGTCCTACTCGATAGGAGTCACGTAACTTTCGCTACATGACAAAAGTTGAATTTTTTCAAATTAATCAATGAAAATCGACTTTTTAGTTCGAATTACAAAAAAGTTTACTGACAAAAGTTGTTTCTAATCCATTTGTGTCTTGAATTTGAATGATCTATTCCAACTTTTAGTTCTAGACATTTTTTGGTTTCTTCTAATTGTAACTTCGACAATACTGTCCTAAACTTTGGTTAGATACGTAAAGTAGTTTGATGATATTTCGATAGATGACATTTATAGGCATCATTTTTGTACTGAAAAAATCAATTTCAATAAATTTCGCTCCTGAATGATAGACGATACATACATCAACTTAACATCAAACAACAGATATTCGAAGCGGGAATTATTATTTTCTGAAGACACCCTGTATATGTACTTATTTGATTTTTTTGGACATTGGATATCTTCACGATAAGAGTTTGAAAATAAAATATAAAAACTTCTGAAATTGAGAATTTGCATTCTCCTTCAGACAAAAATATGTATATGGATATGCACACATCATTCTGAATATTCAACAGAAAACAACTACTTTCCTGGCTATTTGCCACGTCGAACATTGAATTATATCTGATGAACATTCAAAAGGAGAACATGAAAAATAAAGAATAAAATCCTCCGAAATTGATAATTGACATTCTTCTTCAAATAAAAATCAATTTAAATAAATTTTGCTTCTGAATGATAGACGATATACATCAACTTAACATCAAAGAACAGATATTAGAAGCGGGAATTATTTTTTTCTGAAGACACCCTGTATATATACTTATTTGATTTCTTTGGACATTGGATATGGTAATGAAATCGCATTCGCAACTCTTTCGAAATTTATAATAACCTATAGGTATACTTCTTCAGATATTTCTCACTGTCTAAAGTTTCCTTTCCAATATAAGTGTCACAATTCACAACAGTTGCATTACTATTATTTACTATGTATCAGAACTATTCGAATCAGCCCTATCCTATCAATTGCCCTGGCTGGAGCATATCCTAATCCAGGCTGTTTTCGACTTGTATTTGGTTTATTTTATTTTACCTAATTGTTTCCCATCTTTCATGCAGAAGAGCAATTCATTTGAGTGCCTTCGTGGTCCAGTTGATTGGCGCAAAAACAATTAGCCAAATGTTCTCTGAAATCGAGTTGATTTGAGATACCTAATTGCATAATTACGCAACAGTTCCAGTAGTCTGCAGATTGTTCAAGGTCGGAAAATAATTACAATGTATACACGCCCGAAAGTACTTATACCGAGTGACACAGGAGACATGTAACCGAGCATGTAACAGCCTGTAGTTTTTTATTTGAAGAGATTAAAATTTTAAATTCACAAGGGTTATATTATCGATGATATAACGCTTCTCTTGAACCCAATGACAATTTTCTTCAACCACCTATGTTTGATTGAAAGTTGACCCACCTTCTTTTTTCAAATGGCACCCTGTATATTTCTGTAGCCTATCTTGTTCGCCTTAAAATTCTCTATTCAACTATGTATCACAATTTGATATTCGTTTATTAATTGTCAAATTGCATTTTATTGAAATACATGAAGTTGGATGTGGCACGAATACAATGACATTTCGAAGCTTGTTGGATGATCATATTATGGCGACATGACAGAAATGGAAGACAAATAGTTTCTTCACAAGTAGCCAAATGAAAAAAAAACTGAGTTTCTCGGGTGATTTTTTTAAACTCAATGAAATTATTGGCAATCTTCTGGACAATATTCTGATAATATCGTCTAAGTAATAATCTTTGTATTTCTAAGCCTATCAAGCATCCAAGTTCATGTATTTTCAATAAAATGTAATTTAACAGCTAATTAATGAACGAATATCAAATTGTGATACATTATTGAATAGAGAATTTTAAGGCGAATAAGAACTATCAAAAAATTCGGTGTATCGAAATTAAATTCAAATTTCGCATAATTTCCACTTCCCGATCCCTTCCGGTTTCACCGGAAATGACTCCAGTTTTGAATTTTCAAATGGAATACCCTATATATTATTACATTTTCGAATTTCTGAGACAATTCTGGATCAGAATATGAAATTTTCAGAAGTTTTTAGGCGTGGTTTTAAAAGTTGGTTTCAAGCACGCTATGATGAGTTATTCGAATAAGCATAGTAGAGAACGAATATAAAATACATTTTTTTACTTGATATTTTCCATCAGAGTCTGTTGATTCCCCTATTCCCACTAGAAATAGACAATAAGTGAGAGGCTAGGAATATAGTAGATATCTCAAGTGTCCGGCTTAGGAATCCAAAATTCAATGATTTGGTATACAGAACCCCCTCAAAATTTCATTCTCGGGCCACACTTTTCTGTGAATTCGCTCAATTTGCTGAAGTCCATGTTGAGTTGAAATTGCTGACTTGAGAGAAAAAGTCTACCAAAAAACATCCTGTTGGGGCACTTACCGCAGTATTGCTCCTATTTTTCATATTATATCTTCTGAGTAATCGCGAAGCAACTGAAATCTCTCCTTCAGATGGTGGCTAAAAATAACGAAATATCAAATTCAGTTACCTGAACTGTTACAGAGTGTACCAGAAACATGAAATGCAGATAAATTAACATAATTATATAGTATAGTTGTTCTGAATATGACTGGAATATTCTGAAATCCGAACCAGATGAGTCGGCTTTGATTTTTTATAGTTGCTGCTCATACAGGGTGTTTATAAATATTATATACAGTCTATGGTGGAAGGAGGTAATTCCGTAACTTGAGTTCTTGTCCTAATTGGATTCCTTTTCAAGATACAGGGTGGATGGAAACTATTCGAGGAGAATTACAATCTGATTCAATCCCAAGTATTCATATAGGGACTCGGAAAGCGTATATCACCCTGGGGTCCCTGGGACAAAACTAGGCAATTTATTGAAAAGTCAGGAATTTACGAAATTGTTTGTAATGGATTGTGGAGAACTATATATGCCAAACTAGGCGACCCATTGAAACAAGGTTCAAAGAACACATCGCACAACTGAAATATATACCAAGTAGGTACTAATAAATGTCACTGATGCCACGATCAAAACACCCACATCAATAACAATAAATTGGTCAAAAAGGTAATGATTAGATTCATATGGAAGCCTAGAAATGGTTTGGAATAGTATTAGAGAAGCATGAATAACATAGCTAATTTCATAAAGCAGTCTGTATAAAGTTTAGTGATTTTGGAAGTACACCTATTAACAACACTCTAAAATAGGATAATTATTATCTAGTTTTAATCTTCTTATTGTCTTATTCTGAATATGCTAACAACGCAACACTCTTCGTGACGACTCGTTATTAAATCGGTTTGGTTAGGGGTAAAGCAGTGTCTTGCTATGGAGAAATAAAATGGGCAACAGAATAAGCCTAATAATAACATACCTGATCTCCCATTCCGGTTATTATTGGGGTGTTCCAATAGGCAGCTAGTCTGGCAACTGGCTCTAAGGCAAACAGACAGGCCGGACCGACGAAAGCTATCACGTCAGATATGAAGTGCATATCTGCTGCTAGACCAGGTGCTAGAGACCCACTACAAGATGGGTAGCTGGAAATAATGCTGGAATTGTAGCAACAATGGATAGAAGTATGTCATTCTTTATTTTCAAATTAAACAAATAACATTACCCAGACAGCACAGAATATTCTATGAATATTCTGACAACGTTCAAATATACTTATTTCAGAATACTGCCATAGCATGCTCACAGAATGATCATAGAATATTCCCATTCTGCAAAGAATATTCTATGAACATTCACATCGATTCTCGATATTCTCAGAATATTCAAGAAGATATTAATTCATTGGACAGATATAGGGTGATCAGAATTCTTGAATCTTGAATCACCCTATATTTGTTTCAGTGAAATAACAGTAGATAGTAGATAAAAAATTATGATAGGGACATGTGAGTCATTTTGACCAATAATGAATAGTTTCGACACAAAAAAATCCTAATGTTGAAAAATCTCGATTTTGAACACCCTATACCTCTGTTATCATTTCTGCTAGACTCCAAAAGTGTGATATACAGGGTGTTTCAGTTTTTTGTAGCAGGACTTTAACAGCTTGAAGAAGACAGTTTTTTAAGATGAAAATCTCATACAAACATATATGCGTGGGAGCTTCGTTTCCGATTTACAGGGTGTCAAACTTTTAGATTTTTTTTATGTTCTTTGAATTTTCTCCTACAATTTTCGGAATAATTGATTGAAATTTGGTACCCCTAATACACTTCAAAAACTCAATATCTGAGGCTATTGAGCTTTTTTGAATACCTACAGGGTGATAGACTTTCAGGGGTCGTACCCAATTTAACCCTGTAGAACTTTTGCGTGCTGCCTATGCTTTCAATCGGACATAGATTCAGATTGTCTCTGTAATTTGGAAACTTTTTGCCCTATGTATGTTTTTCGAAAACTATGGATTTCGAGATAAACAAAAGTGGAGTCCGAACCACTACTATGGGTACTGATAAAATTAGAATTGCCGTTCACGAGATTAAATTATTAATCACAACACCTCAACCGTCAGAAGCGACAGTCTAGCGATGTATAGCGCCTAGACCGTGTATCATACAGTCCCTGATATCGAAAGTTTAACCAGTTTCAATTATACAGGGTGTCCTAGAATTTTCTACAATACAATTTCAGATTTTGCAATCCAGTTAGAGAAGTTGTTTTAAAATAAAAACATTTTTTCTTTGGTTTTCCTAGTTTCAATTATAATGGTGTTCAAAAAATTCAATCTAATTTTGCAACTAACTGTATTTCATTTGGTATGGAAGCTTTCGGTCATTCTATTTTCCAATAAAATGTTTGAGAAATGTCAAATAAGTGTGTTTGAGAAATAACGGTTTTATTACAAGTAATTTATTTATGGCATTTATCTCGAGATCCATACAGTTTTCGAAAAATTTACATAAGGGCAAAAAATTGAAAGCACAATCTGAATCTATGGCCCATTGAAAGCAGAGTCGGCACGCAAAAAAGTTCTACAGGGTTAAATTGTGTACGACCCCTGAAAGTATATCACCCTGTAGGTATTCAAGAACGCTCAATAGCCTCAAATATTAAGTTTTTGAAGTGTATTAGGTGTACCAAATTCCAATCAATTATTCCGAAAATTGTAGGAGAAAATTCGAAAAACATAAAAAAATCTGAAACTTTGACACCCTGTACATCGGAAACGAAGCTTCCACGCATATGTGTTTGTATGAGATTTTCATCTTGAAAAAATATCTTCTTCAAGCTGTTAAAGTCCTACTACAAAAAACTGAAACACCCTGTATATTGATGAAATCAGCTCTTCAGGGACAACCTCAAAATGCGAGAATATATAGGGTATCCCATTCAAAAAACCTATCATCAGCCCATATCTTGGAATGCGAACATTCTATAGAAATGAAAATAATTTTAGATGACAGTTCTAATGAAACCCAATAACTATGTTACCTGACGGTTTGGCTAATATCGAAGGAGAACACATTCTATAGAAGAGAAGAGTCAATATATTGACTCACCCTGTTGAGGACCAGAACAATCTAACTTGTTAATATATCTGTTAGATACCTACTTGAAAGCTACATTTGGAACATTGAAAAAATCCTGATTTATCGATGATTCGCACTAAACTATAGGGAAAATGGCTCTCGATGAAAATCGCTGAATTTTTGGTATGTTGCAGACTTTGATATACGAACAAACGAACCTCAAAAAATTGACAGTTTTTCCGATATAGACCTTCAAATGTCATTTTTTTCACAAAAAAAAGTATCTGAAAATTGTTGAATTTTTGGCATGTTGTAGATAGGAATGAACTGATGAAAAAATCCAATTGACCTAACCTCCAAGAATTGACAGTTTTCTCGATATTGACCTCCAAGTGTAATTTTTTCAAGTAAAAAAAATCTCTGAAAATGGCTGAATTTCTGGTATGTTGTAGATAGGAATGAACTGATGAAAAAATCCAATTGACCTAACCTCAAAAAATTGACAGTTTTTCGATATTGACCTCCAAGTGTACGAATGGAAAATAAGATGAATGGAACAATAATCAATAATATAGTTTGATTAATTGGTATTTGGCCTTTCATTCTTCTTAAAACAAATCTTCTTCATAATATGATACATGCACAGGTGAAGAAAACCGGAGAGGAGATGTAATTAAACAAATATTATTCAAAAGATGGTTATAGTCTTTCCGAAATAAATGGGGTTGTAGGTATACACTCTAGTCGAATTTATGCCATATATCTATTTTATTTTGATCATTCCACCTATTATAAAATTCGATACACCCCAAATATATTTTTTTTTAATAATCAGCACCTCTCAGCAACAATATATAGCCGCCGATGACGTGACATTGACATACCGATATACCGATTAGCACTTTTAGATTTTTATTGCTCAACAACCAATGAGAATATTTCCAAATTCTTCATAGAATAAATGATTTGTTTCCATAGTAGGAGTGAAGGGTTGTGTACTAAAGTATACACAATACCTCGCACAATACATAAATCGTATCGTATAGTATAATTGCAATGGATTGATCACGGTATATGACATCATCACGCGTTGTCCCACAATTTTCATGTATGAAATATCGTGAATTTCAATGATTGTTTACGATATGTAAAGAGATCTGAAGAGAGAACGGTCTGCGACAGTGAACAAGAAATGTCTATATTTTGAGGTTAGGTCAATTGGATTTTTTCATCAGTTCATTCCTATCTACAACATGCCAAAAATTCAACCATTTTCAAATACTTTTTTTTCTCGAAACAATGACATTTTGAGGTCAATATCGGAAAAACTGTCAATTTTTTGAGGTTAGTTCAATGGAAGATCTGTTCAGTATATAAAAGTCTGCAACATACCAAAAATTCAGCGATTTTCATCGAGAGCCATTTTCCCCATAGTTTAGTGCGGGGTCCTTTAAAGTTATCGTAGTTCATTGCCCGGAAAGTTTGATTTCAGCCCCCTTGGAAATTTGTCTGTCGACACCCATGTTGGACGGACTCGGACCCGAAATTTAACCGAATTACTCCACTCGAAATTACATAAAATGTTTAGTGTAGTGTTTAGTTTAGTCCCATTCATCGATTCTCTGAAATATGTAAATTCCCCTTGACATTTATATTAAGTATAGAACTGCGACACTTCGTGATCGTGACATTGGAGGATGTTTCCTATACCTATATACACCTCTCTATACCCTGCTCTACCCCTCGGATGTCTGATTGCAAATTATATGTTGGTATATGGCGGGTACAGCTGAATACAAGATACAAGTGAATTTAGTGAATTACTAATTAATCAACATCAACATTACGCGTTTCTATCTGAATTACCATTCAGGATACGGACAAGGCTTTTCATTACAACAAAAACGAAGAAAAAGTATTATTCCCTGCGTTATACCACATCTCGAGAAATCTACATGATCATATACAAAAAAGTCGAAAAATCAGTATGTATTTTGATCCATAATCATCACCAGTCTTTGAAACGTACCGTCTCACGTTTTTACGTCCCAGGAACGTATGAAAGACGTTCTCAAATGAGTATACATACAGGGTGTGTCATGACAAGCTTACACTATCTCTATATCGAGAATCAGTCGGGAGAAATCCATGAAAATATGCGTACTTGTATTTTAGAATACGCTCTCTTCATTTAAAATATTTTCAGAAATTCAGTGTTGCCGCTTCTATCAAAAAGTAGCGCCAACTTTGTTATTTCGAATGAAATACCCTGTATTTTATTGCATTTTTAAATTCTCCCTTAAGAGCTGATTTCATTGATATATCACACTTGGGGTCTATCGGAAATGATTACAGAGATATAGGGTGTTCAAAATCGAGATTTTTCAACTTCAAGATTTGTTCGTGTCGAAACTATTCATTATCGGCCAAAATGGCTCACATATCCCTATCTCAACTTTTGATTTACTATTTAATAATATTTAATCGGAGCAGATACAGGGTGATCAGAATTCTGAATCTTGAGCCCTTGCCTTAGGTGCCTTTTGTGGTAAAAGATCGGGACTTTCATTGTACCTATAAGAGTCCCTTGTAGCCATATTAATAATTTTACCAGTTGCTCAATGATTAGGGGTGGGAAAATTTATCGATATATCGATACAAAATAATCGATTTATCGATAATACGGATAATGCCAATTTATCAATAATATATATCGATGTGTTGATCATATATTGATCATACCGATAATATTGATAATACCGATAATATTGATAATATCGATAATTATCGATGAGTATCGAAATATAATTTCCGATTATTTTTGAAGATGTTCGGAATTCCTGTTGTTTCGATATTGCGAAGTCACACTTATTGAGCTCCATCGACAGGGAATGGATCTTTTCATAAAATGCTCATTCATTGAAGGTTGAGTACGTTCTTCATAAAAAAACAGACATTATAATATTGAAAAGGAATATTCTCAGATATAATTATGAACACAAAAAAATAGATATATACAGTGTGACCCACTTCTAATGGAAACACCCCTGTATCTTACGTAATCGTTGGGTAAGGATCCTGAAATTTGCTGGAGCGTGAGATTCACCAAAAATGCACTCTATGACCAAGTGGGGTCATCTTCAGTGATATACACTGCTTGCCAACAGCCATGAAACCACCGCAATTTCCAGAAAATGATATTAGGAGTCAAAATAGATCGAAAATCGAAAATTTTCAGTTCTGAAAAATTTAATCTTGTCGCACTTTTTACGGAAGCACTCCCTCATATCTTACGTGATTGACTTTATCTTTGGATTTTCCCTTCCTCCTGCAAATTTCAGAACCGTACCTCAATAATTACGTGAGATACGGGGGTCCTTCCATGAGAAGTGAGACAAAATTTAATTCTTCTGAACTGAAAATTTTCTAGGAATACTATGAATAGATAGTGAATTATTGGGCATCCTGATTCTGAATTCAAAGTTATTCTCAACCTTTTTTGACTCCTAATATCATTTTCCGGAAATTGGGGTGGTTCCGTGGCTGTTGGCGACCAGTGTATATCACTGAAGATGACCCCACTTCGCTATATAGTGCATTTTTGGTATATCCCTCGCTCCAGCAAAATTCACGATCCTTACCAAACGATTACGTAAGATATAGGGTTGTTTCCATTAGAAGTGGGTCACACTGCATACAGGGTGTTTCTTAACTACGTGTAGAAAATTCAGGAGCAGGTATTGCTGACGTCAAAATAAGAAGAAAAGTTCGTATAAATATATATGTCCGAAAGTTATTCGTTTCTGAGATACAGATAGTGTCTAAGTTGAATTCTTATTTTTGTTTCTTGCTAATAAATTTCAAAATAATTATGATACTGGAATAAAATTTGGTATCTACCCCCACATAAACTAACATAACCAAACCAAATTTTATTCCAATATCAACATCATTTTGAAGTTTATTGACAAAAAACAAAAATAAGAATTTAACTTTGACACTCTGTATCTCAGAAACGGATAACATTCGGACATTTATGTTTATACGAACCTGAATTTTCTACACGTACTTAAGAAACACCCTGTATATATATCCATTTTTTTTTGTTCATCTGAGAATATTCCTCTTCAAAATATGTACCTTGAAAAAATTTTGGTAAATGAAAAGGGGATATAGCTCAGTGGTAGAGCATTCGACTGCAGATCGAGAGGTCCCCGGTTCAAACCCGGGTGTCCCCTACTTTTTTTATTTTATTCTCCCATTTGTTACAATAGTCGGTTATTAGGTGGTCTAGAAATTCATTTCTCCATTCATTTTGATGGTGGAAATTCCGAGGAAAATCTGATAATCCCTGTTCCATACTGATGAGCATGCATGGCATTAAAATTCAACGCAACCGATAGACGGAAAGAGAAACCTGTTGTTAAAACTCTGGAACAAAATGGGACTATAATATATTTATTGGATTATCCACCATCACCAGAAAGGTTTCATTTCATACGAATGACGAAGAATTACATGAACTCTGTAATTTTATTCGGAATTATGCCGTATGCGTCATCTCTGATGCTTTGCCCGGTCCCTATTCATGATGCATTGAAATGCGGATGAACAGAATACTGAATACATTTGTAAAGATATTTGAATAACAACTGTTGACTGAAATTCAGACTCGGAAAATACACAGAAATTCACATAAGCAAGTCGAAATGGAAAATGAATGTATATATAGATATAGTTTACCGTACTATAGTGGATTAAACTAGAAAATATTCAAAAAAGGGCAATTCGTCTCGTGGGTGATGCCTCGCTCACAAAATCACTCACTTCTCTGGAACACCGTATAGAAAAGTTGGCGATCTGGCTCTATTTTATAAGTTTTTTCATGGACGCGATGCTCTTCTGAAATTTCAACAATTGTTCCTTCCTCCCTTGACAGTCCCCGCGAGATTAATCCGTCGAGTTGAGGCTTCGCACCCCTTCGTGGTCACTTTGGAGATCTGCAGAACATCTCTTTCCAAAGGCTCGTTCATCCAACGAACAGCGAGGCTCTGGAACACATTCCAATAGAGGTGTTTCACGAGGCATATAACCTCCAGAAATTTAAGAAGAACACCAATTCCTACCTCATTTTCCTTGGTTCTCACGATGTTCTCTGAACATTACAGGATATCCCTTTTCGTGGGAACCAGAACATGAAAAAAATACAAATCCCTATTGTATTTTTCAATAAAATGGGATACAAAAATTCCTCTAGATTTCTGGCATTTTCCCTCCTTGTCTGTATATGATGTATATACTATAGATAAAAATGATGGTATAGGTATATTATTCAATAATCAAATCATGTTTTGCCCCAAAGTGTCACTTCGCTTAAAATTTCATTGTTTGAAAAAGAAGTAGAAGAAGAATAAAGGAATATGTTGAAAAAGTACAATTTCACTTAGGTATCTATTTTTGGACGTTTCAGGAACGAATCTGATCCCGTTTTCACCATAAAAATGCAAAATAATCCTTGAGATTGTGAGATTGGTCTTGTTTTTTTATTTTGGCATGTATATCAGTGGCAGAAGTTGTAAAATTATGTACGTATTATTTTGAATTGACTCGGCCATTACTCGATGGAAATCCATGCAAATGTAAAAACTTCACAATTAAACGATGAAATTTTTACAAAATTCTTAATCACAGGTGAAATACTGGTACAATGAAAAAAAAATGTTTTGTACAGTTGAAAGGTAATTTAGTAGCGTTTGGAGAATCAAAACCTGGTTGAGGAGCACCATCTTGTCTGAAGATCGACTCAATGGCCTCGCAATGATGAGTGTACATAGGCAACATTTTTTCAAAAAACAAAGTGACCAACGAATTCGCAAAGAACCCTAGAAGATTAGTTTCCAATTGATATTCTATATAAATTTTTTCCGTGTTTCAATTTTTCTCATGAAACTTTCCTAATTTAATTTTCTTCTTTAGTTTTTTTATGGTGCCCCTCCCGCCTAGCTTTCCGGCTGGCTTGGGAATAACAGTGTATATCAGGTTCAGTTTCTTAACTTCACTCAGTTATGAAAAGTGTCAATCTGTATGTCTGTATTAGAGAAAAATATGTACTCATGATAATTAATTCGTGATAAAGCGAATTGAATGATTATGAAAAGGAATATTCTCAGTTAAATTATGAACATGAAAAAATGGATATATTTATATATAAAGAAATACAATTAGAATTCACATTCTCTATGTGATCAAAATATCAATTCTTTCCCGGTTTCTTCAACAGAAAGCAACTACTTTCCTCTTTCCTGGCTATATGCCACGACGAACATTGAATTATACCTATAGATATATCTATTGAACACACACGATAAGAATTTGAACACAAAATCTTCTGAAGTTGAGAATTGGCATCCTCCTTCAGATAAAAATATGTATATGCACATAACATCATTCTATATATATAACAGACAACAACTACTTGGCTATTTGCCACGTCGAACATTGAATTATATCTGTTGAACATCCAAAACGAGAGCATAAAAATGAAAAATCCTTTGAAATTGATCTGATAAATACTATGATGTATTTTGATATAAAAATATAACTTAAAGTAGTTGTTTTCTGTTGAATAGTTCGAGAAAGAATTGATATTTTGATCACATAGAGAATGTGAATTCTCAATGTATATCTTTATTATTTATATAATTTATCTGAGAATATTCCTTTTCAATAATTTCACCCAATCATCAAGTGGTTCAAACTTGAACGGTGGAAACTTGTTATTTTTATTGACCTTCAATCGCAGATTCGTGATTAGGATTTCTTAATTCAGAATTTTTTTCACGTCCTGTATGATGAATAACAATTTGTCATACATCCCAAAAACAAAAATTGAATGATACTTATTTACACCCGACTGCAAATTTTCTAATTCAAAAACCGTACTGTATAAGGTTTCCGGTTCAAGTTCATAGTATAGAATAATGATTTATCGACCGAGTACCATAAGTTAGGTGGTGATAGAGGATATTCATGATGTCGATGTCCATATCGAATATAGTGTCACATACGATCAAGAGAGGAAACGGAAAAGGACAAGGACAACTGAAGGATTCCTTTCTCGATGAATCCCAAATCTCCAATGTAATCTTGGATATGTTTCGGAGTTCCAGTAGATTGCATTCGATCCTCTCTATTGAATGATCGGAATATACAGAACTTTCCGGTCAACAAGTGTAGAGTGAACAATCAGAGATGCTGAATGAAATTTACCTATACCAACATTCTTTCAAACCTCCATACGAAACAAATCATTGTCATCGTAATATAAGACTATGGAGTTAAATAATTGTTTGAAACATACCAAAAATAGGAATCCATATTTCAGACAAAAACAGGTTATCTCTAAACAAAAAATTAATATCAAAGGAAAGAAGGATAGCTCAAAGTCACCTACACACTCTTTGATGATGTAACAATTATTCAAGGGTACCTATACATGTTTCGGACTTCGAAAAGTCCACTGTTGGGTCTTGAAATTTTGAATAAAATAGAATGAATGAGCTCTCAGGACACGGGGTCCTTAATTTTTATGAAAATCCGTTGTTTCATTATAAATTTTTGAAAATTTTTACAAATTTCAATGAGATTATGAATGAAGATTGACTTTTCTAAGTCCGAAACATAACCGAACAATAATTTTTGAGAAACCAATAGACAAAAATACACTTTTCATTAATATATCAATACAATGAATCCAAATTTAAAATTCATTTCTATTATTTTTATCAATTTTTAATACACGTTTCCGACTGAAATCACCTTTCATAATGAATCAGCTCACCCTTATAAACATATAATATATGGTCCTTATTTCAATGTCCTCTCACAGAAAATTTTTAATAAAGAACTAAATATCATGAAACAGATTGCAGTCAACCGTGGATATTACTATAGATAAAACGTTGAATTGATATCCTTTCCAAGAAACTCCGTGAAAAAGCAATTCAAGAAGTTTATCCTATCCTATCAGAAACAATAATCGAAATTATATCTAATATATCTACAACTTTTACCTATTCATTTCGGATTTCAAATTAGCTTCATTCCTATTATACATCAACAAGACTTGGAAGTTGCTTACAGAACAAATAACACCGTTTAGTTCAAACGGATCTTAATACAAGAGAAATTGAGCTCATCTGAATCTGAGGAATATATACAGGGTGTCCCAAAATTGCTGGGACACAGAGCTACCACATGTAATAGAGGTCGAAATAAGTTGATTGGACCCAATTCATTTATAAACCAAAATGTACCGTTTGTCCGTGAGAGAAGTTCAAAGTTAACATAAAAAATTGTTATTTATTATACAAGGCAAAAAGATAGTAGACTTTAGCTCCAGGTTGTGTTGTCTCCCGAAGCGTAGCGGAGGGAGACAAATTACACTGAGCTAAAATCTGATATTTTTCCCGTGTGTATTACACTATTTTCTTCTGTGACAGGAAGAAGGTTGAATAAATATTGAGAAGATATCACATTACATTAAAATCATAAAATCATCGACGTGAAATTAGAAGTTATAACACCTGCGTTGCAGATATCTTTTTGCAGGCATATATTTATCATTCTTCTGAAGTAATCAGTCTAATCTTGTGATTTGATTTTGAAAAATAGCGAATTTAGTGGTTGTTTAGTAGTTTTCGTGACCGCGAAGTCGAATGGAGGATAAAAGAAAAAAACACATTTGTTCAAATTTGACGAAAGTGCCTTTGGAGAATTACTATCCTTTCAGTAATCGAAGAAACACAGAGGAAATCATCCTGATTCGGGAGCACACAAATATTTTTTCAATGATTCACGAATGAATCGCCCTGTACATCTACTGATTGTTATTTAATCTGTGTTATTTTCTCACCTTCTCTGCACCTTCGTCAATCTGATCCTGTGCTGCGCCATATACTTATCGTTGATCTCCTCGAGCGCCATGTCAGTTCAGGTGGCAGACCATCAACACCTCAACGTTGTAATGACGGTAAATCTCAACGATTCGGGAGGGACACGTATATTTTTTCAATGATTCATGAATAAATCACCGTGGACATCTACTGATAGTTATTTATTCTGTGTTATTTTCTCACCTTCTCTGCACCTTCGTCAATCTGATCCTGTGCTGCGCCATATACTTGTCGTTGATCTCCTCGAGTGCCATGTCTATGGCCGGGCCACACCTCTCCAGGTCGAAGGGGTAGTTGAGGTGGGAGGCCATCAGCACCCCCACGTTGTAATAACGGTAAGGCTCCTCGATGGGGGATGCACTCGGCGAAGTGACTCGCAGGAGTAATGTCCAGGCGACCGTCAGGCTTGGTAACAACGTGTTGGATGCGGTCATTCTGGAACGGAAAAGGATTTTCTTTTTCATGTTCTGGTTCCCACGAAAAGGGATATCCTGTTAATGTTCAGAGAATATCGTGAGAACCAAGGGAGATAAGGTAGGAATTGGTGTTATTCTTAAATTTCTGGAGGTTATATGCCTCGGGGAACACCTCCCTCGGCAATGTGTTCCAGAGCCTTGCTGTCCGTTGGATTTGGTATTTGGAAAGAAATGTTCTGCAGGTCTCCAAAGTGACCACGAAGGGGTGCGAAGACTCAACTCGACGGGTTAATCTCGCGGGGACTGCCAAGGGAGGAACACTTGTTGATATTTCAGAAGAGCATCGTCCATGAAAATATCTATAAAATAGAGCTAGATCGCCAACTTTTCTACGGTGTTCCAGAGGAGTGAGTGAGTTTGTAAGCGAGGTATCGCCCACGAGACGAATTGCTGTTTTTTGAACAGAATCCAAAAGTTTCAGGGTATGTTTGGGTGCTGCAATCCGAATATGGAAACAGTATTCCAGGACAGGTCGAATCTGTGCCATATAGATCATAAGCAGCTGACCGGAATTGAAATATCTCCTGGCCCGAAACAGAAAACCAAGTCTTTGGGATGCACTTTTAGCAATTGATCTCATGTCATTTGCCCAAGAAAGGTTGTAGCCGATAGTAATACCAAGCATCGAAATGGATGTCTTCAAAGGTAAGGTTACTCCTGGTGAGCTTATGTTGAGCACAGTGAGATCGGGTTTCCTAGAGAAAAAGCATGCTTGTGTTTTGTTTGCATTGAAATCTACCAAGTTATTGGATCCCCATTTGGGAATTGTTGCCATATTTATGTTGTCAACATTTCTCCCTCGTTCGTTTCTGATTTGTCTGGCTGCTATTGGAGCCCTGGAAGAGAAGGCGGTATGGAGGGTACTATCATCTGCGAAGCTGTGTACTGGACATGAAGTTGCTTCCAACAAATCGTTGATATGGAGTAGAAATAGTGTTGGTGCTAGAATTGATCCTTGCGGAACACCAGCATTTATGATAAGAGAGTCAGATGAAACTCCGTCGACCACTACAAGGAATATTGAAGTCGAAAAGGGCCACATTAATTTAATTCAGATCTCAAAGTTCGCGAATAGTAACTCCATAGACAAGAACAGAAAAGCGTGAATACAACATGAATGCAGGAGTAATATCCAGGAGTCGATCGTGAGGGTTGGTAACAAGGAGGATGCGGTCATTCTGGAACGAGAGAGGATTGCGAAATGTTGATGCTAGAGAATTGATCCTTGCGGAACACCAGCATTTAAGATAAAAGAGTCAGATGAAACTCCGTCGACCACTACAAGGAATATTGAAGTAGAAAAGGTATTTGCGAATAGTAATTCCATAGGCAAGAACAAAAAAGCCTGAATACAACATGAATGCAGGAGAAATATCCAGCAGTTGATCGTCAGGGTTATGGTAACAACAAGGTTCCGGTCATTCTAGAAGTGAAAAGGATTTTTTATCCTTCGTTTAATCGAATTCAGACCAGGAAAGAGTCCCTCATATCCTTATATCTATCATGAAACAAAAAATAGAAACAAAAACGGTATTGACGTTTTCGTTGCGAGCAGCCCTTCTGCCCCAAATATATCTCAGAAATAAATTCGGAGATGATTTATCTCATCAGTGATATTAATAAAATAAAGAAGTGTATTGAAGAAGATCGAGCGAAACAAATAAATATCAGAAACTTGAAAAGAATGATAATATTAATTTGGTGATGATGTCGATATAATCTCTAGTTCATGGACAATTTCGGTCTTTTGAACTTTGATTGGTCACCAGGGTCATAATCAACTGCATTTCAAATAATGTCCCGGAGCTCGTCAGGGTTGGTAACAAAGTGGATGCGGTCATTGTGGAACGGAATATGATTGCAAAATTTTGAAGTAGGAAAGGGCCAGTCAGATCTCAAAGAGCCCGAAAACCTATCAATTATTCAGTAGGGAAATTTCCTTTGGGCCATTTTTTAGTTGTTTACTTCATTTTCTGAGTGTTCAGAATATACGATGTCTTATAAAGTGTAATCGCTATTGCAACAACTGACCAGCAAAATATAGGAGACGAGGATTCTTAACAAGGCGGCAAGACGCTGCGGCCGTATTATAAAGAACGCGTCTCGACGTCGTTACGTTACATTTTTTGTTCGTCGAGTGTACTGTTCGTGAAAGTTGGAATTTTATGTTTATAAACTAGCATAAAATAAAATGGTGAATTTATTATGTGCGCCATCGTAGTTTGGATAGAAAAAAAACAAGGTGGAAAGTTTGTAACCAAGTCAACCACCGTCGGACCCACTTTATACCATTGAACTCAATGTAAACTTACATTGAGTTCATTGCTTTATACTTTAATTTGTGTCTACGATACACAGAGATACGTTAATGCCATGGACGTATTTGTTTATACGTCCATAGTTAATGCACATGTTTACTCTAAAGCACCGCATGGCGTTACTCGAACCTCTTGAGACACCGTGATATTCTGATTTATAATCTCTTTATAATTTTTGTATTTCAATAGTTTGAAATATGAATCCGAAATAGTTATTTATTATACCAGTGAAAAATGTAGTAGATTTTAGCTCTTATTGGTTGTGTTGTGTGAAAAAAAAAATGTCCAGTGCATAATATACTATTTCTTTTTGGGACAGGACAAAGGGCATATTGATATTGAGAAGATATCACAAAAGTCGATATTTTGTCTATCTACCTTTATTTCTCTTCTCCAAACCTTTTCAATACAAAGTGACACTGAAAAGCTAGTGAATTTTTCTTTTAGGCTCTCTGACGCAGTGACATTTTGGAGCAAATCATCGGATTGATATTTTTTTTCCGTGACGGGAAAAAAGTTTGGCATTTCATCTCTGTTGACAGGTTATAAAATGTCACTTTTCATAAATAACTTTTTTCCCGTGGGAACAAAGGGAGTACTTTTTTCCTGGATATATATCACATATATATATACACAGTTGATGGCTTTTGTTGTGCTATAGTTCCGCCGAAAAATGAGTCAATAAAACCGTCTCCGAGAAATAAGAACTGCAAGTCCTTTTATCTTCTATTCGACTTCGCGGTTACGTATATTACTGAACAACCACTAAATTCGCAATTTTTTGAAATCAAATCACAGAATTAGACTGACAGAAGTGACATCAGATATTTGCCTACAACGCAGGTGTCCCTACTGTTGAAAACTTAAAATTTCATGTCGATAATTTTCAGATTTCAAAATAATGTAATATCTTCTCAATATTGATTCTTCCTTTCTTCTGCCACAGAAAAAAATTATGTATTATACACGGGAAATATATTAGATTTTAGCTCACGGTTTTTTGTCTCCCTCCGCTACGCGTCGGGAGACAACACAACCTGGAGCTAAAATCTACTACTTTTTTCCCTTGTATAATATATAACTAATATTTTATAGAGACGAGGAGAGAAAATCCCAAATACCTAATCTGGAATAATGAATGTACCACCTCCTTGATTAACCTACAGATAGTACCTATTGAGCATTGATGTTGAGTTGCTTGCAATTGCAAGTGTTGATTCATTCATATTATCACTAAATAAAGTTTCAAATCTGCATAGTATTGAATCGTTTTCTTCTTATCGTTTGCATGTGATCATGTGATATGTATGTCATTATTTTGCCGAACTAGTCCCTTCAAGCAAAATTGAACAGATTAGTACTGATGCAAAGACGTATTTCTTTTAAATTAACGATCAACAAAAACAAATTTTGAAATGATTTGAAAATCGAAAACATAAACTATGTAAATTTTTGCTGAAATTCTGCGACCAGAGTGACGACATGCTCGTACTAAGACGATTGCGGAACACGAAAACTGACATGCATATTGTGTGCTTTGTTTCCAGCAGAGCTGGTAAGTGAACAGAATAAGATTGGAAATTGATTGCAAGCCTACTGTGCACACAAATCAATCAAAATATACTGGGACAGTCAATCGGCTTAAAAGCAACTTCCAATAGTAGAGAGTAAAAAAAAACAACTTTCCTCAGTACTCAGTAGGTATAGTCCCACAGTGCCACAGATAGACCAAACAATTTCTGTCTGGTCCACAAAACTTGATAATCGCTATGTAAAAAAGGAGGTTATTTTTACTCCTAACCACTTCAGTATGATTTCGAAAATTTGAGCTCATATCAGAATGGGAAAAAGATTATATAAATAAAATAGATTGTTTTTACCCTCAACCCGTTCAGTATAGTATGAAATTTTGAGTTAGAATTTTTATTCAGCATCAAAACTTTATGCGATGTACAGTTTGTCTCCGTATATTTTCACCACTACCTACAGCTTTAATTATACGAGGTGGAAAAATCTTCGAATATGAAAATTGTAGGATCTCATATCTTTACTATCTTTTGGCTTTCCTTGAACGAACAGATGCGAATCGAAAAATGAAGAAAAATAGTCGAAATCAGTTTTCTTGAATGAAACACCCTGTATATTTCCAACTCTTTTTTTTTTCGTCGAGGTGTTTGAAATCTATTATGAATGTCATAATGGGTCTAATCCCCCATTAGACTTCAGGGTATAAATCATTCCAGAATTACGTCATTTGACAGGTTGCTGAGGGGCAAACATTGTATCTTGTCAAGATATGTCATATAAAACCAGAAAACATGGGATCGTTTTCCTTGGAATCCGAATTGGAACCAGAAAGAATCACATAATTGTGTTTGGTGAAACTGTTATTATATTGTAGATGTGGCAGGGATGGCCAGGGCAATGCTCATCAAAGGTAACCTCTAACAGATAGTTTGTGTGCCCCTCAAGAAACCATGTCAAAATCACGTGTTCTGGAATGCTCAATACACGGTGAAAAATCCTATTGAGTGAAGCTTTTTGAGTGGGTTTTTATGACAAATTACCATAGCAACGTAGGTATGTATTTTAGTGGAAATTGTGTTCTCGTGGGTACCCACCATATACGTATTAATAAACAATACGGATCATAACGGGTGCCAGGATGAAGCCAAAAATATGAAACAAATGAATATCCATAAGACTAGAGCTTAGCCATAGCACCAGTGCGAGAATATTGCGCCTGGTGCGCAGGTCGCTGGGCGCGAGAAATTGACTAGAGCCTAGCCATAGCACCAGTGCGAGAATATTGCGCCTGGTGCGCAGGTCGCATGAATAATGACTTCATCATACTTTTTTCTTGAAGAAGGAGAATTTTTCTTGAGGAAGGAAAATATTGTTTCTGCATAAAAAATGAGAAAACCTAACCTATCTATTTTATGAGTATATCTGTACTTGTTTCGTTGACCTGTGTAAAACTTGATGTTTATTAACACCAAATAAAATATTCTAGAAGGAGAATTTTTCTTGAGGAAGGAAAATATTGTTCCTGCATAAAAAATGAGAAAACCTAACCTATCTATTTTATGAGTATATCTGTACTTGTTTCGTTGACATGTTTGTGTAAAACTTGATGTTTATTAACACCAAATAAAATATTCTATTCTATTCTAACCTAACCTAACCGAACCTCACCTCTGGCCTAAACATTGAAAACCCCTAAATGAACCTATTTCCCATAGAGAATATTTTTTAGAAATCACTTGAGAACAAGAAAAAAATAAAAAAAAGATTAGCCTCGCACGGATTCGAACCCCGGCCCGCCGGCTTGGCATGTCGATGCTCTGCTTACTGAGCCAACCAGTTGCTTACGAGACGAAGTATGATGAAGTCATTTATGCGACCTGCGCACCAGGCGCAATATTCTCGCACTGGTGCTATGGCTAAGCTCTAATATCCATAAGGATTTGGTGGCATGATACGCATGCGCTATTATATTAGTCATCAAAGACATACGTTTCGGTGGACAATGACGTTTACTAGCCTTTCAATCAAAGCAGTATGTCCCTGATCGTTTCAAAAGGTCATGACATTCTGTTGTTTTTGTTTACGTTTCGCGGACATGTTTATTAGGTAGCGATTTTTCATCAGTGGTATCCATAGATTTCGATAAATTCAGTGATTTCAGGGTGTTTAAAAAGATATAATTGTTCATTTATTATCAGTGTTTATTGTTAGATTTCCAGTTGTTTCATGTGAAATGTACTTATCTAGGAATGCATCATATCAATTATGGTGCATTTATGCTATTCCTGATTTTTAAATTGAACATAGCGAGTACCTATACTGAGGCAATGGGATAATGAAAATGGGATCAACATATCCAAATGTAAGTATTAGCATTTGATATTCTCAAGGGTAATTTTGTAACACTTCATCATTTGAAAAACTTACCTACCAAGATAATGAAGACCTGTGGACAAAAATAAATAAATGATTCCATTCTTTCAGAATTTATATTTTCACTAGCATGTCCTGTATCATTCATAATCATTAAATCATCCTGAAATAATGAATTATATCCCGAAAATCCTAATAATAAAACATAAACATAGTCCATAAATGTCATGTCACTCATGTCAAAATATTCAAAATAATGAGTTAGGTTAGAATGAATGAGAATGATTGTCATTTGAACTTGCGTATTTGATCCATTTTGATCATGCGCAGTATCTCACTTTTCCTTATGGATAGTCATTTGTCTTCAAAAATCGGCTTCATGTTTCGCTATGGAAACAGATAGAGATTATCCGTATTGATTATTAATACGTATATGGTACCCACCAGCGTATGAAATCGGAAATTTTGATGACGTTTTAATGACAGAATAATATTTTGACGTCCTAAAATAGTGATTTTGTGCCACTTCAATTGGATAGAAATCAACAATTACCTAATAGGCTAAAAATCCATTGATGCCCTAACTGCATCTACTATATACCTAGAATGTCATACCACTACCTGGGCCAGTATAAGGCGTTATGGAAGGCTAAAATTTGAAATCTCTGGTACTGATACGCTTCAACAGGAAGATCAAATTACTAAGGTGCACGGATATACTGACTTTCATCAGAAATCCACGGAGGTTCGAAAAAGAGAATTAGGAGAAGGAATAGTAGATATTACGTGCACATGGCGTGTGCAGCAGGGGTCGGCAAAAAAGGCTCACTGAGGCCTACTTGCTAGGCGACCGCCTCCCATTTCTATACTACTACTGCCTACTAGTATGTAACCAAAATGTCACTTCATGAATTTTCACTATCAAAAACATAAAAGAGAAATTCATTCGATACAGTCAGGGGCACCTTGTTAGAGAACTGTTGAAGAATAAATGTTATAGGTAACTTAATTCTGTATATCGGTGTTCCTAATAAAAATGACAACTAATTGGAAAAGTTCATCACACAATTACAACGTTTTATGTTTTATGCTCGTATTTTGAAGTTCGGCACTTCGAGGGGTTAATTAAACGTTACTTCTCGCGATTGTATTTCAAGACGTAGCTTAACGGCGCCTTAAAAACTTTATGGACGAAAAATAACTAAGGACTACGGCGCAATGAATGGATTGGGAGGCTGAGATAACTTCGAGTTTATGAAGCATTATTTCAGTTTCAGGTTTATACATCTAGTTTTTGCTACTTCAACAGAGACGACAGTTAGTTACGAGATACCTAGTACCTACTTATTCGCTTTAGTAGGTATTCAAGTACTGGTACTTGATTTTAACAAAATAATGACTCGTTCATTCCTATCGACGAATAAAGAAATCAATCTTCATAAATTAAAAATAGTTCTGTCAGGCTCAATGTCTTGGTCCGATTAGTTTATTTATACAGTGTGATTCATGAGGAGTTTCACATAGCCAAAAATGATGAAAAGAAGACATCAAGACGAGTTGATGAATGTATATAAATCCGTAACTATAAGATCATGTGAAATTGCCATATAACTTTGACTACCCCCAAAGACGTGTCACCCTGTAGATTTAAAAAACCTTTATAAGAAGCTTGAAATGATGATCTTCTAGGAAGTATCAACCACATCAAATTTCTACTTGATTTCTTCATAAATGAGCGAGATATATTGATTAATAAAAAAAATAATTAAATTTCGACCCCCTGCAGCTCCGCTTCTGATCGAGATCGGACTCATGTTTATATTGATATTATATTTTTGATAGAAATTATCAGATATATCACCCATTTCAGTTTGTGCCTCTAAATCTGAATCACACAGTATATTTTATTTGGTATAATATGAAGAATTAAAAAATCTATTCCTTCAAAACTATGTGTTATAATATTAGATATAATCAAAATATGGGTTTATTTTAGGCGCCATGCAGCTGATAGTTTTGCCCCCCGGCTATTTCTAGCTACGCCACTGGATATAGAGTAGGTACCTATTTGATTTGCGATTTGTTATTATTGCGGCATCAGTTTATCCATAACGATATTTATATTGGGAAAACACAAGACTCAATCAAGGAAAACGTGATCAATATATAATGTAAACAACAAACACATTACCTACATGATCTAATAATACTTCCACTGTAGATAATATTTTCCATACCCTATGGCCTATGCCATACATAAATCTAACATCTTCAAAACCAATATAGGTAGTAATTTATCGACAAAGAATGTGAGCGATGCGATGTACCTTCATTTATATATCACTTGGAGCACACGACAGGAAATTTCTAAAATTTTCGAAGAACATCGTGCGTACCTAGAGAGGATAGGGAGCTCGTAAGTGTTAGCATTTTTTTGGAAGTTATATCGGCCATTTTTGACTTCTTTGGGAAGGGTATAGTGAATCTACGAAGCAAAAATGCGCCGCAGGCACAATTTTTTCCGCAACTTAGGTCGAATTAGAGTCGAATGTTGGGTTTTTCAACAGCAACAGATTCGAGTAACTTGTGAGGGTTGATAGCAAATACATATTTTTACCTACTAAGAAAACAAATTCAACAGTGGTGAACTATTGAGGTCTAATAATTGATCCTTAATATTATTATCTACTTGTAGAATTTCGAAATTATCATCTAAACTATGGTTTTCTTTTCTTCTAATATATATGGTTGGCGTATGTTGAATTTGTTTTTTTTTTCTTCAAAAAATTCATCTTATGTTCATGAATGCGCTGATTAAACTTATGACCTGTCTGGCCGATATATACCTTATAAAAACAAAGTAAATGTTGAATATACCTTTCGAAGTATAATTCTGAGGCATTATGTGAGTTTTCATTGCTCTGAATAAAGTAAACCAACATATATCAATTTTTCATAATTTTGATATAGTGCTGCACAAATTACGCAGTAATGAGTGTGAAACTCTAGAAAACAGTATAGCATGAAATATTGATGAACGTTCACGTCAACAACTACTGACACCTAAAAACAACTTTGTTTTTTACTAAGTCAATACAGCCTACTTGCAAAAAGTAAAGTAAAAGGATTATCTATGAATTAAGGCATTAATAATGAAATAAAACGTGAACTAGCATATATTTTCGGAAAACTTAAGAAGAAATGAATTGAAATGTGAAGGAGTATACAGGGTGTCTCATTTGAAAAAAAAATCGTTATAATTTCTTGAAATTAGAGTTTGCGGAAATTAAATAAGTACGCCACTGTATTATGCGTGAAAAGTTATACAAAGTTCCGTTTTCATCCTACCGATAAATTGGAAAGTAACCAAGATACGGGAGGTGCTCAAAAAGTGAATATTTTCAATTTCACCCTGTATCTAAAGCGGGCATATTGTTCGTTTCACAAAAAATTAGGAGGAGAACGTGAAAACCGCAACTCTCTATCTCCAAAGACAACTGAGATATCCCGTAATCGAAAACTGGACACACTGTACATGTAGTTTCTGAATTATTGTTCATAAAAAAAACCTATATGCTGTTATGAAACACTTGTATCTTCTTTTCAAAAGAAGATATTGCCATTTATCAACAACCATTGGGTTGGGAAGGTATCACGCTTCAATTTAAAACATAATGAAGTTTGGTTATTCAATCACTCACTTTTGCCACATTACAGGGTGTTAAGAAGTGAAGGGTGAAATAGTTACTTTTGTTTTTTTCTGTATAATGATCATAATCCTAAGAACTATAATTCCGGCTGATATTTCTTAACATGTATCTACGTTATGGTAGAAATTTCACAAAAAATCGGACAAAAATTAAAAAAATTAACGGACGATCAATTTGACAACATTTTTTTCTGGCCGGATTGTTTTGTCGGTGAATGTATTATAACACAGTAGTTGACTTACTTGCAGTACAATTTTTTATTTGAAGAAAATCACCAGCCGTCCGAATTTCACTGGGTTACCAGGCCAACTGGGATGTCTAGGAGACCCGACAAGCGCCAAAGTTCCACTGACCCACTGTTCCTCGAGATCCACGACCACTTGCTGCGCCAACACGTGTTGAACGTGTCGCTTGACAGGCGCTTTCCCGCTTCTCCAGAGCTTTCCCGCTTCTCCAGAGCTTTCCCGCTTCTCCGGCTTTTCCCTTTCGTGCCCGATCCGACGCTTTCGCCGATCGGGATTTCGCGTGCCCTTTGTTTTCGACCGCAGGCAATACCAAGTTCAGGGATCCCATGACGACATGATGCTGTGGTGGGATCAGATAATAATATGATCCCTTTCAGGGTGCGAATAATCGATACTTATTGCAAAAACGTCCAGACAGCACCAGATATTCCATAAATCTCCCTGTCATATTCATTTTGGTCTATCTGAATATTCTAGGAATGATCTGAGCCAATTTAGAATGAAGAAGAATAAATTTCGATAAATAATCAAGAAACATAGGTCAAATTCGATGCGCGCTCGTAAAAAGTAGATCTTTCCATTCATTTTTTTCCGCTCTTCTCAGATCAAAATCAAGAGATGACGTCCTGTATCTCAGTTATGAAAGGTGCAGGTAGACCCATCAGTGTGGGGTGATTTGGAACCATCAAAGTTACCTCTATATTATACAGGTATCGTAGTATATTTAAATCTCAAACATCCTCTGTATATATGCATATCTGAAGAAAATTTCAAACCCGAATAGGTAACCAACGTAGGCGATCCATAACTTACAGTGGCGAGGTGATATAAATCAGGAGGGGTGAAAGAACTTACAGTCACAACTCCACCAGATAAACAATTTAGTCCAATAAATAAAGGGAAAAAGTTAACATTAATTACGCACTATTTTCATCTTCCGGTTGGAAGTAGCTTTTGGTGCCTCATTGAACTTGAGACAAAGTTTGACTGGAAAACGCGTGCAATGGCGGAGAAAATGGCCCCAAAAGACCAGAAAAATAGGTTTTCAGCCAATATCTCATAAAATATGGCAGTTAGAGATTTACGGTTCAGATAAAAATTGAAGTTCAGTTAATTTTCTACAAAAATGGTCCTTATCATTTTTCTCGCAAATTTGCCCGGTTTCGAGAAAAACGGCACGAAGCGCACCTCGAATAATGAGCTTCTGTTGTATGCCGGAGAGCACAGTCCGTGTATTTACACATCGGCGGGGGGACAGATTATTCAATAACTTTGTTGAAAATGCATATTTTCTCATGATTCAAAGTTCATGTGAAAGAGGAATTCTGCTGCTATCATAACCTGCGAATTGAGTCACGCTTGACTCTTTTGGCCATATCGGAAAATGGGTCAAACTTTCTGCTCCCGGTCAATTTTGACCTCGCCAGGAATTTGTTCCTATTTTTTTTGTATTGCACTAATTTACTCAAAATTCTCTTGATTATGGGTCCTCATAAGGTCCTTTGTCATCCCTGGAATTTGTATACCCTAATTTTTATTAATTTTCATTTAATCTTTGTTTATTGAATCCCAATTTTTTGCTGTTTTTGGAGCGCGGGGAAATTTTGTGAACAACCATCAATTAAAATTGTATACATGATCCGATTGGTTTCTATGATACATCATTTGAAAGCTAAGAAGGTCTAATTTTCGATTGTGCAATTACTTTTTCAGACGAAGTCCTCCATTTTTCAATAAAATTAGAAAAAGCAGGGTCAAGGAAAAAACGCACTTTTTTTTTTCGGTGGTTTTTTTCTCCGTGCTCTTTATTTCTAACATTTCAACACCTTAACTAGTGTAACGGGGGAAATCCCACCTTTCCATCGATGTATATATAAGTCATACCTTTGATATCCCGGGTCGTCTGCTACAAACCATGCAGCCACGCAGGGTATGATAGCAGCAGAATTCCTCTTTCACATGAACTTTGAATCATGAGAAAATATGCATTTTAATAAAGTTATTGAATAATTTGTCCCCACGTCGATGTGTAAATACACGGACTGTGCTCTCCGGCATACAACCATTTGATACAACACAGAAGCTCATTATTCGAGGTGCGCTTCGTGCCGTTTTTCTCGGAACCGGGCAAATTTTCGAGAAAATGATGAGGATCATTTTTGTAGAAAATTAATTGAACTTCAATTTTTATCTGAACCGTAAATCTCTAACTGCCATATTTTAGGAGATATTGGTTGAAAACCTATTTTCCTGGTATTTTGGGGCCATTTTCTCCGCCATCGCACGCGTTTTCCAGTCAAACTTTGTCTCATGTTTAATGAGTTACCAAAAGCTACTTCCAACCGGAAGATGGAAATAGTGCGTAATTTACGTTAACTTTGCCTTTTTTCCTCCTTCATTTATTGGACTAATTTGATAATGACCAACGGTCATGGACATAAGGACATGTTTCGAAGGATTAATACTTCATCATCAGCAAATTTATAAAAAGAAAATCTGTAAGAAGAAACAACGCTTATGTTAGTTTCAAGTATTTATTAGGAAATCTAAATGTACCTACTATTATTGGTGGAGAAAGATTACTCAAAAAAAAAAACATGAAAAAACTGATTTTGTACCTTATGCTGATGTTCAGGAATGATATCAGTTTTACAGGAGAAAGTGTATTCGACATACATCCCAGCCAACCATCGTGTGACATCAACATCTGTGTGATGTAACAACCTTGCATGAATACAATATCTCGTTAACACATCTTATCGACGTAGATTCGATATCAACGTCGCAAGGTGACATCGCGACCAGGAAACTATGTAATGTGGCAGAGACTTCTTCAAACTACATCTCTTCGACGTTAAACAAATAATTCACATTGATATCCTCATGAGATATCTTTGTGACCTGTGAGTGTGAGGCAGACATGCGCAAAACGAACGCACACGCCATGTTGAGCTGTGCATGGCCATGTCAGTCAGTGAATGAGTCCGACTCCGTACAGACTATTTCCTTCCAAATTCTCTGTTGAAATATCTGAGATGATTTATAGCACACATATTATTATAGCAGTTTCAAATTGGAGGTATACAATCATTTAAGAACGACGGTCGTGAGTTCAATCACAATAGGTAATATTGTGATTACCTCTGAGATAGGACTATTGCAATCTAAAACAAGGTGGATGAAAGGTCCCAAGATAATGTAAGTGTATTTGATATGTATCATTTATGAATAATGTGTATTTGTATTGTATTGCTATATATGTGTCATGTTTTACTTCAAGATTACTAATTAGGGTGATTGTCATGATAAGTTTTGTATCATCTGTTTTTACTTTCGGAAAATAAACAGTTTCTTCGTAAAGTCGAATGATTATTATTATTATATATCCCACGAATATCACAGCAGGTACGGCGACCACATCATCGATGTCGCAGTGTGATGTATTTGTAATATGAAATGTACACTTGTATGTGACCTGGTGGTGATTTTGCATGTGATGTCGCATTTTCATGTCTGAACGACGTCACAGTGATGTTGCTTGAGTCGGACATTTTCACATCGCCACGTTGTATCGGTAGCATGTTTGTGACTTCAAATGCGATATCGCATGTCACAAAGTGATGTAGCGTATACATCACTTATACATCTCATGGTTGGCTGGGATAATGCCTACGCATTTTTGGAACGATGGAAATTCACATGCTACGAGAGCCAAAGTAATTTTCAGCAACAGTTCTCCTCAAATGTGTGTGGGGTTGGCTGCTTTTCAACGGAGATTGCTTGACATTGCATTAAAAGTAATCTCTGTGACATTACCGTTCTACTTCAGTAGTGTAGAATAATTGTAATTTTAAGGCACATTCCAGTGTCTGGAAATTTTATTTCCTACGAGATGAGTAATTTTCCCTATGATTCCAGAATAATGTCGTGCATGAAATGGGAAATAGTTACGTGAAAGTGTTAATAAATATATACAGTGTGACAAAGATATAATAAGAGATTGCACAGCTTGGGGGGAACTTTTCAAATAACTGTCCTGATTGTTCACAGATTCTGATAGCTTTTTTCATTTGAAATTCAGTCATCAAAGTAGTTTGACTGTGTTTCGACCTATTTTTAACCATCATCAGTTTTTTTTCGAAACTCCAAAGAGGAATAGCATGAGTTCCACTTGTTCCTGATTATTCAGTGTCAAACATGATGATGGAGTAGGTATGGTTATTCAATACTGAAAAGTAAAAATAAAATTCCATAAATTATTGAATGCAATGCTTCAAATTGTTATTTTTTAATGGATTCTTAGTTAGTAGGTTTGTATAATATGAAATAAATGAAACAATGTACACCACGCAGGACTCTCTGTTCGTTACAAGCACAGATTAACAAGTGGGGTACGTAGTTTTTGAAAGGTATCAGATTAGTATAGATGTAGTTTTCATTAGGTATTAGATTAGTATAGAGGTCAGATAATTTATACGACGCTATAAAAGCAGATGATATTTTATCATTGCTCATGTAAGATGGAAGTAGAGGCCATATTATGAGCATATTTTTATATTGAAACTATCATTGGGCACCAAAGATGTGTATAAGACGCTATGAAAGTTCAGAGAACTGGGGATTTTTCCCACAAACTATACGTACTTAGCCCACTCGACTGTCTTGGTTTTTCCAGACGGTCGAGTGAGCTAGGTACGTAGTTTATGAGAAAAAAATCAAGGCAGTCGAGTGTGCTCTTTTCACTTCCTTTTGTTTTTTGTTTTGTTTTCTATTGGCAAGTGATTATAGGAACTTGTAAATTTTTTAGTTTTTCCATCGTATCTCCCGAACTATTGAATTCAGAGAAAAATATTATATGGATTTTTTGTAGATTCTATCGCAAGGAATAATTTTGGTTCTTTAACATTTTCAGATATTTTCAGTTGTTTTCGAGATATTTGGAATTATCTGAGAATAAAATTTTCAACACTTTTGTTCCATCTTCCAATCAACGAAAGGAAAAATTATTTCATGGTTCAGTTGATGTCGATGAGATTCATCTATCGATAATCTGTGTTTTTCAATATATCTTCATGGTACCCTATGGGTCGTTCAAATTTTTTTTTTCATATTTTTCACTTTATTTCCTGTACTATTAGGTTCACAGAAAAAATTATGGGTAATAATTCGTAGGAAATGTTTCAGTGAATAACTTTGCACTCCTGATAATTTTCGATTTTTCCATTTGTTTTCGATATATATTGAATTGAAAGGATTTCAAATTTTGATGTTTTGATTTCCATTTGTTTTTCCATTTTCCGATGGATGCACGAAAAAATGGTGATATAACAATTTGTTGCGTCATCGAAGAAGCATACAAAAACCAAAGTTGCTCAAAATTCGATAGGGATCATTTTCTCCAAAGTAACTATACCTCTATCTCGCTTAGTTTCCGAGATAGCATTTTTGGCAAGGCCGTAGTATACTCCACTATGTATAGCGTCGTATAACAAGGTTTGTTAATCTGTGGTTACAAGTAACTGAAATGAACCTGAAGTGTTTCGGCATTGCGACCATTTTTGGCAAAGTGTCCACCCACCGATCTGATTCGGCTCTGATGACCAAAAATTCGGAGATTTTCCCATTTTTGACGAATGGCGAAATGTCCGGAAATTCCGTTGGAACCGTATCACTGCATGATACTCATAAGGGCCGATCTCCAGCCAGATTTCTCCATTAAATATAATGATGAACATTTGTTTCGCCACATCCACTATCCAGGCGGCTGCTCCAATTACTGTCAGATAATGGCCACCCACAGTAATGATATCCGAGATCCAAAGGTAATAATCGTTTTTTTATTGTGGTCGTAAATAATTTTTAACAACAGAGATGATGCCCTCAAGTGGGAGGACACTATGGAAACATTCCTTTCCCAAGAAATGCGTTTTCCAGGGGTGTGTTCATAGTTATCGCGTTTATCAGTTCAATACCAGAGGAAAAAGGGAGGATATCACAAAAAGTAAGTTTCGAGAGAAACGCATTTTAAAGTTTTTGGATGTTGAAGGAAACTGAAATAAAGCCACCTGATGGATCCATTTAATATAGAGTATATAATATGAACAATACAGTTGACCAACTGAACTATATAGGAATAAAAATCATATTCGAATGAGAAAAATCATCGATAACAACAAATAGTTCCAAAGATTCCAGGAAAAAATCGAGAATGTCCAAATACAGTGTCAAAAAAAAGGATTATTGTTTACTGGCAATCATCTACTTTCTGGTGCATATCTCCATTCTTGCCCAAAACTACCTAATGAGCAGTGAGTTGTCATCTAGCATCTCTATAATTTGATCATTTTCTATAAATAATGTCAAGCGATATGGATAGAAAATTTTAGACACGTCTGAACTGCCATCCTGAATGAACGTTTGTCTAATTTACTGTTGCAACTGTTAATTAGCACTAATCTTCCGTTGCAACTGTAAATTAGGCAGGCAAATATCTCCTAATTACTAGTTGCAAAATTAGGTGTTTTGAAAAAAAAACTTCTCTTTTCACTTGATTCTTTGGGATTTTCTCTCCTCGTTTCTATAAAATAAAAGTATTCGAATGTTTTCAATATATTTGTAGAGGGACAAATCAGATGATTTGCCCCAAAATGTCAATGCGTTCAACACATTTTTCTATCAGGGAGTCTAAAAGAAAAATCCAGTAGTTTGTCAGTGACAATTTGTTTGAAAAAATGTTTGAAGAAAAGAAATATAGATATATTGAAGAAATATCGAATTTTTACTTATCTTTGGACGTTTCGGGACCGAATCTGCTCCCGTTCTCAACATAAAAATGCAAAATATTTTTCTTCGGAAGTTTTGCTGCTTATAGTTTGACACTTTTCAGTGTCATAATGGATCTCATTGTATTTTCATGACACTGAAAAGTGTCAAACTATAAGCAGCAAAACTTTCGAAGAAAAATATTTTGCAATTTTATGTTGAGAACGGGAGCAGATTCGGTCCCGAAACGTCCAAAGATAAGTAAAAATTCGATATTTCTTCAATATATCTATATTTCTTTCCTTCAAACATTTTTTCAAACAAATTGTCACTGACAAGCTACTGCATGGATTTTTCTTTTAGACTCCCTGATAGAAAAATTTGTTAAACGCAGTGACATTTTGGGGCAAATCATCTGATTTGTCCCTCTACAAATATATTGAAATAATACGAATACTTTTATTTTATAGAAACGAGGAGAGAAAAAATCACAAAGAATCGAGTAAAATGAATATACCACCTCCCTCCTCGGATTAACTTACAGACAGTATTTAAAAAATTATCTGCCTAATTTAGATAGTTGCAACTGTGAACTGGGCAGAACAGTTGCAACTGTGAATTAGGCAAATACTCGTAACAAAAAAGTTTTTTCAGGATGGCACTTCTGACGTACTCGACAAGTCCCGTCAGTCAATACCTACCTCTCTCCCTATCCTCCCTAGGTACCGATCGAGATGTTCCTCGACTTTTGACAGTCTGAAAACAAACAATATACAAATAAAATCACTATGGAACCTGTATCAAACCAAGCAATAAGCTTGGACGTTCCCCTTTCTTCAATGTTTTTTAGATGTGGACATTCCGTGTTTATCCCCTGTACGTATTTTCAATCGAGCATTAGATGGCTATCAGATGGCGGTGTCAGGACAATTTCCACCATATTGTGACATTCTCCCCTTTTACCCCTTTGGTTTTCAGTTGGAAAAATAAACGACTATTCTGTTGGTCCATAGTAAGTTGCTGAATGTCTTATTTTCACTGGTTTCTAGTACTAGAGTCAGTTTTAACAATAAGGGTTACTTTGAAATTATACAGTGTCATTCATAAAGTCGGCATCATATGGGAAAAACTTTTATTAATGACTCATTTTGGAATTCGAGTTGGACGTTAAGTTTTGCTTCAAAAAAGATGAAAAATGGCCTACTCAATCGGGGTCACGTGACTTTCGCCACATGTCAAAAGTGAAATTTGTTCAAATCAATCGCTGTAAGTAGGCTTATTTGTTCGAATATCGAAAAAGTTCTTTCTATTCCAATTTTACATGCTTCTCGAATTTGATCTTTCTATTGCAACTATTAGATTTTTTTTTTCGAGAAATTTCTGTAATATTTGAAGAATTGTTCCTTCCACGAAACTACTTCATACCAGTAGATTTTTCATTCTACTTACTTTCAATTACTTATTATCACTGATTTTGGACAGAAATATGATTTTCTTCAGAAAATGATAATACCCGCTACCAAATTCTGTTATGTTTGATGCAAAGTTGATACTTATATCGTCAAGCATTTCAGTACTGAGTTTCTAAATGCTTGACTCAAACATAAGAGAATTTTGATGTTATGTTTGCATCAAACATAACAGAATTTTGATGCGGATTATCATTTTCTGAAGAAAATCATATTTTTGTCGATAATTAGTGATAATTAGTAATTGAAAGTTAGTAGCATGATGAAGCTACTAGAGTATGAAGTAGTTTCATCGAATTTACAATTTTTTTAATATTACAGAAATTTCGAAAATTTTTAAAAAATATCGAAATCTAAAAAATGTAATAGAAAGATAAAATCCGAGTCACATATGTAAAATTTGAATAGTAACAACTTTTTCGAGTAAACGTTTTCGATATTCGAACAAATTAGCCTACTTTCAGCGATTAATTTGAAAAAATGTCACTTTTGACATGTAGCGGAAGTCACGTGACCCGGATTGAGTAGGCCATTTTTCATCTGTTTGAAACAAAACTCAACGTCCAACTCGAATTTCAAAATAAGTCATCAATACAAGTTTTTCCCATATGATGCCGACTTTATGAATGACACTGTATATCAACAGAAGAAGGTTATTCCTACTTGTAATGAGTTCCTATTAGATTAGTTCCAGAATTAAATAACAACAGAGGATCTCCAGAAATGTGTTTTCTAATGTTTTTTTGGCATATTCAATATATTATGTATCTATTCCCTGTAATCCACTAACATAATTTTTTAAACCATCGGTGATGGATTTTTTCAAAAAGAACCTTCCAGAGGAACCTTTTCAATCTTAAGTTGTTTTATACATATATAATATTTGTATGTATATCATCTTGTTTCCTGGCGAAATATTTAAATTAACTTGTTTCCAATAAAGAAATAACTCACATAGTTTTCAAAATTTACTCTGTATATTGATCTCAAAAAGTGAGTTGGTATTTATAAACGGTATATCAATCAATTTATTGATCCTTTGGAACTTACAAGAGTTATAGGACAAGTCAATAAAGCAGCACACAGAATAAGTATAATAGAAAATAATAGTGATAATGATAATAATATGTTTCTAATTAACAGTAATATTGATATTGACAAATATGGAAAGGATTGAGTTCTGCGAGCAATATAGGTATATCATTTTCAAAGAAATTTAATGCCCTAGAAAAAAATAATATATATGATATATGAAATCAACCTATACGAATAATAGAATAGAACAATATTTGTAGATTTTTTTAAGCTCAAAAGATTTTGATGAAAATCTCATGAACACGTATAATATATTATAATTAATTAGAAGAATGTGGATCAACTAAAATAATAGGTAAAAAAAATAGAGCTTCGACACCCTGTATATTGGAAACTAAGTTTCCATACAATGAATTTGATATTTTATCAAAATCAGCGGAAAGGATTTTCAGTAATTGATTGAAAAAACGGTTTGTTTCAGAAAAACTTGACTTCCTGTATTCCAAAAACGAATGTTTAGTGGTTCAACTTCCACTCACCCTGTATAAACAAAAATGACTTTCTGCTGTGCCAACTACAACTAAATCAAATGTGCGTCGGATTATACTTTTTTTTTTTTTCGAATTTGAAAAATCCGATAATACAAGGTGTTTTACCAAAATTATCAATCTCCACCTAAACATTTATGTTTATGATTGAATCGTTAGTCACTTGGATGATCAGAAAACTGTACCAAGTTGACTCTCAGTTGTGACCCTAGTAAAAATAGATAAAAACTAAAAAACAATCTACATAATATTCAGGTCATTAACTCCGAACAAATATGGTATACCGGGTGGCTACGGAAGTATTGCCTACGGAATATCTCAGTTATTGTATGAAGTTGGTTTGTGAAATTTGGAGCGTCGATAAAATGACATAGGAGCTAGAATTTGAGCATATTGACATGTCGAAGTTAACTTCCGGTCTGACCGGAAGTAACATCAACTTTCTTATTTTAGATGGAAACCCTATTTTGTTTTCTTTTCGCTTTATTCAGCATTTAATTCCCTTTCTAATGACATATCACAAGTTGGTATCTAACCAGAAACTAGATCAGAAAAAAATTATTATTGAAATTCACCGAGTATAGGCCGTGGAAGCAAAATGAAAGCCAAAAAATGACTTTCTATTATATCATTATAAAGGAATGGTTATGCTGAATAGTACAGGCAAGAAAAAGTTGTATGTTCCTATTCAAGTTATGGACCTACAGAGGATTGTTTTTTTCCAAATTTTTCCAATATTTTTTTTGCGGCTCTTCATAACGCCGACGAATGAAAATGAAATATCACAGTAGTAGCAACTGTTATCAAGTGACGTATGGTTTCCATAGCCAACTTTTCGATTTTTGGCTTTCATTTTGCTTCCACGGCCTACTCGGTGAATTTCAATAATAATTTTTTTCTGATCTAGTTTCTGGTTAGATACCAACTTGTGATATGTCATTAGAAAGGGAATTGAATGCTGAATAAAGCGAAAAGAAAAAAAAATAGGGTTTCCATTCAAAATAAGAAAGTTGATGTTACTTCCGGTCAGACCGGAAGTTGACTTCGACATGTCAATATGCTCAAATTCTAGCTCTTATGTCATTATATCGACGCTCCAAATTTCACAAACCTACTTCATACAATAACTGAGATATTCTGTAGGCAATACTTCCGTAGCCACCCGGTATACCGAGATTGTTGACGGATTTCCGTTTACTTATAAACACCCTGAATACACGAAGTGGTAGGAAATTATAAACAGAAAGTAGTGAAATACTTTATTATTCATTTTCATTACATATTATTCTTACATAAACATTCAAGTCATTACATTTTACGACATTACAAAGGTCTGTTAGGAAGAATTTGAATCTGAACTAAACTATCAAAACATCCAATAATTGAAATCATTTTACTTTCACGGGAAGAAATTTCTGATATAATTTTAGTCCGCAAATTTTTCAACCTAACAGAAATGTACAACTCATTGATATTTGGGATTGGACCAGAGAACTAAGATTATAATTTGTACTGGACTGTTCTATGGCAGAAGATATTCTGACAGTACAAGGTTGTTAGTACTATACATCAAGTTATATACTGAGCGTCCCAGAATTTATTGTTAGCTTACGTCTTACGTCGAAACAATTCTGAATTTTAACAGAAAAAGAATTGTGAAGAAAATCTACGAGGTTCTAAAGAACCCAATATCCTAATTATATTCCATACAATACATACAACAGTATAATGTAAAAGTTCATTGAATAAAAATTAAAAGTGATGCCTATTGGAAGATTCTGCAAACTCGACAGTTGAGAGCCGAATTTCGATTTTTAATGCCAATGAAAAAGAAATCAGTATGGAATGTTAAAAAATAATATGCCGATTCCAGCTATAAAAATACATGTTTGATGGATAAAAAATATTCCACTATACCAATCTACACAGATGTCTGGTGGGTTCTAATTTTCTTCATAGGCCTACATAACTCTTCATTTCTAGAAGTTATTGCGCTCAGTATTGTTGTGTACACTGAAAAAAGAAAGAAATATTAGTATTCAACTCCTAGTCACATTTCATTTGTAGAAATGGATTTTAAAAAACGTCTCTCTTCAAACCTGACGAGTAAGTAACCTCGTAAATATAGAAATTTTTCATTTTTAAAATTTACATTTGTATGCACTGATGATGAACATATAAGGAAAAGTGCAATTCTACAAATTTCGAATAAAGTGTTCTATACAAAATACATATATTTTGTACAAATACCCATTATATTGCTACAAATTTGAGGAGCAATCTACACTCCCCGACAATAAATTCCGGACGTAAAATTTTTAGCATTATTGTTCGCCCTGTAACTTTCGTAATTCTCTTCCGATTTCGATGAAATCTCGACCAAAGCGTGAAATTATGTTCGCAAAATGACATATGACTTATTTACAAATTTTTTTTTTCTCTTTCAGATGATATGTCGCAGTAATAGTTTTGTGTTGATAACAACGGAGTTACCGTCATTTATACAAAAAAAAATTATTTGGAAGCTGCCATCTTGAATTTATGAATTTTAACAAAAAAATCATGATCTCCGACCTCAAAAACCTCCACTTACCAATTTTGAATGGAATCGGACAGAATCTTGTCCGCCATCAATTAAAAAAAAATGGCTGCTCCAAGATGGCGGACATGATTTGGTCCGATTCCATTCAAAATTGTTAAGTGGGGGTTTTTGAGGTCGGAGATCATGATTTTCTTGTTAAAAATTATGAATTCAAGATGACGGCTTCCAAATAATTTTTTGCTTTTGTATACATGACGATAACTCCGTTGTTATCAACACAAAACTATTACTGCGACATATCATCTGTAAGAGAAAAAAAAGTTATTTTTAACTAAGTCATAGTGAGCTATGACCTACATTTGAAAAACCAAAGTTGGTGCTGGTATCTCAAATTCTAGAAGAGTTGGTGAAAATTTCATATTTTTTTCGAAATCACTTCGAAGAACTTCCATGAGAATGTGAAATTCTTATTTGAATAATTTCATAAATAAAGAAGTAACGGAGGAGACATGAAAATGATCAAAATCTGTTTTTTGCGTATAAAACAAAAACGAATAGATTTTATCAAAATATTTTTTCACATTATAGTTGGCCTTGACAAACTCCACATTTGGTGTCATTTAACCGACCTCGTATCTCTCACCGTTAAAAAGATACCCATGGTGAGCATGGTAAGTGGGACACACTGTATTCATCAACAATTATTCAGGAATTACAAAAACATTAACAACTTAAAATGAAAAACAAACAACTGAAAATCAATATCGCGTATTGCCACCGCGTTTTCTTAGTACTTCCTCTATGCAACGAGGCATACTCTCAATGCAGTTGTCGATGGCCTCTTGCGGAATATTTCCCCATTCTTCTAGGAGGACTGTCCGCAAATCCAGTTATGTTTTTGGGTGGCGATTGCGAACACGTCTACCCAGCATGTTCCAAACGTGCTCAATAGCATTCAGGTCGGGACTACGCGTGGGCCACTATAATCGCCGGATATTTCCCTCGTCCAAGTATTCTGTCACGATTCGCGCAACATGAGGCCTGGCATTATCTTGCATTAGAATAAAGTTTTGCCCAACAAAGCCGCAAAGGGTACCACATGTTCAGCTAAACATTGTCGGATGTAACGATCAGCAGTTAAAGAACCATTTTCTATGAGCACCAGGTTCGTACGATCATTTAATGATACTCCTCCCCATAATGCTGTTAGATTGATGAGATGGTCATCACGTTGATTGGTAACACGTGGTCTACCTGATCCCCTACGTCATATGTACTCACCAGTCTGACGAAACCGACTAATCGCATCTTGTACAGTACTTTTTACTGTGCCTAAGTATTCTGCAATATACCTTATACTGCGACCATTATCATTCAAGGCAACAGCACGTGCAACATTCTCGGATCTCATTTTCAACACACAAAAAAAAACAGTTTATTATGGAATGGCAGAATACTGACACTTTGTTAAACAATACTTTAAATGTTACTATGCAACCAAAGACCAGTTCACGTAGGTTGTGGAATATTGTTGATAAAAATCAAATATGCCATACTTTCTTGAAACCTTTGCATCTTGTCTTGAAAAGAAGATATTGACGTGAATCAAAGAACAGATGTATTGAGAAAGGATCCCACTTACAATACTAAACATAATGAAACTGATTTTAATTGCTCACTTTTGCCACACAGCGTTAAGAAGTTGAGGGTAAAAAAGTTACTTTTGTTTTTCCCTGTATAATGATTAGGACAATAGATGTTTTTCGGAAAAAAATATCAAGCTGATTTTGCGGAATATATTACTACGCTTTGGTCGAAATTTCATCGAAATCGAAAGAGGATTACGAAAGTTACAGGGCAAACAATTTTGCTAAAAATTTCACTGTCCGGAATTTATTGTCGGAGAGTGTATATCGAAAAATAAATTGATCATCCAGACCCAACTATATCCATTGAAATTCTTATATTTCTTCTTCACAGGTTTCTGCTATTGAAAATTTTGCGAAAATCTTATCATTTGTGAAATTTACTACATTTACTATGGATTTCTATCAAGTAACGGCCAAGTCACTTCAAAATTTGAATATATTTAGTTAGGTTTGAATGCACAAGAGCCAAAATTAATTTCTTTACTTTCACTTGGATTTGAAGAAGCTTATTCTAAATGAACACAATCTTTATGTGATGGGGAAATGAGTTTCAAAAAGTGTATACAGTATGCACAATGGATGAAAAAATATATATCAACTTGAAAAAGTATGTGTTACAGTCGTTTTTTTCTAAAGAATACCTCAATTTCACTTTCAATTTTTGCTGGATTTGTTTTCACCCAAACAAATAAAAATTGAGATAACCCCTGACTGATTCAAGCTGTCTAAAAAAAGACGATTTTTTCGATGATTTGGGACAACTTGCATTGTGTACATAATATTAAGAGCGATTTCTGCCTGCTAGGAAGACAAATCATTCACATTCACACACATAAAAAATGAGTAGAAGATGCACGTGAAGATCCTGAAGAAGCAGATAGCTTTGTGGGATGATTAGTGATTCCTTGTTAATCAAAACAGAACAACAAAATCACTAGTCTTCCACACAACACCACCCTGTTAGTGAAAAAATCTGAAATCCACACTTCCACGCATAATTAGTAGACACCTAGTTTATTGATGCGGAAAAACTGTAATGATTACTCAGTATTGAATCTCAAACGCCTGAAGATGAATAAGAATATTTTAAAACAAACTATATGGATTGATACATGTTAGGATGTTTGTCAGGCAAATGAAATTCAGTACCAATTCCACAATAACTGCATCAAACATTAACATTAGTCGTTTTCACTGATACAACAAGGCCTACATGCTGAGTGACGTCACGTGAGGTAGGTTTACCAGTAGATCCAGACGGCCACGCTCTTTATGGTGCCACTACAGGCGACCAGGTACTCCAATTTGAGTTGTAGATTATATTTTGAGCCAAATTAGCTAGCTTTTCGAAATGTTCCTGAATCAATGATGATACGTACAAAAAATGAAAGGAAAAACATTGCCCCGTTATCAACAATATTTATCATTAGACTGATCTGAGCATTCATCATTACCAGACAAGGACAAGTGACCATTCAATGATATTTCTATTCTCCGATCATTAAAATTCAATCCATTTACGAAAATAAAAGTTGGACTTTATGTGGCATAATGTGAGAAATTGTCATACGATTGGAATCGAGAATATACTCCCTGAGTGGGAATACTGAACACATGAATGTTTGGAACATTTTTTCGATTCTTATAATTCCCATGGCACTCTGATTCAGAACAAGTATGAGACACTATTATCATGCCTATCACAACATGAAATGAATAAGTAATAACAGTATTTATTTCAATGAAACAACTGGTACCAAAGAGACGAATTTAATTTGATGCTCGAACAAACAAAATGAATGGGATATAAGTGACTGCTTTCCATGAACAATCCTAGAAGATAACCTGAATTTACTGACGTCAGACTATAACTATGTTAGAGGATTCTGGACTTGTTGTATCAGTGGTAACCCATTAGTATAGACACAGAACAAGAATATGAATGTTCATTAGCTTCATGTGAAAATGATTATACCATGGATATGGGATGATTCAGAAGAATCAATTCCAAAATAATGGTGTATATTTTTTCATTATAAACATTTTCAGTTGAAGCAGACTGAGTCTCCACAACGCATAAATCAAACTTTACCGATCAAAATTGTTAGCGTCTCGTTTGGGAACCAATGAACAGATTCGCACTGTAAATAAATATTAGGTAAGTTGAAGAAATTTACACAATATACAATATACACTTTGAAAACAATAGACATTTGAGGTCAAGTAGGAGCTTTCTACCATTGTTGTCAAGATTACAAAATAGTTCAAATTATAATGAAATCTCTAGGATAAAATGTGATTGAAGCATACTCAGTGCACTACCTATTATTAAAATTAAAATTCAATCAGTGATCAAGTAAATGAATGGGGATATTTTTTTTTTGTTCTAGGCAATATAACTGTCACTAAAATTACGTTTTTAGTTTAATGTGAAAGATGGTGGAACACACTAATTTCAAATCATTTTCATTTGCCCTCATATCAGGAATATCAGATATAATATTTTGTTCCTGGGGTTTCTCCACTGGCTTCTTTCACAATACTTCTCCCTCACATAATGAAATTCCGCTTTCAACACATGTTTGTTTTTCAAATAGCTTTCAAATTGCTAAAATAAACATGTGTATCAGTATAAAATGATATGGATGAGATACCGGATTCCAATGGGATATATTAGAATAAAAATCAATGGACATTTGGAGAAAGCTCCTATTAAATCCCAAAGCCTCGCCCACCACAACACAGAGTTCCCAGAAAATACATGAAAATGGATGGATCAGAAAATTGCTAACATTATCTTTATCTGAGAAAAAATGTTGAATTGCAAGACAAGAAAAGACACTTCAAGTGTGGCTCACTTACTCAAATGTTATAAAATATTTCCTGTTTTCAATTAAATTACATTTGTCAGATAATAGAAGAATAAATGCCACTGATCCATTCCTTCATTTCCATACATTTATTAATTCTCCAAATCAAGCATTTCGATAGAGTGATGCTCTTTGGACAGTTCCAAAATATTTTTGATTACAATGAAACAAATACTCAAAACATTTCATGAAGCAACAATTCGAAATACTGGATTTTGCAATATGAGGTGTTTTTGAAATAAGTACACATATTCAGCACATCCATATGATACAGTCTAATGAATATTCCCAGATTTTTTATAATTCTTCTTATTGACGAGAAATTTCATCCCGAAATTTGAACAAAAAATGAGAAAAAAATCAAGTACGCCACTTTAAAACAATTAAAATGATTGAACGGAAAGTTGAACAGAGGTGACGTAAGTATTGCTACAGTGTAGAACTTTGGGTGGAAAAAGGGATCAAACCCCAAATTTAATTTTGATCCCTATATTTTTTTATTTGCCAATAGTATACGTCCAGCTTTCTCAGGGTTTGAAATATTTGCAACAAAATTCAATGAAGAGGCATTTTAGGATATTCAGATTTTCACAATTTCTATATCACTGATAATTCCACCAACACCCAAAAAATGCGGAACGAACTTGATGTATACATGGTGTACCATTATTAGCGTGCAATACTTTTGGCAGAAGATTCCTCGACAAAAAAAACATGCACACAACGCATAAAAACGTATGGGCGATTCGAATAGACTACATACAGCTTGTCCATTCTAGCTTGGCCCCTGAGATGCGCAAACGATAAACAGAGATGGTTACTGTGCGACAAAGATCCACTACGCCTTGTTATTGGGCAGTACAATCGTACTGTACTGTTCTAACCGATGTTCCCTGAACCAATTCCTCGACAATGATGAGCTCTCGCCCTACTCCGCCGACTGGTCTACTGCGCATCCAATTCTCAGAGGCCAAGCTAAAATGGTCAAGCTGTACCAATCAGAACAACAAAACAAGCTATCATTTTGCATAATTTTTGTTGAATGGCCTTTAATTAAGTTGATTTGCGCTTGCACGATTTTTCCCTGTCAATAAAAATTAGATTCAATATTGTTTATCATTGCCACAATGAAAATCTGAGCTATGCCTGTTATGAGTAAATATTAATCAATCCTAGAAACAGTTTTCATTACGTTTTTGATGACAACAAGATCTATAATTCAATTAAACAACGTTGCAATATAATATTCCCGTAATAGCTGTTTAATACTCAATATGTATTAGGAATAATTATAATAATAAATCAATGTGATATAATTTCATATGTTTATGTATCCCTATTATAAACAAATATGTTTCTTGGGGTAATAAAGAACAACAACAACAATAAACATCAATGTCCTAACAATCATATCACTAAGAATACAGGATGATATATATTCCGAACACCTTCCTTTTTGAGAAATCATGTTAACAAACTAGCTCAAAGATTTAGGCGTCTGGGAGACCTGATTCTTCTACCGAATCTAGATATTCTTTGATTCTCTAAGTTAGGTACTGGAGTGTCATTATCGTCATGCAATGGTGTACGAACTACATTCCGAAAATTGTCCTGAATGTTCCGAGGAACGTTACCATGGTCGGATAAATGGTCAAAATCTAATTCAGGTGGTAGTTCCCTATCCTGATAACTGGGCTTGGCTCTAGATGGCCTTATGTGAATTATATTTCTGCGCACTATCTTATTGTTACTGTGTTTCCGAACCCAATATGATCTCGGTTCATTCGCTTTTTCAAGAATGGTCCCCTTTTGCCAATACTTTTCTTTATTCGTTTTTATCACTACATCATCTCCTTTTTCATAATCAATAGGTGATCTACGTGCACGTTCATCATATCTCTCTTTTTGAGCTAATTGTTGTTCTTGTAATTTTTCATAAATATGCTTTTTAACTTTCGGTGTCAATTTCTTATCTGTTTGTTCTCAACCTCCTACTTTGCACTATTTGCGTAGGTTCGTATCCTACCGACTGCGCCATGTTTAATACTCAATATGTATTAGAAATAATTATAATAATAAATCAATGTGATATAATTTCATTGACAACTTTATTATCTCTGAAATAAACATCAATGTCCTAACAATCATATCACTAAGAATACAGGATGATATATATTCCGAACAATAGCAATGAAAAATTTTCTGGCAAGCCTCTATAATATAATAGGACATAACTTCCTTAGGAGCCATTTTACGTTTAATGTTCACTTGAACATGGTCGTGGAATCTACTGCTAAAGTATTACATGCTACACACCCTATATTTATGATACATTCATTTATCAGTAACACTTTACTGTACTAGGTTGAATTTTGATAAAAAAAACGACCCCGAAGACCAAGATTCAAGCACAATTCCTCGACTCACCTTTGCTGCAACAGATACTGCGCCATCTGTATCTGATTCGGCGTACCACCGATGGTGATGATGCGATCGTTGGATCCGGGAAGCGGTTCGTCAATGGTGATGTTCGCCCCGGAATCCATGCGGATCTTCCTTATTCTGCCGCCTCCCTTACCGATGATAGCACCAGCGAGCTGAAAGATAGAGGTTGTATCAACTCCATACAGGATTATTTCATTTATTTGTTTATGTGATTATTATTTTATTAAATCAAGTAAAATACGGGGTGAGTCGCGAGGAACGCACCAAACTCCAGGTGTGTATTCTACACGTAAAACAAAATTGAAAAAACCCATATGTTCTGATACAATTCTCATTTGTTTTCATTTTAAATTTGAATACATTTGTGGCATTTTATAAGACTTTAATTGTACAAACTCGATTGATATATCTGTTTTGTTCTGACATGTGCAATAAAAGGTTAGATTGGAGCCATTTTTCAAATATTTTCAAGTCTTCATTTATCATATTTTCTAAATTTGATGGATTCTTGCCTTCATATAAAAGTACTGTATCATCTGCATACATGGTATATTTACAGGCTAGATCAATTTTACTGATATTTTGTACATAAAGTAAATATAGTATAGGTCCTAAAACAGAGCCTTGTGGGACACCCTTATTGATTTAGAATTCTGATCACCCTGTGTCTTTACCAATTATTAAATTATAATTATAGTCATTCCCGGTAGCGATCCAAGTATAATACAGTGATGAAATCAGCTTTTCAGGGAGAATCTAAAAATGCAATCGGTTCAAAAATAACTGAGCTAGAGGGGAGGGGGCATTTATCGCGAATCACCCTGTACATATTGGTACAGGGTGCGTCTCTTAAAATGGAATCCTCCTAAACTCTTTCGTTTTCAGAGATATGAAAAAATGTTGAATGAAAAAGTTGTGTGAAACGACCCAAAATTTTATTTCGTGAAGTTGTTTCATATACAGGGTCATTTGTTTTTCCAGAAAGGATATCAACTTTGATTTTTTCAACGGAACACCCTATAAAATTTATGACATGTCGATAGAGCCTTTTCCTCTGATTTCAAAAATCTATATGAGTTGCATATTTGGATGAAAATTAGTTGAGATTGAGACTTCATAAGATGAATATAGTGGGCTTTGAAATAACGTTATATATTATACAAGCTCCATGGAAATGTCATAGTATTGTTTATAATGAAATTGAAATCGTTCAATCTCAATACAAAAAAATATGAATAGACAGTTTGAATGGAAGATTCGGTATTTTGGTAAACTTTGATAATCAATAACTGAATTATTTCTCATCCAAATATGCATCTCATATATATTTTTGAATTAAAAAAAAAAGGTCTATCGACATGTCAAAAAATATATAGGGTGTTCCATAGAAAAAATCAAAATTAATGTCCTTTCCGGAAAAACGAATGACTCTGTATATGAAGCAACTTCACGAAATAAAAGTTTGGGTCATTTCAAACAACTTTTTGATTCAACATTTTTTCACATCTCTGAAAACAAAAGAGTTAGGAGGGGGTTCCATTTAAGCGGCGCACGCTGTAAGCTAATAGTAGATTGTTTTATTAGGATCAAAAGTGACACTTTGTTTGACAAGCGAATTTTGCATTTGCGAGGCGGAGCGTTTAGCGAAGCCGAGCGAAAGCAAAATTTGCGTTTTCTATAGGATGTTCGAATTGTAGTTTCAATATAAATACAACTACAGAGTGACATATTTGTGTATGGACCAGGTGCTCTAATGGCAAATACCGCGCCAGTGCCAGCTATAGGAACAAGACGTGGAAAATGTTAGGTTAGTGAGCATATTAACAATCTGAGTTAACAATGATGATAGTGATTATTTATTCCTCTCCATGATACACTGTGTTTGACTTGATAATCAAATGAAGCTAAACAATATCGTTGTTTGAGACAAAAAAACTATTGCTTGCCGTGATTATTCAAAAACAAGTTATCCATCCCGAGAATAACGAATGAAATACAGCAAGCAAATCAAGCAAGCATTTGAATCTTAAAGGCTTCCCTGATCAAAACAAAAATTCTCAACTGAGATGTTTATAATTCCAATACTAAACTATAATAAGGTGTATTTATTTCTCCAGCATGGGTATGAAATGCCAAATCTGCTGAAGTCGGAAACAAATCATATGCGTATGCGTCTCAACCCAAATAACCAACCGTCACAATGTTGTTTATTCTTGATGACGTCGAGTAGATCCTTTTTAGTTCCTAGGAGCTTAAGTTCAACTTTAGCTCCTAGGAACTAAAATTCAACTTTAGCTCCTAGGAACAAAATATGTTGCCTAGCAACATACCTATTTTTGTGTCAGTAATAGAAACGTCAATTTAAGAGATAATTTTGGTATCAAAATGGACAACTTTTGTGTCGGTTGCAGAAAAATGATATTTTAGTTATGCTAGTAGAAAAAATTATAAATCCAAATACTATAAACTTTCCCATCGCCACTTACATCTTTGGGTATGGTGACTTGCGTGGTGGTCTTGCCGGCGCTGTCCGATCTGCCGCCGCCTCCTAAGCCGCCGCCGCCGCCACCCAGACCGCCTCCCAGACCTCCTCCCAGGCCGCCTCCCAGACCGCCTCCTAGCGAGCCGCTCGACTGGCCGAGGCCGAGACCGCCCGGCAGGATGTTGGGCGGCGGAGAGGCGAACTGGTTGGAGGAGCCACCCCCGCCGCCGCCGCCTCCGCTCCAGCCGTTCCTCTCGAAAGCGCCGCCGCCGCTACCTGTGTTCGTGAAACAGATTGAAACCAGTTCGATTGAAATTGCATTTTTTCAAGTTAGGTCATGAACATTTCTTTTCAAACCTTCACAAAAAATTCCAATGATCTAGTCCACGGTACAGGACTTTGTTTCAATAATAATTAACGTCGGATAGTATGTAATAAGTTTTTTTACAAGAAAAAACAATAAGAGTCCCAGAGTCTGTCGACCACGAAAAATTATTTAATATAAGTAGTGTAACTAGTTTCGGCCACAGGCCATCATCAGACACAAAATTTATGTATTCAAAGTACCTCAGTAATACATATTATCAGCAAAAATTTAATAAAAAAGCCAAGGTCGAGATTCAAATTATCAGGCCTGAATTTGAAATAGGTTCAAATCTGGAAAAAGTCCAATAAAACCAGATCAGCATTTATATTCATAAATAGATACATTAGCACGATCACAGCCGTCTTCAACTATCAAGCCATGAAGATGAAACTTGGCAACATTGTCCGAACGACCGAACGTTGCAATCTATAGTGCACCTGTCGGCCATTCAAAGTGTATTGTGTAGGAAGTAAACAAGGAGTTTATGAAAGGTTTTGTTAAAGTTTTCGACTATTAATTGGTGTAATATTGAGATAAAATAATTTTAAAAGTATTAGCAACAATCTAGGAATCGACTCGAGACTGAAAGTGTGTGGCAAAGTAAACAAGGAGCTTATGAAAGGTTTTGTTAAAGTTTTCGACTATTATTTGGTGTAATATTGAGATCAAATAATTTAAAAGTATTAGCAACAATCTAGGAATCGACTCGAGACTGAAAGTGTTCGGCAAGTGCATTCAAAATTGTGTTGAATTGGAGGTTATAGTGAAGTGTACTAGTGCTGGTGTATTTGCAAGGGATTTTGTGTTGTTTTTTCAATTTACTCCTGGAAATAAGTAAGTAATTCATTATTCCTCATAAAATATGCCTTCTCATTGTTGTGTGCCAGGATGTAAGTCAAATTACAGATCTGAAAAAAAGCTGGGAAAGGATCATGTCTCAGTTTTTTTATTCCCAAAAGGAGAAGAATTGCAAAGTAAGTGGAAAACAGCAATACCTCGAAAAAACTGGACACCATCTCAACGTTCTGCAGTATGTGCAATTCATTTTATTGAAAAAGATATCATCAGGTATGTTCCCTCTGCCAGATGGATCAATTGGAAAAAATTTGTTACGAGCACCAAAGTTAGTCAAAACAGCAGTTCCTTCAATTTTTCCAAATTCACCAAAATATTTTTCAAAACCAGCCAAACCATCAAGAACTGATCCAAATGAAAGACGTCAGCAATATTTAGATATTCAAAGTAATATAATAGAACAGTTTGAAAAATCAGACCTCATCCGCAACTATGAACAGTTAGTTAGGGAATATGTTGAGAAAGTTAAAATTGATACTTGGAAAATCCATAAGACTGATGATAAATTGTATTTTTATGAATCAGATTTGCAAGCAAATGTTTTTTATCCCAATGATGCAAATACTTTACAAATCGTTTCTCAAGTTATAATATCCAATGAGGTGGAGGTCCAAGTTTTTCTTGGTGATAATAAACTTGGATTCAATGAATAATTGAAATGGATTCTTACTCATGATATGAAATTGAATAGATGGTCACAACTTGAAAATATTCTAGCTAGAAAATTACGGCTTCAGTTCATGACCAAGGGAATTATTCAACCACATTATTCCTAGTTCTCCACTCTGTAAGTTCACTCTCGTGTATTTTTTACCTATTCGACAAAATAATCCGAGAAAATTACGTTAAACCAAACATTCAAAGCTCGCGCTCATAAAAAAAAACATTGTATTGCTAGGCGCGAATGGGACCGACGGTTTCTGTTCGTGCGACGTTGCCATTATCTCAGCACGGCTTGATAGTTGAAGACGGCTGTGGCACGATTCAATCAAAAAGTTTCAAAAAAATTCTCTCACGTGAGATTCATCAGGTTATGCAAAATACAATGCATTGCAAATATTTTGAATTTCGACCTTGGCTTTTTCATTGAATTTTTTGCTGTTGATATGTATTACTGACGTACTTTGAATACATTAATGTTGTGTCTGATGATGGCCTATGGCCGAAACTAGTTACACTACTTATATTAAATAATTTTTCGTGGTCAACATTACTATGGGACTTTCATTGTTTTTTCTTATGAAAATCAATTGGACCACTTTGAGAAATATGGATGATTTACGAAATTCACCAACTATTTTTTCTTTCTCTGAAGTGATTAATTGAAAAAATATTGTGGATTCATTTACAGATCAGGTTTATTCAATTGTCAAGGATGTTCGTATTGTATTTTCAATATAGATAACAAAAACTGACTATGTAATTGTGTTTCGAGTTTCTAGTACAGCCTTTTTAGTTCCTGGGAGTTGAAGTTCAACTTTAGCCCCTAGGAACTAAAGGTGTTGCCTAGCAACACACCTCTTTTTGTAAGTGATAGAAACGTCAACTTCAAGAGCGAAGTTTGGAATTGAAATGAACGACTTTTGAGTCGGTTGCAGAATAAATATATAAGGTTTTATCATTATACAGGGTGTTCCACGGTGGATGGCCTATTAGAAGTATCTGGAGAACGAAAAGATGCTTTGATAATTGAACATTCTCTATCCATCTAAAATATTTTCATGGATACAGTGTTGCCACTTCTATCAGAAACAACTAGCAACTTCGTTATTTTAAATGGAGCACCCTGTGTTTCATTGCATTTTGAGATTCTTCCTGAAGAGCTGATTTCATCAATGCATCACACTTGGGGTCTAGCAGGAAAGATTACAGAGATATAGGGTGTTCAAAATCGAGATTTTTCAATTTTACGATTGTTTTGTGTTGAAACTATTCATTATTGATCAAAACGGCTTACATGGCCCTATTTCAACTTTCGATTCACTATTTACTAACATTTAATTGGAGCAGATACAGGGTGATCAGAATTATGATCTTGAAGCACCCTGTATTTTATCCAATAAAATTCCAGTAGATAGTGAATCGAAAGAAAGATAGGGACATGTAAGGCGTTTTGATCGATAATGAAAAGTTTTGACACAAGAAAAAACCTGAAATTGAAAAATCTCGATTTTGAAATCAGATCTTCAGGAAGAACCTGGAAATGCAATAAAATACAGGTTGTTCCATTTGAAACAACAAAGTTGCTAGTTTTTTCTGATAGAAGTGGCAACACTGTATCGATGAAAATATTTTAGACGGATAAAGAATGTTCAATTATCAAAGCATTCCAATTTTCAGAATGTTCTGTCTTTCCGTTCTCCAGATATTTCTAATAGGCCATCCACCGTGGATCACCCGGTATATCACGTCAGAACTTCTCTCACCTCCTCCAAGCCCCCTGCCGGCGCCGAAAGACCCGCCGCTCGACCCCCCACCTCCGAAACCGCCTCCGGACGAGCTGCCGAAGCTGTCTCTCGCCCCACCGCCGCTCCCGAAGGAGTCCCGACCGCCTCCGAAGTTATCGCGGCCACTACCAAAGTTGTCTCTGCCGCCGCTGCCGTAGTTGTCTCTGCCGCCGCCGCCACCACTGCTGAAACTGTCGCGGCTGCCGAAACCGCCGCTGCCGCCGCCTCCGCCGCGGGTACCGCCCGATAGGCGGCTGGGGAAACTGAAGAGGAAACGTCAATGTCGGAAGTCTTTTCGAGGATTACTCACGGAACTCACAATCTTTATTGACTTTTAATGCTAAGCAATACGCCATCTGACGGAAAAAACTCGCATCAATATCATGTGACCAGCAAGTGTGAATTGTTTGTTTACACACTGCATTGTGCATTTGTGTGATGATAATAGTTGTTTTTTAAGTGATTATTAATTTTATAGGAGTGAAAATGACCAGCAGAGCAAATTGTGGTGTACCTGAATGCCTAGAATCAGAAATAGCGACTTTGGTTGATAGGAAGAAACTGTGGGAGATCAAATTGAAAATAGGAAGAAGGGTTACCAAAAACATGAGAGTTTATTCCAAACATTTTGTTGAGGATGACTTCATGACTCCTAATGATTGTTCGTCATAGGTTATAGCCAGGTTATAGCGAATGCAATCAGCAATCACACTTGGCGTCAAAATTCTTAGTTTTTTGACAGAATGACGCAAGAGAATGAAGGTTAAAAGGTCAATAACTTACGACTACAACGCGAGACCCTATAGTTTCTTAGCAAATTTCTGAACAAAACATGGGCATTGAAATATGGGTCAAATCATACTAATTCCAGTTTCATCGGTTTGTTTACAAACAATGAAACGTTGCCAGTTTTTTTTGCAGTTACTTGTGACTGCTTGTCATTGAATTTATTTTCGAAAAGTGAAAAATATTATCATTAGATTGTTGGTTATTATACTTGATTATTGTGAAGTGATGTGTTCAAGACTGCATAACTTCTTGTTAAACATGAGGTCGAAGTTAAAAGTTCCATAAATACCTATCTAAAATAATTGTGATGCATATCTGTTCCTATCACATAAGCTGGAGGTTTCATGAATCAAATTACAAAGACTTGGGATTCAGTCAGACTTCCAAACTTGGAATGGCCTTCATCTGAACATCTGTTCAATTAATGTCAGGGGATGGTTTTCTTCTTACCGAATTCAGGGTTAGATTTTATACCTAACGCAAAACCGACATTAAATCTTGATTCTCGCTTTCAGATGAAGCTGTTGAAAACACTGTGCCAGATTTTTCAGAGGATGTAAAAACATATTATCTTCAAATGATAAATTGTTTGTTGTTAATCCATCAAGAATTGATTCTAAAAGCTCTATGAGAAGTTTAAATGGGAGCACTCTTATGGAAAGGCCATTCAATTTGATTTATTATTGTATGTTCTCTATGAGTGATTTGTGGTACCATCAATGAGATACCCTATATTCTTCAGCATAATGAAATCATCCTCTTCAGGTCCCAGAACAATGAAAAATGAAGTGAAACAAGGTTATTTGAATTCTATGAACAGTTAAATCACAAATTATATACCTATGAATTTGTATTGGCATAGCCTTTCAGTCACTAATTAATACACAACTAAAGGTTGGTTAAATTTGAAGGACCGATGTTGAATGTGAACCACACCTAAACGTCAAGTTGTTTTCTGTATTTAATTTGATATTTCTCTATTCCAGACTAACTCAATTTGAACCATGGAAAGATACACAATTGAACAACACGTTAAAGTTATTCAGGCTTATGAAAATGGGCGTTCAAATCAAAATGCATATCGTGAACTTGGTGATTTTTTTCGGCCAATTTAATCGTCCAAAAGTGCGTACAGTTGGAAAAATCTTGCAAACATTTGAGCAAACCGGATCTGTAGATGTGAAAACACCAGTGCATGCTCCTACACCTCGTACTGCAGAAAATATTGCTGCTGTTTGCAATAGTGTGGCTGAAGAGCCGTCCACCACAACTCGTCGTCATGCCCAACAATTGCACCTCTCACGCTCGCTTGATGAACATTATGCATGAAGACTTGCATTTACACGCTTACAAGGTGCAATTGGCTCAATAACTAAAGCCTCTTGACCATGCCAAACGTCGTCAATGGTCAGAATGATGGCAAGAAATGGCAACAGTGGATGAGGCACATTTTCACCTCAGTGGATTCGTGAATAAGCAGAATTGCCGCATTCGGGCGAATGGTAATCTAAGAGTGATTATCGAAAAACCAATGCACCCACAAAGAGTGACGGTTTGGTGTGTTTCATGGGTTGTCGGCATCATCGGGCCGTATTTTTTTCCAAAATGAGGCCGGTCTGGCAGTTACTGTGAATGGTGTTCGCTATCGTGCGATGATAACTTTTTATGGCCCGAATTGGAAGATATGGATGTGGATGCAATGGACACAATGGCTCTTTTGCGCGACAAATTCAATGGCCGTGTTATGTCACGTGGTGGCGATGTGAATTGGTCGCCAATATCATGTGATTTGACACCATTGGGCTTCTTTCTATGGGGTTATTTGAAAGACAAGGTGTACGACGATAAGCCAACAACAATTGAAAAGCTCAAGGATACGATAATTCGGCACATTAACGGTATAGAACCTCAATTATGCCTCAGCGTCATCAAAAATTTGGACCATCGGACAAACAGTTTTAATCTTCTCCTGAAGATGCTAACATAGTTAGCGAAACACGTGTCGAGGCGTTTATAAAATCGGTTTGGTTAGTGGTAAAACAGTGTAGTATACAGAAAAAATAACAATAATTTCCTAAATAATTTGTTTCATTCAAAATCAACATCGGCCCTTCAAATTTAACCACCCAGTACTATCAGCGGCCCATACGTTAGTTATATTAGACAACAGTAGAGGGCGTACTCCTTAGCAAGATTTGCCTATAAAAAAATCACCATCTGTACTTGAATATTCAATAGGATTGTTTATGTTCTCAAAAAAGTATCAATTATTGTTAATCAAGTGTAATGTAATAGCTATTGAGCTGAATCAACATCTACTCTCTAACCCAAAACACTTTCCACACTCACCCATCTCTACCGCCGCCACCTCCGAACGCATCTCTACCGCCGCCGCGACCCATGCCGCCTCCCCTACCTCCTCCTCCTCCGCCGCTCCCGAACCTGCTGCCTCCCGAAGGCCCGTCCCTCGACCCGCCCCTGCCGGGCGGTCCCCCGCGAGGGCCGTCGTGGCCGCCGCGACGTTGATGGCCGCCCCCGCCACCGCCGCCGGATTGACCGCCGTTCTCCGCCCCCCAGCCGCCGTACTCCTCCGAGTACTGCTCGTCGTAGTTGTGCGGGTCGTATGGGTTGATGGTGCCCTTGATGGGAGTCTGGAAGGAATGGGAGAAACGAAATCACTGATAATTCTTCCAAATACATAGTGGAAGGAGAAGATGGTGTGATCAACAAAAAGCTCAAACTTGTCTTGTTCTGCGCATGACGTCAGCAGGGATATAACTGTCATTGTTATTATTTGTTTTCGTGATTGATGTCTCGAACTTAAATAAAAATTGAATGAAATATTTTCGAGATGCCTACTAGTGTTGTTTCTGGTAATGGAAATTCCAACTAACATACAAAAGGCACAGTCATTGAATTTTTCTGCTTTTCCAAGAATGGAGACCCAATGAAACGATGGGAGCTTGTTGCCGACAGAATATTAACTCAAATAATGGTACCTACCTTATATTCTTTATATCCTCATTCCAAAGTATTCACCTATCATATTATCATCACATTCATATTACAGCACGTATTTGTTCAAAATATTTCCACGCAAAATATTCCCAAACAAGTGCGAAAGTTCGGTTCTTGAATTACACACCTCCAAAAAATCACAAATATTTGAAACAAGATGGCATTCCTACAGAACATCTTCCGAATATCAAGTCAGAAATAATTGCAAAATATAAATTGCAGCAAAGATTTGAATAACAAAATGGCAAAAATTGATACTCCTGTTGTCGATGTCGAAGCAGAAGCAACGTCAACGTCGTTAACTGCTGAATTTTAATCTGTCAGAATCGACACAGTAGTGGATCATTCAGATGAAATTGGCAATGCATGATATCGATAGTAAAATCGAAGGAATAGGTACCTGTTGATATAAATTGAATTATTTCTAAACAGATCGAGGAACTTGGTATTGATATTGGTATCCCAGATGACGTCACATAATATGCGCGTAGGCACACCATCTTCTCCTTCCACTATGTTCCGAATACGATTTTTTTTGTCGACCTCGTATTAACGAGTATGTTTACTGTTTTTTGGATGTATAACAAATTGAAATTCATTTTACAGGACATGGAAAGAAATTCTGAATTGAGAGAACCCAAACAGAAAGTTTCCATCGTCCAAGTTATAACCAAAGAATAGTAGGTTAGTCACCTCTTTGTTATAACCCCTCCATTAGGTATGAAAGTATTGAGAAGGAATAATCTCAGATATATTATGATCATGAAAAAATTGATATATACAGTGTGTGCGATTTTAACCCGCAACACTCTCCTAATTTGGAACCCGTCGACGGATTTTCAAAAACTAATTGAGAATTGACATTGAATTGAATTTGAATCAAAATTGAAATGTATAGAAGTATATTTGTATAAACTCTGATCTTGATGAGCTAGAAACTTTCACGAGTTCTATCGCCTATTGAATTTTACCGATTAGAATCTGAAACAGCATGTACCTATAATGTATATATGAACATTCTTCACAAATACTACACCGTGCTATGGCAAGAATATCAAAATAAATTTCAATAATGCATTATCAACTTGAAGATGATACGATTTGTTGAATAAAATGAAAATGGAAGTATCTTATTTCACTATCTATATCAAGGGTATTATGATCTAGAGACGTGAAATTTGATATCGGAGCCGTGCAAATATATGTGTCTCAGTTTCAGTCTCTATTTAGAACAGAGAATGAATGATTTCTCAATAATTGATGAGTCAAAGAAATGAGAAAAATACAGTTTGAATAAGGCAAACACAATGAGAAAATTCCGAATTATCTGGAATTGACTTGATTATAAATTCTTCCATGAAAATGTGAATCGCTTAGCACACATTATTGAAAGCACTTCAAATATACTTACTGGGTGTCCGGCTCAATTTTCACAGGCATATTCGTGGAAAGGGATAATATCAATTTGAAAAAAAAAACTGGTTCAAGACAAAGAATGTTGTGTTGCACGAAGTATTACGATTTTCTTGAATTGTATCACAACTTTTTGTTGAGCGTTTCCTAGCAATTCAACGAAACTGTTTTTTTTATGTTCATCTTGTTTACACACGAAATAACAAGGATAACGTAGATGCAAACACATAATAAATGCTCATGAGCAAAGTGTTTTGAATACAAGAATTCTGGAATTTGAAATATACCTTTTTCAAGAATCCAAAATACCAACGTTTTTCAAGATGTATTTCCATCACAATTCCTATGCTCGAAGTTGAATGTTCGCAGTTTTGTCAGCCATTTTGACATTGGCAGAATGGTACAATGCATATTATTTGTTTCATATACGCCAGGTGTTTGTTCTGATGAAAAAATATATCAAGATTAGAAGAAAATTATCTCCATGTTGTTTGTCTATTGATATTCCTGATCCCTCGTAAATTACTTCCAGTTTTTATGAGGGAACTAACAATTCGCATGAAATCTAGACCGCCAATTGGATAATTAACATAGAAATCGTCATTTTCATTGACACAAATACCCGGAATACCCCTTACATCATGAAATAATGAAATGATTAGTTGCAAAAATAGGAATAATAGGTTATTCAAATCTGCACAGCATATAACCTTTCTGATGTAATCCAATTTGAACATACCTGTTTGATTAGGGTCAGAACCTCCCTTATGGTATCGATGCACTTTGAAGCTTCCCCTGTAATTTGGATGACACGGTCAGAACTTTGCGGTGCCAGATTGGAGAAGATCTTGATTCGAGCGCCAGTTTTCTGAAACCAAAAATCAAATTTATAAAATAGAAGTTCACAATCAGACTCAAAACTATAATGATTGAAAAAATGTATGAGTTACAATTGCATCAGAGATCGATATTAATTTGTTTATTATTCACACCTTTTCCACTTGTATTTCAGTATTTAAGAACGGTCAATGATACAGGGTCGCTGATATGTATGGAAACAGGTGAATATCTCGGTAACCTGTAGTTGGATTTTTTCGAATTTATGTACTGTGTGATTTCAACGTGGCAGATTTGAAAATGTTATAGCCAATGTTGCCACTTTTTCAGTTATACCGGATTCTCTATTAACTTCCTTATTTTGAATGGAACACCCTGTAATTAATTGGATTTACAGATTCTCCTTGAAGAGCTAATTCCATCGATCTATCACACTTGGGGTCTAGCGGGAATGAATACATAGGTATGGGGTGTTTAAAATCTAGATTTTCCAACTTTAGGATTTTTTTGTGTCGAAACTATTCATTATCGATCAGAACCGCTCCAATGTTCCCATCTTTACTTTCGATTTACTATCTACTGACATTTAATTGAAACAAATACAGGGTGGTTCAAGATTCAGAATTCTGATCACCCTCTGTATCTGTTCCATAGACACGTTCAGGTATTTCAGAATAGTAGATCATTAAGGTATATCATGGTAGTTTTCAAGGCTATAGTCGACAATAGAAATGTATTCGCATCCTGCAGAAATCTAAAAACCATCGCAATACATTTAAGAAGAACCTATACAGTGGTGAAAAAAATTCAGCATACAGCCAGATATTTTTCCATTTTCCCAGAGTTGCCCACAATTTTATTCTCTATCGCTCATATCTCTTTTGTTCAGAGGAGCATGTATCTATTGTAAACGTAACAATGAAACTCTTTGTTATTTTCGAATGTCAACCTTTCATTCCTTGTTTGGATTATCGCAGCAGTACTAGAACACGTATCTTGATGTTCGCTGAACTGGCTGTTCCGAAATAGCAATAAAGCCGATTTTTCTTCAATTATCCCCATTTCCGTCGTCCTCGGGAAATCCAACAAAGAAGACGGCTAATACGGGAAAGGTTTCCCTAATGGCAATTTGTGAAAAATTAAGTGAAATTGGGGATAGCGTCTTCCCGATCGACAGCGATGGAAATTGCGGGATTTTACGAATGGAGATTTGATTCTAGTGAAAAGGGCGTTCGCTAACTGCCTTCAGGTTGTAATATACAGAGTGATTAATGAAGAAAATCACAAAGCCAAATGGTGAGTAGGGAAAATCAAGACGAGTTGATGTATACAGGCTGTGTCACAGGTAAAGGGAAATATCTCAATGGTAGATAGAAATCGCTAAGGTGGTTCTGAAAATACCATATTTGATGAGTCTTACAGTCTTTATAACGGAGGTACAGGGTGATTGATCGATTCCGAATAATTATCCACTCGTCAATGAGTATTGAACTACCCAGTATATTTTCCTCAAATTTGATATGTAGGTTATACTGGAGACGTTGAATTCATTGACCCATCGGGCGGAATGGAAATACAGGTTAGGTTTCAAGAAACATTTACCTTTATTCGAAATATGAAAAAAACAGAATTGGATTTGATACTTTTTGTTCTCTCGCCACGTCACATTATGAAATGAAAACAGGGCCTACTTCGTGAAAAAATTGTAAAATCGAGTCACGGCTCATCATATTTATCTACAATTTCGATCAAAAACTAACATTTCAAATTATCAAAAAATCTGATCAACTCTCTTCTGTTAATTTCAATGCAAAAAATGTAGGAAAAATTAATTCACATGAATCCAGAGTTGAAAGTTAAGAGTTATTAGCAGATCGAAATTGAAAATTCATTCGAACATTTTTGTTCCATAATTTTTCATTGAATCGGTCAGATTGTCGAGCAAATTGAAAAGCAGTTCCTATGGAATTTTGTCTGATCTTTCTGAATCTGATGAATATGAATATTGACATTATCTGAAATAATAATGAAGCATTCCAGAATACATATATTTTCTTGAATAATTTCAAGGGAAAATTATGGGATTTCACAAATTATCATCAACCAAAATATTTGTTGACGTTTTCTAACTAGAAACTGATTTTTCAGTTCATTTGACCTCTAAAAATCAACTCACTATTCTGAAATGAACTTGACGCTTTCTGGAATAAATTTGGAAAATGTTTGTGAAATAAAAATGTGCAGGCCTACAAAATCCATAGGAAAATCCTGAAAATCGTTAAGAATTCTATACAGGAAGGCATAATTTGACATTTTCGGTGGAACATTCAATAACCCTCTCCCTCCTAACTAGAGTTAATTTTTCTTCTTCAATTGGATGATTTCGAAGGGCGTATGTTTTTTTTATCGCTTGGAGCGCACGAAAGAAAATCCCTATAATGTTCAAAGAACATCGTGCGTTCCTAGGGAGGATAGGGACAGGAGGTAGGTATCGTTTTTTTTTTAACTTCTTGAGATTATATGTTGTTGGATAATGTGAAGGTGAATTGTCATTGGTTAATTTAGATTCCACAACCTTTGATTGGTCCATTTCAATACTGACGATATTTATACCTTCTGTCAAGTATCAAGAGCCATGAGCGTTCGTCATTACACATTTTTAAATTCTGTGTTCAAAATATGACTCATTTATATCACTTGGAAATCGAGAGGGCCAGTATGATGCACAGATCAAGATGTCCTTGTTTTCATGAATAAAAATATGAATCATTTCAATCATGTGTAGTACGAACGAATGAGATGATTTGCCCCACTGCGTTCGAAATGTTCACTATTAGAACAACTACCAGACAAATTCCAATCAATAGCAGGGTTGAAGTCATGACTTTTATAAAAAAGTAAAAAAATCTGAATTTTCTAACAAATTCGGACTATTTTTGAATTGAATGACATTAACAAAAATCTAACTATATTTACCTCAACGAAATACGAAAAAGGCGATGAGATAAACTAAGTTTGTATTTTCAATATCAAGGAACATGCAATTTTCATTGATTGGAAATACATTTTTCTCCAATTGGCAGCAAATATTAATTTTGCTGACACATATCAATCAGCTAAGTATTACTTTTCATGCCTAGGCAGCAAAGTGGTTATTTTGCTGATTGATACCTATCAGCAAAATTAATAATCCATAAATCGTTTATAATTTCCTTCATATTTCATTCGAGACTTCTCCGGCAACAAATTCAACTCTATATTTGTTGCCACCTCCCTTATTTCTGGGGGTTCAAGTAATTCCAGGTCGCTATCACTGTCCATTATATGATAATTTGAATATACCGATATTTTTTCGAACAACTGTCAGAATTTTCATAAATTGTCAAACTATAATTATCATGGACAACGACGGCGATTTCTATCAAATTTCATTTTAATTGAACACTACAGGAAAAATAAAGAGATTGTTGGAATTGTAATTATTTGCAATTACAATATCCTCCTATATCATTATGAACAATCGGAGAAAAAATTATATGTTCAACTCGGCAGCAAAGTAGATTGACTGCCTTAGCTGGATTCCTAGCCTCGATACGCTCGGCTATGAATTCAGCCTCGGCAGTCAATCTACTACTTTGCTGCCTAGTTAAACAAATAACTATATGATGACTGCATATGGAACTTATTACTCACTGAGAATTTTCTTTAGAAAAGTTAGTTCTGGCCCCTGTGGGCGCTCACCGGTTGTCAGATGTTTTGATGTTTATGATGATCAGGTTGCAATAATGCTATCGAAGTTTTCAGTTTCAGTTAGATTGAATCTCGGTTTGAATTGATTCATGACTTCTTAAAACCAAGTCATTTGAATTAGTCCACGAATTAAATCAGTGACTTAATTCATATGAATTAATTCGTGCCAACCCTGATCAATAGTCAGTGACACCTTATTTTGAAAAATTATTGAAACAGATGTCCCTAAATGTAGACCAAATAATACCTACTCCACAGCTCGACAGACAGTATTGGATTTTTATGACTTTCTCTTCCTCCTTTGTTTCCGAAATCATCAAAATAATAATCACTTTGATAGACTTAACATTGGAAGTCATAAGAATACGTATGAATAATCATGAATATGAATAAACAATTCTCAGAGGATCAATGACAATCACACACAACATTAAACAACACGTCACCAGCCACTAACCTTTCTCTAAGCACACTGCGAGTCACCCAATTCCAATGGAAAAAATCACGCTTCGCCCGAAAATTTTACCCGATTTCGAGAATCCCATTTCTCGTACAGGACAGTCCGTAGAAAACGGGATAGAGCGATTGAGCGGGAGAGAAATTAGAGCGGGAGCAACGCTCGAATTGAAGTGGCACACAAGAGGAGCAAGCCGTGGCATGAACTCAATGAAGAGATCCGACTGGGTTGGCGGTGTTGCCACATACACGCCGAAGGGTTTCGTGGTGAAATTATTATTGTCGTTGAGGTGTGGGAACGAAGCATTTGTCGGTTGAGAAAAGCAAATAGCTTTAGAGAAACACAGGGAGATAAGGGACTTAAAGGGAGACTGGATTGATCATGTTGAGTTAATGTTGCACGTAGTAAACCAAAATTACGGTACAAATTTTGTACGATATAACCCAAAGTTTATAGAATAGAGCCTGTTTTCTTTTATAAAGATGAGATATAAGATATATAGAATAGTAATTTTTGTTTCTAATGTGCGAAATGCTACTTTGGTGATCAAGAACTGATTTTTTTCAACGAGTCGCAGTCGGGTTAGAAAAATATTCGAGATGACCAAAGTATTTCGCTCATGAGTTGCAAACAAAATTTTTTCTACAAACGTCAAAAAATATAGTTCTAAAGTAGTAATATGCGGAGCTTAATATAAAAAATGAGATGAACTGGCTTAAAAGGCCTCTCCCTATCCTCCCTAGGTACTCACGATGTTCCACGAACATTATTGTTCCATAACCGTTAACCATTTTCGAAGCTGTTTTAATAAATATCAGTTTGATATTTGCTGTCACCATGGCTTGTCAACAAGATGCATGTTGTCAAATTACGAATTCCAGAAACTATTATACTACTACTAATTATGACAAAACACTTTGACCAAATTTTTATTATATCTTGATTTTTGTGTTTTCGCCGGCGACAAAACTAGTATATACACATCAGGACAGAATGCTATTTTTCCCTCGGTGCTATGTATCTCTCGGGCTTCGCCTTCGAGCTACAAATCACACCTTCGAAAAAAATCTTGCATTTCTGTCTCTTGATGTATAATGAACTATTTTATTGATGAATCTGAGATTGGTTGTTTTAGGCCTCTGTGTAATATCAATCAATCAATCAATCAATATTGCACGAGCCGTGTCACTATACAATAATTTATGATGACATTAGTTAATTGTTTTAGCCCTACACGTATTCAAGAGTGAAATAGCATGGATTGGAAGTTGGAAGTTTCAAATTTCCGGGATATTATACAAGGTGTTAACAAATAAGTGTCACAACGGAAAACTGTAGATTGCTCATGAAAAGAGAAACATTTTTTCCCTTCCGTTATCAAGATACAGGGCGTCAAAAAAAAACAAAAAAAAAACTGTTTTTTGCTACTATCTCAGGAACCGTCTGAGCTACGGAGTTAAGCCTACGTACACACTTCATCATCAATAATGACTACTTTTAGGGCTCTTTTTCTTGGACATTTCAGTGAAGGAGAATTAAAAGCCTCGTAAGGGTTCAACCCCCCAAACATTTATGCCACTGGAGAGATTGTAATTTTCAAAGTAGATTCTGAAGCGCCAATATCTTTCACACAAAAAACGTCCTCTTGTCTCAACGCTCTAAAGTGAACAGTTTCCGCGAAAAATGGCTCTTTATGAATAAAAACATACAAAATCCTGATGGTATCTCCAAAAATCGTCTGAAAATCCACTGGAAATAAACACCTCAGAACTGTCTAATAATATGTTCAATCAAATGTCAGGTTCTTGAGTATGCTGGTCTCGATGCTGGTTTTCGAATTGTTAAGTTTATTAAGTGTTGTAAAGTGTGTTTAATTGAACTGAACATTTTTGATTTTTTGACGCCCTGTATCTTGAAAATGGAAGCCCGGAGATGAATTTTGGCGAAGAAAGAAATGTTTCTTTCTTTATGAGGAATCTACAGTTTTCCGTTGTGACACTCATTTGTTAACACCCTGTATATGGAAGTTGAAAACAGTTCAGCATCTTGATTTTCTCCGAAACCCACAATTTTCTGTCAAAAATCTCAACATCTCGGCTATTTTCATCCTATACAGCACTTTACATTTATGGTGAGTTCTAAAAACTACTGTGGTCAAAGAAACACCTTGAATGCCACTATCATTAGGTACTTTACACAATACTTTCCATTTCGATATTTCAACAAATTGGGACACATTTGAATCCCATACTTCAAATTTTGATATTCAACAGATTGGACAATAAAACAGCATTCAGTATATTAATTTATATTTGCACTGAAAATTATCATTGCGGAGATGATAATAATGACAAGTTAGTTTCATGTTTCATAATAATTTACATATGATTACTCAAAAGAACAAACGAAAGAACAAAAATTGTTGATTTTCCAATAATTACTTACTAAAATCCATTTGTTTCGATTTTAAGGATGATATCATAATATACAAATCGATTTTTATGATGACCAACTGATTGTGAATAATTAATTACCAACTGGATACTGGATATACCACGAATTCGTAATTTTGCTGCTGTCCCAACGGGCACAGGTCTCGAGACGCCTTAACGCCCAATTTTTTTCATCATTACAAATAATTTCTGGGTAATTTTGTACACGAAATATAGTGCCTAGAATTCCCTTCAATACTAATTAAAATCAAATTATCAATCAACCCGACTGCCTAATCAACCACGCATTCAATACCAATTACATTTTATATTCGTAACCTTATTCCAAATGTCACTGGGTCAACGATAGGGTTCACCCTAAACCTTCGTGAAATTTGAGATATCGGCAACGTAGCGAACAGCCCGCAGCTGGTATTGATTGAAGGGTTGGCGGTGGCGCGCCTGCTTGACTCCACACGCGATCGTGCCGGCAGCGTTGCCACGTACCAGGAAAATTAAGGATTTATCCGTCATTACGAAAGGGCAGAAAAGTTTCCAAAACCCCGAAATATATGCTTCAAGGAAGTAGTAAAATAGTTTGGATATCATAGATTAATGAGGAGCCATTTCTTTTTCAGCCAAAAAACAGATTTTCGGACTCTGAATTGTAAAAAAAGTCGAAATATGTATTGAATGAATCTATCGGTGGTCAAGCTTGCTCTGTTTATAATCAAGTCTTTGATGAAAACAAATTTCATCAATCCTGAAATTTGATTCCTCAGTGGAATGAAAAAAACATTGTATCTTCATCTTCAACAAATTCTTGCCTAGACGTTTCATCTTCTGTCGTGTAGACTAGATCAATTGAGGACAAAGCATACTGACGTTATTTATATTCATGGACTCATTCAAGTTACGATTCAACTTTACTCGATATTTGAATTGACAACCACTTGACATAACATCACTATGTAGTGGATTGAATTCCACTTAGTTATTTTGACACGATCTGGATAATATTCCAAAAGCACGATGGAGGGAAGATGGTGTGATCACAGTTAGTGTTTTGTTTCAACCAAATCTTGAAATGATGAATTTGTTTCGCGGTAAGACGTCAAAGTGTCATAACAATAAAACATAACCAGAAAATTCACAATCTTGACAACAATTTCCATGATTTCGATGGCCCTCTACAGGGAAGAACGCACTACTTCCGTTCACCGAATTAAAATCAGTGCTATCAAGAGTGCTGTACGTAAAGCGGTTTGGTTGAATAATAACATAGGGAAAAGCATAGCTGTTTCAACACCATCTTCCCTACATCGTGTCCAAAAGATTCTATAGAGTAAGCTAATCGCTTATCTTCATCGTCTTCCCAGTTCTACATAGAACAACGAAACATAGTTGCCTTGCAGGATTACGTCGTTAGGCCTTTCTTATTATTATTGTAGTATTTTGGGTACATTTTTGTATTTATTCAAGTCATAGGTCTTGTCTTGTTCATATCTCCCTTTTTTAATATTCTCTGTATCACGAATGGAGCACAAACTCCTGAATAATAAATTTTAATTTCTTATCATGAGATGATACGATGAAGAGTTGATATATCCATCACAAAGAGAATGCGAATTCCCAATGTATTTCTTCAATTAGATCCATTTCCTCATATTCATAATATATCTGAGAATATTCTGTTTCTGATGAAAAATGTTTAAATGCACCTAGAACCCACATTTTTCAACAAACAATTCAAAAGTCTACATATTATGTGACATGGTTTTCTAGCGTTTCAAATCTTTTGGGTAAGAATAGGCAAGAATAGGGTCACATAAAAAAAATTTAATCAAATTGCTGATGCCCTTTTTTGTACAGGGTGATTCACCATGATCCTGTAGCTCAGTTAATTTTGAACCGATCTCAAAATTCGAAGAATCAATCGAAATGATGTTTGATTAATTATTTTGTCTGCTACATCAGATAATATAGGGTGATCGGAACAGACGATCCACAGGGTATTAGTTGATTTTTTAAAATTGAACACCCTGTATTTTATCGCATTTTCAGATTCTCCCTGATGAAATAATGCATCACACTTGGGGCGCTACCGGGAATGACTATAATAATAATTTAATAATTGGAACAGACACAGGGTGATCAGAATTCTAAATCTTGAACCACCCAATTGAATGTCAGTTGTAGATATAAAACAAAAGTTGAGATAGGGACATGTGAGTCGTTTTGACCAATAATCAATAGTTTAGACACAAAAGAATCCTAAAGTTTAACAATCTCGCTAGACCCCCAAGTGTGATACTTTGATGATTTCGGCTGTTCAGGAAGAATTTAAAAATGCGATGAAATACAGGGTGTTAAATTTGGAAAATTCAAATAGTACCCTGTATTTAAATCGATTTTTAGAATTTTGAAATTGGTTCAAAAATGAGTGAGCAAGAGCCGGGGGGGGGGGGGCGGCCATTTATGGTGAATCACCGGGTACTATAGACGTTTAGGAATATTCATAAAAACACCAAAGAATCTCGTAGGGAACAGAATAAAACTAGATTGAGTTGAAAAATTCTCAAAAATCGCGGGAAACAAACTGGCAACATCGCACAGACGTAACGACGGTACTTTGGCCGCCCCTCACCTGCTTTCTCGCTCTTTTGCTCCACCTGTCGACGTTGCCAGGTGGTCGGGGGGGTTTTTTATTATACCTACTACTTTCCGTTCGTGGAAAAGGAAGAGAAGAAAGAGGAAGAGAGCTAACTGGTTATTATTAGTGACACAATAGCCACACGATCACGCAACAAACTGAAAAAATATTTTTCTGGAAACGGCTGCTACGGACGAGCGGGCAATTGTTTCGACAGTAAGGGAGAATTGATATTGTTTGGAATTCAGGATGTGGCAAAGGAATACGATAATTACCTACGTAGGTACAATCTGTTGCTTCGATGTGTGTTATTCGTGTAACGATCGAATTTCTCGGGCGGGAACTGTTCATCATATTTTCATTTCGAATTCACAAGGTGGAAAACGGAAATATGTCAAACATCAACAGTAGATAAGAGGTCACCGAGATAATTATGGAAATATCATTGATTTTGCCAAAACTGTCTTCATAACCAATAAACAGAGAAGTGCACAAAAACTTGCCAATGCTGTAACTTCTGAATCATTCGAGATTAGATTTCAAAAATTGGTAGGAGCAAATATACCAAACTGCTCATTCAATGACAGTACAATTATTGTTCTATCATTATTCCAAATTTTTGGGATTTTCTCTCCTCGTTTCTATAAAATAAAAATATGAATATTATTTCAATATACGTGTAGTAAGGACAAATCAGATGATTTGCCCCAAAATGTCACTGCGGAATTTTCCTATCGAGCCTAAAAGAAAAATTCACTAGCTTGTCAGTGACAATTTGTATTGACAAATTTTTGGAGAAGAGAAATAAAGGTATATAGAAAAAATATCAAATTTTCACTTATCTTTGGACGTTTCGGGACCGATTCTGCTCCCGTTTTCAACATGAAGAGATTTTTTCAATTGCGAAGTCGTATAATATGTCTTGAAGCTTTTCAGTTTTCAATGACAATTGGTAACGTTGGCAATCAAAGGAGTTACAGGATGTTTTCATTAATTAATCTTGAATTTACCATTTTCATGTTCAGATTTTAGTAGTGAATACCATGTTCTGTCTATATCAACTGAACAAGAAACAATGCTATTGTCTCCGTTCAGAAGAATGCAAGCAGATTCCTTGATTTTTCTCTTCTGGTTGTTATCTTCTTTTCCAATGATTTTAATATTATTCCACTCTGCCAACGTCACCAATTGTCATTGAAAACTGAAAAGCTTCAAGACATATTATACGACTTCGCAATTGAAAAAATCTCTTCATTTTAAAAACGGGAGCAGAGTCGGTCCCGAAACATCCAAAGATTTTTCAATACAAATTGTCACTGACAAGCTAGTGAATTTTTCTTTTAGGCTCTCTGATAGGAAAATTCTTTAAACGCAGTGACATTTTGGGGCATATCATCTGATTTGTCCTTACTACACGTATATTGAAATAATATTCATATTTTCATTTTATAGAAACGAGAGAAAATCCCAAAAATTTGGAATAATGAATGTACCACCTCCTCGATTAACCTACAGACAGTATTTATTGTTCTATCACTTTCGGTTTCATCAGAAACGACTCCAACTTTTGATTTACAAATGGGACACCTTGTATCCTATTCCATAATATGTTAGGGACTATCATAACGAATTCAACGATACCAGGTTTGATAGGGTTATTTCAAACGATTACGAAGATATTCGCATTCCAAGTTTCCATATGCTCAATGAATGTGACAGAATGAAGTTTCGATCGAGGGGTAGACAACTCGTTGAGACTGGTGTACACTGGATAAGGAGTACCTGTTGATTACATTTGAGTAATTTCCAGACTTCTTGAGACTCTTGAGTATTTGATTATGTTGAGTACTATTTGAGACATATTGAGGAATTTGAGACTTTTTGAGGCATTTTAATTACATTTGAGACGTTTTTCATTACAATTGAGTCTATTTGATTACATCTGAGACGATTTTATTACATTTGGGACGATTCAATTAATTTTGAGACAATTTGATTACATTTGAAACGGACTGCATTTGAGACTTGTTGATTCAATTTGAGATGGTGTACATTCAATTTTGAGTATTCGATTACATTCGATAATAGGTTGAGTACAGTTGATTAATTGAGTATTGATTATGGTGTACACATTTCGCTGGAGTTGTCTACCCCTCGGTTTCGATAGTGCGAAGTCACACCCATGGAGCTTGCATGGAGCCATATAATAATGTCTTTACTCATAAGAGAAAAGGCGGAATTTAGTCACCTATTTCCAAGGAGAAAGGCAACTGCTCTTCCATGGAAATTTCGTGACCATTTGAAATAACCCGGTACCGTTGAATTTGTCATAATCTCTAACCGATTATGGAATAAAATACAGGGTGTTTTATTTAAAAATCAGAAGTTGGGGTCGTATCCGGGATGGACTTACGTATGTGACGTATGTTGAAGTGAAATAAATAGTAGGAGAGCCGTCTGCAGATTTCTACCGTCATCTGATAACGAAATGATATGTCCCAAAGGAATGTATAAAAACATTGTAGTTCATCGATCGACACCTGTGCCAATCACTATCCTGTGCAAAATGATAAAAAATAGCACTTTCCTGTGCAGAAATTTGCACTCGATTTCGCGATTTGATAACGAGATAAGAATTATGTCAACCGATACCAATTTAAAGGTAGATCTAAAGAATTTACCTGTGCACCCCTCAGTATAAAGTAGCTTTTCGCACGGAATAAATATCAGTGTTTTTGTGAAGCAGCTTTCGCGATGGACATGATTTTCCCACGAAAGAGTATTACCGATGGAAATACCATACCAAACCAACCATAGATATAGAGGACTTTGTGGAAATAGTGGTTCTAGACATTGATATGTGGCGTTGAATTCAACTATAGGTTGTTGGTTACCCAGGCTGTTATTTTAGCAGGATCTTCATCGACAACGTAGACCTGCCTTCGTCGTGAGTTCTTAGTTCGTTAAATTACGAGTCATTGACGACCTGATAGATATTCTCAACGCACTCATTCATATGTTTCATTGAAACAATTAGCTACGATTATGATATCCTGAAATTACGGTCTTTCGTCATCAATGAATGAACCACATGCCTCTTATGTTTCTCCTTATTAGGTCTTACAGAACTTTTCAATTGAAATTTTGTCTTGATTGCATCCTGAATATTATCAGATGCCATACTAATTGTTGTTTCTTTATTTTTGTTCTCTCTATCATATGATATTGAACATATTTCTGTCTTCTCTTTTTCTCAGTGTATTTATAACCTGAACACTGTTATGTTAATAATTTATGTATTTGTTCGAACCAATTTTCTTGCGATTCCTCTTTAGATACAATAAATGTTATTGAATTGAATTCAGTTCTTAGTTTCCTGAGAAGAACTGGGAATTCTGGAAGAGGATGCAGTATACTACGATAGATACGAAAACTGCATAATGACTTTTTTCTACTCACATAACTAAAATGACATTTATCGTACGGATATGTACCACGCTAAATGATCGATTAATCACGGATTGTCGATCTGTGATTTATTCAAAATATTAAACACGTTACCATGGCAACACGATTTCTTAAACACATCACCATGGCAACGCAGTTCATTAAACACAGCTTCAGTAAATCGAGACATGTCTGCCCTGTCAATTGTATTAACTGTCAACTGTTATTTTCATATTTTGTATCAGAATTATTCAAACAATATTCGTTTGTATCGGAATTCTTCAAAAATATATGTGAAAATTAGACGAGAGTGAAATCGAAGAGAATGTTCAGGTACTTACATACCTCCAAGAAGTGTAAAAAATGAAGCATCCATCTTTGAGAACAATTTATTTATTCAGCGCTAAGCATGACAATAAACGTGAAACAAAGGTTAGTAAGCAATGGACTGGACAGATCTACAACCAATATCACTTATACGTGTCTCGCTGGTTGCATGCAGTTGTATGTATTATGTTTTCAATTCCCATTCCTTTCGAATTATTTTGTAGGTTAGCTGGAATAGCAGGTATGTTAATTAATGTAATTTTTGGAGTTCGTAGAAAAATCATAGTATGTAACGCGTTTATAAACTCTTCTAGACACTCGTTTATTAAACACTCGCTCCGCTCTGCTCCGCTCGTGCTTAAACTACTCGTTACTAAAAGGACGTTTATAACACTTGTTACATAATATACTATTTTCGTTATCATTATTTCCTCAGGTTGATTAGAGGATTTGTCAGTTGTACGGTTAAGTAGGTGAGGGAAAAAATATAGTTACGTCTGCTATACCCCGAAAAACCTGTGAGGTCGTGGAGAAAGTTCGTGGGATTTTTCCGAAAGAAACAGGTGTTCTTTTGTACAGGGGACAAAATCACTCTCGAAAAGGTAAATTGACCTTCGCCTCTTATACCGCTCATGAAATATTGTCAGAGTCCCGCCTTGTTCTGTGACAACGTATATATGTATCAGCCCAAACAACCCTCGTTCCCTACATTACGTGACATCCCACGGGAAGTCGTAGCCGGGAACAAACGAAATATACCTTTTCCCCTGGAATATATCCCTGGCAGTCTCACTTTCGATTCCCGACGAATTAACGTCACCCGTCAGCTGTCATCAGACGTGTACCGTGCGTACATCCATCTTGACAATCGGAATTCTTTTTTTTCTTCTTTAGGATTTATGATTCATTTGTTCTGATGTGAAGCATAGAGAATTTTTATATTTCGTGAGATCAAAATAAAATTTTCCATTTCATGTTGTCACTTTATTGGACAGTCCATAATATAATGAAATATTAGTCCAAGAGTCGACTGCAAATTTTGGCCGTCATCTGATAACGAAATGACAATATGTCCTAAAGGCATGTAAAACCATTGTAGTTTATCGAACGGCACCTATACCAATCACTATCTTGGGCAAAATTATTGAAACATTGCACTTTCCTGTGCGGAAATTTGTACTCGATTTCGCGATTTGATAAGGAGAAAAGGATTATGCCATCCAATACCAATTGAGTGGTAGATTTCGAAAAGCTTTCTGTGCCACCCCTCAGTCTGAGCGAAATCCACGGCAAAGCGATTTATTTGCTGCTATTATTCCGAACATACTTCCGTCATGTGATAACCAGTTGAAACAAGGAGCAAATCAAGGGGGATGATGTCGCCTTTGCGAATATCCAAACGTGCCGCGATACAAACTGATCCTTCCGAGGATATTTTGTCCCCCTCAAAGATATTATCTGATGGACCAGTGTAAAACTCAACATGTGTATCAGAATAATTGTAGTGTGAGGACCAAATGGGTTTCACACTGGTCCATCGGATATTATCTTTCGACGAGAGCGAAATATTCCCGGAAATATTGACGCTCTGCCACTAACTTAGATCAGCTTGAATAGCGGCACGATTTGATATTCCCAGAAGGATAATTTTTCCCTTTAATTTGCTTTTTGTTTCAACTCGTTATCACATGACGGAATGATAGCAGCAAATGAATCGCTGTGCAGTGGATTTGGTTCAGACTGAGCACTGGCACGGGTAGGTTTTTAAGATCTACCATTCAATTGGTATTGGATGGCATAATTCACACCTTGTTATCAAATCTCGAAATCGAGTGCGAATTCACGCACAGTAAAGTGCAATTTTTCAATAATTTTGCTCAGGATAGTGATTGGCACAGGTGCCGTTCGTTGAGGTGCAATGTTTTTACTTTCCTTTGGGACATAATATATACCTTTAATTTCGTTATCAGATGACGGTCGAAATCTGCTATATCTACTATCTGAATCTACTATATGAAGTATAGAGCTTTATTTAACTACATTATATGTATATACAACATATATTGGTAGCAAGTCAGAATTAGAGTTCTCCTCGTTGCTATACACAACGAATGATATAATTCAACAGTCTAGATATCTTGATTCCAGAATGAATAATTGAGCTTTACTCATACATCATGAAAATTTGAAATGTTCTCATTCATTTTCCAAAATAATAAATACATTGATTAGATTATCATCATTAAATCTGTAAATAAAATTGTCACGTCAATCCAATATAATATATTGAGGGTTATTGATTTTTTTTATGTTCTGGTTTCCACGAAAAGGGAAATAAGGTAGGAATTGGTGTTCTTCTTAAATTTCTGGAGGTTATATGCCTCGGGGAACACTTCCCTTGGCAATGTGTTCCAGAGCCTCGCTGTTCGTTGGATGAACGAGTCTTCAAGCCTCAACTCAACGGGTTAATCTCGCGGGGACTGCCAAGGGAGGAACAATTGTTAATATTCCAGAAGAACATCGTCCAAGAAAATATCTATAAAATAGAGGCAGATCGCCAAATTTTTTACGGTGTTCCAGAGAAGTGAGTCAGTTTGTGAGCGAGGCATCACCCACGAGACGAATTGCCCTTTTTAGCACTCCAAATATGGGAACAGTATTCGAGGACAGGTTGGATCTGTGACTTATAGATCATAGGCAGCTGACTTGAAGTGAAAAAGTCCCTAGCCCGAAACAGAAAACCAAGTTTTTGGGATGCACCTTTAGCAATTGATCTCACGTGATTTTCCCAAGAAAGGTTATTGCTGATAGTAATACCAAGCATCGAAATGGATGTCTTCAAAGGTATGGTTACTCCTGACAAACTCATGTTGGGCACAGTGAGATACGACTTTTCTAGAGAAAAGGCATGCTTGTGTTTTGTTTGCATTGAAATCTACCAAGTTATCGGATCCCCATTCGAGAATTGTTGCCAAGTCCATATTCATGTTGGCAACATTTCTCTCTCGTTCAATTCTGATTTGCCTGGCTGGTATTGGAGCCCTGGAAGAGAAGGCGGTATGGAGGGTATACTATCATCCGTGAAGCTGTGTACTGGACATGAAGTTGCTTCCAACAAATCGTTGATATGGAGTAGAAACAGTGTTGGTGCTAGAATTGATCCTTGCCGATAAGAGATTCCGATGAAACTCCGTCGACCACTACATAAAGATACCTGTTTGAGAGAAGGCTAACTAGCAGAGAACATAACTGGGGGGGGGGGGGGCAAGCCATAAGACGACAGCTTGGCGAGGAGTCCGTGGTGCCAGACTCGATCGAATGCCTTGGAGATATCGAGTGCTACGGCTAAGGTTTCAGTATATTTCTCAATAGATTGCTGCCATATATGTGAGACGTAAACGAGCAGGTCATCAGTTAATCTCTGATGATGGAAGCCATATTGCCTATCGTTGATAATACCTGAATATTCCAGGTATTTCATGAGCTCGATGTTGATAGCTATATCCATTACCTTTGAAATAATAGATAGCAGTGCGATCGGTCTTTAGTTGCTAGGTAGGGTCTTCTTGCCTTTTATAAACTTGTACGAAATTTACAAATATAAATAGATGAAAATAGAAATAGATACAAAATCTCAGTGATATCAAGGAATCGAAAACTGACAAGGCACCTGACCGACATTGAAATACGTTATTGACTGAACCAACGCCGCTTCTTTTGACGACCTCACGGAGATTGCCCATCTAATTTCTAATGGGTCTTCTATATATATATTTCCACCGAAACATCTACACATCCGGAAAATCCGATGAGATTTCCATCGATCGCGCGACGTCAACCCACGGAACGAGAGACAGATCGTCCTACGACGTTTCGGGGTCAACAAGCCCTCTTCCGCCCCCCCTGAGCGGTGCCACGACGCGTGCCTCCACGACTTACCTCACCGGTGAAAACAGAGGAGAGAGATAGAGAGATACAGGGTGACATTTCAGAGACGAGCAGCACTCAATATTTCTTCAACTTCAACTAGCGGAAAAAAACTTTATCGAAAATCATTTAAGTTGATTTATCAAATTTCGAAATCGGTCCAAAAATAACTGAGCTAGGAAGGGGAGACATTTATGGTGATTCTCCCTGTACTCTCATTATAATGAAAAAAAAAAAAAGAAATCTAAAATATATAGATGTGACTCTTTTAGAATCACATAAGAATTTCGAAAATAAGAAAATAAGTGGAGGTTGCTACTTAAAATTTTAGAGGTAGGTGCCCTGCTTCGCTCCAGGGTTGAATATGATACACCATCAAATACCTCGAAAGTTGTTCACCTCGATATATAAATTGACGTGTTTCGCCAAATTTTCATAGTGTCACCAGCTGAAGAAATATCAAGTGCTGTTTGTTTTCAACTTGCCTCCCTGTACAGAGAGGGTGAGGCGTCATCGGGAAAATAAATTTGGTTTCGCGATATCGGCTCTTTTTCATAATTCGACTCAGAGTGGTTTTCGACACGCCATTTTTATGCTAGAGCCTTTCGAATTATGTTACGGGAACAGAACGACGACGTGGGGTCCTCAGATATCGATCATGATTGTTAATAATTGGAAATTGGATGGATGTATGAGGATCGCTGAGCGTTTTCGTTTTCTACATGGTGTATGTCAAATGTCTTCACGAAAAAACTACATACTTGTAAGGCAGCACCAAAAGCTCTTGAATCCAGCCGATGTAATTATTGAACGACAATCTAGACCTAACTACTTTGACTTTTCCCTCGTTTCCCAACAAACATGATCAACATTTCTTAGAATGGAAATGCAAAAATGTACTAATATTGAGAGAGTATATTCTAGAATGTAAGCTACTATTTGGATGAGGTACGTAACTCCATTATTTCAAACAAAGAGGGAGAAACTCAAAGTCATTACCACAAGTACTTTTCTATGTACTTTATTATGAGTATAATTATTCATTATTATATATGCACCAATCCATATAGACGAATACAGTTGCGAGGTTTTTTTTCTAAATGCTGCATTGTACTTGAATGATTCAGGAACGCTCGACTACCCACAGACCGGTTTCGAGCTTTCGCTCTCATCAGTGCAGGGGTGTCCCCAGATGGCATTTAAGACCGCCATCTGGTGCGAACCTGACCCAACGTAAACACCTCTAAGCATCATGTGATACCCACGAGGCGTTAGACCACTGCGAAATGGACACAATGGACACAACGCCGTCTAGGGTAGAAGGAAAGAAACACACAAAGACTGAAATTCCCATTTCGGATTTCTTATCATTCAAAATACGATTGACGATTGAAATTGACAAAGCCCATGGCTATGGGCGGAACCTGAATCATAAACATAAAGAAAGCCCAAGGAATACAGCAATATTTCGAAAAACATCTTGGACAGGGGGCAATTGTAATTTTTTAAAGGCCTTTTTTGTTATTACATTTGAAAATGCAGGGTAGACCGTCTTCGAGTACAAATTAAATCAGCAGATTTTTCCAACAGGACAATAATTAGTAATCAACTACATATTGGTCTCGGGATTTGAAAAACAAAGTTCTCGTGAAATTGTACCACTGTTCGCAAACGAAACTTCTCATGAAAAAAAGACAAAAATATACTCACGTCTCTGATTTCCTTGATTTTCTGTCCACCCTTTCCAATAACGCATCCAGCTTGGCTTTGATGAATCATCATACGCAAATCCAATTCATTTCCGTTGATGCTAGCGCCGTTCTGCAAACAAAAAGAGAATTGCAAGCTGGTCGACAGAAGAATAATCACGAATGGATGAACCAAACACAAAAAGTATAACGAAGTCACCATTACGGAAATGATATTTGTTTGGAACGCGAAATTCACATGATCTATAGAAAATGTGATTTATAAATTGAGTTATTATGAAATTTTCCCAGGACTTGTTTGGAAACATAGCTTACATGACTCCAGTTTGCACAACATTTTGGAACGTTTCTAATTCTCTCACTTGTTGAAGTTTAACTAATTCAAACATTGAAATAATAATATATGATTTATCACCGGAATATTTTGAGCAAACATATCGAAACTCGCATCGACATTTATGAATCCAAATTCAGAAAGCATAGGGAATATTTTGAGGACTTGGAAAATCAGCATATTTTTGACAACCTCGTCTCGCAAACTCTAATATCGTGGGCATCACTATACTATTCATCACCAAGTCGATTCCGCAGGTTTTTTCGCGTTTACAAAATTAACAGTAAGGAACTATCAGAAGCATGCGCAGTGACAAAAAAGTGTTTGTGTTTTCTTAAAACTGTTTCGTATTCCACAGATCACCTGTTTTCGTTCAATACGAACTAGTTTCGAATCAGTCCAAAGCAGTACTGGGAAAGAGCTGCGTGCTGCGTGTCATGACATGACTATCGTAAATAATTTTGGATGCGCATGCGTTTATGCAACAGATTTCCAACCTCTAGGCGTTCTTATATTGAGGGATACACTTTTAAACAAGATGAAGAATGGAATTATTGGAAAAAATACATCAAGATTATGAACAATAGGCATATGAGCTTCAGCTCACCGTCCTATCTTCAAGTTCAGATGATAACAAACGTTTTTGAACATGTTATATGCTGAAAATCCTCAAGACCAATCTGCAGAATGGTGATTTTGAATGAATCTGTACTCAGATTAAGAAATCAAGGATCATTTTTTGTATATGTTTCAGTGTTTGAATATTTTAGTGGAGAAGGTTTATGTTCGGGTCTTGAATTTTGGGATTACCTCATGATTACATCGACGTAACCCTAACTTAAATATGCCCTCGATTCACGTGAGTCAAGACACTTCGAGAAAGAAGATAAACGCAGTTTTCGTTTATCTGGTTTCAAAACTATCCCAGACTTGATTCTGCGCAGTCAAAGGACCGTTTCAACAATTTGGAACAAGTACATAATAGATGTGTTCTCGTTCCAAATTGTTGAAACGGTACTTAGACTGCGCAGATTCAGGTGCGCATCAAATGAAATCCAAAACATGGCTGGGATACTTTTGAAACCAGATAAACGAAAACGCGTTTTCCCGTTATTCTCATATTCTTCCTCGATAACATGAGGCGTCTTGACTCACGTGAACCGAGGGCATATACGTTATCATGAAATGATCCTAAAATTCAGGCCTGAACATAAACCTTCCCCACTAAAATATTTCTACACTTATACATAATACAAAAAATGATCCGTGAATTCTTAATCTGAGTACAGATTCGTTGATAACCACCATTTTCCAGATTGGTCTTGAGAATTTCCAGCAGATAACATGTTCAAAACAGTTTATCATCTGTTCTTGAAGATAGGACGATGAGCTGGAGCTCATAGGTATACCCATTCTTGATCGTTTTTTTTTTTCAATAATCCTTCATCTTCTTCAAAAGTCTATCTCTCAACATAAGAACGCTTAGAGGTTAAAAATCTGTTGCATAAACGCATGATCATCCAAAATTATTCACGACAGTCATGGGCTGTTCTTGCCCAGAGGCTCGTACTGCTTTGGACCAATTCGAAACTATCCCAAACTAGTTCGTATAAAACGAAAACACGTGATCTGTGGAATACGAAACAATCCTGGTTTCGGACTGTTTATTTTGTGAACGCCAACAAACCTATATTCATACCGTTTCCAACAAGTTCAAAGTTTCTTCCCAGAGAACCTATTGTCGTTGTCGTCAAGACGACCTTAGTATAGTAGGAACCTGCGTCTTCTCATCTCCTGCCGAGTTAATCGAGCTATGAAAATTGGAAAACACAAATTGGCACACGCCGTTAGAGGTGGGAAGGGGGCCGATCGTCATCTTTTCGAGGAAACCTAACTGGATTGATGGAGGTTGCCATGGTGATTCATTTTCCAGGAATACGCAATTACCTTTGTGTCGAGTTACTGAATAAGAGTAAATAAGATATACACAGGATGTATACGAGCGAAAAACTCACGGAGTATTTCTATTTGCCAAACCGATGTAACAAGCTTTCAATATTTTTTTTCTGTAGTTCATAAAATTACATACCAATAACATAATTTTTATGCATACCGGGTGTAGCAATGATATTAGCGTGCTTTATTCATGAAATCTGTAATACTCGTATAGTGTAACAGTTACACTACAAGTTACAACTGAAATGACACTTTAGCCTTATCTTTCACTTCTTATTTCTGTTATGGATTCACTTTATTCTCTACCAATTACTCTAGAAATACCATTTTAAAGGGTAAAATGTTGGAAAATTGATATCCAAATTTAACAACAAAAAAAAAGCTTTTCGCTGGTCACAAATTGAACGGAAGGGTCAGTAGCAAGTATTTCCGCCTCGGGTACGAATAACTTCATTATCGAAGACGATCCATGCTTGGAATAAGAGACCTTATGTCATTTTGGTCCAGATCTACCCAAATTTAAATTAGTCTTTGTCGAACGTCTAGTTAAGTTCCTTTTGTAATATATATCCCAAAGAATGTCCCAGAGATACTAAATGGGATTAAAATCTGGGCTCAGAGCTGGCCATGCTGTGGTATGGATACAGATTTCCTCTAGATAATTTCTCACAACTCGGCGAAGTGAGTCCTGGCATGATATAGCATCATCAACAATCCCTACACATTTTATGTGTCTCTAAAATCTTCAATATGTACCTTTCAGCTGTAAGGCTTCCATTTATGATAACGAGTTCCGTGCGATCAGTCAGAGAAATGCCTCCCCAGACCATATCCTGCTAGTTTCTTGGTTATAATACTAATTGAAGTCAATAAAAATGATGTTATGCTATAAAAATTGAACTAATATTAAAATATGATGGAGTAAATCCAAAAAAATGTTGAAAGAATACGACTAAAGTGTAATTCAAATTCTAATTTGATAAATGTAACTGTAACCCTCTACAGTTTACTAAATTTCAGGAAATAACAGGATATGATTGCCACACTCGGTATTCATGAAAAAGAGGTTTTTATGTGAATACAGTTCATACAGCAATATTCAGAAGGCGATAACCTGTCATTCAAAACAAATAAGTAGTATTTAACGAAAATAAAACTGAAACTTTTGGATATACTCTTTGATGGTGCGTTAATAATTGTTGGGTTAATGTGTTTTGAATGAAATTGTATGTGAATCATGCTCTTAGCTGAAGAGAGTTGATATTCATTCAGTGCAAACAAATTCAGCCTTCGCATGGTAGGCAATCATATTGATACCTCACTCAGTCCTGCCTAGTGATGTTTAGGATCACGTGAAACATTCTTTCAGCTCACTTCATGTTTTCAGTAGACAAGCTATGAGAGTTCTGGGCCAAAATCCCAAGCATGTTCATCTATTTCGAGTGCGGCTGAATTTCGTATGGCGCTGTGCCATAGTCTATTACACTTTTATCCCAGAATCATTTTCACGAGTACTCTGAAGATGTTTGTTTCCAATTCTACCGGAACCCTGCAGGACATACGTCGCAACAAATAAACGCGAATTTCCCGTTCTCATATATTTTGTTTGATCGAAGAATTCGATTGCGTCAGGGGAAAGCTCTCGAGACACATTTTAATTTCCGTATAACACGTTCCGACAATTTGAAAGCGGACGCACCACAGACTGCCATCCTGCAATCGTCTGTTTCAGAATAAACCTTCGAGCACGATCCATCTTCAATGTATCTTTATCGACTTTGTCTACAGTTTGTATTCGAATTACGATTGCATGTTATTCTAATACAATTTTCATCAACAGTATCATCAGTAAAAGAGTGTACCAAGATCACATCAACCAATTGCTACAGAATACAGGCTGATATCGAATGATACCCAACAATTTGAAAATTGACTTTGTTCCATCGTCTCTCGGCACCCTTGCATTTCAGTTATTTTCGAAATCCATGAACTTATTTAATTTTTGGTACAGACATAGATCTTCATGGGACGCATTTTTCTCAATACTCAGCCCCAGTGACAGCCTTATAGACCAGGAGATGGTGAAAGGTGACTTTCTCCCATTCAACACTGTATGATTTGTAAAAGCTTCATAATTAACCGCAAAATATGAACAATAGACAGGTTCCTGGCCGCAGGAAGAGCACTTTTCTTTTTGTTATGAGAATTTTCGTGTTTTCCGCGATATTATACAGGGTGTTTCCTAATTGAATGTCAATATTGTAGGAGGCGATTCTTGGGACCATTTTAAGAAAAAAATTTAATATGAGCATATGACCTAAACGTCTTAACTCTTGAGATACAGGGTGGTGAAGTTATCAAAAAACAAGTCTAGATATTCTGATTTGACAGACATGTACTATGTATCAAGAGGCATCACTTAGTGTACCACTTTTTTGCCACCACTGGCGTTCGTATGGAATTTCACATACATATTTTGGCAGACATTGATGGTACGCTACTGATTAATCATTCCAGACATTCTCGATCATTTCTAAGAAAATTTCATCTCTACAATTTTTTCAATCTGATGCACGGTTTTCGCCCAAAAAAATGAAAACCTTTTCACTGCATGATCATAACAATTTCGTTAACAATATCACAATGCAGAAAAATGTATTTTATTTTTTAGGTGAAAACCGTGATTCGGACTGAAACAATTCAAGAGATCGAATCAAGTGGTATTACAGATATTAATAATCATTTTTGAGAACTTTATCACCCTTTATCTCAGTCATACGTTCATATGACATTTTCTTTTCGAAATGGGTAAAAGAATCGGCTTCTCAAATATTGACGTTTAATTAGGAAATATCCTGTATACTGCCTGTGCCCTTGTAATATACGGAAGTTCGAACAAACTGAAGCGCTAATAATTGATGGCATGCAATCCGCAGCGGCCCAAAGGGCTCTACCTGCTAAACTTGCTTTATTTCTATGACTCTCTCTGTTTACATCATGCCATGAACAGAGACAACTATAGTAACAAAATCAACTTTAGCAAGTTTAGCAATACAAACGAACAGACCCTATATTGCGATTTTCAACTGTCTATTGCCATACTTTCATAATCCTCTCGCTTTCTGCGAATCGCGATTCAGCAAATTCCATTGGTCAGAGGATGCTTTCCGTTGAATGTTGCCAATTCGCAAATTTGTATTATATTCTGAATACTTTCAAGTGAAAGCAGTGCTGCCAAACTCTCAAATTCAACTTGATAACAGGAAATAAAACCGATAAAACGAACGTAAGTTAGCTATTTCGGTATGATATTTTATGCAAGTATATAGAACTATTCGATGTATCGAAAGTCTTGAGGAGGCTCAACTTCCGTTGCCTCCTCTGAGGAGCTGCCACTGCTGTTAGGAAGTGAACATTGTAATGTGAAGTAGAGTGAAGTAGAGTAATGTGGAGTGAAGTGCATAATTAGTTATATATTTTCATTATCTGCTAGGAAAACTTACAAATATTAGGTTCATAAATAAAATGACGATTCAACTTATCTGAGAAACAAAAAGGAATCATATCAGTTTCACAAAAAATCCTAATGACTTTGGTCCTAATCAACTGAATCAATCCGAACGGTGAATTGATAGTCCTAGAGGAAAAAATGCACCATTCCCTTCTTAAAAGTAATCCTTGACTCACCTCTTCCAAATTTGGCACGACATCGCTGATGATGTTGCAGACAGAATCCATGTCGGAAGACAACGTTAATAGCCTGTAAACAAAAAAAGTTAGCTCGAGAATAAGGTGAACAGGTCGAAGGTCATCGATAAAAATCGCCAATTTCTGATTCAAATGGTCAAGTAACCGAATCCACAATGATGAAGATATAACAGCTGAAGCAGGAAATAGTCACCAACGATAAATAAAATATTGACAAAAAAGAATACTGGAAGTTAATTTTTTTTCATTTTCAAATCATCTCCAAGCTTTGTCTCCGAGTATAAAAGAAAAAAGTATTTAGGCTGAAGCCCTGAACTGTGGTTGTTGTGAATAAATAAGCCCAGCTTTGAGAGCAATGAGAGTCAAAATTCATCTCGACAAACTCTTCCAAACTCCACCGTGTCATATCCTTATCATCGTACTTCATCGCACCGACCATTTAAACCGGAAAAAAGGTCGACTTCATTTTTTAGGGACGGATAGCCTCGATAGCGACGGGAGACAAGGGGGTGAGGGTGAATATCGGAGGAAGAACCGGATTTTAGTCGGAAAAGTTCTGGGCTATTTGGCTGCTGGGGGGTGTCGTATGGAAGAGTAGACAGCCAATTGCGGTGACATTGCAGTCTGGGGGGAAATAGGGGGGTTGGGGGGGGGGGGGGGGGAAGGGGAAAACTCTTTCTGAACCTACATTTTATTATATGAGCGCAACATCGAACGACTTCGTAACAGAGTTGTTAGCCAAATTTCACGGACCATAACCCATCTGTGTGAAACAACTTTCGTGATAAATTCTCATTTTCGGATTTAGGGCTCACGCATAAGTTTCGCTTAATGTCGAGACATAGGCAGAAATTATTGCTGGAATAATTTCAGAGGTACTGTGCAGAGGTGGATTCTCTCGACATAGACGCACGATATTTTGAATGAATCAGTAGGGGTATTACTGAATTTTTCATTTCCCAGTGTGTTTTAACCAAAGTAATGTTTCTTATATATATATTATATACCAGTACCAGTTTCGATTTCATATACGGGGAATGTCAATATCCTAAATATACGGGAAACTATGAGGCAATACCCCTATTTATTGAAAACACGAATTTGACACTGCATTGCTCTAATGCTCTGGTGTTTAATGCCAAAAAGCTGATTTTGCAACGTGTTACATGTGAATATTTGGGTGATTCCAAAGAGAGAAGTTTAAATCAACTTAAATATGTCCTAAACCTCTTAGATTTTGAGCTGAAGGGTGATAAAATCAGAGGCAAACAGTTTTTCAATCAAAACATTCAATATGAGGCCTCCGAAAAAATTGGGATTACAAGAAGAATTTTGGTTTTTGAAAAAATCAGAGACGTACCATTTTCTATGTCAAAAAATGTTCCATAATGATGAAAACGTGTTTATACAAAATTTCATAAGAATATCCAAGTTATAAAAATTATGTAAAAAACTCAATTTTGTCCTCAAATTTGACAACCTTTAGCTCAAAAGCTAAGAGCTTCAAGACATAATATGTTGATATGAACTTTTCTTAATAAAATCACCCGAGGATTCACACCTTGTATTATCGGCACTCAATAAATCAACAGCCAGTATAAACAGCTATCTATAACAAGCAATTCAGGAGCAGTTAATAGTTCTGATAGGCCCTATTTAGGCCTATCTTACAGGTCCCATTTGTAACACAAAATTGAAATCTAGTACCTTTCACGTCAGGACGTCACAATCTATATCAATTTGGAATGTTCCTATCAAATAATCAAGTGAGCACTCAAATTAGGCTATGATGTGGATCGTCTACTCTAAATTTTCACCGAATTCACGAAAGAGATGTTCAGGCTAATTGAACAGGTTTCAGACGTATCATTAGTCCAAGCGCAAACATAATTATTCTACGCTATACACACACCTGGCGAAATTGAATTGAAAAGCTCCGATCACCATTCAAGATGGATGATTCGAGGTGAATTACTCTTAGGTGAGAATAATTGGAGTCCTGAAAGTCCCTATCCCGTTACCTAGGGGGTCATCGAACCACACAGCATTATACAGTGTGTCCAGTTTTCTATGCTTTGGCGCGATATCTCAGATTCGGCCCACCCTGTACATACAATCGTTCATTGTAATAATGTACTACACAAGCGCTTTCCTTGAATACAAAAAATAACTAATATTATGTTCGTGGAACCATCAAGAATACAATGATTTTTTTGAACATTTTAAGGTTACTCCAAAGAATTGCGAGACTATCAACGAAGATACAAAAATCTCAAGGCTGATTGTTGAGGGGGAAACTATAATCTAGATTCCTGTCGAATATTTTCCATGGAAATATCTGTGGAAAAATGGACGGTATATAATTTTCTGACGGTGTTGCGAACGTGTCAAGGAACCTGTAAGTGTAGCATCACCAACCTGGTGAATAGCTCTTCTCTGGATAAGATCAGTGCCTTGAACTAACTTTTTGCACAACATTTAATGTTGAAGTATTGTCGTTCTAAAAGGAAACCTAGTAGGCAAGGTATAATAAATAATGTTTGTTCACTGACTCTAAATATGGATATTTTTTCTTTATAATTGTAACTAACCAGAGATAGGGAACTACTCGACTGTTTAAACTTGGAACAGTCAGTTCGAACGCGTGGCGTATGCTTTTGCTGGAGCTGCTCCAATTAACTTTTGGAAAGACTACAAAATTATTGTGGAAAGCAGAACATCCATGACCAAGAACCAAATTGAGTTTTACCTTCCTGCTTCTCTAAATACATTCTCATTTCAGATTTGGAGTTTGCTAGTTTCAATCATCCTTCTGACACATTTTTGCCAATGCCACATCCATATAATATTTTCTTATTATGATTTCTTCCAGTGGATCACCTATATGTGTGTAACATCGATTGGGGAAGACCACTGAGGGATGAAATCCTTCCAAACCTCTTTCAATCGATGAATTATGATTTACATTTAATGTACAATCAATATTATGAGTAAAAGTTGAATGGAATCGAATCTATAGCGTTTTGAAATCAGCATATTTCATGCGATAGCCAGATATGAAGCTGGAGCTGTGACGTATTAGTCCGAGTCCCGAACTGTAACTTTCTGATATTTTGCGATTCTGCAGTGTTGCAGAGTGATTGGTCTGGTCAAGGACTATTTCATTCATCACATAATCTGATCTATCACCAGCCAAAGACAACATGAGCTTGTCGCGAAAACATTAACTGTCTTTCAATTCTGATTGGTCTTTCAGCGTTGATGTTTTCAACGATGTAACCATGGATAGCGAAGCAAATTCTGTCAGTTTGGCATAAAATAATTATCGCTGTACTTGTCAGAATGAATCACTCATTTCTATTCAATGCTTTTTATGCTTCGTGAACGTGAAACAGTCTAACGAAATACCACTCTGTTCTGAATATCTTCTCATAATTCTGTCTTTCATTATTAACTCAATTGTGTTCCAGTACAGCAATACCCCTCGTCCTGACGGACTTGAGGAGCACCATGTCTGAAGCTCGACTCAATGGCCTCGCAATGATGAGAGTACATAGGCAACATATCTTCAAAAACTTGAACTATTTCGTCAACAAAGTGACCAACGAATTCACAAAGAACCCTAGAAGATTAGTTTTCAATTGATTTTCTATATTGATTTTTTTCCGCTTTTGAATTTTTCTCATAAAACTTTTCTCACTTGACTTTCCTCTTCGGTTTTTATGGTCCCCCCTTGCGACGCCCTTGCGTTTTGGGGACTAATACGTCACACCACTCACACCAATGAATTGATACAATTTCAAATGGCGCAGAAAGTGTGTGTTTTAATAATTTTTTTCTCATTGTCCTAGTATGAGTAGTATGGAGGAAAACATTCAAAATATTTTAGTTCGAAATAAAGGTCGATTTTTGCCAATTTGTTTTCCAATCAACAGGCAATCTAACACCTCGCTGGCTAATGTCGATTGATAAGTTTTAGTTTTTGTGGAGGAAATATAGCTGGCAACAATGCATCACAGTGTGAATTTCGCAAGGAATGGAAAGGACAAGATAAACACACTCTGATGAGAAATGATGCAAGCAGTTCGGCATAGTTTATCTCCAAGTTCCCGAAAGATACATTGTTGACATTCATAACAATTTGCGAATTGCGAACATTCTGCTAGGGGTTCACTGCCGCTACGATCATAATATTTCATTTGAATGAAGATATAATGATAGGATTTTTCATCATCGGTATGATTATTTTTAGGTTTTCCAGAATACCTGCAAGGAAATCATTAGTAAACACGTTAATTTCGTAGAAACACAGGTTCGTCAATGTTCCGTCCATAACTGATATGAAAGATAAAACGGTAATAATCTGTGACAAATTATAGAACTTTATTTTTATTATTATGAATAAACACATCACCGAAATGTCTTTTATTTCAGTTATGGAAATTGGGCAGTTTTCAAGGACATCGAGATGTGACGCTGTCATCAAGGGAACCTGTGACTGGACACCTAGCGGACACTTCCGGCTTCACTGGTTGCACTACTTCGCAAGTAAGGGTAGAAGAAAATATTGATGATGTTAATTAAAATCGCACCCATTAACGAATTCGATGAGATTGGAGCAGGGGCGTCCAAAAGGGTCCTTACTCAGATACTTTCTGAACAAGATACATTTGCATTATTCAATTCCTATTCTGATTAGCGCTTATTATAGTGACTTTCTTAGACTTTGTTTAATTAGTATTCATCGACATCTAATGAATAGATATAGAGTTAATTTTATCAATGAAGTAATTGATAAATTTGCTCAAGACTCTATAAGAATGCCATTTTTGTTCGAACAAGAATATGATTATTATCACGTGCAACTTTTTATTGTTATTTTGGCTGTAAACAGAATACTTATGTGATGTCAATTCAATTAATTTTATTTTTTTTATTCAATGTTTTATGTAGAATAATAGTAGATTATATATCGAGGGAGTAAAGTGCAAGTTTTGTAGCCAGAGGGTGCTACAATGCACTGAGGGAAAAAATAACTGACTTCCGAGGTTTATATACTATTTTTTGCACGCCTCGACGATTTTAATTTAAAGATCAAGTTTGATTATCATCACTACCGATAAAGAAGAGTGGCCATATAGCTTTTTGTGAACATCGAAAAAGTGTGCTAGCATATTTTCTGAACTGCTTTCTTATTTTTTCAATAAATATTGCAGAAATGTGTGAATAAACTATTGAAGAAGCTGCTGCAAACATAGTGGTAGATTCATTGCCAGAAAAATCCCGGAAAATGTTTTAGCCTAGAGAATACCTACTCTGTATACCATGTATTCCCGCTTTTGTCGGTGTAAAATCGCTTATAGGTCGTGCAAAAACTGTTCTTTTGATATGTAATGAATATTGTACATTATTTTTGTGATTCCCCCCCCCCCCCTCCTGAGATTATTTCTGCGGACGCCCCTGTATTGGAGGAAGATAGAGATGATTCGGTGATATGGATATTGCACACAATCAATAAGTAACGCACAAGCAACTGCTAATGAAATTCAACAGGTATTTAATGAAAAATATGGTTCTCAATGATTGATTATGAAATTGCATAAAACTTGATAATGTTCCGTTATTTTGAATATTCCACCATCATACGAATTGCATGGACTGTGGATAAATACACTGGGGTCTGAAAGTTCGCTGTAACTGCTTTACTTTACATGTTACAAAAACAGTTGGAAAACATTCAAAAAGGTAGAATAGGAATGTGGAATATATTATGTGTTCCTATTGTTGTGGTTTTTTTCTTTGAACTGGTGCAAAACAGTCGAAATAATAATTCCAAAACTAATTATTTTCGTGATAATAATATAAAACCGTTCATCGAACTAGTTCAGAATTCAACGCTTTTTTGAGACACTCTGTATAGATGAAACTTGAGACATCAAAGAAATTGAATGAAACCCTACAATCTATGCTTTCAATTTTTTTTGGGATATGTAAAATAAAGAAGTTACCGAGGGAGGGGCGATGGACTTTTTTGGTCCTCACTGTATATTGCACGATTCAAAGGTCAAACAAAAATCAATTGAAAGGCTAATGATTACACTTTCTTTGCAACAATCGATAAACAATCATACATACATATTCCAAAAAGTAGCTTTAATAATCAATTTGAATTAACTGTTTTTTTTTCAATATGACTTTTTGAAAAGATTGTCACCAATTGGAAAAAAAATTCAACTTCTCTATCACTAGGAACTTTTAGGACGAATTAAATTTGTCTTTGTCTTTCTCATTATGATCGATCAAATGGTGATGCGATATGTGTAGCAAACATTTGCAGTGGCTACAAGTAAGTTTCGCTCATGTCGTGTATATAATATTTGAATGTTTTCAGGGAATAAAACAGAATTAAAAAAGTTACACGCGCACTCAATTTCAACACTTGTATCTCGGAAACGAAACCAATCATAGGACACATCTTCATTCGATCTTTCCAGTCATGGAATGGAGCTGGGTTTATTACTGGACGATTTTTGCTTTGGAGATGCTAGCGATGAAACGTGTGATGTTATTAGTCAATGCGTAGCTAACCAATTCAGACTGACCAATGATAACATCACACATTTCATAACTACACCTTATCCAGTTGTTTTTGATATAGCATCAATTGTATTCCAGAGTAGTCAATAATTGAATTTCAGAAAGTGTCATGGCATAGCATGGCAACAGTGTCATGCCTGAGTTCCCCGAAGAGATACAAAAAAAGAAAAACAACTAAATTGTCAACCTAACCTCCTGACGTTGAGTTGGCAGTCACCTTCATCGTCGAATCCTTCCAAAGATAATCCTCATAATCGGATTCTTCAGTTGTGTGTTGTGTTCTCAGAAAATTAATTCCATATTCTAATCGAAATTTCTATCAGAAATAGAGAATTGATAAGTAAGTAGAATCTTAGAAGTGTTCTCGGATGATTACGTCAGCGTTTTTCATGTTATGAAATTTCGTGAATTTCAATAGTTATTTAAAAAAGTTACAGAGCTCTGAAGAAAAAATGGTTTGCGACAGTCAACTAGTCAGGGTTAGTAATTCTAAATGATGAAATACGATTTTTGGCTGAAACAGGCCCATTGAATTTCAGAAATCGTTCTTTAGGAAAGAAATATTGCTAACATGATAGGAATTGTCACCTCCTGGACGCGCAATGTATGGCTTCGAAAATAATCTGAAAAATCATATAAGCTTCAACATCCAATATTTTGAAGACTATGGGTATTTGTGAAGGTTTTTGCGATTTGAAAAAAATCATAACTGGTTGAGTTCGTTCAACATGGTTCAACTAATAACGTTTTAACATTCTTAGATTCTCCTAGATGAATGTTTGTAATCTGTTCATCAAAGAGTATACCTAAAAAAAGAATAGGGGATGATTAATTTGAAAATATCAATTCACAAAGCTCATGGGAGCTCTGAACAGTGAACAACCTATACATTCTTGCATTAAATGCACTTTTACTAATCAGTCTTGATGATTCTGAAATGAAAATGACGCTTTCTGAAATTCAAATGATATTTCCTGAAATACAATGGGGAAGACCACTGAGAGAAGAAATCCGTGCAAACCCCTTTCAATCGACGAATCATGATTTACGTTTGATGTACTATCAATATTATGAGTTAAAGTTGAAGGGAATCGAATCTATATCGTTTCGAAATCAGCATATTTCATTCGATATTTCAAACAGCGAAATATGATGGTGGAGTCGTGACGTATTAGTCCCGAACTGTAGCTATATCTCTCTGATACCTCGTCATTCTGCGGTGTTGCAGTGTAATTGGTCAGTTCAAGGACAATAGGCGTGTTGGGAATACGCTTTGTCAATGAGAATTTATATTCTTCAGGCAATAAAGTATATATTTTGAAGTATATTTTGATTTGATTTGAAGACGTTGCACCAATGAATTGACATAATTTCAAATGGCGCAGGACTTGTGTGTTTTGAAATGGACATATTCTAATTTATTATTTTCATCGTCTTAGCATCAATGACAAAATTCAAAATTAATTCGCTGGTAGTTTTTCAGTATAGAGTTCACGATAATGTCATTTCAAAAATTCAGTGGTCTCCCCCATTGACGCTTTCTGATATTAAATTGACTATTCTAGAATACAAGTGATTATTCGGAAATACAATTGACTCTTTATGAAATTGAATTGACGCTTTCTGAAATACATCTGGAAAAGGTGTAGTATAACCAGTCAAAATCGTCCGGCAATAAACCCAGCTCAAGTCAAAGCGATACCTTCTTCATGACATGGCGTGACAACCTGTATAAAACTAATCGGATGGTGAAACATCTAACATGAGGGTTGAAAGTCTGGGATATACGGGATGTGAAAAATGGCACCAGTGGTGTGTGTAGCCGTGGGGCAGTGCAACCAGGGCCGGGATACGAGCACAACTAAAAAAAAAAAAAGGATTTTGTATCTTATAAAATGTTTACCGTTCAGGGCCCGGACAATCAGGGACTGTAATGGAGGCTTTGTACTGATGGTGTTGGCAGTTGTTTGGCAGTTGGCGAGTGGCAACAAAATGGCGGGCATTGGTGGCACAGTTGGTGAGGCACGACCCGGGGGGCAGAAGACATTTTTAGTTAGACAATTTGTCGGCTGATCACTGCGAGTGCTTGGACAGGGAATGGCCGAGATTCACACATAAACGTCATAAAAAAAATAAAAATGAACGAGCGAATTGAGAAAACAAAAATTGAGCAAGGGTTGGCAAGGTATCGGACAAAATCTTTGCAACTATGTAATAGGGATCGTTGATCGGTTTATGTGTGAATTTTGGATTGTTTTGTCAAAGTCATTCCGAGAAGCACTGATTTTTTGGCTGCAATAAAATCGACTCGGGCAATTTATCGCAGTTGGTTCTTATACACCTAGAGGGCCTGTTGAGAGAAAGGGGCTCAAAGATTAGTACTAATAAAATGTTATATTACAAAAATTCGTCACAAGAAGCAGAATTGAAATTTTTCATGTGAAATCTTAATCGAAATTCAAACTACTATACTGAATGAATTAATAAGACCACAAAGAAAAGTACTTTACAATAGCACGTAGCAAACCAAGACCTGAGAATAGTTCTTCCTAAATTCGGATAATTATTATCATTTAAGAGAAAATATTAGGTATCAAAATATCGACTGAAAAGAATGGCACCTTCCGAGTGGTATACGTTTTTTTCTATTTTATTCGTATAAAGGAACACCCAAATATTCTAACATTGTTGAGGTACGTTATTATTCGCCTGAAATTCATGAGTTATGGTAAAAATCTATAGTCAAAATATGAAAAAACAAATATGTATTCAAATGTATATAGTCAAAATTCAAGACAATAATTGTACTCACAAACCTTGGACAGATCTGAACCTTACAGTTTTTTCAATTTATAGCATTTAGCAGATTGTAAAGTACTTTATAGAGTTGAAATGATTGATGAAAAAACAAATCATATAATCAACACCAAACATTCAGCACTACCTACAAATGAATTCCTTCCTCACCAAATAATTGAAGTCATTCAGTAATTTATGAAAAAGTGAGAAAAATATCCTTAGGGCATGGAATTATTGAATGAAATATACCAGGTCACTCTTACTGGCCGAGTAGGGAGAATGTTTTACGTAGTGTTTAGGGCCAGGAAAATGAGATAAAATTCTAGTATACTGAAATATGCTGTGCTATGAATGTTGAATGTTATGGAGATTCATGGCAGCATCATGGTCCAAGGCATATAACAATGATGAAGGATTTAGATTCGTAAAACCGAAACATCTCATGATAATTCTAACAATGAAAACTTTTTGCACGCCACTGATTCATTTTCATCATTTGGATGTTACTTCAGAATATAAAAAAAATAAGCGGAATTTCAAGTTCCACTGATATTTCAGTAATACTGGAAATATCTAGGTAGCAGAAGCTTCATTCGAATCAGAAAAATAATTCAAGCACTTCTCTGGAAATCAAAATTCAAAGTTAGCAATTGCATGAACTTCAAATATTTATTGTTAAACCCGATCGTCCAACATAGAGATTGAATTATTTTTTCTGGAGCAACTCCAATACAATGAGAATGAATCACCAGACTATTTTTCTCTGAATTTCTTTGACAATGAAAACATTTGTGTGTTGAGTTCAAATACTGACCTGACTCCTCAGCTTCGTGATATTGGATCCTCCCTTACCAATGATGGACCCTGCAACCTGGAAACGAACAAGGCTTGTTATTTCTGAATGAAATTGATAAATTCACAACTCGATTTTCAGCAAATTGATGGGGAGCAGACTCGTAGGGGCTCAACAAAAGCTATATGGAAATGAGGCAAACGAAATATTTTTTCTGAACTAATCTAACTAATGAAAAGGAATTGTCAATAGAATGTAAAAATCACTACGAACCTGAGCATGAAAAATAATGGAATGAATATTTTTCAATTCGTTGGATTCAACTATGTTTACCGGCATTGAATTGATTAAATCAAATCATAGAATTTGAGTTCATTCATTTTTGAACTCGAATATAAATGTTGGAGTTACAGCTAGCGGCGTTTTAATCAACACCCTGTATATATATTACTGTTATGCAGAGCAGATCAATCCTTCTTTCAATAGTTCAATCATATAATGGCTATTATAGCTACTGTTATTATGGAAACAGATAGGCATGCAATTTGGAATATCGAGATTCAAGTTACAGACTCGGTGTGTGGTCCCCAATCACCAAAAAAATAATAGTGATTTCTCACTTTCGAAACATAACATTAGAAAGTGTTATACACTACACTGTTCTACATGTGTTCGGCTACACACGATTTATGTTTTTTCACAAGCATGACAACTGATTTCGTATATCCCCGACTTCACAAGTGTCTCCACCATATCTGTTGAATTACCTAATAAATTGCCTAATTTTGACCCAGACTGATGAACGGTTTTTGAAGCTAAGTCGTTGAAAATCTTATGAAATCCCTTCGTGTACTTGGAATTGAACGGGATTGGGATTCTTCTCGACTTGTATTCAGCCGCTTGAAAAGTCGTAGAAATCCGAAGTGTTAGCTTCAATTTATGTCTACGTATTAATTCATCTACTATTTCGATATCGTAACCATTAACGCCCGCATCTTTATAAACAACACTTCTTTCAACATCGAATCTTCCTTTGCTCAGAGGAGATGAAACTAGTCTATGTACTAGACAATTCAATCTTACCATTTAGTGTTGAGAACAGCGATTGAAGTCTTTAGTTAGGTATCTAAGTGTGTTAGTTTATTTTCTAAAAACATCAAGTTCTAAGATGTTGTCGCCATTTTTGATCATAAGAACATCTGAGAATTTGATAGATGATAAGATTAAGGTGAACATGTGAACTCAACCATGACAAACATAAACTTGCTAGTGTCGTTCACGGTTGGATGGTTATATACCTAGTATATAAGTAGCACAATAAAATGGAATATTTATTTTTAATCTTCTCCTGAAGATGCTAATATAATTAGCGAAACACGTGTTTGAGGCGTAAAAAAAATTGGTTTGGTTAGTGGTAAAGCAGTCGATTCTTGAGCCTATTCTAAGAAGAAAGTTTCATATTAACGTATGACCTAAACGTCCAAACTTTTCAGATACAGGGTGCATGGTAAAGTTCTCAAAAATTATTATAGCCTACTACAATGGAAAGCTATAATTCCAAAATACCAAATACGAATATGAAGTTCATAAACTATGAATTGTATTTCTGAAATTTGATCTAAAAAAGAAAATCTATTTGTGCATATTGTCATATTAACGATATTGCGATAATCATGTAGTGAAAAGCTTTCAACTTTTTTGAGCGAGAACCGTGCTTCAGATTGAAAGAATTGTGGTGATCAAATTCGCTTAGAAATGATTGGGAATTTCAAAAATGATTTCAATTTTGAGATTAATCAGTGGCGTACCATCAATGTCTGCCAAAATAGGTGTGTGAAATCCCATACGAACGCCACTGGTGGCAACCAAAAAAAATGTGGTACACTAACTGATGCCTCTTGAAACAGAGTACATGTATGCCAAATTTCATTAAAATATCTGAAGTGGTATTACAGATATTAATGAAACTGTTGATTTTTGAGAACTTTAGTTTAGGTCATACGTTCATATGAAACTTTCTTCTTAGAATGGGCCCAAGAATGGCCTCCCCAAATATTGACATCCAACAAAAATCAATTTGCCAATATGGAGAATTGAGCACCTGACAAGTTCCTCTATATACCAAACTTCGGCGACTGTTATAATTTACAAAGCGTTGGAAACTGTTTTTGTTGCCCCCACACGAATGTGGAACTTCAGTCAATAATTTGGATTTGAATGACGAGCTTGACTTCCCATAACTTTGTTAATAACTTCCAGTGAGCTGGTGTTCGGAGCGTGTCTACGAGCATTCGTGTAGAGCTTTCCTTATGTTGATTAATGTTCGATAATAATCCGGGACCGAATTTCGTCTGAAGAAGCTTGTCTTTGCTGAGAAGGTAATTGTTGCGAACAAACACAAGCGAGTGGTATTTAAACTCGCTTGAGCCGTGAGATCTACGATTGCAAATTTGGTAGAGGGTCTACTGAGAACAGGACTTCGCGATACCAAGGCCAAAACTGATCAGTCGAGACTGGCTCAGGTTTGGTCTTGGTCTTCGATCAGAATGCGCCTAGAAATTTGAATTATTCAATTCAAATATCCAACAGTTCATATATGCATATAATAGGTAGGTATTAAGTATTTATCAGTCTTTAAAATTGTCAATTCGTGCATATTAAGTAAGCGAAATAAATTTCTCCTTTTATCATAAGAATATTATTCTTAAGAAACCTTAAATAAACTTTAAATGAGACCCAAACAGCAAACAGGCTGACGCCCGACAGGCTAGAAAAAAAGATTTGAAAGGGTCGGAACTGACAATAACGCATTATCAAAATATTTAAAAAAATGTCAAATTCAAACCAAATATCTTTTGTATTAAATTTGTTTCAATCTTCAATAGGAGGAGGTCTGGACCACTGTGACCTTACAACATACACTTATTTGTTGTAAACTTTGAAACTGCAATACTGAGTTTGAAAAATGTATTTCGGATTTAGAGTGAACAAAAATTGAAAACCTACCATATGACAAATGAATCACTGAAATAAAATGCCATTGCATTTTCCAACAGATTCTTCTTAATATTCAAGTAGATTCAAGTTCATTATTATTCTTTCGAGACCAAGACTCTTGGGAGAGAGTCTTGGTCTCGGAAGTCAAGTCTTGTTCTTGGGAAGATTTATCAATTCTTGGTCTTGGTCTCGTGAAGCCCTAAACTAACTGAGAATTGGAAAAATAATACAGGGTAGGGATGGATTGTTTTCAATCTAATGGACATCTTAACATATTCAAGATGAATCAAATCAAACCACAGATGCGATAATATATTTGGGGGAAACACCATCATAAGAGACTCAAATAAAATTGATTTGTTCTGATAATTGTATTTTGCTATATAGTACCCCGTCAGTACGGTCTGATATTCGGGTGATTATTTTTTTCGCATGTCAAAATATGACGTTTTCGTAGTTTCCAAGTATATCAATGCGTAATTCTAGCCAATCATTTGGTATCATACTGATAATTTGTTAGTAGCAAATTACAGCAAAAGGGGCCTATAGCTTGTGTTGTTGGTAGACGAACAAGTCTTTCAGAATGAAAACCGAGCTGAAAAATGTTCTTTTTGGCCGGGCATTTTGCGAAATAGTTGAAAAAATAATCACGGCGAATTACATTTGCGGTGGATATTTTTTTTTTTTTAATAATTTCAACTAGATTAGCACTCGTCCCTGTTGCTATAGAAATCTCACGAGTGAACGACCACTTGCATAATCACTAATCACACTTTGAAATTTCTTTACTGTCCAGAAAAAAATCTCGAGAACCATGTTCAATGTACCACTCTCTATCTCAAGAGCGGTTGAGCCTCCGGTTGAGCGCATGAAAAAATATATAGAACGAAATTTGTTGCAAATTGAATGCTCTATAATTAATATAATAAGTGTTAATATCGTTGGACCTACAGAAACCTACAGATGATCGCAAAAAAATTAATTTTGTATTCGAGTTTCCATCAGCTTATTATGTCTAATTCCGAGGTGAAACACGGTGAAACCCCTATTTGACTGGACTATGATGTATGGAGTCTTACTTGTAGACGAAAAATAATACTTTCAGCAGTCAGCACTAGTCAGGCAGTTCGCGTCATTTTTTTTCTGTCTGCCTCTCTTCGCGTGACACGCCTTCGTGGAAATCTACATTTTTATCTGAGTACGCCGCACAAGAACGACGGAAACCAATGGATTTTACGTTCTCCTGTCATGATAGGAGAGGGTGACTGCCCTGTAGTCCGTACAGGGTGGTTGGAATTCGAGCAAAATTGCGCAATTTTTTGTCTGAAAAAAATGCTGTCATCTGATTTTCGAACCGACGTGTCGTCTTTGAGCTGCCATCATCAACATTGTTGTTTTAAATACGGCCCAATATTTTTTATTATGAAAGTCAAGAGCTTTTTTACTCCCGAAACATTGGAGACCAAAGCAAGAAGGAACAATAACACAAACATTAAAAACTCAAGGCATTGAATAGTTTTTGGCAAAAGGACAAAAATATTCTTTCACTCGACAAACAAATCCATTTCGATTGCCAAGAAGTCTTCAATGCCTTGAGTTTCGAATGTTTGTTTATTGTTCCTTCTTGCTTTGGTCTCCACTTTAAGTTTCCTTTTCAAAATTCTCACAGCTCATAGCTCATAGCAAGTTTGTCATGAATTTCATGAGACCAATTGTCTCTTGTCTTGCATGACCGTTGACAGCTGAAGTTACAGTCTGTCAGAGATAGGTTTGACATTGACATTTGGTCACATGTTTTCAGGTCAATCCAGTGATATCAAGATGAAAACGTTTTTTCATTTTTGGATGTTTTTCTGCCTCCTAATGTGGCAATTCCAATAGCTCATCTTTAAAACAAAAACGAATTTTAGGTTTTTTAGATCATCATAAAATAATTTGTTTGTAACTTCATGTGATTCCACAAACATTTTTTCTGCTCCACGTGAGTACTATCATGTTTCACCATTGATACTCTATTATTGTTGCTTTGTTCTTTGTAGAAAAATTGTTCTCAATCGGCTGATGATGGATACTCTATAGATCCGAAACATGTCCCCTTTCCATTTATGATTTGATGATATTGAATGTTGAGGAGACTATAAGAATATGAAGACTATATAAACATAACAAATCTGAACCTCGAGCTGAACATATCCATCCATACTGATGATATGCGTTTGTATAGGTTCGAGTATTAGAATATTGATCAATATCGAACTTCATATCAAAGATAATCTTTATTATACTATGATAATACTCTTGATTCATGATAGTATCAACTTCAAATAGTTGTTGAAACTTTTAATTGAAGTTTATTGTTAGGATAACATGAACATTACGGTCCCTGCTTACAAAAATCCAATCAAAGTGGTAACTTGAATAGACAGCAGTACCTACTATAAGCAAGAATCTATGTCATACAAATACATGTTAAAATAATTATTATTCCTACCTACATATAACTGGATTACATGAATTCGTCCAGAATGCAATCAGTTCCCAACGTTTGATCAGCATAATTCATAACTGTGACAATAATTCAACTTGTTAGTAGACACACCGTACTAGCGAACAGCAACCCCCAAAAATATCCACAAACTTAACGAAATTACCAAGTTTCCATTTCCCGGCTCATTCGATTTTCACATTAGCCGAACTGCTGACGCCGATATAATTTCGGGATTTTCAGGGAATGAGACCAACTTATATAATCTACTCGAGGGATCAAAGGATGAGACTCTCCAGCGAGATAATTCCGGAAATTTGGAAAATTGGAGTTTCATCAGATTTAGAAATGAAAGTAAATGTAAAACAAATTTTTTTTTGAGAAATGCTTTTATTTGAACCCTTCAAAAATAAGAAGCTGAAATTTTCCTTTTAAATTTCAACTATATCAACTTATATGATCATAAAAGCTTGTCGCGATGATCAATATTTAATTGAATTAAAATTTTTTAAATTTAGACTTAGCATCAGGTTTTTACCTAATTGAATTAGTACTAGTTTATTTACACACGAAAATCGCGCGACAAGCTTCCATGATCATAATAGCAGGTAGGTTAATCTAATTTTAGGAATTATGAATTAATAAGAAAATTCAAATTATGTTCATGAAATCGAAGTCATTGTATAAATTCAAATTCATCCTCAATGAAAAAATCAAGTATAAATTAGTTGAGACTCTCCTTTATCCACAAGTTGATTACTGTATGACAGTGTACTACAGCTTCCTGACAATTGAACTTAAAAATAAATTACAGTTGGCTCAGAATTCTTGTATGCGATTCGAATACAACGTAAGAAAGTTTGATCATGTTACTGGTATTTACAATGATAATAAACATCTTAAAACAAATTACAGATATCAAATGTTTTTTGCTGTATTTATTTTTAGAATCTATACTGACAAGAAACCAGAATATTTGCATAATTATCTTATCCCAAGAAATGAAATTCATGATCGACAACTTCGAAATATGTGGAGATACGATATTCACCAACACAAAACATCAAAATTTGAAGATTGCTTTGCTCATCTATCAGTCAGTTTTATGAATAATATCGATAATTTTTTGATATGTTGCAAGGTAGGTAATTTGTTTCTTTCAAAACATTATTCAGGGATAGTTTACTAGCAAGACAATCCAATGAATCAAACCATCTGTGATAGTTTTAGAATGATATTAATGTGTATATATATTATTTGATTTTGTTTTTGGTTTTTTCATTAATTTTAGATCGTTTTCATGTATTTGATATTAGATTTTTGTTTTTTGTAATTATCTTAACTTGAATGTACCTGGTGAAGGGGGCGTGGAAGAACGTGTTTATACGAACGTACCCCTCTTGTAATAATTATATTATTACAATAAATATTTTTCTATTCTATTCTATTCTAAGAGATCTTGTGGAAGAGAGGAATTATGAATTCGTACTATTCTCGACAAGCCCTTTCATTTGATGCCCATATTGCAGAAGTCCATAAATAATAAGTATATCCCGCCATCTTGATTGGTCAAATCAAATCATTTTCAGAGTTATTCTCAACAACCCCTTTCAGGTGATACCCATATTGTAGAAACGCATTAAAAATTTCGCCATCTTGGATGGTTCGCCATATTGGATTTAAAATAACGTCATATACCTTATCGTCCGTTGTCATCAAAATTAAACCACAGATTAACAAATAAGGTTTGTTAATCTGTGACTAAACGTAGAACGTAAACAAAAAGTTTATAGGCCGACCAACGGGAAAATGAAGAGCAGCTCCGCTGAACATCGCCACTCCTTCACAACTTTTACATAATAATTATGTAAACATTTTGAAGAATGAATAATAAAGGCGCTTCATTATTATTAGCATTATCATTATTAAATCAATCGACCGGTGCAACTCAGGACAACGGTAATGCACTGACTAGAAGCTGCATTCATAGCTATTTGTGTATTTAGAGCGCGTGATAGATTGCCGCTCGACAAAGAAAGTTACCGCGCGATGCGGAGCGGAGCGCGGTAATCTTTGGAGAGCGGCAATAACACTTTGTGCTCGAAATACACACAAGATTTTTTCTACTAACGCAGCTTTTGGAAATAGCTACCCTGAAAGTATGAGCGATTGAAATAGTTGAAAAAGTTCTTATCCATATTATCCCATATGTCCAAAGGAAAGAAAAACTGAAATAACTGGCAAGCCAGAAAAAAAATGTCGGGCCTACCGAGAATTGAAACTGGACCACCAGCGTGGCAACCTCTGAGCTTCAGACCTGAGCCATAGTACGATTAACTCTGCAATCAAACTGAACATCACTCATTGATGCAATAAAATAAAGATACACTGTTTTTCTGATGACAACAAAGAGTTTAAATATAAAGTATAATTCATCGTTTTCAACAGATATGCTTCATCGGGAGCGTCTTGTAGAAATTCGGTGGTATATATCTTCAACGGTGAATGTTTTGGATTTTTCTCGCTTTATATCCAATAGATTGTTTCTTGAGAAATGCGATGAGTTTCAGATACTTATTGATTCCGATATTATCTTTAACATTCAAGCATGTAAACGTTCCATCGAATATATAGACCAATGAGTTGATGACTTCAAAGTCTTTGATTTTTTACCAAAATAAGCCAGTTATACGTTTTCTGAATACTTATTCACCTTCTTGGAGTGGCACCAATTGATGAATGTATCATATTGTAATTCATATTTCTTCCTTGATTTCTCCGGTGAGAGATTCAAACTCTTGCGCTTTCTGCTATATCATCAGGAAGGAGGTGTGTTTGATGATTCACTGTCACTATTTTCCATCATGAAAGAAATAGGGGGTTTTCAAGAATAGATAAGTATAAGTTACAGAGATGTGCGAGCGTTTTTTCAATATTTCCGCTCACGAGCGCAAATGCTGTCAAAGAATGACATTTCTGGGAAAACGTCAACTTTGTGCTGGAATTTGAAAGCGTTTGTAGAAAAAATTTTTTGTTCAACACACTGATGCATTTTGTCGACTTACCTTACTCGGAATAAGCAAACGAACTTCTTCATCTCCTCTGCGTGAACGTTTTTGCGGGGAACCCATGTCACCGTCAGCTTCTCGCTTCATGGCTAATTTGCCTGAAAAAAAAAAAAAAAAAAAAAAAGATTAGTTAAAACGATAATTATGGGCCAGAATCAATAGCGTTAAAACAAGATATTTCAGTATGGATAAGGCGCTGCTGGAACTCAGATCATTTTTTTTTTCAGAAATAGTACTTCAGTTATGCTCGAGGTTGTGCTAGTGTATTCAGAGGTCATTGCGATATATTTTTTTCTATGTTCTATATCCCACGAAAATGGATATCCTGTAATGTTCAGAGAACATCGTGAGAACAAAGGGAAACAAGGTAGGATTTGGTGTTCTTGAATTTCTGGGTCTTTGGAAAGAGATGTTCTGCAGGTCTCCCAAGTGACCAAGGAAGAAGGGGTGCGAAGCCTCAACTCGACGGGTTATTCTCGCAGGGACTGCCAAGGGAGGAACAATTGTTGATATTTCAGAAGAGCATCGTGCATGAAAATATCTATAAAATAGAGCCAGATCGCCAACTTTTCTACGGTGTTCCAGAGAAGTGAGTGAGTTTGTGAGCGAGGCATCACCCACGAGAAGAAGTGCCCTTTTTTGGACAGAATCCAACAGTTTCCGGGTATGTTTGGGTGCTGCACTTCAAATATGGAAACATTATTCCAGGACAGGTCGGATCTGTGCCTTATAGATCACAAGCAGCTGACTGGAAGTGAAATAGCTCCTGGCCCGAAACAGGAAACCAAGTTTTTGGGATGCACTTATAGCAATTGATCTCACGTGATTTTCCCAAGTAAGGTTATTGCTGGATAGTAATACCAAGCATCGAAATGGATGTCTTCGAAGGTATAATGACTCCTGACAAGCTTATGTTAGGCACAGTGAGATCGGCTTTTCTGGAGAAAGGGCATGCTTGTGTCTTGTTTGCATTGAAATCTACCAAGTTATTGGATCCCCATTCGAAAATTGTCGCCAAGTCCATATTTATGTTGTCAACATTTCTTCTCGTTCGTTTCTGATTTGCCTGGCTGGTATTGGAGCCCTGGAAGAGAAGGCGGTATGGAGGGTACTATCATCCGCGAAGCTGTGTACGGGACATGAAGTTGTTTCCAACAAATAGTTGATATGGAGTAGAAATAGTGTTGGTGCTAGAATTGATTCTTGCGGAACACCAGCATTTATGATAAGAGAATCTCTGAAACTCCGTCGACCATACTACATGGAGAGACCTGTTTGAGAGAAAACTAGCTAGCAGAGAACATAGCTGGGGAGGCAAGCCATAAGATTGAACTTGATTTGCGATGTGTTGGAATTATAACGTTTTTGACAATCTTGAGGAATTTTTTTTGTTGAGATAATGCAATATTGTTGAAGAAATTTTTTGAAGAACAAAAAGACATATCACCTAACATTTTCATACTGACTGAGCACTGCGCTGACGTCACCATTTATTCGACATATCGCCGCCAAATGGCACCCATGACGTTACGTTTGAAATGAACTCAGGAATTCAACGATTTTGAATAAGGCATAGACTTTTCATTTACATAAGGAAAGCGAGAGAAGTCTTGAAAAATTTAATTTAGGTTCCTAACGTCACAAGTGAAGTAATTGAATACCAATAATTCATAATCAGTCCACTCGCCCATTATTGTTGACGCATGTATTATTATACAAAATTAGAATAGCTCTGTTTCATATATCTCTGGAATGTCTGGAGAACATTAGGAGCCCCGAGACAATGAAAGACGCCCCTTTGTGCGTCCATTTCGGATATTACCTCCACGTCGTGCCCTGACGTTCTCGCAAATAATGTACCACCCATTCACGAAGTCTGCCAACAATTTATATTAGCCCTTTGTTGGCATCTCGGACTATACAGTGTGTCCCACTTACCATGCTCACCATGGGTATCTTTTTAACGGTGAGAGATACGAGGTCGGTTAAATGACACCAAATGAGGAGTTTGTCCAGGCCAACTATCATGTGAAAAAATATTTTGATAAAATCTATTCGTTTTTGTTTTATAGGCAAAAAACAGATTTTGATCATTTTCATGTCTCCTCCATAACTTCTTTATTTATGAAAATATTCAAATAGGAATTTCACATTCTCATGGCAGTTTTTCAAAGTGATTTCGAAAAAAATATAAAATTTATACCAACTCTCTAGAATTTGAGATATCAGCACCAACTTTAGTTTTTCAAATGTAGGTCATAGCTCACTATGACATAGTTACAAATAACTTTTTTTTCTCTTACTGATGATATGTCGCAGTAATAGTTTTGTGTTGATAACAACTGAGTTACCGTCATTTATACAAAAACAAAAAATTATTTGGAAGCAGCCATCTTGAATTTATAAATTTTAACAAAAAAATTATGATCTCCGACCTCAAAAACCCCCACTAACCAATTTTGAATGGAATCGGACCAAATCATGTCCGCCATCTTGGAGCAGCCATTTTTTTTAATTTCAACAAAAATTCCATAACTCCGATTGACTTGAAATTTGGCAGGTGTTTATAATTTCGGTGACAATGCATTATGGAATCTTTGTTGAAATTAAAAAAAATGGCTGCTTCAAGATGGCGGACAAGATTTGGTCCGATTCCATTCAAAATTGGTAAGTGTGGGTTGTTGAGGTCGGAGATCATGATTTTTTTGTTAAAATTTATAAATTCAAGATGACGGCTTCCAAATGATTTTTTGTTATTGTATAAATGACGATAACTCCGTTATTATCAACACAAAACTATTACTGCGACATATCATCTGTAAGAGAAAAAAAGGTATTTGTAACTAAGTCATAGTGAGCTATGACTTACATTTGAAAAACTAAAGTTGGTGCTGATATCTCAAATTCTAGAAGAGTTGGTATACATTTCATATTTTTTTCGAAATCACTTTGGAAAACTGCCATGAGAATGTGAAATTCCTATTCAAATATTTTCATAAATAAAGAAGTTACGGAGGAGACATGAAAATGATCAGAATCTGTTTTTTGCGTATAAAACAAAAACGAATAGATTTTATCAAAATATTTTTTCACATTATAGTTGGCCTTGACAAACTCCACATTTGGTGTCATTTAGCCGACCTCGTATCTCTCACCGTTAAAAAGATACTCATGGTGAGCATGGTAAGTGGGACACACTGTACACATGCACAAGATGCATGGGATGATGCGCCAAAAAAAGTTTATTCCCGGACGAGATTGGGCGAGAGGGTGGTGAAAGGGAGCGAAGGGGTTGTATCCTCGCGAGCGGAAACACCGCTTACCGCTGGGACATCGGAGGTAACTTTTATCTGGAGCGGAAATTGAAAAAAATAGATGTTTCATCATGAAAAACAATGCAAAACTTTCTTATATTCACAACAATGTTGTCATGTCCAACATCATTTAGGGGTTTATTCCTATACAGGGTGCTATCTGAATTAATAAATTATACAAGGTGTCCCAGAACAACGTACCATAAATTCTACAAGGTGAATTAGAAATCGAAATAGACTGATTGATATCAACTCAACTCTATACGAGAATGCCGTAAGATGGCGATGAGGGTTAATTTTACTTACAGATTTTCCTGTTTCAAAATCCATGAAAGGTACTGCTCTAAAATTCGAAGGGGCAATTTACTATCATGGATGTGCATGAAAAGCATGTTATACCAATTCAATCAATATACAGGGAGACATATATTTCACATTATCTTCGATGAAAATTGATGTAACCATTGTGGACTACGCCACTGACCATATTTCGATATTTCAGTGATTTTCAGAAAATTCATTTTGGTGCTTCTCCATACTAGTTTATGCAATATGATCTGGGAGCTGGTCGATTCCAAATTTCATTCTTTCTTTTTCGTCAAAAACTTTCTTCGAATTTGAAGATATCTCGAAAACCGAGGAAAACCCATAAAACTGCAATTAGAAAAAAATGTAACTAACTTTGTCATTTATTGAAATATAAAAATGTGGACAGTGCCAAAAAACTTATATCAATATTCCCCGAGGCATATAATCTGCAGAAATTCAAGAAGAACCCCAATTCCTACCTTATTTCCCTTGGTTCTCACGATGTTATCTGAACATTACAGGATTTCCCTTTTCGTGGGACCCAGAACATAAAAAAAAATCAGAGAGAATGCGAAATACCTATCTCCCTGTATATTGATTAGACATGTTTTTTATGCATATTAACGATAGTAAATTGTCCTACGAATTTTAGAGCAGTACCTTCGAAGGATTATGAAATACTAGCTGCGCAGTGCGCACGTTACTTACTATACGCTACTTACTAAAATAAATTTGAAGGAAAGACGGTGCACAAATATTGAATTTATTTCGAGCCATTTTATTGATTATAACCCGGCAAACGTTGTTTTACTATGTTCGTACATATATTATTTCTAGAAAATATTTTTTCAGTCGAATATTCAACAACACATTTTCATTTTATCATTCCTACTTCTGTTTAATTTGACTAACAATGAAAGCGTGAAATACTGTTTGTAGGTTAATCGAGGATTGGGATTATTTCTCCTCGTTTCTATAAAATGAAAAAAAAAGTATTATTTCAATATTATATAAATATATTTGTACTGGGACAAATCAGATGATTTGTCCAAAAATGTCACTGCGTTTAAGACATTTTTCTATCAGGGAGCCTAAAAGAAAAATCCAGTAGCTTGTCAGTGACAATTTGTTTGAAAAACTGTTTGAAGGAAAGAAATATAGATATATTGAAAAACTATCGAATTTTTACTCATCTTTGGACGTTTTTAGTCCACAAATGAGTTACAGGAAGTTTTCATTAATTAATTAATCTTGAATCTACCATTTTCATGTTCAGTTTCTAGTAGTGAATACCATATTCACTTGATATAGATAGATATTTAACGAAATCTCATTTCCATATCTCATCTATCAAGGGATACATGAAGTCAACTTCTATAGAATTTGAATGAAGAAGGGTATATATCTTATTCTCTGTTTTCAATCATTTTATTTTGATGTTGATGCACTGAAATTCCACTGGAATCCCCGGAATCCCACATGCCTGTACACCATTATTCCAAGATGGTTTACCAATCGGTATGGACCTATGGATGTAGTACTTTCCAAAAAAGTCAATATTTCGAAACAAAAAACTGATGAATTGACGCTAATATAGAAATCGTCTGAATGCCAGTATAGTTCAAAATCAACCTAACAAAATATGTTCATTATGTTCTTCAAATATTAAATTATATAGTCAAATTAAATGTATTATGTACACGAACCTCCCTTCACATTTTAGATCGTGCTTGGCATCGAACGCTAAACTAGAACCACAGCTAAAACTCGAATTGTTTGTTATGTTCAAACTCCATTATTCCCCCAGAAAATACACAGTGGCGGATTAGGAAATGAAGAGGTATAACGTAGCATCAATTGTAACAAACTTGATCCATAATTTTTAGGGGACCAAAATAAATCAAACTTTTACATCGTGTTGAAATTTTCTATCCGAAATTTTGACTACCAGTCCTAGTTCAATTTTATTTCATCGGCGCCATAATAGATTTAATCTGATTATTTGAACAGAATCTGTATCACATTCGTTTTCAAAAAATCAGAGGTATTGAAGAAAAAAAAAAGGTTTTTTCTATGACGGGAAAAATTTTGACATTCCATCTCTGTTGACAGGTAATAAAATTTCACTTTTCAAAAATTACTTTTTTCGCACTGGAAAGAGAAATAAAAGTCAATGATATGGTTTCTATAGAAGATCTGGAAACACCATTATGTAGCCAGGGAAAATAGATAATGTGAAAGTGAGATGTATATGGAAATATATAGAACCGAAAAAAGCAATTTTCCAAAATGTTTTTTACAAATATCTACGTAATTTCGAAACATAAACTGCATAACTGTTGAAAGGACACATTTAATATCTCAGATTTTTCTAGAGATGGTGGTAAAAAAGTATGTATATGGCGCCCATAAGAGAAATTCAAGTCAATGATGGTGTCTATAGAAGACGAAAATTCACACAGCAAATCTCTCAGCAAATCTGGAAACACCATTATGTATCCAGGGAAAATAGGTAATGTGAAAGTGAGATGTATTTTGAAAAATATAGAACCAAAAGAAGCAATGTTTTTTACGCATATCTACGTAATTTCGAAACATAAACTGCATACTGAGTTGAGTTGAAACATTAATCTCATTGCTTGAGAAAATATAGTATACTGAAGCAGGTCTCGCAATAAATTTCGAAAATCATTTGTCGATTTCTCAAAAGCAGATCTAAAATTGGACAGGATGGTTACATAAAGTTCAGTACATTCATGCTATTGTTCATGTCTTTGAAAACGTTATTATGCTCAGATGTTAAGTAGTGCGAAGGACAAGGTCGAGGCATGTCAAGGTGTGACTATAAGAAATAGTAAGCCCACGATGTTATAAATATTCATCAATATATAACAGAAATATGCACCTGTAGAATGTGATCAATTATAAATATCTTTTGGGTTAGGTATACCAATACAAATTGGGTCATACTGAGTAATGTACAGAAAAATATCTGGATAAATGCCTAAATTGAGATAGAAAGAGTTAATTGATGCGTTTTCCAGGCATATTTCAAGAGAATGGATCGCATTTTAATAAAATCCCCATCTGAAAACGCTCTATTCTACGGAAATTCCAATTTTACTGCCTTTTCTCCCCTTTTTTTCTGCCTCCGCCAGACTAAAGGATTTCACATTCAAATATATCGATGAGAAATGTTTTCGGAGGGGTTTCAACGGAGTAAAAGATATAGAGAAACGACACGAAAGTAGCTCAGAATCATCCTACGCATAAGGTGTTTAGACTTCCTCAATGTATTTGACACGAGATTTGACACTTTTGTCTTGACGTTTTTTTGTACAGAGTTCGCACTCTGACAAGCAGTGACAGTCAGACATAACCACAAATGCCACAAATAAATCAAATGATTTTGAAGCAGATCATGTCTTGCCTAATAAAGAGATGAATGATCATTATGTTCGCAAGTCTCCTTGAGTGGAAAAGAGGGTACGATAAATTAAATAGTTATAGGATCTCAGTTATAGGAATACACCGAAACTTTTTCCAAACCTCTTCCATCCCAACTATTACCATTTAATTTCGAATTTAGAGATATATCATTTATTCGTGAATAACAACTTTACTACCGATGTTTTTCAACTTGTCATTCAAATCTTCCATCCGGTTAATCAAATGCCAAATATTGGCAAAATTTTGACGGCATTTTTGCATTTTCAGTTTTTTCGCATCTTTATATGTCGATTTTGTTCAAAATCTTATCTAAAATAACTTTTAGGTAATAGTTACGAATTTTGCTAGCTCTAATTTTGGTACATCTAAATCTTTTCGTTTCAATTCATTTGTCTACTCTTTATGCTTTTCTTCTAATTGTCTCTCTCTCACTCTTTTTCACTAATAATAATGAATATTGAATGTGTTCTATCTAAATTCTAGATTACAAAAACTTGTTCATTTGAAATTGGTTCAATATCGGTTGGTTCTTATCGAAATTAATCCTGTATATAAAAAATTGTAGGTTCCTGAACACAATGACCATTTCTTGAATTTTTTAAATAAAATCATCACTAGCTCTGAATTACCTTTCAATTCCAAATTTTGTTGGCTCAACATATATTCCACCCCGACCGCTTCATGTTTTCTTTTCATTTCGGTAACGGTTGTTTTATTTGATGAAAATTCGAATGAAGTGAACCGAATCCCAGTATTTTTCCAATTAGAAAAAGCAAGAACTTCTTATTATTTCGACTTGACAATCCTTGGTCAGTTGCAGCTTCTCCCATATATTTATTTTTGGTTATGTCTGACTGCCTGTGCTTGTCAGTGTCCGTACTCAGTGGCGGATCTAGGATTGTCTTCCAAGGGAGTAACGCACCAGATTTTAGTCAGGAAAATTCGCATGTTCATGTGAATATACAAACATAATGTATAGTTGAAAAAAATTAAAATGTTTCTTCTGTGAAATTCAACAAGACAAGATTCAGAATAAGCAACAAAACCAATCTCGAACATCAAGGATCCTCCAAGTTATAAAATCGAGCAATCGATCAAACATTTTTTGCGTTTTGAAAAATCAATTCATAATAATTTCTGAACTTCAGTCAATTTGGTAATAGGTATATTAATAAGTCTAAACGTAGTCTTAAGATTCAAAAAAGTTCCAGAGATTCAAATTTGGTAGCGTTTTTGGATATGGGGATTCCAAGAAAATTATGAAAATTGTAACTAGATACACTGTATTTCTGAACATTTTTGGAATCTGGTGACCGATATTTCAAATTATTTCCTTTTTTTACATAATCTTCTCTTCACTATGAGTATACTTAGACCAGTTGTAGTCATCTAATGGAAATGGGTCATCTAGTGGAAGTAAGTAGTTCTATTCAGTCTCAAAATCGTGTCCAAAATCAGAAAATGAAAAAACATACAGGGTGTTTTATCCCAAATTCTGGAGTTGGAGTGATTTTCGATGGAACCGAGGGTGATATTGAAAATAATTGGAATTTTCAGATTCGATATATGTCTTCCATAATGTTGTTAGAAGCTATAAGAAATAGCCATGTCTAATGTCTAAGGATAATATGATTTTAGCAGCATTGCAATCTGGTGGAATGTCATATAAAAACTGGAAAGTACCTATACTAGAACGATGCTAATTTGGGATTTCCAAGTTTCGATTTGAAAAAACTAAAGTAATGACACTGACATAAAATACTAACTATACTGTAGATGTATTCTTGAAACTTTGCTTTCGTCTGCTTTCATTTGCTTGCCCCGCCACTGTGTGTACTTTATATATACAAAACGTAAAAACAAAAATGTCAAATACATTGAGGAACTCAACTGGTGTTCGGTCAAGAAACTGTTCATGTGTGTGGTATATTAGCATGTCAAATATCCCTCGTGGGGATAATTAGACGACTTATGAATTCCTCACCCTATATATATATATACAGGCACTGCATCCGGCATGTTTGTATAAGGTTTGCTTTTGCCAGCTTGGTATATCAATTATGCCCGTGTTTGTCCAACTCATTCAACAAGGTTTGCACGAATTGGCCTGTTCACTATACGCCATTTCATCCAGGGGCGTACTAACAAGCCTCAGGCTATTGAACTCTTTTGAACCCAATCCACTATCAATATATTTTTGTAGGGACCAGGAGGTCTATTCCAGACAGGGTTGGTAAATATAATGATATTAATATAAATATCAGAATTTCATGATATCGTAATACACGGAAATGTCGTAGAACGGTTGAAAACAGGGAATGTCCGCCCGGAAATTTCAAAGAACTAGGAGAGTCAATATCAGCAGGTACACACAACTCGAATTCTCCGCAATTTAAATCAGTCTTTGCTATCTGATCGTCAGTCACGTCCGCATCAGAAGTAAACAAGAGTTTTTTGTCTTCGGAATCAACGTGATTTATCAATAGTGGGATACATTTTTCATTAAACATTATGTCAAAAAATGTCCTTTACCAGTACAAACTATCAGGGAAATCGAAACAACTGAGGAACATTCGAGATTGATGAGTTATAGAATTTCATACCATGGTAACTGGGAGCAAAAGCCTATCACAGTTCCCAAAAAACGCGTTGAATTCAGCAATGATCTGCGAGAAGGTGAATTCAAACTTCCATTGCCAGCATACAGAGGTGAATTCAATTTTAATCTCAAGTAACGCTTTTTTATGCATTCTGAATTTTTATTCTAGATTTATTGCCAGTTCCAGCAGAAAAATTCTAAAATTTGATGACTCTGAAGAGATTTTGTGGACCTGAAGCACAGATTTACTTCACAGAATTACCTCATCAATGATAACATTGGGTAACTTGTTATTTCCTCCAGAATGTGTATGACATTCCTCGTTTTTTTCCAAATTAATATGTTCTTGTGAGAATTTATTATTTTCTTCTGCATAACGAATACAGTTGTTTGTTTCAATTTTCATGAAATATATGAGAATATACTTTTACTTTATATATAGAATTATGTCATTATTTTAACATTGATAGTTTGGAAGTAATCCGGTGTTTAATTGGTAAAATGCGATTATCTCAAAACAAATTTATTGTGACATTCCTAGTTTTTTCCCTTCACCCTTCGTTTATATTTTACTCAATACCTATCTAACTTGATATTGATGGTCTTACGAAAATGTTCAAATAGGCAAATATGAAGTACCTATTTTAATGGGCATTCAGAATCTAACACTAGAAACTTACAAAAGACATCGGAAACCTAAAATTCTACATCAACTGGGATTTTTTTAATGGAACACCCTGTATTTTATTTTCTTCACTTTTTGAAAAATATAGATTTCCTGGTATATAAATAACACCGAAACAATTCAAATGGTGATACCTTGTGATATTTGAGGAAATAAAGTTCATATAAACATGTGTCCTAACTTGCTTCGTTTTCCAGATACAGGGTATTATTATTTCCATGAAACATTTTCATCAATTTCAATTAAACGTTGTGGTTTTGTTGATGGTGATATGGAGCTTCTTCTAGTGCTTAACTCTAAAAGAGATGAAAAAATATGACCTACTTGGTAGGGGTCACGTGACTTTGGCTACATGTCAAAAGTTACATTTCTTCGAATTAATCGCTGATACAGAGTTATTTGATTGACTGAGGAAAGTTGTTTCTATTTTGAATCGTACGTTCTATAGTAACTTTCAGTTTTTGATATATTTTCAAAAAAAATCTGTATTATAACAAAATTTCTCGAACTTTGATTAGATTCGTAAAGTGGTTGGAAGTTTTGATTGATTTCTTAAGAATCATCTTAGTACTGACAATTTAAACAAAAATTAATCGAAAATCTTCTCCTGAAGATGCTAACATAGTCAGCGAGACACGTGCTGAGGCGTTTAAAAAATTGGTTTGATTAGTGATAAAACAGTGTAGTGTATTATCGTGCCAAAGGTTCCAGTCTTCGATATATTTCTGGGAATTTCAACTATTGTGGTTCTGAGCTTCGGCTGCTCAATCCGTCCCTGATTCGGTTCCGTTCTCTTCTCTGTTTACTCGAGAAATTGAGAGATAACTTTGCCCTATTTCGATTTGCATGGTCGCGATCGAATTCCCAGTTTTATCAGAGACGTTCGAAAAACTTGGAAATCGAGACTATAAGGTCTCTGAGGACGAGTAGCTTTCAGTTTCCAGTTCCATATGTTTCGGTTACTTTATTCGCATAATAATTCTTCACGCAATGTAGAGGAGTCGCACCATTGTCGACAGTGGCGTAATTTTTTTTATCGCTTGGAGCGCACGAAAGGAAATCCTTATAATGTTCAAAGAACATCGTGCGTTCCTAGGGAGGATAGGGACAGGAGGTAGGTATTGGAATTTTTTTTGAACTTCTGAAGATTGTATGTTGTTGGGAATACTTCCAACCAGTAGCGTACAATGATATTAGCCGTAAATATGGATAAATTAACCCATTGTGACGCCACTGAAAATATTTTTTCGAATTTGATGACATCAAAAGAAGCTACATGTTACATTCATCAAAACCACCAAGTTTTATTGAAATTGGTTAAAAGACATTTGAGCAATGATTAAAGCATCTCTTCCCAAAGACTCGATCATCCAACGAACAGCGAGGCTCTGGAACACATTGCCGAGGGAGGTGTTCTCTGAACATTACAGGATATTCCTCTTCGTGGGAACCAGAACATAAAAAAAAATCACGAGGTTCAACATGAAGGTCTGGAGTTGCTATGGCGTTTTGTGAATTCACTTCCAAACTTTCGGAATATCGAATAACGAACACTGAAATTCGCGAAACTTCACAACTAAATACTTTTCTGATTGGAATATTGAAGCGGGTATATGGTTACATAATAATAGCACATCATGCTGCTGAAACAAGAACAAGTCAAGCAATTAATAAACAGGTATAGAGTTTATTATGTATCAAAAACTCGTGAGTTCAGCGTTATAGATAGTCGGATTTGTTTCCGTGAAGCAGGTTGTAAAATCAGTAACTTTCGTCCCAATAGCATGATAATGATAATGCTCTCCATGAATTGAGAAAATATCTCCGTAAAATATAGTTTGTACAATATCACTAATAATTATTATTTCCATGGAAGAATGCAATGATTGCAATATAAAAAAATACTCCATCCATGATGGACAAAATTAAGGAAATAAGTTGGGTATGCGAGGCTGATGTAACTCATTGGTATTTTTTAGCAATTTTATTTTCCCCTTCACTATCAAGTTGCCTTGCTAGAATTGTTATCTACTGAACATCAACACTCAACTCATAATTTAATAGGCGAGTGTACTTTTTTTTATTCCTTAAATAAAATCATCACTCAAATACGTTTCAATTCCATATTTTTTTAGAATTTTTCGTTCGATTTTAAGGTTCTAAAATCAAAAATTATGGCACGGTAATTTTCAAACGGCTTATAATTTACCGCGAGTAAAAACCGACGTCACGATTTTGTAAGTATAAACAGTCTATAGCACAGTTGCCATATGTTAAAATATGATTGGAACTACAGAAATATTAGTTATTCAATAATTCATAAATTTTTAATTTTGTATTGGTTATATTTCTATACAGACATAAATTGTCTCAAAATTAATCCTCATCTGTTGTGGCATGTTGCTTAAAATACATTTGTGTTGATAATATTTTTATATCAATTCTGAGATCAATTCACACTTGAGGACATTGGAGGGTAGATGTGACAACCGAGGTGCAAACAAATTACAAATTAAATTCTCCTGATAATTCCTATTCTCATGCCCATTTTTCCATTATTAGGACTTCACCAGATTGTTTCGGTTTTTCAGACAGCTCTGGGAGGGGTCCAGACCCCCCATGTATCCCCCCCTTGATTACGCCACTGATAATGATAGAAATATTGCTAGTGGTGAAAAGAATCTAATATACTCCTTGGTGAATAAAGAACTATTGTAATACTAATTTTGATTGGAGGAAATCTGTCGAGAAATTCATTGAAAACCACTTCTAATTTTGGTCTTATGTAGGTACCGTTGTGTAAATATACACGATGAGAAATACAAAGATCCACAATACCCTTGCTTACATAATGTAGGTATATGTTTCATGTTTCATCATTGTGTCAAGGTTCAATTATTACAACGTACCAACATTTTTTATTGCAAATCGCGAATAATCTATTCATCTACTAGATTAGTAATCTGCTGCCACACAAATTCCTTTAGCCTTAGTAGGCAGAACTTCGACAAGACGTTCCAAATCCGGAATAAGATTATTCGCAATGTGCACTTGCAAATAGGTAGACCGCAAGTTATGTAAACACATACGTTGTTTACTCAACATGTCATTATGGGATGCGGAATGATCAGCTAAACCAGCTTGTTTGCTTGGAATGGCTTGGACTAGCAGAGGAAGAGCGATTCATATACAAGTTATGTACAGACTGATTGTTTATACAGGGCTTTTCACGATGAGCGTTAATTAAACGTTTCTGGCAAACCAGACAACGGATCATTTTGAAAATTCAATAGAGGGCATATTCGGACATTCTCTAGCCAACTAAAATATTTTCGACAATGTGGTGTTGCCGCTTCTATTAGAAAGCAGTAGCAACTTTGATTTTTCAAATAAAACACTCTGTATTTTATTGCATTTTTAGATCCTCCCTGAAGAGCTGATTTCATCGATGTATCACACTTGGGGTCTAGCGGAAATGATTACAGAGATATAGGGTGTGAAAAATCGACATTTTTCAACTTTAGGATTTTTTTGTGTCGAAACTATTCATCATTGGTCAAAACGGCTCACATGTCCCTATCTCAACTTTTGATTAACTATCTACTGATATTTAATTGGGACATATACCGGGTGATCAAGATTCTGAATTCTGCACCACCCTGTATTTGTTTCAATTAAATGTTAGTAGATAGTTGATCAAAAGTTGAGATAGGGACATGTGAGCCGTTTTGACCAATAATGAATAGTTTCGACAAAAAAAATTCCTAAAGTTGAAAAATGTCGATTTTTCACACCCTATATCTCTGTAATCATTTCCGCTAGACCCCAAGTGTGATACATCGATGAAATCAGCTCTTCAGGGGGGATCTAAAAATGCAATAAAATACAGAGTGTTCTATTTGAAAAATCAAAGTTGCTACTGCTTTCTAATAGAAGCGGCAACACCACATTGTCGAAAATATTTTAGTTGGCTAGAGAATGTCCGAATATGCCCTCTATTGAATTTTCAAAATGATCCGTTATCTGGTTTGCCAGAAACGTCTAATTAACGCTCATCGTGAAAAGCCCTGTATTTAACTCAATGCTATCCCAGTAAGTTAATATTGGTCTTGAGAGTGTTCGAAAGAACAGATATGGATTTTGAAATTCAGAACTAGAAAATGCAAAAAAGCATCGTAAACCTAAACATTTCACATAAACTAGTCTTTTTTGAATGGAACCTGTATTTTATTTTTGTGATCGGTAGACATATTTCTTCTGATTTCAAAAATATATACTTTGTTGAGGGTATCGTTCTCAGTTTCGTTAAAATATTGATTCTTTCGTAAACCGCATATTCGAAAGTTCTGCCGACCAGGAAAATGAAATACAGGGTTCCATTCAGAAAATACCAGCTTCTGTAATATTATGTTTTTGCGATATTTGACAGATGATGCAAAATAATGTGGTAATATCTAGAAAAATTCTTGACAGTGATTTTCTCATTTTTCAAAAAACAATAATAAATATATCATTATTGCTAAGTTGATGCACAAATTTGAATAAACCTTGAAGAATATCAGGTTTTGTATACAGTTTGTTTATATAACAAGATGATTTAATATTTGAAACACATGTATGAAATTGAAATAGAAACAAATTTTCTCACTCAACAGTTTTGATATAATACAAACAAATAAAAAATGTAACGAAAGTCACGTGACTTCGATCGAGTACGCCATTTAATCTCATAACAAAATTGAAGTTTTTGTCATAAATATGATGACAACTTTCTGAAAGACTCTGATGTATATTAATTATGTTCTCATCTTTTTTACCAGTGATAGACCCTTTGTGGATCGTCACAAAGATAATCTCGATGATACAAGGTCCAATTGAATGTTGATATCTCAGTTCCCTGTCACACCATCGCGAATTTGCGCTGACTGACCAAGAATCTCTGCCATAGATGAAGGAAACCGAGACGAAAAACCTATTCAAAGCCATTTGAGAACCGACATCAAAGGCTCCCAATCGAGATCTCCCGACAATTAAGCGATGTTTCCGGTCGGAATATTCACTTCCTCTGAAGAGATAGAGGTAGTTGCCTCTATAGATCTGCAAACTATAGGAACTTCATTAGACCGTCGCTCTTCAAGGGATGTCATACCTATATGGCCGATAGAATCTCTCTGCTTTGACATCATGGCCTTACCGAGAAGGGACTACTGATCATATTGCGAAAATTTTCAGATAAATTTTGAACATGAAAAAATGGATAAGTAGAGTAGTAAGTAGAAAAAAATATATGGATTGAGTGTATTCAATTCAGTATTGAGTGCAATATTTTCTATCCTAGCCTAAACATGGTGAATCATATGCCGCATAGAGATCTATGTATAGATATAATAATGAAAACAGCAAGAGATGAAGTTTAAGAGGCAGGTTCTTTCCAATAATGATAATTTTAATCAAACGGCGCCGACATGTATGTTAACACAACTAAGCCAAGGTATACGCCACACTATGGACAATATGCTACATGAAAACACAAACCATCACAAACTGAAGAATTATTGATTGAAATCTGCCCCGTTGACTGGTAAGACCCATAAGACTAGTATAAAACGATCGTATGGTGATATCCAATAATAATTGTTCTAAACTTCGTTATTCACAAAATTTTATAAAGGAAGTTCATGATGTAATACACCTTGTATATATGAGGTATTTTTATTTTCAATAAATCGAAAGCAGCCCAGCCTGTAAAGATACAAATTTTCTATTTTATTCACGAGCAATAGTTACGATGGTGCTTGCCTACCACTTAAGAAGTGATAACCGTGTTCTCGGTAGCAGAAATGATTCCACTAAATTTATCATTATTCTGCTCAATTTAATGATTGCTCGTAGCAAGCGACAAATTAGTTGGGATTATATCGATATCGTTAATGTTAAGATGGGTAGATGAGTTACTACCTTGATGAGATGGTTCCTCTTAATTTTGGTAGAAGAAATGAAAATTTAATTATTGAGTTCGGCACGAAGTAGCAAAATACTGACATGTCAAATGTTCATACAACTGAATTTCAAACTGTATTGTTCAGTTGCTTGTTGTAATGTAAAAATTCAAGAGCGTAGAGACGATGAATGTAAAAATATTTCAGCTAGCTAAATGAAACAATTGAAACGGCAACAGTGAATAGTATCAATACAAATAAATAAACGGCCGGGTTATAAAACATGTCAAATGAGGGAAGCATTTCTTTAGGATTTTTTTTTTCAATTAGCAGGAATGAAAAATCGAAAATATTCTGAGAAATTTCTTGTCTTGATGAACATCATGGTCTTCTTTCTAGAAATTATACTGCTCTCACCTATAATTATTTATATTTCCATAGTTACTAGGTACTGCAATTGATATTTATGAAAATCACTTCGATAATAGTATTTTGCTCAACGAGCACGGAATGATATAGTCATTTCCCACGTGTGGGAATTAAGCATTCCGTGCGAGATATACATCACTATACATTTCCTACGGCTGTAACAGATAATAGGGCAATTTTTGATTTCTTCGGCTTGTAGCCATCTGATTTCCTCTAAGAAAAAATTGCCATCTCTTCAAATTTCACAATTCATGGAGACTTAACTTTATATTGGAATATAATAACACAATTAAGTCATTGTGTCAAATAAGTGGATGAACTTGAAGACATACAAATAAATGTATGTACTTCATTGATTTAAGGAAAACGATAAAACAAGAGCAATTTTCTGTTATAGCCGTAAAAAATAGCTATTTATATATCAAGGGAGCAAAGGTATCAATTTCCTCCCGCGTGTGAAGTGAAAGCTGTCAAAGCAGCCTGTTTACTTTGTTTTCATTGGTTCGCATTTGTTTTTCGTTTGCGCCCATTGGCCATGCCATCAAAACAAACCGTTCAGAAGTGTTCTAGTTGTTGCCGTCAGATGGGGCGAGGTGTTATTTTCTATCGTGAATACATGGGGAATAAGGACATGGTATATTCTCGAAACAAAGCATATCGGGAGGTCACAAAAATCTGGATCGCTCATTCGTTCGAGGCAATACACAAAACAAAAATGATTTGTACTATTTTTTTCCATCTTACGATTCGTATTTATATTTGGTTCGAGGAGTGCCAAAAGTTAGTACAGATGCATGAAACCCTACAACGTTTATATCTGAAGTTTTGTTACACCTCGTCTAGTTGAAGCTGTAGGTATAGGGGTCAAAATATAAAGAGGCATAAGCCAAACAAACAATGGAACCGTTAAGATAAATTAATCAAAGTAAGCAGAATGATCCTTCACGAATCGTCAATTATTGCATAGACAGACACTTCCAACATTTTTTCATTTTTAATAGGTTATTTATGGCCGAGGTCAATAACTAATAATACGAGTGTGACCGTTAACCAAATAAGGTAGGTATAGGTACAGTGTGAAACAAAAACTATTTTTTTAATAAAATTATCAAGTGTGTCGGAATCGATGGATAACTCTGTACAACACAAGTATAGTCAAATGCGAAGAACATGTCGTTGCACTTATTACTTATTGCAGGAGTAACCTAGAAGTGCTTTCGCCGCCCATGTGAGATGTTGTATTTTCTCTGTACCAATCGAGTCAGTCATTGTAATTTTTTTCGACAATTTACACTGTTTGAGGTTTCTGAAAATCAGGAATTATGAGAGAACAATCATTCATTTCACAATGGAACAAATCAATCGATGTATTGCTGGTGTAGAAATACCATTTATTCAACAGAATATCATCGATATACCATAGACTACAGAAGAACTATCTTCAGTAGTAACGAATTAGATAGAATAATGCTTCATAGTGAATGCCTATCTTACTACGGATCAACTATAACCATAGTATGTTTCATTATTACTTCTCAAAAAACTATCTATATACCTACTGTAACCAATAGGTATATGACGATTGACGAACAATTTCATTTTGAAAAGATCATCGTTGCATATCGAAGATTCTCTATTGACTAAAAATAAGAGATCTTATGATAGTTATCTGAATTTATTTTTCTTGTTAAATTCACTCATGAAATGTTTTGAGTTCATCGTAATCGGACAATATGTTACAGCGCTATGACTTTGGAGCGTTTTTGTCAGTCATCCAGTACATATTATTATATTGATATTTTTCTTGAAGAATTCATTGTGCAAGTGTATAACACAATCAATTTACCCACGTGTTACACAATAATATAGTAGCAAATATTATTCATGGCATGATTGGTATGTGCCAGTCGATCTTATGGTATCGAGTATCAACCTTGACTACGTGAAAAATATAGTCAGTGCATTTTGTACTGATTATCGATTTTTTGTAATTTCTATTTTTATTGATACGGAGTTGTGCCCCAAATCAAACGTTGACCAGCCTACTGGCATACTAATTTAGGCTGAAAACCCACTTTCCTAAATTGAGAAAAAGTAAGATATAATTCAGAATCAAGAGACCAGAAAGTTATAGGTAGTTCATCTAAAAAACAATGGAATGTTGAAAGAAATCTACTGAATGTTATTTTCCGTGAACTAAACTTCAATACCCAGTTAGAGACCTTGTGTAGTGAAAACGAACCCTTTTCGGAAATAATGTATATATAAGAACTCTTTTCTTATGCATAAATGCCTGTTTTAGGCTAGCTAGAATAGGTTAGGTTGAGTTCAAGTACCAGCCGAGGTTCAAATTGACTCTGACCCTATGAGTACTTTTTCTCATAATATTATTTGCATATTATGGGTAAACATCGGTAAATTATCGCTACATCGATTACTATAGAAAAAGTTGTATCATCATCACATCAATTCAAATTATTAATGTGAACAGCAATTGACAGAACACAGCCATCCGAATAATTGAAATGGGGGGTTAATCTTTACATCAAATTTCAGTGCCTCATCCAAATAAGTACAAGATAGGTAGGTATAGGTACCTAGTCACCATGTAGAACTTTAGGCAGGTAGAGGTATAGTTTAGGTCATAGCAATTATAGTGTTTATGCCTCTGCATTTTCTCAGAGGCCCTCGGTCAAAGGTCCATTGGATATTACTTTATATTTGTACTCAAGAAAGTTTACTAGTTTCTACCTTGTATACCTATCGTACGAGCTATCTTATTATTGCAGTACTAAGAACAATTGACTTGACGATAACAAGCGTTGCGGTCTATAATTTTGAAGATTCTATTCTAGATATTAATATATAGGTAGATATTCATGACCTTGAAATAATTTAAAACGTAATAATAGGTTTCTGTTTCTAACACCTAATAACTCAAATAACTGAAGTGCCGCTTCAAAACTACCATCCTATTCAATGATGAAGTATTTAAGTGGATTAAAAATTCAATAGGTGTAACATACTCACTGAAATTTTCTAGATAGGTATAAAATATTTTCTAGTGATTCCTATACTGGACGCCCCAATAACCTATTTCCTTAATAGGGAAAGAGAATAGGTACTACACAGACCACTAAACATTGAATCCTTCACGGTTCCACGCACATATAAATAAATAACTCGGACCACGTAAAATCTATGGAGGAAGTATACGGAAAACCTATAGGTTCTAGATTGTTATGTTCGAAAAGCGGCAAACTGCAAACAAACACTTCAACAGAAACAACTCATCGAGCGATGTTGCCAACAATTTTTCTTGTTTTTCTGCCCATTCATAGGTAGGTATCACGTTTCACAATGTTTTCAAACGAATCAATCAAAAAGGTTTCCTTCTAAAACAAGGAATGAGCCCAGATTTTTTGAAATAACGATACAGGTAGGTATTATTACGTTAAAATTAAATTTGGGGCACTTCACTCGACATTTTTACATATTTTGTTCATTTTTCAGAATTAAATTTCTCGTTAATTAGAAGACTCAAGAAACATCTAATATTTTATATATTCATATCAAAATCACCTCATACAGGAATATTTCACATAAGAATTGAGTGAAAAAAATAATATGTGAAATGTTTTTAGTGTAATCGAGATAGAAATAAGAGGTGCTACGAAAAGTCAACTTCAATGAAACATGCATCTCTTTTCGAACGCCAAGGAGGAAATGAATTTTGTCTACTATAGCGTGCGGAAAAGTGAGCTTATCCGCACTCATTTTAGTGTTGAAAGAGTCACTTTGTCGCACTAGTGCGGAAAGTGAATTTGCTGAGTTTCTGGGGAGTCTACTATCATTTTAATATTTAATAATAATAAATGAATATTTTTAGTTTCGGTTTTTTTTTGCACGCTACTAAAAAAAATTGTGTACTTAACACTTGCGTAAAAAAGTGAATTTGTCAAGTTTCTGGGAAATAAACTGAAATTTGAATATTCGATGATGATAAATGTTTCGTCATGGTGGTCTACCTAACACGTGCGTAAAGTGACTTTTCCGCACTTGTTAGGTGAACTAATATTTCTGAATAATGATGAATACCTAACAGTCTCGTAAATTCAAGATTTTTTTCTCACCTTCAGTATTGAATTTGGTAGGCGAAAAACTAGGGACATTTTTCATTAGTTGGCAACACTGTTATCGATACAAGCTCGAGCAGAGTCGTTCACACCGAGCTCGTACGTTACCGCCGATACTGCTCGTATCATACAAACAGTGTTGACACATTTTACAATAATTCAGTGTGAAAACAGAAATATTAATGAGAAGAAGTAGGCATAGGTACGTACTTATATCAGTGCATGGTCTCGACACTCTTGATGTGATATCAAATTATACTAAATTAATTCACGTCATTCGAGGTAAAAGGTGACCAGGGGGTTTCAAACACCAATAACTTTTTTCCATGGTGTCAAATTGCCAAACACAAGAAAATTCCTTTGGACCAATAATTAGCAATCCTATATAGATCTCACCAAATTATCATTCATTTGTGAACGGTTGATTTCGATTCATTGAGATTTATAATCTATGGCCTGTACAACATCCTAAACAAAGCATGGACAAATACAAAGAAAATATGCAAAAAGTGTCTGAATTTTCATACCCTTATGAGCATTCCACCCAGTAGAGAATTGGTTGGGTATTCCTAAATCCTTTTCCTGTTCCACTCGAAAATGGTGCCTTATAATAGGTGATAGCAGGTTCAATACAAATAAAAAAGAACATAAATGGGTAAGTGAAAAGGAAACACCAACGAGTTGATATCAGAACATGAATTATAAATATTATTTTCATACCCTTATGAGCAATCCCAACCAGTATAGTATTAGGTATTCCTTAATCCTTTTCCTGTTCCAGTCTCGAAAATTGTGTAATAAAAGGTGATAGCAGATTCAATAGAAAAGAAAAAAAAAAAACAAAAATGGTTTTGTATGAAGGAAACACCAACAAGAAAGTATCAGAACATGAATTATAGCGGCAAAGTTAATAAACGACGACCCCTAATTGCTAGATCGCTGCCGACCATCCTTGTTCGATCATTATCTTCTCATTAGCAACTCCCTAGATGTTACACAAAACAAACTTAATTTGCTGGCAAGGGAAATGTGGCAATGCGAATACAGGTTGAGTTATAGCTATCGGGACATAGACTAAGGGAAGATTGTTTGGACCATAGATCTCAAAATATGGCGATAGGAGTGATAGGACCAAATATGCTTTAATGAAATATTGCGGTGGAAAAATAAAACTGCGCGTTTCAATCGAAAAGGTATTGACTATAAACGAGTACAATGTAATTCACCAGCAACAATTATCTGACATTCCATTGTCCAAAGCACGTTTTTAAACAAGAGTATACCAATATTATGTAGAAATGATGTTCATGTGTTATTTTCAAATTAAAATCACTAAAAACTTTCGTCAGTCGATTTCATCTTCAGAAATCATTAACGGGCGCCTCCTGTAACTAAGTGTAGAATGATATTTCCTGTATAGAATTATGCCTCTGTGCCGATTTTGAAAACAATTGATAAATATACAGTGAAATTGATAGCAATAAACGGAAAAAATATTCAACTTCAACGCCATGTATCTTTTTTAACAGCAATATTTTGTTAAGGCATATTCGGTCCAAACAATACGCCCTTAGCCTATGTCCCAACTCCCAATAGTTATGACTCATCCATATAACCAAAAAAGTGCACTATAAACTGCGACAAACCAAATTAGAGAAATGTGTGAGAACATGAAGAAAAAATTTCATTGATCACAAATCAAAAACCACTTCTCCCAAGCGAAAACCTCAACAAAATAGGGGACGAGTGAACTATGCATTGGGAGCAAATAAGTCGAAACTTTTGCAGAGGTAATAACTTTAATACTTACAACGAATAGTTAAGATATTCAACGTAAATGACTAATGATTTGATATTATTTTATAGCAATTACTCTGTTCAACTAGGACGAAATGTTCACTTATTTATTACTTATAACATATATGATGAACACAAATGGTTGCGTTTTTATACCAAGGGTGATTGGCATTTGCTTCAAGTGACCATAATGTCTGATCTCAAATCATCTTTCTATTAGCTCTTAGCATCACCTTCATTACCCATTAATGTATGTATCATTCATGATGTATTAGCACATTATTTGAGACACAGATTTATGTTGGAAGGCAAATCGTTTTAATTTTGTTACTACTGGGTGTTTGTATTACTGCAAAGGACAATATCTATATCTCTAAAGACATCAATTATTTTCCACTAGGTATTTTTCGATTTGATCCCATTGCTTTACATTTTAAATGTTCAATCGGCTGTGGCCTCATCAAAACAACTTTGTATTTTTCCCAGTATGGCTCTGGTTCCATTTCTGTTCTGATTGCCTTTTCTGCAATGATCATCATTGTTCATTGTACCAGTATATCACCTGACGAAGCTACTGTGTTAGCGAAACATGTCGTGTGTTTCAGAATTTTGTGGAAATCTTATCGTTTGTGAAGTTTTTACACAAAATTCCAATGTAAATGGTAAGGGTAATTTTTTTTTGAATTTGCAACCATATATTTGGTTATTTGTTCTTTGTATTGACAAATGTTTCAATGGTAGCAAAACAGTTTCAAGATACATATCTGGACAACCAACACTGGCAACACTGAACAACTAACACTGCGTCCATATTTTTACGTCCACTATCTATGAGGTCAACGTACATGCGAACTGAGTACGCATATACAGGGTGGGCCATCGTAAACGTACTGGGAGGCAGATCACATATGAGATTTTTTGCAAAGAAACCGGAAGCACGTATAATGTTTGTTTGTGATGTCGACTTGGTTCTGAAATTTGAAAGGAGTACTGAAATGTCCTTAAAAACATTTCCAGAAGAACGCAAAAATATATCGATTCTATTTAAAAACTCACCAGCATGAATCGAAAACCCTTTTCAATGAGATATCACTTGAACCAAATTATCATTAGAAAATATTTCGAGTAGGTGCATTGGCGTGTCGTCCATAAAAGCACAGTTTCCTTTGACCAAAATTAAAAAAAAAAAACACAAAACTTTCACACTACATGATGGAAGATACATTCCAACAGATTACAGGCTGAATGTATACAGGGTGGGCCAAATTGGACACTTTTAAAGGGAAAGTTCTATTGCCGTACAAGATCAATTCACATGAAAAACTCAAAGGTGAAAACCACATGTCGATATCTATCTTTATAAGAGTTACAAGGTGTTTTTTCGAAAATGTGAATTTTTGAAAAGTGGCTAAAACTCCTTTTTTTTTTCAAAAATTCCTTCGTTTTCATGAATGTGTTAGTCCAGAAAATTCATCCTCAATGCAATGAAATCAGTCACCGTATACCAAGTTGCATAATAGAACTTTTCTTTCAAGAAGAACAATTTATATTCTTGAACTAGATATAGGAAGGCCGATTTCAGTGCCTTGAGAACAATTTTTATCACAAATCCAATGCTTTGCAGTTATTTGCATGAGAACAGACAATTTTTGCAAAAAAAATATTCGTAACCACTTTTTAAAAATGCCCATTTTCGAAAAACACCTTGTAACTCCGAAACGAAGACAGATATCGATATGCGGATTTCACCATTGAGTTTTTCATGAGAATTGACTCTCAGGCACCGACATCAGTTTTCTTCAATTCCAATTTTGGCCCACCCTGTACAGTGTGTCCAGTTTCCGATGCATTTGCGCGATATCCCAGTTATCTTCGGGGATAGAGTGTTTTCACATTACTGCCCTACTTTTTCGTGGAACGAATAATGTCGCTAACTGAATTTTCACAGTCATACAGGGCAAAGTTGAAAATTCTCACTTTTTGAGCTCCTCCCGTATCTTGGTTAATTTTCAACTTATCGGCAGGATGAGAACGGGGCCTTATAGAACTTTGCACATATTGTACAGTGGCGTACTCATTTAATTTCTGTAATCTCTCATTTTTATAAAATGAAGCCAAACTAGATAGGTTGAAAGTTGCAATGCAATCCCTTTTCTAGTTTACCTTCTTGATCGTGAGATATCCTGTAGAAGAAAACTTCGCCATTCACATTTTGCATACCAAAATTCTGATGACAAAGCTGCATAAACTCAAATAGAAGATCGCGAAGTATTTCTTTTTATGTGAATAATTCGAAGTCAAAACAAATATAAACTTGTTCACGAGGTTGGGTTGGAAGAGGATATACGTGTTCTCAGCGATTTGCATAGATTTAAAGGGCCATATAGGTACAACAAAATTGGCAATATTCGCAGCAGAGATTCCAAAATATGTCCAACCGAGTGCTCGACGAAGAAAATTTGAAATGCAAAACTGTGCTTATGGAACAGAAATACAGACAACGCGACTTATGATTTTGGTATTCAACTTTCATACAACAATAAGGATCAACTAGAACTAGATTATTATGTAACAAGAACTCAATCCAGACTAAACTTATTCAGTAATTTTCACTCTAAAGAAGTATTCGATAAGTACACAAGTGTTAGTATGGGGAAGTGCAAGAACGCTTTGTAGTACTAAAACTGGAATAGGTGCATCTGATAGATTCACTGGACCTCAACAAAAAACTTGTGGATTCACCCTTGTGCAAATTTTGTCCACAGGCTTTAAAGTTAGAGATATACCGGTATACCTATTTTAGACGATGGATTCATGAAACTTAGCCACAAATAGATATGATCACTCAAGGCGCTTGATGAAGCTGATATTGAATTCCCCATTCCATTCCGCTAAACACGAGTAAAAAAACTAATACTGGTGGGAAATGGATCAGATTCTAATGAGAACTTGGCCTATCTCCTATAATTCAACTTCAAAACATGAATCTCAGCAAAACACCACTCAGTAAAGTTGATTAAGAAGACAATTGATGATGAAAACAAAGTAGTCAGGTTTTCAAATTGAGCTAATATAGAAAAGAAGAATCAATCACTTGGTCAAAAGTGGAACCATAATAGGTCCGCCATATTGAAACGACACATTTTTGTCGAATACATGTTTCGTGTTATGCAATCCTCATACGTGTGTTTCAATGATGTGTGTCCCTAAAGGCTATGTCTCACGGTCCAACGATTTGATCAAACTACATATCTGGTGTCAAACAGCAGCTGAAATTTAGAACTTGTTCTGAATATTTGTCATGTTGGATCAAACAGTAAGGTTAGGATGTCTCCCATCGCATTCTTAAGTAGTTTTTAAATTTACTATGGGATATCTTCCAGTCTGACTTCTTGAAATTCCGTATATTTTCTAATAGGAATCCATGGTTTCCTGATGGTGCCATTTAATCTTGGGCCATCGGACTACTCAACTTTATATCTGCCATTAGACGGACAGATCCGGCATTTCCACATTATTTTATGACTTTTCGGCCACGGCAAATATAATTAATCTCGGTCAATACTAATCCGAAAGAGTGTATTCGACTATTCAATCTACTTAGGAAGCTAATAAGTGATGATGTGTCAGCGCAAATGAGGTTTTTCAACTGAACAATGTAAGTTCGAAGCCTGTCGTGTTTCCTATTTTTATCCAGACTTCTTTCATTGGATCGAATCCTTTTTCTTTGAATATAATAATCTCGGTTTTTTTTTCGACTCAAATCATTTTTTTTTAATTCACCTTCGCCATCAAGAACTTCAATACCAGATCTACCCCTAGTCAAAATTTGGGTCTATTTTTTTGCTGGTCTCCAATATTATGATTTTTGAGAATGCTATTTAATCTGGAATACTTGCTGATGGTCTGGACTCTCAGGCACCAATCAGAAAATTCCTTGTAGCACTTTTCGTAAATTTTCAATGGTTTCATCACACATTTCTGCAAAATTTAGTGGAAAATACTTGGGACAACAGTTTAGAAAATGCGAACACTGTTTTTCGATTTTCACAAAGAGGAATATGGCTATAGTCTTATTCATCGTCATCATGATGATAAAACTCAATTTTGTATGCCATCAATATTTTGATTTTCGTAAACTGAATATGTCAATCTGACAATTAATCTAATTTTCATATTCTTTCAAAAAATCATGCACTTTACTACTCCGATGTGAAATCTATTATTAAAAGTGATATTATATTACATGTCAACAGAGATGAAATGTCAAACCTTTTTCCCGTCAAAGAAATAGTTATTTGTTTGCCGCGGCTAGTAATGGGCGTGTACACCTTAGTAGAACTTTCAACTCAAACCATGTTTATAATGATCCTTTTATACATAAATAATGATTGACGACATAATTCGATCGAAAAATTAACTGGAATGTTTTATTTTTGGACATAAATAATAGTACCTTCTGAAAACGGACCCTCTTATGACGAAGAAACCTCATCTCGCCATAGTTAAAAGCAAATACCAAACGCCCGACGGAGACTGAGGCAACAGATATATTAATTCTTTCAACTGTGATCTCGCGCTAATTCACTCTGTCAGAAATCATGTACCATTCATATCTGTCTGGAATAGTCTTGTTTCAGTATTAGGGTTTTGACGTCACATCATCGCCTCGTTTTCAGAGGTCCAAAAAATCGGGGATTTCAATAATTTTTTATAAAACGTAGGGAGCTCACAGCAAGAAACGGCTTGCGGTGGTGAGCTAGTTTGGGTGAGTTTTATCGAAATATGAAATACATTTTTTTTGTGATATAAGCCCATTCAGCCAAGGCAATCTACATTTGCTGACGTGTGAAACATAATTGTTTCTCCAAATGTTATAAAACCAATTTTGTATAATTCTGTTATCGAAAACTCTCATTTACTGTTCACTCAATGTCTGTCAATTTTAATTATCAATTTCATTAAATTACTTGGATGGTTGCATAGCAACAAACTTTTCCTGTCTTGGCAGAGAAAGTATACCTTTTCTGCCTGCAAAGTGTCAAAGAAATGGAACATTTTACATCTTATGTCGCTTGAAAAAAAAAAACACAGTTATTACTTCAAATCTTACTTTTTCTATTGATTTAGGAATACCTATTTTGTTCGAATCCAGAATTATTTAGTCAATTCAATCAATCACTTTAGAATTCAAACTAAACATTTCTATTTTCGAATGTCGCTTTCTCTTTGATGATCTGACATATCTGTTTGGCCAAACAAAGTGAAAAAGTATGTTGAATTTCTGAAAAATAAGGATATTTCATATTGCAAACGTGTTTTCGTGATCAGGAAAATGCAATCAATCTCACAGAGTTATAATAAACCATTTCCGAAGGTGCATTTTTCGGTGCACAATGGTAAACAGATATGTGATATATCATGTAGAAGAGCATTTCAAGAATCGAATATCGAAAACATATTACCTATGAAAAATGGATCAAGATGCAAACAATTTTTTATACTGCCTGAGATTGGAGTGAACGTATTCTTGGAGATGTATACTTTTTCATTCAATCAATATTATATTCTCGATGAGGATAATTCGTTTTCTGTTATTAATAAACATACTAAAGAAAATATAATCCCCTTACCTGGATAATTTTATTAAAGGTTGCTATCTATCTCTAACAGACGATAACAATCAAAACACAAATATTCTGTAGTCAAATTATTGCAGAATCTGACCCTACTATAGGTCGTGTACAGGGTGTGAATGAATAAAATTTAGGAGTGATTCCTTGTCATATTCTATATAAAAAAGTACACATAAACATTTGTGCTAACTTGATTTGTTTTCAGGGTTACCGGCTATGAATGGTAGTCTTTTTGTCAGTAGCATGGAGATACATAAGATAGGAAATAATAATTCCAGTGGCGTCGCAGTGACATACCTTATCGGTATTTATGAAAAATATCATTGTATACGTCACTGTTTTTGCAAGATTCCTATCTTCTTCAGATCGAACAATTGATAGTGCTACTTTCTTATCCTTGGTGTATCTCGCGTATTTTCTGAGGCAACAACAAAAAATCGATTTGACTTCAAATTTTTATGATTTGTATAAGTGCTCCAAGTTTCACTGTGAAATGTATAGACTTTGTCAGTTATCAACCAGACTGAATTTTGGAACCATGAAAACTGATTCAAGGTGATCATAAAAAAGCAATAAATACTTCAATATCCTGGCATCTCAAACATAAGACACATGTTAATATGAACTATTTGTCCTGAGATTTGACATCGAACGATCTTCATTCACGATATTGTAAATAAAATATTGCCCTAGTACTTGTTTCCACATCTAGTTAAAGTTTCCGATGTACCTACATGCATATATAACACCAGATCTAGAGACAACTATTATGTGAACTATGTGTCAAAAAATTGTACACTGAATAGTCTGTTCTACCTTGGTATGATTGAATATAATGCGTTATCTGACGATATCAGAAATATATCTATTATAATAAAGTTCAAATCATCTCTAATCAAACATATATAAGATTGAAAAACCAATACAAAATGACCTCATTTTTGAAATTATGTCCATCATATCATCAAGTGACCAAATTTTGATTATCTATTCAGTATATCCATTTATAAATTGATCACATTTTATATTATGATATTATTTTCATTAACTATCTGTTTGTTATCTTAACAAGGTTCCTGTGATATTTCGTTTATATGTTCCTCTATATGTATATGTATTATCTTCATGATAAATAAATTCTATCTAATCTAATCTAAAAAAAACTATTGATTGAATAAAATATCATGAATGCATTCTTATGCCACTTTTACTTAAGTAAGTAAGTTTTTCGCCTGTGAGCGCTCTGAGGTTGTCAGATGTTTATGATTGCCAGGTTGCCATATTGCCATCGGAAATTTGAATTAATTCATGAAAAAAAAAAACATGTGAATTAATTCGTGCCAACCCTAATCTACACCCCGAGAATTCATTAAAAAAAAGTAGCACCCATTATGGTCAGTTTGGAAGCTTGTTTTGCAATAATTCCAATTCAAAAGGGGCATAAACAACATCAAATTAGGCATCGCCGACCCGACATGCAACGTACTATAATACAAAGTCGAAAACACGTACCTAGGTTAATTGAAAAATTGATCGCGCTGCCAATACACACACACACATTCGGTATACGGTCGGTATAGTTGAATATTCCATCATTCACGGAATCATGAAATATACATGGCTTTTTTACTTCGACAAACAGGGCCTGTGATACACACACACACGAACTCGCCTTCTTCTCGATGAAAATTGGAAACGAATTATTGAAGGGATTTACCGACGACGTACAGGGTGCGCCTCTTAAAATGGAACCCCCTCCTAACTCTTTTGTTTTCGGAGGTATGAAAAAATGTTGAATGAAAAAGTTGTTCGAAACAACCCAAACTTTTATTTCGTGAAGTTGTTCCATATACAGGGCCATTCTTTTTTCCAGAAAAGACATCAACTTTGATTTTTTCAATGGAACACCCTATATATTTTCCAATACGTCGATAGAGCTTTTTCTTCTGATTCCAAAAATATATATGAGTTGCATATTCGGATTGTAAATAATTGAGTTATTGATGATCAAAGTTGACCAAAATACCGCTTTATGAACCTTCACTTCATAGGTAATATCATCTAATGTAAGTTGAACATGGTGGGCTTTGAAATAATGTTCATAATTGTTTGAGTTCCATCTTCATTATGAAATTGAAAACGTTCGATTTCTATAATATATAATATATAATATAAAAAAAATAATAAAATAAAAAAAAGGGTTACAGTTTGAATGAAAGATGCGAAATTTTGGAGGTGGTGATTTGGGTGATATGAAGAGGAATTGGCAAAAAACGGTACTCATAGAAGGGACAGAGGAAAATATATTACTTTATTTCATTGAAGACCCGAGTCGTTCGAAAAGATTAAAAAACAAGGCCGGAGAAGTGTAAATGTCTGGGAAAGTGTTTATAACACACTAAAGTAATTGGTCCCATCTTCATTGATGGCAGTCTTACGGGACAAAAGTATTTGGATATGTTGCAAGGTGATATTGAAAACTTGCTTGATGAAGCAATCCCTTGGAATAGACGAGAGCAATTGGTATGGTAGCAGGATGATAGACCTCCTCACAATGGAATTGAAGTCACGAATTACCTCAATGAGAGTTATGACACTTGGATTGGAATGCGAGGACCAATATTTTACCCGCCCCGTGGCCCGGACCTGACGTCTTGTGATTTTTTTCTGTGGGGAGCGCTGAAAGACAAGATCTATAAACATGATATTCCGGATACTGACTTCTTGGAAAATAAAATAACGAAAGAGAAATTTTTGAAAATTCTCATATAGTTCATTCAATGAATATTGTTTATAAAGATTCATTCAAGTTTTGTTGTCAAGAACTCTTGATGATATTTCGACATCTACGCATGCGTTACTGTTATAGTGTGATACCAAATCTATCCACATGATGATTTGTAGTTTATTGACTTTTCCATGGAATATTTTTTCAAAGCCCACTCTGTTCAACTATGATATAAAGTGAGAATTCATGAAGCGATATTTTGGTCAACTTTGATCATCAATAACTCAATTATTCTTCATCCAAGTATGCAACTCATATATATTTTTGGAATCAGAAAAAAAAGCTCTATCGACATGTCGGACAATATATAGGGTGTTCCATTATAAAAATCGAAGTTGATGTTCTTTCTGGAAAAAAAAAGAGTTAAGGGGGGGTTCCATTTTAAGAGGCGCACCCTGTACAGGGCTATACACGCGAGATTGTCTAGGAAATTTTTCGACTACCTATACATACAGGGTGTAATTTAATTGATAGTTGAAAATGAAGGATATGGTTCCTTAGCTTATTCTGAAAAAAAAAGTTCATATATAACATGTTATGCCCTAAACCTCTTTCGACCTATAGGGTGTTAAAATATTAAGAAAAAGTAGTTTTTTTTATCATAACTTCAATACCGTTCTAGATATTTCCATAAAATTTGAAATGCACCTACTAAGCACCAATAGGCATTTTTCGATGCAGGAGATTTTTTAATATCTCTACCAGTGGCGTACTTGAGGAATGTATCCTGGAGATTTTTTGAAAAAAATATTGTACGCCCTTGAATTTTCCAAGAATGAAAATTCTTTTGAAATCCTCATTGATTTTGCAACAATTTGACTTCCTGATTTTTCCGTTCGACGAACCGTTTTCGCGAAAAAAAAAAAAAAAAAAAGAAAATAATTTTCATGCATTTGTGACATAACGAAATTATTTTGAACTAGTAGGCTAATGCCCTATTTTGTATTTGAAATAATGACATTTGATCGATTACGTTGAAGTCTTATTTTGACAAGTAAATATTCATAAACGTGACAGTTTTTTACATTGTGAAAGTTTATTTAATCAATGAAGAGAAAATAAAATGTTAACACCCTATAGTTCGACAGTTAAGAGGTTTAGGGAATATGTTCATATGTTTTCTTAAAATGAGCTATGAAACCATGTCCTATATTTTCAGCCATCAATTGAATTACACCCTGTATAGATTGACTATCGAATCGAACATATACTACACGACTATTAGGAAAGGATGGCATTCGATGGCACCATGCACAGAAAATAGCTATTTTGTTTCAGTGTGGTGACCAGACGTACTATACTATACAAGGCCTACTCTATCTCTGGAGCAATCAGTCTCCCTTGCTATGTTGCCATTTATATGCCCTATGTGTAATGATTGGGCAAACAACCTGTAGATCGGAATTTCCTCAGAGTATCTTCTCTCAAAGTGAAGTGGTTCCAACAGTTATCACTAATATAAATGTTCCAGTACATTCAAGATTTGTTATATTTGTTATATCTCATCAACTTTCTATGAATGGAATGTCAATAACGTCACTATTGGAATGTTCAGTATCTGTTTTTTGTATACACGTCTGGCGAAATAAATTTTCTCTTAGTGCAACCGTCTATTGAAGTGAATACGCATACAATATTTGATATACAGGGTGTTTCGAAATTCGACCGACAACGCTTGACAGGTGATAGCCCTCGTGATTTCATAATCACTGAGATAGGAACATTCGGTCTTCAAGTGTTCAGTTCTCGAGATACAGGGCGTTGAAGTTGAGAAATTAAAATAGTTTTTTCTCGATATCTCATGAAAAATTGAATTAAATGCATTCAAATTCGGTATATGGTTTGATCTTCCAATGGTTAATTTTTTGACCAGAAAGACATTCCGAGAATTTTATCCAGAGGTGCGCTACAGAGGGTTGTGATAACTTTTCCGCACATATTTTCTACGCCACTGATGAAATTTCAATTATTTCTAATTTCTCGAATTGATTGTTCAATTATGTTGAAAAAGTGCATCACCTTCAACTAAGCTAAAATGAACAGTTATCGAGATATTTGACCCAAAATAGAAGTTTGCATAGTAATTTTTCATCTTCCTCAGTATTAGAAAATTACGAACATTTTTGTTCTCTCTTTATGCGTGGAATAACTATTTCTGTTCAGCTATAGCATGAGATCTGAATAGTATCTAATCTACTCAACACCAGAAAAATATTTTTGCAATTTTCTACTACTGAAAATGATGAAATATTACTATATGCAATCTTCTATTTTGGGTCGAATATCTCGAAAACTGTTTATTTCAGCTCAGTTGAAGGTGATGCATTTTCTGAACAAAATTGAACAATGAATTCGAGGAATTGGAAATAATCGAAATTCAATCAGTGGCGTAGAAAATATGGAAGGAAAAAATGCCACAACCCCCTGTAGGGCACCACTGGACAAAATGTCCGGAATGGCTTCCAGGTCAAAAAATGGCCCATTCAAAGATGAAACCATATACCGAAGTTGAATGCATTATATTCAATTATTCTTGAGATATTGCGAAACAACTATTTTCATTTCTCAACTTCAACGCCCTGTATCTCGAGAACTGAACACTTGAAGACCGAATGTTCCTATCTCAATGATTATGAAATCACGAGGGCTATCACCTGTCAAACGTTGTCGGTCGAATTTCGAAACACCCTGTATAGAGAGAAAAACAAAGCAACACTGCCAAACCTTGTCTTCCACCTACACGTATCTCGCACGTTTAGTCGTATGTTTGGCACACGAGCTACACACAAGTATAGGTATAATGGCAACGTCGCTTCCTTTCTGTTAGATACTCTTGAATCTTTGTTCGTATTCACTTCAATAGATGGTTTTCCTATGAGAAGATTCCTTTTGCCAGACGAGTATACATCAGGAGTATTTGAAATAACACTATTAGCAATAAGTTAGTATGCCAGTATATTTTCGGAAAAATGGTGAAGAACTTATTGATGATGAAAGCATTCTTGTGAAAGTTTCACAAACAAGTAGCAGTCTTCTACTCATTTGCATTGCATTTACATTATTTTTTTGCAGGAGGAGTGACAAACAGCATTCTTATAGCTCAGTTCATCCATGGGAATCTCGAAATTATTGTTGAAATCTGTAGAATTGAGAGCAGAGAGCGAATAAATGTTTGATTTCTACTACCCAATAATGAATTGAGACGGCAACACCATTCATCTGATGAAACTCCAGTAGTGAACAAGTTAACACGTGTGGTGTTTACTGTGGAAAAATCTATTAGGAGTAATACAGTTGAATACTGATTGTCCATAGCGTATATCTGTTTTTTGTGCTGGTCAACTGAAACTGGAATGAAATTTTCTCCAAAATCTGAATATTATTGGTTTAATATTGGACCACCTTGTACGGAAACCGATAAATAGACACCATCCAGTATCGTCTAATTCTCTTTAGACACGTTCGTGGAAAAAAAGAAACTCTCGGGAGAAATGAAACGCCGAATGGATAAATGTTTGTGAAAACGATCCGGATACTTTTGCAGAAACTAGTGTCAGACCATTAATTCTGCAGGAGTGCTCAAGGCATCTATACTCACGGATGATAAATTGGAAAAGTCAATTTGGGAAACGACCTACATCTCGACTTACATGGACTGGTCATTTTTTACCACAGTATTATTTATTCTACGAGTATATTCCAATTTTTTTTTTTTTTTTTGAAGTCCAACTTTTACTTTGTGACAAGGACGGTCCTGATGGGAACACAACGTCACTCTAGTGTTGTGCGAGAAGTACTTCTATATCCGCACTTGTAAGGAAAATTACTATTTTAACACCTTTTTCAGCAAGTAAACTTGCATAATATTCAAAACAAACAACAATGAAATTTACAAACTGTTAAGACTTTCAACTGAGGAGCCTTTTTTGACATACTGTTTTGTCTTCAGAAAGATATATCACGTTTCACAAAACTAATTGATTCCTGAACAGACAACGCTTTATATAGGTAGGTGATATCACTCGTGATATGATGGAAAATTAGATAGGAACATAAACAGTGGAGAAACCTATAATGGAATAAAATTCGTATTACCAAAACAGAAGAATATCTATTGGAATTTTTGTCAAAATATTAGTTAATAGTAGATCTTCTTCTTCGGTTTACGTTAATTAACCTACAATTAGGTCAAGTTTTTCATACTGAATGTCCGTTTACGCCTATGTACAATGAAACAGTACCTAATCACCAAAACCTTTCATTATAGGTAATTTTTGAAGGTAATGAGTTCTTTCAACTGAAGCTACCACATCCCCCTATCCGACGTTCTGGTAAAAAATTGTTTTATTTGACGGAGAATGCCATATACTGAATTTGAATGCGAAAAATTCAATTCCTAAAAATCATTTTTTTTTTTTCACCTTCAACACCCTGTATATCCTTATCTGTCATGAAATCACGAGGAGAACTATCACATGTAAAGCGTTATTGTCGGTCGAATTCCGCAACATCCTGTAAATCACAAGAATTCATCTACCTTGTTAAGGTTCGTCTCCTCTTTCAATTATTTCTGGAATTCCGAGTTATAAACTTGGATATAAACAAAGACCATTAAATCAAAAGTTCGAATTTCATGTCGTCAAATAATACAATCTTCCCTAACTTTATATACTTTACAAATATAAATACTTTTTTTACATTTGAACATGATTCACGGAAATTCATCGAAATATACGTTTCATTATTAATGAACGAGCAACAATTCCAATTAGGACGTCAGTAGAAGATTAATTGCAACGAAATGAAATGTTTGAACCTATGCTTCATGTAGAATTATGGCAAAATAATGTAGGTATGTTAATAAAAACATACATAATAAAAACTGATATAGAATGCTAAATTTCATTTATGCTACTTTTTTAATGACCAATCAAAGCATCAATGTAAATTGAAAAACATTGTGACGCTAGATAAAATATAACTCACCCAAGACGAAATCAGCGACGATCGCTTGTCAGATTGGTTTTGATGTCTGAAAATGAAAAAAAAAATGTAAAACAAGTTATTATAAAGAAATGTAATCAAAACCCACTAACAAATTCGGAACTAAGTAAATTAATATTTCTTCATGGATAAAGTCAAATAAATACAATTTGGACAAATCAATTCGGGGATTCCCTAACGGTCAACCAATTTCCAATCATTTTTTAAATTTTGATTAAATGCGATAAAAAATGAACGTAGGAATAGAAGTGAACAAGAAAAACACACTAAATCGATCAATCACTTCGAGAAACTGAAAAAAGAACTTGGAGGCACTTAGAAGAATAACTCAGCCCTATACCTGGAGTTGAAGTTGCCGAAGGAGCCACCACCGAGGAACTGACCATTGGTCACCAAGTTCATCAGCTTATCAGTCAAATCGACCCAGGAATATACCCACTGGTCATCTGGAGGGGGAAGGATTACGTGGTAACAATTGATTGTAAATGGGTCGTCATGGGAACAACCATAAACACAAACATGAACTTTTGTAGGTTGGCTTGTGGGGACTCGTATATACACTGAGAAAGAAGTTTTTCCACCACTAATCTGAGAAATCATCATTCGAGGATTCCCTCTAATGAGAAGTAACACTTTTCAAACCTAGGTAAATTGATATAGAACTTGACTAGATAAAACTGTCAATAGTGTCAATGATATACCTATGCAATATTCACATACATAGATGCGTATGCAACCATTGAAAAATGAAACATTCTTTGTGATCATAATTATTAATCCTAAAAATGCCACAACAAAATCATATGTGAGATATCAATGTCACTGTCATGTGTGAATTAGAGCAATTCAAATAACCATGACATATTCGGTATAGACACATTTTTTGACCAATCGCAACGATTTATTATGTAGATCAGCTCAATGATTGTTCAATGGCATCGACTGCAATATTCGAAAGGTTTAAATATTTCAAAAAAAAAAAAAAATTGATATGAATACTGTATTTTCAATATCTATACTTCCGATATTTATCAGTGAACTTCCTAACTTCATGTAGGCGTACAATCTTCTATATCAAAATCACTGTCACTTAAATTCTCACTAGTGTCTGTACTCATCCACAATTTCATCTGGAATTTCAATCCAGGGTTTATTTTCAATATCACAATTTCAGTAATAAGCACGAAAAAATATAATCTTGAAAATCTATATCTTGTTTTACAGCGAATTTGAAGTTTGAATCAAGTAAACATGTCTTGCATGAACTCTGAATCTTATTCAATCAAGCACATTCATGGATTGGTAACGAAGAGATATTGAATTGGCTCAAAACACTATTTTGTTTGATTCGAAATGACAAATATTTCGTTGATTCAAGAGGAACTGTATTTCGATCCAACAAACTGTCTTGTCGAACCAAATTCAGTATTGGTATAGTAAGTAAGTAAGTAAGTAAGTAAGTAAGTAAGTAAGTAAGTAAGTAAGTAAGTAAGTAAGTAAGTAAGTAAGTAAGTTAGTAAGTAAGGTATAGACGAGGCCAAAAGATCGCTATCTAGTGGTGAACAATCAACTTGATGTTGAATGAACGAAATATGTCATTGATTGGTATTATATATTTCGTTGATCTATTCAAGCAAATGATCCGTTCGAAACGAGTTGATTGATACATCGGAAAAAGAAAACTTGTATGTTGTTTAAACGATATATTTTCATCAAAGTGATCATTATTTCATCAAATCTACAAAATATATATAGTTGAATGAACATCGACATCATTTTGAACTTACATAATTCATTTTTGAGATAACCAGTTATTGTAATGATGCATAAAAAAAATGTTGATGCAACAAAATCTTTTTTCCATAGGAGTTTCAATGCCAAGGACCAGAAGTACTCTTTAATAACATGAGGAACAGGAACATTCCCACGTGTCTCTAGCAATGTAAACCAGTTGATATTGGGTATATATTGGGGTGTCTCTTTGGTTGGTTATGGACATGTTATGGACTTTTGACCCAATATGTTTAGTTCCTAATTGAAACTACAACAGACAAAAAAGAGATCTTAATCTTCAACATTTCTAGAACTTCTCTACGCTTTAGGCTCCACTTCTACCAGAATTTGAGGCCGATAGCGTCACTAATTTAAGCATATTATAAGATAATGCAGGTTCTCTGTCTTCAATAAATAAGGAATAAGGATTTGGGAGCAGTTGAATATTCATAAATGGTAGAAAGCTAGACATTTGCTCCCTAAATGAGAACCTTTTCTTCAGTGTAAGTAGATTCGTGCTGATAAATTAATGAAAACTTTGTGAAAATTCGCGGCGAGCGTCTTTCAGCTAGGAAAAATTACAGACCAACTGTTGAGTTTCATCATATCTAATCCAGAAATATAAATAAACGAAGCTGACATTCTCGATCACTTTATTTGCGGTCGGTAATTATCATAGATGACTTGTTCGATAGTAGCTTGGGGACTATGGATCGATGGTCGTTTATTTGAGTAACGTGGCCTTTATCCTTCGATATTACAATATTGTGAACGCTGATGACAATATTTAGTATACACATCGGCTAGTTTCACCTATTAAATTCCAAAATAATATTCTCAAAAATGAGTAAGTTTAAGTTGATCATGGGATTGTAGACCACAGTGATTTTTTAAAATAAGAGGGTGACAGACTATATCTCCATGTTTGATCTGTCCTCTCTACACATTTCTCGATTTTAGTATTGCGATTTCATGAGCGATGAGAGATCATCTTTATTGAGATTCCAGTAATCAAATAGCTTATTTATACAGGGTGTTACTTAATAACTCCGAAATAATTCAAGGGTTGATTTCTTGTGATATTTTAGAAAATAAAGTTCATATGAACATGTGTCCTAACTTGCTTCGTTTTCGAGATACAGGGTACCTATCAATATTTCCATGAAATATAGTTTTTTTTATTCATTACTCAATTGTCTTTTCATCAATTTCAATAAAACGTTGCTGTTTTGTTAATAGTAATATGGAGCTTCTTCTGATGCTATCAGATTCGGAATAATATTTCCAGTGGCGTCACAGTGGGTAAATTTATCGATATATATGGTGAATGTCATTGTACGCCACCGGTTTTTCTGAGTATGATATTTTTTTAGATTGAACTATTGAAATGACAACTTTTTTATCCTAGGTGTGATTTTTGTATCTAGCTTAGTTTTTGAGGAAACAATTAAAATTCGATTCGACTTTAAATTCAATGTATATTATAGGTGTTTTCAAGACTTCCATTGAGATTACTCAATCACCCCAATATCTATCATTTTGAAATTTTGGGGCTCAGAGGGGTTGAAAATAAAATCAATTAATACTTCCAAATTCAACATCCTGCATCTAAAAAACGGAGCAAGTTAGCAAAGATATGTTAATATGAAATTTATTTGCCAGAATATCAATATCAAAGAAGCGAAGGTCATTGAACACAAATGGAAAGAAATTCGGAAGATTATATCCACAACTGTATGATATATCACCTGCGACAATTTTCAAAACCGCCACCGCTGAAATGTTGTCATGATAGAATTGTTTATTGCTATTGCGCTTCGTATTGATCCAGTAATACCTACCAATGGAAAATAATATACAAATTTATGGAATGACAGCAAAACATGGATGAATTTCTGGTGGTTATAGTCGTTGTTGATTTTTTAAACATATCCTATATTGACTCTCACTGACCTATAGATAAATATAGCCTGAATTCAAAGTAGAATAACTCATAAATCTCTTAACCAATTTGGAATCGGTTTTCACAGATGATTAGCCTAATCTCTCAACATTTCGTCGAGGCAATATGAATCTTCAGTGATTTGAAATATAATTTCTACTGGGTGATAATTGAATGAGTGTAAAATTGTAATGTGGTCGTCACCATAACCTTACTGTTTGAGCAGATATTTTTCTCACATTCTTTCTCTGACCTGCATTATGATGACGATGCTTGCCCTCGGAACGTTTTCGGAATTTTCAGAGCTTTGATAATAGTGTTATTAATATTCATAGAAAATGATGCATTTTCTCAATGATTAATTGAATAATATTATCGGAAGTTGAGATTCTCGTTCGAAGAAATATTCGCGATAGAAAATAACACGTCGCTCCACCTAACGGTAGCAACTTGAACACTTCTGAGCGGTTTGTTTTGATGATATGACCAATAAACACAAAGAAAAAACAAATGTGAACCAATGAAAACAAAGTAAACATGCCGCTTTGACAGCTTTCAAGGCATCCGATAGGTGGCGTAAGCATTATTTGCTATATCGCGAATAGTGAAGAAATGTGTCTCATTGATTCATTATTCTACATGATTAGCAAAAAAATACTGTATAGTAGTGTATAGGGTGATTAACTATGAATTTCACGCTTTCAACACTCAATATCTCAAAAACTAATACAAGAACTTCAAAACAAAATCTTGAATAAGATGTTTTTCTCTTTCGAATGGTATGCCCTCCAAACATTATACCCCAATTTCATCTTTTCAAATGGAACAACCCTATATTTAATTGCATTTTTCAAGAGTGATTTTTGCCGATTTCAAAAATATATAATTTACTGGGCGAATCGATGGAATAAAACTTTAGATTAATTAAAATACTTGTCATGAAATCATCTAATTAGACTCAAGTTGAGCTGAAACAAGGAAAAGATCGATTGTCAGTTGACATGGCAGTTTGAATTCAATTAGATAAATTCACGACCGTATTTTCAATCAGTTTCTAGTTATATTCCTACGATTCACCCAATATTCCTACACGGAATATAAGAAAATTATATGTTTCTGAAATCAGGAAAAATCACTCTTTCAAAATATACAATGAAATATAGAATGTTCCATTTAAAAAAATTTACATTTTCACATCTCCCGTAAATGGAATGGTGATATAATGTTTGGAGGGCACCATTCGAGAAAGAAAAATATCTGATTCAAGATTTTTTTTTGAATTGACTCGGCCGTAACTTGATGGCAAATGTAAAAACTTCACGAACGATAAGATTTCCACAAAATTCTCAAACACACAATATGTTTCGCTAACACAGTAGCTTCATTGTACCAGTATATCACCTGACGAAGCTACTGTGTTTGCGAAACATTGTGTATTAAGAATTTTGTATAAATCCTATCGTTTGTGAGGTTTTGACATCAAGATTTCAATTACTTAATTATTTTTCGAGATATTGATTGTTGAAAGCGTGAAATCCATATAGTCATATACGCAATACGTTCGTACATACGGCTACGGCTAGTCATAAAATTTTTCGTCAAAATTAGAAAACATATCGTACGTAACCAGTTAGGATAAGCAATTTTGTGCAAAATCCCATCGTCACAAAAAATCGTTCGTTGATGCAATATAAAGTCCGTTTCTTGTTGTTTCCCTCGTACTTTCTTTTAATTATCCACGATTTTTCCTGTGACTCCTTATTCGCAAAAGGCTGTCAGGTATATACGAGTAGGAATATATTTTCCTCGTGATAATTATCGCTGGTTCTAGTGGCCGTTCCCAGATATTTCCAATTAATTGTCGAGAAAAGCCAAGTGTCATTATATCCGCGAGGGAGTAGATTCCTTTTGTTTTCATATACCCTCTAGATTATAAAATAAATGCTTATCCAGTATACATTTATGTCTGCCATGGAGACTTCATTTCAGTTTTATCACTTTGAAATATTATTAAAATGAGAAAGATGGGACAATATTTATGAAAGAGCTACTTCTGGTTTCAAACAATATAGAAATTTTAATTGCCAACCAAACGAGAGTTTAGACAGTTTCTTTCGAAAGCAACAAGTTCTCACTGTGAAAATAAATTATACTGGTAAGTACCAATTTTGAAAGCACTAATCAAGAGCAAAATCATGTTCAATTCGGATAGAGAGAAACTGCAATTAAAAGCAAGAATAACAAAGTTCAGAATGGCGATGAACCGAATTACCTCATAAACTTTTGATATATATAATTTCTCGTGATTTAACATTTCCATATGATTCTAACAGTAGCGCGGATTTTTTTCAAGGTGGTTGGGGGGTGTGAACCCCTCTAATATTTCCAAATGAAAAATCATTAAGGAATGAGAATACAATATCGAGAAAAGATGTATTTCTATTCAGAAGCATATAGCAGAAAAACTGTCCATTTTTTAGGATTGTCACGCGATGATTTTCTGATAAGAATCATATGGACTACATCTTATCAAAAATCTAGCGAAATCCACCGAATTTTTTTCCATTTGCACCCCCCATTTGGTAGGGGGTAATGATGCAAAAATGTGGTTTTCATAATTATCCGAGATGAAACATTTCCTATCACATTTGACAGCTAGATGAAATTCTTCAGTTTTCGGTTTTCAAAATGGGGATTGGTGGTAATAATCCTCCTCCAATATATTTTTTTTATTATTTTTAGATGATTTAATGGAATAAAGAGTTTTGGGATATCTTTCATTATCTCAGAAATAAATGATCAATTCGATCAAAATGTGAATTCGAACCCCCCTGGCAAAAAAATTGCCATTTTTGGGGGGTTGGCTCAATGAAAATATTCTATAGGAGCACATGAACACATGAACATCAGTCAAAAAATTGAGAATAATCCACCGGGTCCCAATTTTACCTTAAAAATTTGCGGGGTATTTTCATTACGAGAATTGAACAAAAAATGGAAAAAATTCAAGTACCCCACTTTTAAAGAATTTAAATGATTGAACTTCGCGTGATCCTGCCTTCCGCATGGAAATTTGAACAGAGGTAGGGTTTCATCGAGACGAGAAATCTCGTCTCGAAGGCACTTTCTCGTCTCGTCTCGATCATCGAGACGAGAAATAAACAAACTCTCGTCTCGATGTTTTTCTCGAAGACAATTTCTAGATCTCGATTCAAGACTCTCGAAATTTCGAGAGTCTCGAAAACAAATACTGAACGTTATTAAAAAATGCTATGTATAGGTTATAAGGCTGCACCAAAATACAGGGTATTGAATTTTCTCTACAAAAAAATTACGTCAAAATACAGAGGATTTATCGAGTATCAGCACAAAAATAAAGAATATTGTTCCAAAAAATGAAAATTTAACGAATCCTTGATGTTCCAATTCACCTAATCTTTTATCCAAACTTTTAAACTTACCTAGGTACGAAAGGTGAAACTTTAAAATTGTTTCTTCGTTCGTGAAGAATGTAACAGAGAAAGCAACAAACTCATTTCATATAGTCGAAAAAAAAAATATTGAGCAAATTATTTCATCTCAATAGTAGGGGTCGAAATACCAATTACGATATTCCTTCAGCATCGCAGTCTCTTACTGAATATGATGTTGATGACAATACCGACGATTTTAATTTGCAAAATTTATTCGAAAATAGCAACGGCAACAGAGAGCATAACTGGAGGAAAGAAATAGATGAATATTGTTTGTCAAAGAGAGCTGAAGGGAATCAAAGATGACTCGTGATTTTTTGATTAATCAAGCTACTTCAGTCAAAGAATAGTAGGTTAGTCTCCTCTTTGCTTCAGTTCCGACAGAAAGACTGTTTTCAAGAGCAACACTTACCATCAGAAAAGAACGAAGCCGATTAACTGGAGAATCGGCACAACTTTTACTATATGTTTGAATTCTTGGCTATATGTACCAGAGATATATTTACAAGTGTGTAAACAACAATTTTGTTCTCTGTTGAAAAACTTTGTGTATTGTTCATTTATTATCTTATGATTTGTTAATTTTTTAGTGTTCAATTTGATTTTCGTATTTGATAGATTTTGATAGTTTAAGACGTTAAAGTTCTTTAAGAATATGAAGATTTTTATTTATACCTTTGTCCTTTTTATTTACTTTGTTACCTTTGTTATTTTTTCGTTATTTTCTGTTATTATGTATGAAATGAATTAAAATAATTTGTTCGCAAAGTTTTTTATTTTCTCATTTCTTGAGTATTTAGAGCTGTGAGTTATTGCAGCACATATATTTTTTCGAGATCGAGAAATCTCGAAATAATTTCTCGATCTCGAAAAATCTGGAAGTGCTTTTCTCGATCTCGTCTCGAAAAAAAAAGTTAGTCTCGTCTCGATCTCGTCTCGAAATCGAGACGAGACGAGAAATCTCGATTTTCGAGAGTCTCGTGAAACCCTAAACAGAGGTGACGTCAGAATTACTGCAGTGCAGTACTTTGAGGGGAAAAAGGGGTCCTTCGATACTATACGTCGATGTTTCTCAGGACTTCAAATATTTGCACTTATTTCAATGCCACCCTGTTGTTTTTGTCATTAAATTAGATGACTATGATGTATATTCAGTAGCAGAATTGGCCCCTTGCTTATAAAGATCCTGATGATGTATATATCTGATTGGGCGTTAGTAAATTGACATCGACCAATAAAATAGTAGAATTCACCCACCAAGTCCATGAATAATCGATGCCCAAAGTGATAGATAGTGCAGCAAAATACATCATTAAGCTCCGTAAGGGAAGTTTAGATGGCAAGAACGCATCAAATTTTCATCGAGGATTTTTTCTACGTTCACCACTACTGTATAAGGCGGCACCACCTTGTCATTTGTCTCCATGATAAATTCATAAATTTAAAACTGTAGCGTGCAGTCGTACACTTTGATATCTTTGGAACAGTCCGTCTCAATATTTTATTTAGCTTAATCGAAACAAAGCCACACGAACTATACAACCCTTCTACGACGAAGTATAGAAGTATAATAGGAATTTTACCTTCGAACCGATAACTTGGTAGATTTCAATGCAAACAAAACACAAGAATGCCTTTTCTCTAGAAAAGCCGATCTCACTGTGCCCAACATAAGCTTGTCAGGAGTAACCATACTTCCATTTCGATGCTTGGTATTACTATCAGCAATGACCTTTCTTGGGAAAACCACGTGAGATCAATTGCTGAAAGTGCATCCCAAAAACTTGGTTTTTTGTTTCGGGCCAGGAGCTATTTCACTTCCAGTCAGCTGCTTATGATCTATAAGGCCCAGATCCGACCTGTTCTGGAATACTGTTTCCATATTTGGAAAGCAGCACCCGAACATACCCTGAAACTGTTGGAATTTGTCCAAAAAAGAGCAATTCGTCTCGTGGGTGATGCCTTGCTCACAAACTCACTAACTTATCTGGAACATCGTAAAAAAGTTGGCGATCTGGCTCTATTTTATAGATATTTTCATGGACGATGCTCTTCGGAAAAATCAACAATTGTTCCTCCCTTGGCAGTCCCCGCGAGATTAACCCGTCGAGTTGAGGCTTCGCACCACTGTGTGGTCACTTTGGAGACCTGCAGAACATCATTTTCCAAAGACTCGTTCATCCAACGAACAGCGAGGCTCTCCAGAAATTCAAAAATAACACCAATTCCTACCTTGTTTCCTTTGGTTCTCACGATGTTCTCTGAACATTACAGGATATCCCTTTTCGTGGGAACCAGAACAAAAAAAAAACAGTCCCAAAAGTTTCGAATCTTTTGATGAAAGAATCATCACCCGCCATACCTTTTGAAGTTGGAAAGTTCGTGCCAAAGTATGACTGGAGCTGAATTTGCTTCATGATTTCCGGCAATTTTGAACTCCATAACATTGATTGCCTTATTTTATGCCGTTTGCAAGCAGTTCATTTCCATCGAGTACCTGTATAGTATGAAGATCACCTTGTAGTTTCCTTTTGTAGCTGCCCCAATTGCTATGGATCCAACAGTTTTAGCATATACAAATGAATCTTAATTGGGATTTCATGATCCAGTACGTTCATATTTGAAAACCATTCTTCATGGAAAGTCATATGCCTAAATGCGGCGGAACAGTGCGTCTCAATATTTTATTTAGTTAATTCGAAACAAAGCCACACAAACTATACAACCCTGCCTTCTACGACGAAGTATAACAGGGATTTCAACTTTTGACACTCTCAAACGTTTCAAATCTTTTGATAAACGAATCTAAACGAATAAAACAGAAAATATGCCATCCAATCTTACATACAGAAGCTTCCGAAATCTGAGCGATAAATGAAATGTGCATAAAAGACGAGAATCGAGAAATACAAAACGAAGTGCATTTTTATGAAAGAAACAATACAGGGAGTCCCTTCGGAAACTGCATCGACCAATATATAGAAAACCATAGGTGGAACGAATTTGGAAATCCGGCTAAAATATTTTGAAGATTGTGGCACTTCCGATGTACCTTCGTTATTTTAAATGGGACACCCTGTATATTATCAAGGTTTTAGATTTTACGCATGATTTTGAACACGTTTCATGTATAATGTCCTATACCCAAGTCTAACCGTTTTCGAAATATTTCAAATTTTAAGTTGAAAATTGCGTTTGCAGACCGAAAAATAGATTTTTTTTCATTTCTGGACATGATCATTTATTTTCGATTGTGTGTCGATTTATTCGTAGGAGAGGACCCAGTTCAGTAGAATTTCGATATCAATTCGATTACAGTTATACAAGGCGTTCACCAGAAAATGATATAGATCCGCTTGAAAAAAAAAAATCGATTTTTTCAAATGGAAACCCCCCAATTTTATATTCTCATTCGATTCGGCATCGAAAATGAAGCTAACTTTGAATGACGTTATCTATGCTTACACTCAACAGTTTTCGAAATATTGGCGAATTAACATGTCTCCGTTCCAGAAAATCTCGTATTCTTGATTTTACTTAGTCTTAGTCGGCCATGGCATCCGCAGTTGCGTTGGAAACAATCAACTGCCACATATATGTCATTTATGGCGAATGTAATAGCGTTATCTCAAGAACATGTGATATATTTGCTATTCGGTATCCACAGAAGCATTTTCTGGTGAACGCCCTGTATAACTTTAATCGAATTGATATCGAAATTCTACTGAACTCTATAATTATATTGATCGATGCAGTTCCCGGAGGGACACCCTGTATATTGGGAGATATTCGCTTTCAACGAGGTCACACAGAGAAAAACGTTTCTTTGCGTGAAACAATCTCATTTGTTTGACTCATATTTGTTTGCAAGAAATAAATGTTATTTGCGAGAAACAATTGTTATTTCTTAAAACCAAATCAAATTCTTTGTTTGAAATTATCGGTTCATTTGAATGACCTTTGTTCGGGTGAAACAATAGAATTTGTTGAAAATATATTTATTTCGAAGGAATAAATGTTACTTGAAGCAAATAAATATTATTTTGAACAGAAATATCACAATGTTGGCGAAAATTAATTTTGATATAAATATGACCAATTGATATAGTTGTCATGCACAAACAAAAAAATTGTATTTAAAAACTATCATTTGAACAGAGCGAGTGTGTCATTCACCTCGAATAAATGCTTATTAAAAATACATTATGGAATTGTTCTTTTGAACGACATCACAATTTACAACAAAATATAGTAATTTTTGACCCAAATCAAATATTGCTTTGATTATATGCTTGTTTTTGTTATGTGTAGTCGAATGTTCGCATGATTGGGAAAATGAGAATCCAGATCCAGTATCTCTGATGTGGTTCGCCGGGTCGTATCGTACAGTGGTGATTTAGTATAGTTAATTCCACAGCATATTTACAGATTTTCACTATTCTCCTAATGTGTAGTGATGGATTTTTCAGAAGAATGGCATTTGGGTCATCTGGTCCCCATTTTCAGAGGTAAGAAATTGTAATTCATCCTTGAAAATCAAAATAATGGCGTGAAATTTTTTATGATTTGTTGATTCCCTGATGTTTTCATACCGATCTCCATCAGAAAAACAAACCGTGCATTTTGGTATAGGTCATAGAAGGATGTACGAATAGGTAGGTAGGTATGTGCGATATTTCGTATAGATAAGTATACTTCCTAATCTGCTGTATATTGAAATATTCCAGTGAAATGGCGTTCAAATTCTTCTATGATTTTCAATGGAAGATTCCATGCAGTCAAATAAATATTTCTTTCATTCAAATGTCACCCGCTTTACTTGAAACAAAATATTTGTTTCCATGAAACAAATGATAATTATATACTCTGTTACATGATGTTTTGATTCTATGTTAGCATCTCAAGGAGAAGAAAACTCAGGAATCACCCCTTGAATTTTTTCGGTGCTATTCAGATATACGTCTTTTGAGATATCATGTAACTATAGAAAATATGTATGTTATATAGAGAAAATAATCACTATAGAACAAAAATTATCAGAGCTCTTTTCTTCATATAAAAAATTTTCATCAATGCAAATCAATGTTATGGAATTTTGATTTCCTTGTTATGCATATATTTCATCTATTCCCGCATTAAAATATACTAAACTTTCAGGAGAGCAATAAGAAATCTGCTACGTCTGTCATTTATGTGAATACTCCAGTGATTTCCGGCGAAAACATTTTTATTGATTCTAATGCACCGAATGATAGAGCCGATGATCCACCTGCCAAATACTTGAGGTTGGATACAAATAACAGCGATCAACCTGCTTCAGGCTCATCATGTATCTTGACTTCTGTATAGTATCGAACCCAAACAGTGTGTCTGTCACATTATTTTTATTATTCAATAAAGTTTGTTATAGTTCAATTTTGTTGTTAATTCTCAATTCCTTCCAAGAGTAATATTATTTTCTGAGAAATGAATTCCTTCTTAGGAAGATTCTGTTTCTTTGAGTTCATTAATTTTTGATTTCGTTCAAATCTACAATTTATTTCTGGTAAGGAAATCCATTATTTGAGCTTATTTTTTCTTTCTACGAACTGAATTCATATTCTTTCCTATGAAACAATATATATTTATTTTTCACAAATAATTATTTGTTTCTTCCAAACAATTTCCTTGTTTCTCTCAAGCTTTGATATCATTGAACCAAATTACATTTACATATATTTATTTTTCACAAATAATCATTTGTTTCTTCCAAAGAATGTTCTTGTTTCTGTCAAGGTCTGATTTCTTTGATAGAAATTTCATTCACATATATTTATTCTTCACAAATAATTATTTATCCCTTCCAAATAGTTTCCTTGTTTCCCTCAAACTTTCATTTCTTTGATGCAAATTATACTTATTCACTATGAATAATTCTGATCATAAATCCAAAGAAATAGTTTTGATTCAAACAAATATACACTTTCTTCCAAATTATGGATCATATCATTTCCAATAAATTTTATAGATACAACAAAATCACTTATTTGAAAAATCAAGAGAATGGAAACTTTGATTCAACCAAGCTTGTTTGTTGGACCTATTCAAACTTCGGATTTCTTTGAATTTAACAATATTTGTTGAATTCAAAGAATTGTTTTTCTCTGTGGTCAGGAGCACCTGAAGTATTAATGATTTTTGAAAGGGGTTCAATCTTGAAAAATGGAAACTTGTATTTTGAGATCTCTAATCATGGATTCATGATTCATCGAACAAGTGACAAAATTGAATCATGACATCTTATACTGCAACTAGTGGTCATATAAAATTTCCTTGTCATAGTTTTCAAGGATCTATAGCGTGACAAGAATCATGATTATTCTAACAAATAATTATCACTTCCTCGACATAAAATAGCCATACGGTTCTTGACCTATTATTTGTTCAATATCTAATAAAATAATTCATAGGATGACGTGAAACAGAAGTACCGACAAACTTCCCAATTAAATTCCGTCTGTCTCTTCCCACATTTATTATTCATTATTTTTTATGCTCCCTTCGATTGCGAATCGCATGCATGACGGGCGAATGACAATAATTATTATTCTCAAGTAAAACTTGCGATGGACATACGTGGATAAACCTGACGTAGACGATATTGTAGTGAAAAATCAAGATGATCTAACATCAAGTACATTATTATCGGGGGAAAAATCAGAGCGCCAATTTAAGGGAAGAAATTGTGATTGTCATCGTATGTAATTTTCAAAACTTCTGCAAACAACATTTTATCAGAACGGCGTATAAGTTCAACTACCGTAAAAGCAACATTTTCAAAGTCGTGTATATCCATTTGGTGATTTTTTGGCGAGATAATGAAGGCAACATGTCATCACGTTTCTCTAAAGCCTCTGCTAATATTGAGAAGTATCTTTCGATTTTAGAACAAAAAAAGTCAGATTTAGTCGATGACATATCGACAAAGATCGATCAGCCATTGGAAATCTGAATTCCCTAATTTGAAATAATTACTGCGCAAATTCATACTCAAGTTGTAAACCTCCCAAACTGAGAGAATCAGCAATGACTATGCAATGTTAGTATAGCATGGTTTTTTTCTCCTCTTTTGTTTCTACAGATGAACAAATGAAATTCGGTTTGTTGGTATCTCGGTTGGTATAGTACATAAATAGATATACAGGGTGACCCAGGGTTAAACCGCCAAACAAAATGACCTACTTTCTTGTTGTACGTTTATTTTCATAGCCAACTTTGGAATTTTCGATGATTTTAAATAACACACCTAGAGCGCGAGTTTTCAGTTATTCGAGTTTTCGAAAAATTACTAGACTGAGAAAAGTTTTAGAATTGGATTGCCCATACAAAAAAGCAAATATTTTTGAAATCCATCGAGAGTTAACAAAATTCTGTTGAATATTAATGGTGCGCCACCCGGTATACCCCCTGTACACATTTCAATTGAGCTCTAGTTACTGTCAAGTAACGCCCCAAATACATCCACGAAGTGTGCTTTAAGTTCAAGAATAACGGAGATATTGATTTTTTTTTTCAAAATTTATAACTTCACTTTCAGAGCCTATAACTCCTTAGGGAAGCAACTTGGTACAGAGGTAAGTTGCGTTAAATTGCCATATTCTGGGACCTCCTACATGCCCCTGCTCTATGTCGGTTCTTATGTGAATCACCCTGTATATACCTCGAAAAATGAATATTTATGTACTATACTTACAAACCGAATTTAATTTTAATTGTTTATCTGTTGAAATGAAGGTGAGCCAATTTTGAGAAACACCAAACTCAATAAAAATTAGTATTGGGTCACTTCACAGTGAAAAACGATGCTTCCGGAACTTCTGACACAATTTCAATGACGCTCTGTATAAAAATAGGTTATCGGCAAAATACCAAGCAAAATACACATTCATATCTCTAATAACAACTCATGGTCGTTAATCGTTCTGAAATTATGTTTGAAGTTGAACAATACACAAAATATTATTTGATTTGTGCCTGAAACGATGATTGATTCAACCGGCAAACAACGTTTTCCGACAATTTTCCAGCACTGCTCGACCCAATTATATAGCATGACTTTTTTTCGTTTTCCTACCCTTAATTGATACGACGTGACCGATAATCGATAATAACGTTCGAACATGTATCCTTCGATGACATAAAAGGTTCAAAAACTAATAGGCATTTAGCCGAACTGGCAAACTTCACATTAAGGTTCATGTAAACCCACGTGAAAAAAAACGGCAAGTTCAAAAATTTTGAAAAAAATCTGGTATATCAAGGTTTTTAATTGAAAACTTCTGTGAGATTTTGATGAAAATCTATCGAACGAATTTTGAGAAAAAAAATTAAAACTCCTTTTTTTATAGGTTTTTTTTAGTTTTCACAAAAACTGTTCGATGAATTTTTGTCAAAATCTCACAGCAGTTTTAAACAAAGAATTAAAATATGCCTGATTTTTTGGAAAATTTTTGAACTTACAGTTTTCCTACAATAGTGAATTAATCATTGAAAGTTGCTGTAAAATCTATATTATTCGAAAAATATGATATATTTTGATTATTCATGTAAGATGTAACGAATACGGATTACTTGAATCCTATTTCAGTCATAAACAATGATTTATTCGATTTTAAAATAGGGTTTTCAAAACCCCTTACCAAATTCCTCTCAAATAGATTAATCGCTCCAGCAGGTGCTGCCTCTGCTGGTAATAGTCATAATCTAAAGTAGTTTCGCTACTGTCCACGAGTATCGCATAAAATGTCTGACCATCATAATATTTGTCGTACAGCGTTGCCAATACGCCTAGACAAAGACAACCGATAAATGCTGATTGTTTCTAGCAAATCCTTCAGAAAATCGTCTATGGACACATTTTCCCTTTTTGACTTGTGAATATTGAATACATTCGCGGGCCTAATGAAGGGGGGGATGGGTCGTGTTGAATTATTTCATATTCATATGAAGATTAAGTCAATTCAGTTGATTATTGTGATGAACAATGAATGCTTCGCAGATGAAATTTTTTATTTATAAAGAAAATGCCTTTCGAATTAGAAGTTTGGTTTTTCGGACATGCATCATGCACTTCATGTACCGGGAAGTGAAAATTTCATCCGAAATAATAACTTTTTTGTTGACGATAGAAATATATAATTCTTCATCTTCATTGTGTCATAAACTTGCTCATGGAAGTGCCCCAAATGTTAGGGGCCTCTTCAGATTTTTATTATCCACCATAATGCCCATCTATGGAGGTTTTTATGGTTATTCCTCTAGAAAACAACTAACCATTTAACTTTCATGTTTTTCAATTCTCTACGGTTATTATAAAAAATTTTCCATCTTCATGTAAGCTATTTCTATGGTAAGGATTCCTCTTGTTACTTAATTAATTTTTCTCATTGTATATAGGACTATGTAATTTCTTATTAGGCTGATGATGGACATTATGTATGCTCCCTTGATGTGATTATTCACAATGAGCATTTGGTTGAGCATTTTTCTCAAAAATATGTAATTTCTGGTTTTAAGCCTAGCAGCACCTCGATTTCCTAGAAGTGGTTTGAATTCTACGTAGGTCTCGCTCACCATAACCCCGCACAAGTTTCGACTTCTGGGGTGTTGATTCCCATCGAAGTAGCGATATACAATTTTTATAAAATTATATAAAACACTAAAAATTAACAATAAAACGAATATGTATTGAGAAGGTACAATATTTTCTGATCGATTTTCCTCGAAAATGATACATCTCTGATTGATTCGGAACAAGAGCAAATCTTGGAATGGTTTATTTTCACTGCATTGGGCATGGAAAGCTCGATGGAAAGTTTATTTTTTGTACCGAATTGCATTATTATATCACATGGCGTTTCGGAAATATTCAAGAAATATCATATTTAGGACCCCCCTTCCAGGGGGCTGTAGCTCCCTCATATAAGAGACATTTATGTTCATCTGAACTTTTCTTCCTATTTTTGGTCGTAGAAGCCGGTGATGAAGTTCGACAGGCTAATTTCGAGATGTGGGTATACAGGGTGAGTCATGAGGAACTGTACATGCTCCTACTACGAATAGAGGCACCTGAGGGAAATACCAAATGACCATCAGAAAGTGCCTCCGCCTTTTCTAGAATAATCTATAGGGTGATTTATGGATTATGGCCAAACCTTCTTTCAATCATAACTTTCCAACAGTTCTTTCGATTCCTTTCATTTCTTCATGAATTGTTATGCTGTCACTCAGCAATCAACTGACGTATTCAGAATCGTAAAAATCCAGGACCGGTCTTGAGAAATTCTGCCAATTTGGTTCATATCGAAAATTTCACCCTGTATAAGGTTTAAGTAAACTGTGATATGGAATTTTCAAAGTTGATGAACAGGCAACCAAAATGAAGTACTTCAAAATTTCCTCACACTTTCATTGAATTTTTTAGAAAATGATCAATTTATACTACACGCCAAAACTTAGGCAACAAATGTATTAATTTCAAAATTGATACTTCGCAATGCGTGAATTCCACGTATAAAAGTAAGGATAAAATTATTTCCAATTCTTCAGCTCAACAATGATCAACATTCTCCTACTTCCAGGGTTGGATTCAGTAATTTTTTGGTAGAGGGTAATGATCACCAGAAATTTCACCCTGTATATGATTTTAGTAAACTGTGACATGACATTTTTGAAGTCGACGAACAAGCAACCATATTAAAGCATTACAAATTGTCCATACTGTTTTAATGAATTTCTTCAAAAAATAAGATCAATTATTACCGAACACGAAACTTTAGCAAAAAAATGAATTAATTTTAAAATAAATACTTCTCAACACTTCAATTTCACTTATAAAAGCAATATTGATTCCAATTCCTAATCCCAATGATAATCAACATGACTATAATTTCTAGGGTTGTATGTCTTTTCTTTGTGGAAAGTAATAATCATCCTGTATTTTGTTCTAAAATTTGTTCTATCCGTCATTCGGTATGATGTTATAGTAGGTAATGTGATGGACGAATGTCACAGCTTAAATCAGTTAAATATATTCTGAGGTTTTCAATCGATTTGTAATAGAGATTCTGAGTATTTCTGAATATTCCAGATTTCAGTTGATGACCCGTCTGTTGATAGAAATTGCCTGGAAAATTTTTGATTCGAATTTTCATAATATTGCGGATTTCTAAGAAACACTACAAAAGATTTTTGGGTCCATGGAAAATTACTGAATCCAACCCTGGATATAGAAGAATGTTGATTTCCAGAGAGCTGAAGAATAGGAATTGATGTTATTCTTGCTTCTATTCGTGAAATTCTAGCGTTGCGAAGTATTAATTTTCAAATTAATACATTTGTTGCCAAAGTTTCGCGCGGCGTGTAGTGAAAATTGATCGTACTCTAAAAAATTCGATAAAACTCTGAGGAAAATTCAAAATACTTCATTCGGGTTGCCGGTTCATCAACTTTGACAATTTCATGTCACAGGTTACCAAAACCATATACAGGGTGAAATTTTTGGTGATCAATACTCTCTACTAAAAAATTACTGAATCCAACCCTGGAGATAAAAGAATGTTGATTATTGTTGAGCTGGAGAATTGTGAATAATATTATCCCTACTTTTATTCGTGAAATTCATGCGTTGCGAAGTATTAATTTTCAAATAAATACATTTGTCGCCAAAGTTTTGCGTGTAGTCGAAATTAATCGTTTTCTAATAAATTCAATGAAAGTGTGAGGAAACTTTGAAATACTTCATTTTGGTTGCCTGTTCATAAACTTAAAAAATTCCATATCACAGTTCACTAAAACCTTATACAGGGTGAAATTTTTGATATGAACCAAATTGGCAGAATTTCTCAAGGCCGGTCCTGGATTTTTACGATTCTGAATTCGTCAGTTGATTGCTGAGCGACAGCATTATTATCCATGAAAAAAATAGAAGGAATCGAAAGAACTGTTGGAAAGTTATGATTGAAAGAAGTTTTGGCCATATCCAATAAATCACCCTATAGATTATTTTAGAAGAGGCGGAGACACTTTCTGATGGTCATTTGGTGATTTCCTCAGGTGCCTCTATTCTTAGTAGGAGCATGTACAGTTCCTCATGACTCACCCTGTATGTGTTTTTTCTATAGTGAGTTTTTAGTGCTGAATATGAATGATATATCATAATGAACATCGCGGATTTGAAAAGGTTTGAATATTTCCAATATGTTCAATACTTCAATAGTCCCAAGACTCTCGGGAATTTCCTATATTTCCATTTCCATGGCAATATTTCCAATGGAAATATTTCCCCTCAAATCACCAATGCATGATATATTATAGTGATGATATAAATATTTCCGAAATAAGGCGATTCTCATCAAGAACAGGATCTTTATTAAACCAGACCCCTCCTCTATTCTATAGGTAGGTATCATATTTTGTACAAAAAACCCTCAGATACAAATTTTGAATATATCATAATTACAAAATTCATCTGCCATATTGAATCCGCCATCTTGAATTTCTTTATTTTGACTAAGGAATCATAATTTCCGATGCCGAAAATCCCCTGATATAACGTTTGAATAGAATAGGATCATAATTACAAAACTCGTGTGTGTCACATTGGATCCGCCATCATAAATTTCCGAATTTTGATGGTAAAATCATGATTTCTGATCCAGAAAACCTCAGATATACAATATTTTTGAATTGGATCTTAATTACAAAACTCGTCAGCCATATTGGTTCCACCATCTTGAATTTCCAAATTTTGATGACACAATCATAATCTCCGACCTCGAAAACCCCCAGATACCAATTATGAATACAGTCGGATCATAATTACAAAACTCGTCTGCCATATTGGCTCCGCCATCTTGTATTCTCAAATTCTGACAGAAAAATCATAATCTCCGTCGATCCCCGAAAACCCCTAGATACCTATACCAGTTTTGAATAGAATCTGATCATAATTATTACAAAATACACTAGTGTATAATCAAGGATGGAATAAGATACTCTTCGGATTTTTTGATGTTCATTCGCGTTCAGTCGTGACTTCGGCGACAGGTCGGAACGGGTTCGGGCGGACGGATCGGGACGGAAATTCAATGTTTTTTGGTTTTTCCTCACCCAACAAAGTGCTGAACGCGCCTAAAGTTTTCACTTGAAAAATTACAATAATGTCATCAGGAATGTATTCCCCCAGAAATACATCGGAAGGCAATTTTGGACCACCGTGTATATTATTAATTGTGAAGATTTTTACTAGCTGCATACACGTAACTGATCAATAGAATGAAGAGATTTTGTATTTCGTGTAAATTTTTTTTTTTTTTATTATAAATCGCAAAGCGCTTTCGGCTAAAAAGCCATCATCAGTGCTATACCTGCAAGTAAGTAACATTGATGAAATTTCAAAAACAAATCTAAAAAGGTAGATTACTTACTCGTCAAGTATTTACAAAAAGGTCCAAAAATTAGTGATCACAGACATCATTATGGTACAAACGGGATTATGAACAGACATACATTTAACAAAAATGTTCCCTAAAGGGTTATTGTAAAATTTTTCAAAAATACATGTTGAGATTGTTTTGTTCAAGTCCAGAAATAGCACGAGGGACCTTAACCTTATTTATTCTGGAAAATGTTTGATAATTTTTAACCTTAGTAAAATGTTGACAATGACTGAGTGTCAAAATTGCATTCAGGATCCGGCTTACTTTTGAGACTTGAGTTCGGCCTTCGTTCTGGGTCTGGAGGTATTCTGGTGGTATGTTTGCTTCTGATGAGGCATTCGTCTACAGGAATTCTCCTTGGACTTCCAGTTTGGACACTAGGACTCTTAAGTCTTGATTGGAAACTATTTTCTCTCAATTTTACTAAAAAAAGGTTTACTCTTTGGCCTGGATTGAAGTCCACTTTATCTTATTTTACCTTTCAGAATGTTTCAAAATTTTCAGACAGCTTTTCTGCTCACCTTGTCAATTCTTTCCCAAGCGCTTTTTTCATTATGTCACTTGTCTACTTCATACACATGTCAACTAAGTCATAGACATTGACACTCAGTCATTGTCAACATTTTACTAAGGTTAAAAATTATCAAACATTTTCCAGAATAAATAAGGTTAAGGTCCCTCGTGCTATTTCTGGACTTGAACAAAACAATCTCAACATGTATTTTAGAAAAATTTTACAATAACCCTTTAGGGAACATTTTTGTTAAATGTATATGTCTGTTCATAATCCCGTTTGTACCATAATGATGTCTGTGATCACTAATTTTTGGACCTTTTTGTAAATACTTGACGAGTAAGTAATCTACCTTTTTAGATTTGTTTTTGAAATTTCATAAATGTTACTTACTTGCAGGTATAGCACTGATGATGGCTTTTTAGCCGAAAGCGCTTTGCGATTTATAATAAAAAAAAAAAAAAAGTTTACACGAAATACAAAATCTCTTCATTCTATATTATAAATATCATTATCATTCCATACCAATTCCATATATTCCATTCATATACAAACAAATAAGTATATGAGCCACACTAGTGTTTCTCCATTCACCCCTGTAGCGAACGTTATCACTGAAATATGAACGATTCATAATAATAATTAACCCTCGTAAAATCTCCTAAATACCCGATACCCGAAACAGAAGAGGCGGCCGACGCCGACGCTCATTAGCGCATCGCTTCGAACCTCAAAGTCAAAGCTTCCGCCTAGCCGCCTTGCGCCCGAGAAAATGACCTTGAAGGCGATTGCCGATCTTTTCATCTATGCGTTCGCGCTCCGACAACACATCTTCTCACTATGTATAGAAATTGTTATTATATTTATTGTGTGTTTATGTGTTGCCTTTTTTGATTGCATCGAATCCTCACGAAATATACATGTATATTCTCATAGATGCTAATATAAAATTCAATTCTACTCCTTCACCCACCGCCCCCACCGGAGACAATAAAGATCAGATAATTATAATGTCGCGCAATATCAGTATATACCATGCAATTTGCAAAAAAATATCGCAAGTCTAATACCTATTACCAGCTATGGCAACAATGGTATGTATTTTACAGAGACAACGAAGGAATCTGCATATTTCGGAAGGGTTCTGCAAAATGTTTACCCTATGAAACACAAAAGTAGGGCAATTATGGTTGCATACATCAAGTAACACCTGGAGCACTAGCGACATCTGACAGATCAGAAACGCGAAATTTGTCGCTTTACATGTACCTTAATATGGAAATTTGCCTTGGCAAACGACCGATGCATATTTTTATGGAGAAAGTTATTTACCCGCAGTAGCTGGGCATTTATAAATTGGGTATTTACCCTTAGAATAAATACCCATCCAAAAGTTTGAAAAATAGAGTGGATAAAAACACTTTAGAAAAATGTCTTCAACCCCAAACCTTTGACAGCAACATATTAATGAGGGATGATGTGGACCAGGCCGACCAGGTGGACCCTAGTTTACCTGGTACGAATTAAAAAAAAAATTTGGAGTGGAAGTGAAGCAGAATTCACAGATGGTAATAGTGATAGTGCGGAAGACGATGAGGATGTTTACATGTCCTACGATGACTCCTGCAATTCTGATGTTGAAATGAACGAGGACGACTCGAATTCAAAATGTTTATTTATTATTTTTTTTATAACTGTGCACTATAAGTACCTGTATAAATTAATGTACCTGTGTTTATGTTTCTACACAGAAAAAAATTTTTGTTTGAAACTACAAAATTTTTGTAAATTCAACAAAATCTGAGTTTCATATATCCACGACGAACTATTTTGTCACTGCAACAAATGTTTTTTGTCAGTTTTCAATTCAAAATTAATTTGATGTAACTCATTAATGATTCAAATTAACAGCAGGAATTGGTTGAATAAACAAAGACTATTTGGTTCCTATAATACAATATCTGCTCTTATGAACGATTCAGTTGATTGAAATGATTATATCAATTCATTCAAGTAACAAAATTTTCAGTTTTTCAGAGAGTGAATATTTTAAAATATCAATATATATATATATATATATTCTTCGATCAAACAAATTGTAGCTTGAATTAACCAAATATTTTGCTGTATAATATAAAAAATAATCCAATAACTGAATTTCAAAAATAAGAGAAATTAGAGATCAATTTCCTCAGTTGATTCAAGACTCTTAGCTTGTATAAGCGTCATAAGCAATCCTAGGACAGCCTAATATAATTTTATAAATGAATGTTTTAGGTAGGTATATGTACACCCCAATCGAGGCAAGCGTAGGAAGGTTGGAAGAAACGCCACCTGGTGGCAAAAATGCAACTAGATAATCATTCAACAAAATATTTGTTTGATATAATGTTTTTATGGGTTCTGTTCAACAAAGTAATTTGTTTGAAATAACAACATATTTCTTGATAGTGATGTGTTGAATCAACAAAATATAATGTTGCCATAATCAATTTAATTTTGACGAATAGAAAAAAACCTCTGATTGGTTGCACAATGAAATGATTGTTGACTCAACAAAATATGATGTTGTATTCGGTTAAATCTGTCAGAATTGATTTAATTTTGTCGAATAGACAAAATAAATATGATTGATTGAACAATGAGATAATAGTTGGATCAACAAAATTTGTTTTATGTCAACTATAAATGTTGTTGAATGAAATGAAACTTTTGTTCAAGTAAGCAAATATTTCAATCAAATTATTTTGTCTCTTTGAATAGGTTGCTTATTTGGAATGAACATATATTTTGTTGATTTCGCAAAATTGTGTTCAATTCAACAAAAAAAAAATGACCAAAATTATTTTGTTGGTGCAACAAAACTTTTTTCCGTGTATAGTTGTAAGTTAGTACTTTCTAAGTTGTTATTTGTATTTGTTCCTAACATGAAGAATAGAATAGGTTTTTTATAATTCAAGTTATACATTATTTTATTGTTCCTTACACAAAACTCGCAATAGAAAAATGGAAGAGTCGGTTTTTTTGTTTTTCAAGTTCGTTGTTCCTTGTTCCTCTGTCATAAGATAGGAGTCAGTTTTTTTATGAATAAGTTTTATTTTGTTTTTCAAGTGGGTAGTTTTTTTATATATGGATTTTCTTTTTATTGTAGTTTTTTGTCAAAGGTGTCATTTCTGCAGTACCAGATTACCAGATACCAAATCCCAGACCACTGGGAGTGAGTACATGAAGAGTTGGTCAATCTAAAAATTGTTTTTGTCAGAGTTTTTGGTTGTTTAGAAGGTTGTCAAATTGCAAAACTTTTTTTTTGTCTGAATGCTCTAAAATGATAACTGTCAAGTTCAAATTGGATCAAACCCATTGTAAATTGTGTAAACAATTGATAGGTTTGATTAAATTGAAAAAAATGATTATGCATTCATTTTGTTCCACTACTAGCTCTCTTCCGTAGCTTCGACCTGAGGAAATAATTCAAACTTCTACTACATAATAAGAAAAATTAACATTGTCTATCCTCTCTGGAATTCTTCGAATTCGATTCTCATTCGGAAATTGAAATGTCCCTCGTTCAACGTTCAAAAATATTCTCGATCAACTTACGGACGTCGTCTATTCCGTCTAATAATATAGGTAAGTGAAATTCGGGGCATTCATTAATAAAAAAAAGAGTGGCCATCACCATTCGGAAAATGTGTCGTAATCTGCTTTATCGGCTTGACGATGGTATCGCGTGCTGGGACGGTTAGAATCAACAATAAGGGAAGGGGGATAGCGGGTAGGTATCCAGGCGACGGGCGCATCCATCACACAACGGTCGAAGATATGGACAGTGGGCGGCCATCGAGGGCAAGCTTTCCACACAATCATCTAGGATCATAGATACTCCAATAAATAAAGGGAAAAAGTTAACATTAATTACGCACTATTTTCATCTTCCGGTTGGAAGTAGCTTTTGGTACCTCATTGAAATTGAGACAAAGTTTGACTGAAAAACGCGTGCGATGGCGGAGAAAATGGCCCCAAAAGACCAGAAAAATAGGTTTTTAGCCAATATCTCCTAAAATATGGCAGTTAGAGATTTTCGGTTCAGATAAAAATTGAAGTTCAGTTAATTTTCGACAAAAATGGTCCTTATCATTTTTCTCGAAAATTTGCCAGGTTTCGAGAAAAACGGCACGAAACGCACCTCGAATAATGAGCTTCTGTTGTATGCCGGAGAGCACAGTCCGTGTATTTACACATCGGCGGGGGGACAAATTATTCAATAACTTTGTTGAAAATGCATATTTTCTCATGATTCAAAGTTCATGTGAAAGAGGAATTCTGCTGCTATCATACCCTGTGAATTGAGTCACGCTTGACTCTTTTGGCCATATCGGAACATGGTTCAAACTTTCTGCTCCCGGCCAATTTTGACCTCGCCAGGAATTTGTTCCTATTTTTTTTGTATTGCACTAATTTACTCAGAATTTTCTTGATTATGGGTCCTCATAAGGTCCTTTGTTGTTCATTGAATCCCAATTTTTTGCTGTTTTTGGAGCGCGGGGAAATTTTGTGAACAACCATCAATTAAAAATTTATACATGATCCGATTGGTTTCTATTATACATCATTGGAAAGCTAAGAAGGTCTACTTTTCGATTGGGCAATTACTTTTTTAGACGAAGTCGTCCATTTTTCAATAAAATTAGAAAAAGCGGGGTCAAGGAAAAAACGCACTTCTTTTTCGGTGTTTTTTTTTTTCTTCGTGCTCTTTATTTTTAACATTTTAACACCTTAACTAGTGTAACGGGGGAATTCCCACCTTTCCATCGATGTATATAAGTCATACCTTTGATATCCCGGGAAAAAACAGTATATCTAAATGTACACGCTTTAATTTATTACTGTCGTTCCTCCGTCGTTCGCCGCGTGTGTGCTCTACGTGGCGCTCGGGTCGTCTGCTACAAACCACGCAGGGTATGATAGCAGCAGAATTCCTCTTTCACATGAACTTTGAATCATGAAAAAATATGCATTTTTAACAAAGTTATTGAATAATTTGTCCCCCCGCCGATGTGTAAATACACGGACGGTGCTCTCCGGCATACAACACAGAAGCTCATTATTCGAGGTGCGTTTCGTGCCGTTTTTCTCGAAACCGGGCAAATTTTCGAGAAAAATGATAAGGACCATTGTTGTCGAAAATTAACTGAACTTCAATTTTCATCTGAACCGAAAATCTCTAACTGCCATATTTTAGGAGATATTGGCTGAAAACCTATTTTCCTGGTCTTTTGGGGCCATTTTATCCGCCATCGCACGCGTTTTCCAGTCAAACTTTGTCTCATGTTTAATGAGGTACCAAAAGCTACTTCCAACCGGAAGATGAAAATATTGCGTAATTAACGTTAACTTTGCCTTTTTTTCCTCCTTCATTTATTGGACTATTATCCCAGGGAGACGCAACATCTCATTCATAAAACTCTGTTTGTTTTGCCCCAATTACATGAGGATGCCCATATTGGTATTGAAACTGAGAATTCCTTTGGGTATGCAGTCAAAGAAAAACAAAGTGTACTCTTGTTACTGTTCAAGCTTTCGAGTATTTATTGGCTCTTCATCAGGAACTCTATAAAACATGAAAATTGATATAAAAATTAAATCGTTATTATCGATTGTTGAAACACTTACGGAAAATGAGATTTTGTTGAAGCTGGCTTCCATTAAGTGGGGAATAATACATGTGTAAAAGAACATTCAGAACATGAAAACATCAATATTTTCGAAGATTAATAAAAATTTGTTACATTATACTTGAATTATGTCGAGGAAACTTGCAAAGCATTTTTGCTACGATAATTATTACAAAATGGCTGACAATCAGAAGCAGAACAGTAAAATGGACACAAGTCTGAAAGAATTATGTAATGATCAAAATTTCATCTGTCATGAGTCAATTGTCAAAATTCAAAAATTCAGAATTAACGGTATTTTACATTAATTGAGAAGAATTAGAAGAAGAATTGGACTTTCATAATATGATGGTATTGCAAACTGTTCGTATTTAGCGGGAAAATTTAAATTTAAAATTAATATGTTATTGCGATTTTCTGGTGAACTTAAAAGATGAGAGTAAATTATGCCTAAATTGTCAATGTCAGTTCTAGTATTAATAGTGTGAGTTGATTTGAAAATATGTGTCATTTCTAAAAAAGTTCTTTTTTTCAAGTTTGATTCATGTTTTAATATCGTCACATTATTATAATCAGGTCTGTGATCATTTATTTATTTATTTAATTTGTAATACATCCAGCAGGCCCAGGCCTAATTACAGGAGAATAAATAGAGATTACAATATATATGGTTCAGTGTGATTTCAATTAGGTATAATCTAAGTTAGTTAAAATTTGGTGTTTTTTCGAAAAAAACCTAAAAGCATCCTTCATGAATTTATTGCTTCCAAGAGAGTAGTGAGGTTCATAAAAAGGTGAATATCGTCTATCGGTACATGTTATCACCAATTCCTGAAAATACTGCGGTTTCATACTTTCTTCAATTTCGGGGTAATTTTCTTGAACGACGATTTCCGATGAATAAAATAAAAAATATCCGTTTTCTACACGCCATTTCCCACTTAGGACGAGAGAAAATTCTAGACATCGAACAAATAGCCGTTGAATGCCATAGTCATAACCATTATGACTTATTTAGCTATTCAGTGTAATTATGCCAAGTATTATTCCCTTGGTATTACTGGTAGGGTAGAAATCGCTCATGATATTCAATTCTATCAGGCAATTTTAAAAATTCATCGCGAAATCGACACAATGACGATTTTTTATTCTAAAATTTAGAACGCAACACCTACGAAGTGTTGAGATAATGTTATTTAAATACATTAGAGTATTTAAGTTGCGAATGAAAATGTTGCTTTAAAATTTGAACTGACGAATTTGAAATTCGAATGGAAGTTATTGACTTTGGAAGTTTTCACTTCTTGAAGGTGATGAATTTCCCTCTGGTGAAGCTCATCTACCGCGAAAAGTATATTTCCTGTTAGTTTGTAGTATATGGCATAAGCTAACATGCGAAATTTTCGGTTATAATATTTTCGAATATTTGTTTCGAATTTTTCAAGAAATAGTTTCGAGTTCTCACAGTTATGATTTATCATATTCGACAATTTTTAGAGCTGTCACTCCTAAAAAGAAGCATTTTTCTGAGATTTAACATCTCAAAAAATTGCCGTATAACATGTTTTGGGTTTTTATTTCATTTGTAGACCTCATTACAATCTATTGTTGGGAAATCTTTTGAACACACATTTTTCCAAATGTTATTAATCCAAAATTATGATACATTTCTTTCAAAATCGGAATTCAAACATAAGGTGGAGCTTGATATTTCATGCAATGGTAAATATTTGAAACATACGCAATAATGTGCCAAATTGAAATATTCCATATTGTTATAGTTACAACTCGAAAGTTTGTTGCGTTTAATTCAATATTCCATTTACCGATGAAAATGTAATAACGGGACAACACAAAAAATTTCAAAATGTGTTTAAACAATAAGACATAAGGACTTGTCACATTATCTACCATACAAAATTCCTCATAGTCAAAATACGAGGCGTATCCTGCGAAGACTTGGTGACAAGGCAAACGTCACTTTCTTGCTCGGCTGTAGTAGGGTCCCTTGATGGAAATTGACGTTAAAGTCATCAAGGGACCCTAGGCTGTAGCACCTACTTCTCCTCTAATGCAATAACGTGACTAGCTTTTTCACGCAGTACTATTGGACATAGAGTTGTCATGATTCTTTAGAAGTGTAGAGCTCGAAATTTGCTATCCGACGGTGGTTCTAACGTGCGATATAGCAGATTTGATATAAATTTGACGCAATTTGGAATTAATTTGGTAGATTTGAAATTTATTTGATACATATTTGAATAAAATTGACTGATTTGGAAGACAACTATACTGAATAAGTGTTCAAGGAGTATACCTGAATAAACATATTTTATGATTTTTTAAATTTGTTTTCACGCGGAGAATAGATGATTACCAATGACTATATCACTCTTGTTCTCAAGAACCAATCAGGATCGACCATCTTCACGGCTTCTTCTGTATTACAGATATATTATTTGTTTACTAAATTTTATCGGATTGGCTCTACCAACACAGAAGACGTATTGACCAAAACGTGACCAACCAACCTCGTTTTTCAGCGATTTTTTACATTTGAAACGTCAAACATGTTGGAAATCACAATGATGGAGTATTTGCAACTCTCACGAGGCACACGTTTATTGTTCCAACCATGAAATATTCATACAAATATATACAAATGGTGACACTATTTTTCCTAGAAATCCGTCGATTGACATACTCCTGCTTGCTGCTTTGATTTAGCTCGCCTATACGACAACGGCTTTGATGAACAATGTCATTCGCGAAATTCTTTATCATAGTGAAAATTAAATCATACAAGTTTCAGCAGTTTCTCAACATGCTGATTATTTTATTGAATCTCATCAACATCAGAGTTTGTCAAGGTCGAAAAAAGACGATTAGCTGAGTTTCGAAAAAATTCAATGTGTTCCAATATAAAAAACCAAGATATCAAACGCAAAAACCTGTTGGGCGTAACCATGCATAGTAACGCTGCAAGTATGTGGACAAATACTCAAGTGGATTCTTATTGGTCGACAGCGGCATTGAAATGTTTCAGTAACTCGCATGGATCAGAATCACGTTTGTTCCGAACCAATTTGACGTTGTGGAATGTTCAATTCCTGAAACTAATAATAACTGCCTCTCTCTCTTTCTCCCGCACCTAACCGTATCACGCTTATTCAATAATGTAAACGTGTATAATATTCTGTTATTGATTTTCTTGGGCGGAAAGCTGCCCGGACACGTGAGCTTATTCAATCAATTTTATTGTGTCCTTCCGGGAAAATGGTGTTGATGGAATTTAACAATTTAGCTCGCCGGAACCAGGCGAGTTTTGTCCACGAACTATATTGGAATTGAGTATTACATCTACATCATTCTACATGCCATGACATGGAATATCGTTCAACGAATAAAAAAATCAGAAGCAAACAGAAAAAAAGCTTTCTACAAAACAGGACACAACATTATGGAGATAACAACTTTCGGTGAATTTGCACTTATTATGCGATGGAATTTTTTTCGAAGCATTTTTTTGTTACCTACGTATTTTTGTCTGAAAAATAAGAATTTGATAATGAAAATGTGAACAAGATTATATTTCACTATAAAATTATATATGTCCCCTTCTTTACCGTGGAAATAATTGAGAAGAAGCAGAATACTGAACATTAATTTATTCATCAAAGTAGTATAACATAATCAGTATAAACTCTTTCACTTTGACTCAGAAAAAGCGTCCCTAGGCCGTCCGATTCCAGTCGTTACTTTTCATTCTGTCTGACTACAAAGAATGACATGGAATGACTGTTGACAATTGTCAAGAAATTAAATTTGATTGACCAAAAACGAAACATTATGAAAGTAGAATACATTTAGAAGACTTTTTATCGTGATGTGAACCTCACGATAAAAAGTTTATGATTCTCTTAAGTAAGGCAGGCTTCATCATGTCTTCATTCCCAGATAAACTGAATTCTCTCGACCTCAGAGAACTTGCTCCAATCACCACAATCAGTCAATCACTGCTTGATTTATAATTCTAGTATCGCATGATTTCGATAATATTCGGAGCTCCAATATATAAATATAACCTCTATCATCTATATGTCAATCATCTCTGAAATTTCTCGTTTCATTTGTAAACATCATTCTGTTCCCACCACCGTTATCAAAATGGAGCAAATTAAACGCAACTAATGCATGGCGAAAAGTGATTATTAAATTTGAGAAAGTATAGGATCAGTGTCACACCATTATTTGACTATGAAACATATATTGCTTCTAGAAACTTAGTTCTTCGAGGATTCTTTGAAACCAAGATTACAAAAAACAACAGGTTATTGAACTGTCATTTATTCATAAAAGTAGCATAACACAATCAGTGAAAAACTCATTCACTTTGATCACTAAAAATTCATTATATCTTGACATCAACATGTTCTAAGAACAAATAAAACTATCACTACCTAACTAGAATCTCATCCTCCTAACCTCAACCTAACCCATAGACAACTGTCCATGCGTTAGCAGCTTCTTCACCGCTGCAAATTCACTTCCTTATTCACGAACCCCATAGCAGCCAGCTGCTCCAGCTGCACCTGATACTGCTGTTCAGAAGCCATGCTGCTATCCTGATCTGCAGCCATGCCGGCCACCATCCGAGCCTAAACTCAGGTACCGTGGTGGCGGTACTGGTACTATTAGGCACCTACTGAGGCACAGAGGGAGTTGCAATTGTGTTCATCAGGCCAGGCGGCAATATCTCAGCGTTTCCATGCCTTGCTGAATCTGCATTATAGTGTAAAGCTACTGTGTTATGAGTTATGATATCAAAAGCTCGGTATCTCGGGTGTCTGATTTTACTGCACTACAAAGTCGATATGTGCCATTCACTTGTTAACTCTCAGTTGTCACTAATCATTAATGCATGCCGAACGAAAATAATTATTATTAGATGTGAGAAAATGCACAATAAGCGTTGATTTCCATATTTGTTATAAATATAATGAACAACATTCTGCAACAAGTCCTAAAATTCGGTATATCTCTATACCTTGAAAATGTAAAAAAAAACTTAAAACACAAAATCGGATTATGGAACAGTCATTTATTCATAAAAGTAGTATAACACAATCAGTGAAAAACTCTTTCACTTTGATCACTAAATATTTATTCTATCTTGACATCAACAAGATCTAAGAACTACACATGGATATTCCTCCATAAAACAACATCAATGACAATATAAAAAACGAAGCACAAACAAAAGTATACCTACCTAACTAGAATCTCATCAACCTAACCCATAGACAACTGTCCTTGCGCCAGCAGCTTCTCCACCGCTGCATTGACATCCCCAAAAGTAGACACAAGCGCCTGCAAATTCACCTCTCTATTCACGAATCCCATAGCAGCCAGCTGCTCCAGCTGAGCCTGATACCGCTGCTCAGGAGCCATGCTGCTATCATGATTAGCAGCCATGCCAGCCACCATCCGAGCCATAAACTCAGAAAAAGCGTCCCTAGGCGCCCCAGGGACATCTGCCGCAGACTCAGGCACCGTAGTGGCGGTACTGGCACTATTAGGCACCTCCTGAGGCGCAGGAGGAGGTGCAATTGTGTGTATCAGGCTAGGCGCCGACTGTCTCAGCGTTTCCATGCCTTGCTGAATCTGCATTATGGCGTCCAACGCCTGAGAGTTTGTCATCAAGCTCTGGATCTCGGGATTCTGCATTTGCTGCATGAACTGCGGCATCATGTTCCTCATTTGCGCTTGCAGCACGGGATTGTTGGTGACCAAGGGGTTCTGCGCGAGCATAGCGTTGGCCATGTTGGGATCGGCGGCTAGTGCCTCCAGGACCGACTGGGTGTAGGGTGCTTGCAGCATGTTTTGCATTATGCTGGGGTTCTCTGACATCTGCTGCAGCAGACTGGCTAGGGGCGGGGGGTTTAGTACCCCTCTGGCCGGGGTGGTCTGAGCGCTGGCTTGGAACTGGGCAGCTGCGGAGGAGAGCATGGGCTCCTGGATGTTTTGGAAGAGGTTGGGGACGGGATTGGTGGAGTGGAGGTTTGTCGAGGGCTCAAGGCCCAGGGAGCGTTCGTGGCTGCGCATCAGTTCCTGGAGCATCGAGGGGTTGCGAGCTAGATCTGCAGTTTGACGGAGGAGCTCGGGGTTGTTCAGCGTTTGGTTTATTTCCGGGTACCTGCAGGAAAATTTCAAGATGAGTCAAAATGAACAATGAAATGGAGATAGTAGAAATCGTCTAGATATATATGATACTATTCATTCAAACATTATATCATAGGAATTAGGAAGATGAGATAATGGTGTCTCTAATTTATTCATTCATTCATTTACTACCTACTTATATTTTCAAATACTGTGTTGTGTTGACTAGTATAAATAGGTCTTTGTAACAGGGTAATAAATATTGAATGATCAAATAAACAGTACAGTGAAGCACAAAAGCTAATGATACCTCAGTGATATTATTTTTGATATGAGGGAAATTATTTTGCATCTTTAGAAACGACAATAGTGGGTCGAGAGGATTCTACATACTCAAATCGTTATGAAGTTACCCGGTATGCAGATATAGATCTGTAGAATCATTTCAAATATGCACCATATCTGAAAACCAAAGCATCTATCCAACAATTGACACATTTCAGGAAACAAGTTGATTACTGAAAATATTATTTCAGCACTAACAAACACTTCCTTTCAGGAAACTTATTGCTTCATAAAACAGGATTTCTGTTTGTTCAATATTCTCTATTGTTTCTCAGAGCATTAATTTTGTAAATGAAATTTTCCGACAGACAAATAACAAAAAATGTTTACAATAGAAAGTGAAGTATACATCTACAACATCTACATAGACTTTGAATATAATTATCATTTTGGCACTATACAGACACTAGTCATTTCGTTTCTATAATATTCCTTTCTTCTCATTCATTTGAGTAATAAAATAGACTCCTGTTACACTTCCATTATGTACACAAAGAATAATTATAAATATTTTGGAACTATTCTTCCTCATACATCATTAAAAATATCGCTCTCGATGAGTACAGGGGCGTCATTTTAGTATTTAGCAGGAGGGGGCGACCAATAACCCTAAACAAAAATTTATTGTGGAGAAAAAATTCATTTACCACTCGGAATTCCAGGAAAAAGGAAAGTCCGTAGGAAGCATCTGACCTTAAAAATCCATTAGGTCATAGAAGACAGAAGACATAGTTTATTCGACAAACAGAAGACATACTTTATTCGTCAAACAGAAAGGAACCAATGAAAATTATACCTAGAGACATGTTTGCTTTATTTACGCTAGAACTCCGTTTGCATGACAGAAGCATTATTCTTGACTGTTATATCGCGTTATCCTCCGTTCATCATTTCAGCTTCAGGATTTACATAAATTTAGTAAAAAGACAACGTACATTCCGGTTATTCAATGACATCTCGCTGAAAACACAGCATCAAACAAGAACTTACAAACGGTGAATAAATATAACTTCGTGAAAACTCCACAAACGACAAGATTTCCATGAAAACGCTACATGATTCGCTAACATGCACAGTAGCTTTCAAGTGAAATCTCGTGCAATGAATTTACCTAACATATTCTTGCCTAACTCATACTGACGAACCTAAAAGATGAGAATCACTTATTAGCAGGCTAGCTAATCCTTCTTTTCAGAAAGTACAATGGATATTCATCACGACGACCGAGTCGATAAAAATTTTTTAATTAAAATAGGGAGACAGAAACGAGTCATTCAAATCAGAATAATTATGCATGGAGGAAATATGCAAACTATATCTTGGTAACCTAGGACTTTTCGACTAATTTCTTCGAAATGAGAACTATACAAGGTGGCCCATCGAAAACTTGACAGGGTGGTTTCCGCTAATAAAACAATATATGTGGGAAAACGCCTAACTTCTTCACGTCTACCTAAAGATGAATTATAGGCTGATAGTACTATGCATGTAGTGCCTGGCGTACTTAAGCTTTTACAACTCTAAGCATGACACTTTATAGGCAAAAATGAAAAGGAAGCAAGAAGAAGTAGTTAACCCACAGTTCTCTCGAAGGAGTAGGCAGATTGAGACCTTAGAGAGAACCAGTGACACCTTTACAGGAGAAAGAACTGCAAGTCCTTTTACCTTCCATTCCACTTCGTGGTTACTTAAATTACTGGAAAACCACTAAATTCGCAATTTTTTGAAATCGTATCACAGAATTATACAGACAGATATGTGATTACTTCAAAAAAATGAAATGATGAAGATGCCTACAAAAAGATGCATGCCACGCAAGTATAACTCGTTTAAAATTACAAAGCGATAATTTTTTGAATTCTATATAAATAATTAATATCCATTCATCCTATTTCCTTTTTCTGTCACAGAAAAAAATAGTGCTGTTTTTTGTCCCCCTCCGCTAGGCGTCCGAAGACAACACAACCTGGAGCTAAAATCTACTACTTTTTTCCCTGTAGTATAAATAAATATTTCAATAATTTCATTTGTTGTAAATGAATATTCTGTAAACATATTAACCTTTTCACTGCGGATAGCTTTTTTGAATACTGGTCTTCTGTATGGCTGTTTTGGGCTGGTGCTGATCAACAGGGTTCCCGCAGTTATGTGGAGAAATAATCTCGCGAACAGTGAACCGATAAATTGATTCAGAGCCGTACTCAGAATTATCTAGGGAATTTCAAATTTAGGAGGAAGTAAATTCCACGTGATTTTTACAGATCGAAACACCTTTCATTTCGATAATGAAATACTTGGAGTTAACCCTCTCATAATTTCCAAATGGAATATTGAAACAACTCATTCGATGAAGTTATAATAATACGCCAGTAATTTTTTCATGTGTCTGACACTGTTTCCCTGGAAACCATAGAAAACTGAATTAAAGTGAAGTCTTGAGGTCATATCGAGACGAACTGTTGCATGTTTAAAGTCATTCCTGGTAAAAAATACGCTGATTCATACGGTTCCCGCAGTGAAGCGCCAGGGTAGTGAAACTTTTTGTAAACGTCTCGGCTAGCGACAGAGTACCATCTATATGCAACACAAAATACAATTATAATCGCGTGTTCGGTCGCTTCCCGCCGTTAACCCAAAAAAATTAGTGCGTATTTATCCGGTTCCCGCTATACGAACATGTAGCAGGCACACTAAAACGAATATCGACATGTGTCTACTAGTTTACTGATATTAAAAATGAAAATATAACAAACTAAAAATATACGTGAAACATTTAAAAACGAACGAATGGATCTTCTTCATCCAAAGATGTATTCATCGCCCAGAAGAAATTAATTAGAATCATTGCTGGTGTGTCTCGTACTACAAGCTGTAGAGACATTTTTCGAAAATTCTCAATATTGACATTACCTGGTTTATACATATTAGAATTATGTGCATATGCATTTGCTAACCAAGATGGATTTTTGAAAAATGGAAATATTCATTCTTTGAATACTAGACAGAAAATGGATTTTCACATACCTTATTGCAAAAATATGTTATCTTATAATTCACCCACTTCAACAGCCCTTCGTATGTTCAATGTATTGCCCATGGAATTTAAAAGTTGTAAAACCTTAGTAATATTCAGAAATAAGTTGAAATTGTTTTTATTAGAGAAATCTATTTACTGTGTACAGGAATTTTATAAAATGTGATATGTGATTACTAAAGTTTAATATTTGTCCACTTTTTTACCAAGAGTTTTTACTATAAATTTAAATTTTAGATTTAGTATTTTTTTCATCTGATGTCTGACTAGTCCTATACAATTGTGATTGTCTGAAGGGATAATAAAATTTATTATTATTATATTATTATTATTATTATTCTCATTGTGAGATACCGATTCCCACTATTTGCGTCTACTCTTATCACCACACACAGGTACACTTCAGGTGATTCCAGTGGTGGCACTTGAGGATGGCTACTATAAACACCTCATTGTTTTACGTAGATATTCGGTTCCCGCAGTGAAAAGGTTAATGGCAATTTAAATTGACTAATTGATTACAGGTTCAAGTTCCTAGTAGAACCAGGAAATTAAAGAAGCTTTATAAAGAAAACTGAGGCACCATTATATTCATCTTCGTTAATGAAATAACCCCAACACAAAATCCGTTCAATGAAAAAAAAAAACAAACACAACCCACCTCTGGATCAGCTCCTGCATCTGCGGATTCCTCGTCAGCAGCGACCGCATCGTCTCCGGATTCTCCATCAGCTGCTGCACCATCGGATTGTCCAGCAGATTCCTCAACATGTTCGGATTGCTCAGCAGCTCGCTCTGCATCTGGTTCTGGATCTCCATGAAGTCGACGCCGCCCATGCCGAGGTGGGGCAGCCCCGCCAGTCCGCCCAGGCTGCCCAGCTGGAAGGGGGTGGCCCCCACGTCGGCGGGCCGCCGATTGGGGTTGGCTTCGACCGGCTTGGGGGCCGCCCTGATCACCAGGTGGACGGTGAGGCCCTCGCGGATGTGGTGCTGCTGCATCGTGTCGTCGTCGTTCATTATTTTGCCTGGGGAAAGGTTCGCTCGAGGTTTCGTTGGTTTTATCGAGGTTTCGTTGGTTTATCGAGGTTTCACAGTGAAATTGTTGGAAAATATTGCTCATAAAAAAGAATACTGGTTTCGTTGGTTTATCGCTCATAAACACAGAATAATGAATTCTAGCAGATATTTCACTCCCTTGGATTTGTTTGTCGGTATAACGACCAGCGCTGGACCTTTGAAACCGGTAAAAAGTGAAAAAAAAATTGTAGGATGAAACCCATTGGAAAAGAGAGATTATAACGAAGATGAGATCGAATAGTATATTACACACCGAGGTGGGAAAAGATTCATACCTGTCGTGAGATTAGTTAGTTAACCGAGACGCAAAGCATCGAGGTTAAATGATCTGGAAACAGGAATGAAACTTCCTACAGAGGTTTGTATACTATTTTATTTACAATCATCATATTTCCATCGAAATAATTAATAAATCTCTGTTTCGTTCTGAACATACTTAAAATATTACATAAGGGAGGTCGAGAAGTAGAGGGACACTTCCCAACCTTAAATGACGTTAGAAATGACAACATTATATACAGTATGATGCAAATGTATGGAATAAATTCATTTCAAAACAAGATGACTTCCGAAAAAAAAATCCAAAAAGTAGAGTTCAGAACTTTTTTATCGATGTATTTTTTCAACTAGACGTTCGATGTTCAATTCTCAGTAGTAGACCTCTGCAAGATTCAGTTAACCAAATGATAATCCATTTTAATTTCAATCTTCTTTTGCAAAATTTTGACTATTGGATAGACGATCAGTAGACCTTTCAAACGAGGTGTCACATGACCCCTGTTTGTATTTTAAAAAACCGTCCATTACGTCATTACTCCAACACCGGTGACGTAACACCTCTCATATGAATGTCATGAGATGAGGTTTCAAAAATTAAAACTCACATGTTTTTGGAATTTCTTCCAATGTCGCCCATATCTGAAATAATGAATTTATTCCATACATTTGCATCATACTGTATATGGTTGTATATAATAGTTATTTTTGTATCTAAAGCGCAAAATGCTACTTTGGTGATCGAGATCTTATTTTTTTAACGAGGCGTAGCCGAGTTAAACAAATAGTCGAGATGACCAAAGTATTTCGCGCTCGAGTTGCAAACAACGTTTTCTCTACAAACGAAAAAAAATATAGTTCTGAAGGAAAAATATGCTTAGCTTGATGTAAAAAATAGTGTTGAACTGTCTTAAAAGGCCTCCCCTATCCTCCCTAGATACGCACGATGTTCCACGAACATAATTGGAATTTCCTTTCGTGCGCTCCAAGAGATAAAACAAAGTTATTGTTGAACATTCAGAAATAAATGATTTCGTGAATGTCTGCCAGATTGAGGACCATAAAGTTGAAATATAAATATCTCATATATTTCACATAATAATGCGCGAAGTCGGTACTTCGCGCATTGTTTTGTGCAAGGTATCATGGTAACGTAGGAAACTGAAAAAAAGCGTCACTTCGCAATTTGTTATCAATGCGTTAACCTTGTCATTAAGGTCGGGAATTGGTAGGGGGTGAGCTTTCAAGGGTAGAAAACGGTTTATCCCGATTTCTGGCAAAACTAAGAGCCCTATGGAGAAAAGTTGAGCAGCAAAGTTTTAGGTAATAAAAATATCTCTACCTTTTGTATCTACACTCCCTTCATATGATCTCAAAGTTTATGTGAAAAATTCGAATAAATAACCACGTTTCAGGTTTTCTATTTTATATTGTTTAACGAAATTCGGGGAAAACTATTATATCCTTATATCCCGTAACCACTGTAGTTTTTTTGATTTGAAATATTCATTTTTTTACCTTATCTTGACATATTATCGAGAAAGCACCCAAATTTTCAATCGAAAATTCTCCTGTCAAAATATCTTGTTTCCAAAAAACTCGACGGGCTTTTTGTTCGTTGAAATATACCTATACTTTCTGATGGTGTGAAAGATTATAATACAATACTGTGATGAATATTATCAGAAAATGCAAAAAAACGAAAAAGCAGCAGTCACAAAATATATACCTGGCAACTGCGCCCAAAACCAGCTTTACACCATAGCTGCAAATTTATTGAAATTATGTTTTCATTGTTTATTGGTGTTTTCGGTTAGAAAATGTATTCTTTATTCATTATATATGTGCTGTTTTTCTTGTATTCATACTTGTTGATTATGATCTGGTTACTGTGACTCAAGTTGAATTTTATCTCTATAGAATAATTAGTTCGACAGAAACGTTTTCTTTTCGGATATAACTGGTGGTAAGCAATGAGCTCTAATTTCATTTTCAGTATATTTCAATTCCATTGTTCAGTATATCAAAGGATATACTCGTAATCATCATGAGTAAGTCTCATAAAATATTGAAACTTTGATTTTTTTCCTTCGTTTTCAGTTCGGGCTCGTTCGGAGATTAGAACCTCACAGCCAAAGTTATTATACCCATGTTCACACTAGATTCACCGTTTACGTCATCTTTTTCCGCCAAATTTTTTTTGATTGCTCAAAAATATAAATGATTTGATTCATTTCAATAATTTATCTGTAGAATTACAAGGTACGTGGTATGCTCTTTCCTGGGAATCAAAATGTAATCTTTCAGTGGGATTACGGCACACGGCCGATAAGAAAATAACGGATTCAGTTGGTTCTTTTGTGCTTGCTCTACCTGCTAATCTTTTTTTTTCTTTAACTTTTTGTTTACATTATGCCATGAACAGACACAACTATAGAAACAAAATCAACTTCAGCAAGTTTACCAACACAAACGAACATACCTAACCTCATCGGTTATTTGCTACATATTGGCCTTGTAACGTTAATAACTATAACGTTGAATGAATTTTTTGTTTTGCTCATTATAGTTATTTATGTATTAAGGGAATTATGAGGGCCTTAATTACCGATGGCAGAGTTTGCGTCCCGAGGGCCTCTGGCCCGAGGGACAGCAATTGCCTGAGGTTATTGAGGCTCAGTAATTCCCGTGATACATAGATAATTTTATTTCTGACTGATTTCATTCATTAGATACCTTCCCGATTGGAAGTTAGACATGTTTTTCCGTATAGTTTCAATGTCATCAGAACGTCAGATGATGATCTTGACTACCGCGAATAGAAGATTCCTTATTGCTACGTTACTGCGTGGTTGTTGCTATGCATTTCTTATTTAATTTTAGTTAGAGGGAATTATAGCATCTATAACATCCCAAGGGAGTTATGACCCTCGTAATAGATATCGTAACTATGACGATATAAGCTTATAATGTCACTGTCAGAAATAAAATTCTTTAGCTCATGTAATTATGACGCATCTGCGACCGTTATGGAGAAAAAAATTAAATCAGTTATTGTAATTCCCTATGTAAAGTGCCTCCATAAAGTAATGCAGAAATTCATTATTCATTATCGACCTGTATTCAGAAATTCATTATTTTATCGTTTATTTAGCCAATAATGAATTTATGCATCACTTTATGGACGCACTGTATAATAAAAGTTGATGCAGCACAAAAGGGCTTGAGCCCAGAAAAAATATCTCCCTGTACGTTTCAAACTTGATCTGATTATCTCAAAAAATGAAAGAGCTATGACGACAAAAATTAAAAAAAAAAAAAAAAATTGAAAGAATAACGCTCTGTAGACCGGCAATGAAACTTTGCGGACACATGTTTACAGAACAAGTCTCATTTTCACCTGAAAAATAAGCCCCCGAGATCTCGATACTGAATTTCGAAACACCCTATATATATGAGTGGGAAATATTTTCCCTTCCTTCAAGTAAAAATGATCAAAGTGTATTTTTTATATTCAGGTTTACATGTTTTTTATTGAAGTGCTTATTGTGGTTTTGTCTGTTTACATTTTCAGAATTTTGTGGTCCCCTTCAGTAGGAACTGTTATTTTATTTCCAGAAGTAAATACCTAGTTTCTGAAGAAAAAGTAATTCCATATCAAAAGGATCAAAGCACATGAGTTCAAAAGTCTTTGAGAGTTTTCTACATACTCATGTCCATCATCAAGTAGGGATAAACAAATACCTTCAATATAATATCTCATGATCCTACTCTATCTCTATGAGAATCAAGTTCATTCTGAATACTTTATTTCAAATACCTGAAGACCTGCTCTTATGTTTATATATCAAAATCACCAAGAACTCATGAAAACTAAGATTTTCCAACAATTTCTCTAGATCAACCTAATCATAATTATATTACATCAATACTTACCTGCAAAAATCAAGCACAACTGATCTTGTTCAGCATTGAATTTAGGCCCAATCAGAGCCTTAAAATCTTTAACAACTGCATTCTCGTCAATCTCAAAACTTTCACGTTCCTGAGCGGTCTTCACATGCACATTAATTTTTTTAACAGGCGGTAGTTCCGGTACTACTTCTACAGGTTTCTCAGGCTCCTGCTCTTGTGAATGCACAGGAGCTTCGGATTCACCCTGATCTGTCGGAATTTGATCTGGGAATAGTTCTGGTTCAGTAGAAGCAACCTCAGATATTTCTGATGTTACCATAGGTTCAACTATTGGCTGAGAATGCTCAGGTTCAGGTAATACAACAGGAGGAGTTTCTAGTGATATTTCATCAACTGTTTCTATATTTGCGGATGGTTCATCAGCCATTTTAATGACCTTTTATATTGTATTTGGCTATGGTAAATTCAGCAATATCACTGTCATCCAAATGTCCCTGAAATGGACAGAAATATAGGTTAATATTTTTGACAGCCCAGCTCCTTCTTTCAATGACTAGTTCAAAAATGTGACATGAAAGATGAACATTCAAGCAAAAATTTGATGAAGAAATACATAAGACAGTTCAAAATGCGAATTTACCATAGCAAATACCAAGATTTTCGATTTTATTTTCCATACTATGTTGGACCACATACCTAAGTAACAATTTTTTGAATCAACATCATTTTTTCCATTCATTAATCAGATACCCAGTAAGGTATATATGTTTATATGAAATTGATTAATAAATGTCACCCTAATAATTAAATTTATTAAAACTAGGTATAAATACTAACACATCCTTCATAACGCGAAAAAAAATACCTACCTATTTCCTGGAATAATTATTGTAATTGAGAGCCATAGAAAAAAACCAGGCCTGCAAGACCAGTTATGAAGAATAAAATTATATGTTGAAATAACATTCAACATCGCATGTTGGATATGAAAGTCCAAATATATTGATTAAAATAACCACTAATGTTGGACAAATTGAAGCGTATTGTAATATTTGATGTACTTTCCGGAAATATACCTTCTTTGTAGCAAAGGAAAGTTGCTAGGAAACAGGAAACTACCAATGGAAATACTCATCCAACTGACACGCGATAGACAACTGAAATTATTATAATCTTTATCCAATTTCCATCAATCGATTCCCTCATGGGAAAAAAGTACAAATCATTGGAATGCCTTCAACTCGGCCTTCAACCTTCGATGAGAGATGAGACCTTGTCTAGAATGTGAGGTTATATTCCCAAATGTATCGAATCAAGTTGGATATTGCAATATTACAGTTAACTTATCATAGATAATGACACGAATAAAGAATACATTGTATAAGATCATCCAAAACACTTTGGAGGAAGAGAAGAACCAAGAACGCTACTTGTTGGGAATAAACTTCCGTGGCGTTATGCTAACGAATACCGGCTATAAGAAACAATTTCAAAGGTTCTTCATACTTTAATAGCTTTCAAATTGTGCGCAATCATATATATAAGATATATTTGAAATTAATAACTTACCCTTATAGTCGCAATCAGCACTAACAATGGATGAAAACACTAAATATCTGAATTAGACAAAAAAAACTACAATGGCGGCATTGATGAAATTCTGAAGATGTTGAAATTGTCGTCTCGTCCTCGTCTGGTCGGGAGCACCTTGGGAAACACGCATGCGTCATTTCGCTTGTTCCGTGATTACTCCGCTTACTGAATGTACTGGTTGCATTGTTTTGTAAAGGTAGGAGGCGCTGACTACGGCGTTTTCGGGGGGGTGAGGTCATCTTTGGTACAAGTGTCCAGTGCCGTGCATTCATAAAGGGGTCCAAATTTGAATAAAAAAGCTATAAATCTTTTATTGTTAAATACAATCTGAAATGTCGAAATTTCACTTCTGATAGGTTTCCAAAAATTCAAACAGTATTAACATATCATTAAAATAATCATTGATTATTTCAATGTTCTGCTTAATATCATGAATTAGAAATTAGAAGTTAATTATTTCATATGTGTTGTTTTTTGTGCTGATGAAAATGATTCATTCAGGAAATCTATTACAATATATTACTCATAGAAATGGAAGAAACTAAAGAAAGTGATATAAGAAGTGCTCAGTGCAAAGGTGCAAACATTCATGTTTTAATTGTAGAAAAAACATTAACTTTGGGAAATGATTAAAAAACATTTCTCAGATGAGGCTTTTTGATGATTTCAATATTTTTGATACTATAATTATAGAATATTATGACCCTCTGGAGCTGAATGTCCATTATTGTTGAATCAGCATGAAATCAGATGAAGAATCATTGAAATACATAGAGGTAGTAGTAAAACACGTTTTTCAGGTTAGATTTTTCTATAATATATATTTGATATATAATATCAGGAAAGAATGATTTGTACTAACAATAAATACTGATTTTTGAAAAAAATCGATTTTGTTACATAACAATAATTAATTCTCGAATTAATTTTTGAAATTTGAATTGTAAATATCCATCATTACATTACTTATTTCTATAATAGTTTCTGCACTTTTGCTCAGGTACTCATTCTCTTGAAGATACTAGAATAACTATTTGTAGTATTGAACTTTTTCTGTCAAACGCTTGTTGTTCCTTATAAGCTTTTTTATGATTGCCCTTTGTTGTTGTATTATCTTATTCAAAATGTGAAAACTCTGTCTTGCTTTTCGGGGACTCCTCATATCATCTGATGAAAATCCACCAAAATGATGTGGTAGTGGTTTCCTAAAGAAAAAAAGATTATATTTTAAAATCTATAAATCAATCAATTTACATAATTTCATAGTATCACCTTCCCCAAGATGAAATTTCAATACACTCAAATCAAAAGAACAGGGCATTCGGGAATTCACCAATAGGTATACAGTATATGTCTCACTGAGTTGGAACCAAATGGAAAACAACTGTTTTATTATTCAATTCAGGAAGGAAAGTTATTCCTCAGAAAAGTTCTTCAAAATCCTAAAATACAATCATCAGATATCAATTTTTCTCAGTCGTATACATGGGGTGTCAAAAAATGTGAATTGTTCCTTTATATTTGACACATGATATATATGACTGAAACACTTTGATATCTGATGATTGTTTTTCAATTTAAGAACATGCAGAGCTTTCTATGAAAAATGGAATTTTTTCTTAAAATAAATAATAAAAAAGTTGATTTCCATAGGGTTCTTGCTTAGTGAGACATACTGTATAAGTATCTATATTTAATGATCTTGAAACATTCACCTTCTCAATGCAAGCTTTGCCTTTTCTCTATCACCTTCAGATGCAGTCAAAGTTCCTGTACTATCTGTCTGCTTAGAGCAAGAACTTTTTACAGAAATGATAGGAACTTCTGATGAATTTTCCAACATAGTGCGAGTTTCTTGGGTTTTTGATTTGAACCATTTCAAGATGTTCTTGTCACTATCTGGAGATGTAATATCCAAAACATTCCTCTTTTTCTTCAAAAACTGGTACTGGGTAATGCTTCTTGAGGGTTTTCTAAATCTTCTTCTGTAGGTGTGATTACAACAACCTCTGATGATTCCCTTAAAAAAAAACTTCCTTGTTTATGTTTCATATAGTCAATTTTATGAATATCAACATACCTATTCACTTTGGGAATAGCTTTTTTATCAAGGTATTTCAATTCAGCAGAGAAATGATCAGAGCATAGAAAAGTGTGTTTGGTGTCAAAGCTTCTACCCTGAATCCAATTATTTGGCACCACTGCACTCTTAGGTCCATATTTTTGGGAAATCTAGAACATTTGAAATCATTTCATGATGAATTATTCTCCGAATGAGTTCATAGAAAAATTTCAATATTTTTTATGATCAATGCCCTACTGCCTGTCAGCATCTACGCCTGAGGAATACTTACGAATGAAACGATTTTGATGAAGATTCAGCATATTTGCTATTACAAATTGCACAGAATCTGTCCATAGTCTTTATTTTCACAATACACTTCAATTAAAAACAGTTTCTCTCACAAAAACACCCAAGAATTTATAAAATCCACGGAAAACACAATGCAAACAAAACTTGTAAACATACGAATCATACATTCATACACGAACAGTCACGAACATGGAACGATACAAGCGGCAATTTCAAATCGTCCAATAGGAAGACTTGTACTCTATTCCCCCCTTCAGTTACAAAACAAATCGCCCTAGATACATCATCTATACCTGTATGATCTAAGTTACTCCGTGCATCGTTTTGCCATCTAGTGGGCAGTGCATGATGCATCGGTAAGTGATCGGTAAAATTGCAGAATTCATTCCGCATAACATCATCTATGTAAATAGACATCGTGGTAAATAGATAAGATTACAGACTAGTCTCATTTGTTACCATTACCAATATTTTACCATTACTTATTCCCAAATTATTCAAAAATGGAAATTGAAAATATAAAACAACAAAATCTTGTCGAAGATGTGAAAGGATTACAAAAACAAACAAGAAATGGTAATTTAAATCTAGTATCTTTAGAAAACTCAATTTCCTTTAGTTTTATCATTTTTGTATATTATTTATTATACTAAGTACCTATATAATTGTCTATGCTCCTAGTATACATATATTCATGATAGTATATAATACTTGTAACCTACCCTGACTTGATATTTCAATATAGTGGAAAACAAGCTTCTTAGCACAGAAAATGATGTAAAGAATGAGAAGCAGAAAAAAAATCTATATGAAGTGAAAATTGCTGAGTTCAAGAAAAATATTGAATATTATACAGCTACTTCAGAGGTATGGTGAGATACTTACCTACTTAAATTGAAAACAAGAACTTGAGGTATTTTCTAATACAAATGCAAAGTGCCTACCAGAATCTACCAGGTCCTTATGCATAGCATGGTGTAGACTCTGATGGGTTCTCTAGGATTTGAAATACTTACTGAAACATCTCTAATACTGAAACCTCACTAAAACAATGTTTTTCAGAAGTTGGGAGTACGATTGGCAGCTGCTAATAGAGTTCAGTCACAATTTGAAATTGCATCAGAATGTTATGAAAAAATGTTGACTGAATTAACTGAGAACTATATAGAGTACAACAAATATAAGACTGATGAACAAAGTAAGAAATTATAAAGATAGATAGGTATTACAAGATACAAATAATATTCAACACAATTTTAGGAGGTGATGATGATCTACCACAGTCCAATTGTGATTTACAGCAGCAAGTCAGCAACAAACTAGATGAAATTAGCAACAACTTCAAACTAATAAATATACTTATGAGTGAACTGAATGTTCAAGATGTGAACTGAATTAAATACATAAAAAAAACAGTGAATTTTGAGTTGATGAAATTGGAATAAATAAGTGTACATGTCTCATTGTTACATAATTTGTTTATTGAAAAAATTTGTATTATTCTCCCTATATGGATCTAATGAAATATTGATTTCTTCTAGTTGTTTTTCAGTCTTGTCATGGAAATTATTCAAATATAGTTTCACCATATCAGTTTCTTCTCTGACTAATTTTCTTAGCCTCATGAGCTCTTCCTTTTCTTTCATGAGACAATCAGCAATTATGTGGTTAACATCAGCTTTTCCTGTGGTGGGCCTCCTCAAAAAAACATTGCAAATAAACATAATTATATAGTTCACCTAAAACATGTATAAGTACATTATGCAATTATCTTGGCAATAATCTTTAGTGACATATTCCTTACCAAGCATCTTCCTTTGGAGATGCTTCTTCAAGTTCTTGTAAATGACTCAGCTTTTCTGATATTTTAAAATCTGCCCATACTCTCTCAAGGGCTTTATTGACAGTAGAAGTGATGAGGTTGGAGAAAACGCCATGCAGTTCATGGGACTGTCTGACTCTCAGGATGGATTTCATGTCATCTGCACTATAAACAACATGACATAATAAGTGAAATAGGTAGGTATAGTGATATTATCTAGACTATTGGAAAAAAGTACTAGGACATCAGAAATAGGTAGTTGCAAAGTCAAAATTATTTGGAATTCTATTATGACATCTTGTGAGAAAACACAAAAAGATATAAGTGTTTACTTATTGAAGTAGTGGGAAAAGCTATTTATAAGCTAACAATTAACTAGAGAAGTCAAATGTTTTCACAATATCTACTATTTCCATACCTCCAGCAGTATATGGCATATTATACCAAACACTGCAATTTGTTGTCTTTTCACAGCTGAATAGTTATTAGGTAGGTAGGTACATCTTATCATTAGACCATTAGTTCAACTAGCAATACCTACCTATAAATTATAGGCTCATGATTTTGTACCCTCTAGCTAATAAATGATAAACTTCACCATATCTTCCTGAAAACTGATGGACGAATCAATGAATGCGAAATCAGGCCGGGACTGGTGCAATATGATATTGAAAAACACATATTTGCACCAAATCCTGACCCAACATAACATTCAGAACCCACGCACCATTTTCTCATACTTCACACAATAAGCAATGTTATGCCATCTGGTTTGGTCCCCCATATTTGATGGCTAATAAACGAAAATGATAACCGTAGGTGTTCAAAGAGCCGTTATAAAGAATTTCAACAAAGAACACAACAGGGCAATGACATACCTGACCCCTGAGGGTATTTCTTCCGCTATCCTTTGCAATCTTTTGAGGTGGTCCTCAGGCCGTGAATCTTTTTCCGCCATTGCAATTATCGAATCTGAAATCTGAAACGATAAACGAAGTAGCAGCAGGTAGCTTTATGACAATCTCATGAGGACTTCAAAGAAAAAGAAACAAAAAACACAAAGACTGGACAAAACAACTATAAACTTTTGAAAAAAGTCGTTGATGAGAATTTGACAATTTGACATATGACATTCCATAGAAGCCTGGTTGTGTCATCTTACGAGTTTTTTGATTACTATTCGAAAAGCAATCTTGAATATTGGCATCTCGGGCAGTAGGAATTGGAAAAGAAAACTGTAACAATTATGATGAAGAGGGCTGCCATGAAATGGATACATTGCAGCACACCTTTGCAGATTTCCGAGAGATGGCGGCTTCGACGAAGCCAAGCAAGGTTGGTAGAACTGATGATTTGCACGATCGATAGTGCGGCAAGGCGGGAAACGATCATTCGTGACGTCACAGGCAGTAGGATACTAAGATGACAGATGACAAGATGTCTAATACCTAGTGTACAAACCTTTTTGGTGTGCTCAGCATATTTATATCAATTTATAGTATATACAGGGTGTCCTTAAAAGGTCTTTACAAAAAGCTACCACATATTCTTCAGACCAAAACAATTCGATACAAGCAAACTTACCTCAGTAAAAAGTTGCTTAGTTTGGGCGCTAGACGGCTCTGAAGTTGAAATTTTCAAATCGATTTTGCTTCATAACTTTGGAACGGCTCATGAGATTTTTTTTCAAATTTGGTACGTTGGCATAGACTCATCGGGCAATGAAACTCATATCATAATCATAATGAATATCATTCCATGGGCGTAGAACTTGATTCTTTCAGGAAATAAACATCTAAAACTTCTACGCCAATGAAAAAAAATCAGTTTCAGTATGACATCTAGATAGCCCAAATCATTCACTACAAAAAAGGTACTTTTGATAAAATTCGATTACTCTGATGGTTTCGACAATATTTAAGTTTTAGTGATTTCGCGCATATTTAAATAATAAAACGATTGATAGATATTGCATGAAAGTTTTCCAAAATGTTCACTATGTTCGCGTGAACAAAGATTTATACGACGCAAAAAGTTGAAATCCTAATCATAATGAATAATATTATTCCATGGGCGTAGAACTTGCTTTTTTCAGTAAATAAACATCTAAAACTCCTACGCCAATGGAAAAAGTTAGTTTCAATATGAAATCTAGATTGTTCAACTCATTCACTACAAAAAAGGTACTCTTGACAAATGGTCGAATGGTTTCGACAAAATTTTAATTTCAGTGATTAAGAGCATAATCAATAATAAAACGATTAACAGGTATTTCATAAAAATTGTTCAAAATGTTCACCATTTTCACGTATACAAAGATTTATACAACGCAAAAAGTTGAGATGTACTTTTTGCATAGGTTATTTCTATTGAAAATAAGTAGCACTGGTTTTTTTTCTGAAGACTATTATTATCTGCTCGAAAACAGTGATATTCACATTCTTGGTTTCCATAGTTTCATCTGTGTTGATTTGTCGAGTTTTATTGACGTTGATTGTTGATATCGGACTTTTCTGATTTATCATGGCCGTACAATACACCAATGAAGAATACACCGATATGTTATTGGTATTCGGATATTGTCAAGGAAATGGTCGAGAGAGTGTGAGGGTGTATTCGGCAAGGTTTCCAAATCGTCGCGTACCAAGCCACCCAACCTTTGCTGCAGTTGAGAGACGTCTTCGGGAGACCGGTCATTTGGCTCCTAGAACTGGTGATTATGGAAGACAGCGTTATGTAAGGATTCCCGAAGTCGAAGTAGAAATTTTAGACCGTATTGAATAAAATCCAGAATTGAGTACTAGACGGATAAGTAATGAACTAGAAGTTTCTAGGAATGCCGTTCATGAAGTACTAAGAGAACAATTATTATACCCATACCACAAGACGCCAGTTCAAGATTTATTAATCCATGATTCACAAAGTCGTCTGATGTTTTGTAGGTTCAATAATTTGCAAAGAGAAATGAATCTGAACTTTGGAAAGAATATTTTGTTCACTGATGAAGCCTGTTTCACGAGAAGAGGAATAACTAATTTTCATAATGAACACGTTTATGCAATTGAAAATCCTTATTCCAATCAACGTTTGGGCTGGAATAATAGGAAATTTTATAATTGGTCCTGTCATACTTCCACAAAGATTAACAGGAGACATGTATTTACAACATCTACGAAATACGTTGCCAAATTTGTTGGAAGATTTACCACTCCAACATCGGGTAGATATGTGGTTTATGCACGATGGAGCTCCACCACATTTTTCGGTGGATGTTAGGAATTTTTTAAACCAACAGTACCCAGACAGATGGATAGGTAGAGGTAATGATGCACCCGTGAATTGGCCACCACGTTCTCCAGACTTAACACCGATGGATTATTTTGTATGGGGTTATCTCAAGTCTACGGTTTACAAGACCCCTGTGAATACTGTAGAACAATTATGGCAACGTATCCAACAGGCGACGAATAATCTTACAGGCGATGAAGAAGTTATGCAAAGAGTACATTTCAACTTTTTGCGTCGTATAAATCTTTGTATACGTGAAAATGGTGAACATTTTGAACAATTCTTATGAAATATCTGTTAATCGTTTTATTATTAATTATGCTCTAAATCACTAAAATTAAAATTTTGTCGAAACCATGAGAGGAATCGACTTTTGTCAAGAGTACCTTTTTTGTAGTGAATGAGTTGAATAATTTAGATTTCATATTGAAACTGATTTTTTTCCATTGGCGTAGTAGTTTTAGATGTTTATTTCCTGAAAAAATCAAGTTCTACGCCCATGGAATGATATTCATTATGATTATGATATGAGTTTCATTGCCTGATGAGTCTATGCCAACGTACCAAATTTGAAAAAAATCTCATGAGCCGTTCAAAAGTTATGAAGCAAAATCGATTTGAAAATTTCAACTTCAGAGCCGTCTAGCGCCCAAACTAAGCAACTTTTTACTGAGGTAAGTTTGCTTGTATCGAATTGTTTTGGTCTGAAGAATATGTGGTAGCTTTTTGTAAAGACCTTTTAAGGACACCCTGTATATACAGTGAGGGGCAATATTATGGAATAAATTCATTTTTACGAGAATAGGCAACTTTTGTGACAAATCCCGAAACACGTCGATTTTTATTTCCAAATTATGATTTTGTGGCAGATATGTCATACTAGTGACGTCATCCATCTTTGCGTGATGACGTAATCGATGATTTTTTTAAATGAGAATAGGGGTCGTGTGATAGCTCATTTGAAAGGTTATTCAATTCTCTATTCAGTGATATGAACATCAACATAATTATTTATACAGGGTGGCCAAAAAAATATTTAATTTGTAAATGAAATTGATTTTCACAAAAAGAAGTATTATAATTTATTAAATACAAAATTACATTGTACTACTGTCGGAAAACAGAAAAAAAAAATTATTTGACAAATAAAAATTGCTTTTCGCTTAAATTAAATGTTCAAATTGCCACCCACCGGCCTCTTGGCAGTAATGGAACCGACGAATACATTCTTCTTGAACATTGTGGATCATTTCTGGAGGTATATTACGAATTTCCAATCTAATTCTATTTCTTAAATCTTGTAAATTCTGTGGTCTATCGATGTAAACTTTTGATTTTAAGTAACCCCATAGGAAAAAATCAAGTGGTGTAAGATCTGGAGATCTTGCGGGCCACTCTATTGTTCCTCGTCGACCAATCCATCTCCTAGGGAAACATCTGTTTAAAAAATCACGAACAGGACGTGCAAAGTGCGGAGGTGCACCGTCTTGCTGAAACCATATGTTTTCATTTGGCGAATTACGATCATTTTCATTTGGAAACATGTCTGTAAGGGCGGGTATAAGTTCATTTTGTAAAAAATCAAGATATATTTGCCCCGTAAGAGACCCATCGAAGAAAAAAGGACCTATAATAATTCTATCCTCGACTATCCCTGCCCACACGTTTAGTTTTTGAGGGTGTTGAGTGTGTACCGCAGTCATCCAATGGGGATTATCTTGACTCCAATATCTGCAGTTTTGCCGATTCACTGTTCCATTTAAACAGAAGGTTGCTTCATCAGAAAAAAGGATTTCACGAATGAAGCGTGGATTTTGATTACATAAATCTTGCATTACTTCACAAAACTGCATTCGGCGATCTGGATCATCCTCATTGATTTCGTGGACATTATGAATTTTATACGGATGATATTTCTCTTTTTTCAGCACACGTAAAACAGACCTTTTAGAAATGTTTGTATCAGCTGCAATTTGCCTAGAATTAATTTGAGGATTCTCTGCCACACTTAATAATACAGACAGTTTCACATCCTCATTCATTGGTGGACGACCAGCATTTGCAACATGTTTCACGTGTCCAGTTTCTCTAAATTTCTTCTCAATTTTACTAACAGTGGATTGTGTGATAGGCGTATTAGGATATTTTATGGTAAATAAATTACATACTTCTTGTTGTGTTCTGGTTCTATCTCCATATCCAACCATAATTAATACTTCGATTCTTTGTGTTTCAGTTAATGGGGCCATTATTTATTTATTTCATGAAATAAACTAGTCCTTATGAGAAAATGTCAAGAACTGACTTACATTTGACCCAAGCCAACTCGATTTGTAAAAACTATACTTTTTGCTATCTTTTTAGTTCTCATTATTTATTTGCCTAATATCGGAATTTATTTTTGTTTCTTCATAGTAGTAGAAAGCACACCAGTTCTAAACATTTATTTATGAACTGTTTCAAGTGTTTCAATAGTAGACAAAATCAATGAGGATGATCCAGATCGCCGATAGACCACACATTTCCAAGATTTGACAAATAGCATTACATTGGAAATTCGTAATTCAACTCCAGAAATGATCCACAATGTTCAAGAAGAATGTATTCGTCCGTTCAATTACTGCCAAGAGGCAGGTGGGTGGCAATTTGAACATTTAATTTAAGCGAAAAGCAATTTTTATTTGTCAACTAATTTGTTTTTCTGTTTTCCGACAGTAGTACAATGTAATTTTGTATTAAATAAATGATAATACTTCTTTTTGTGACAATTAATTTCATTTACAAATTAAATATTTTTTTGGCCACCCTGTATAAATAATTATGTTAATGTTCATATCACTGCATAGAGAATTGAATAACCTTTCAAATGAGCTATCACACGACCCCTATTCTCATTTAAAAAAATCATCGATTACGTCATCACGCAAAGATGGATGACGTCACTAGTATGACATATCTGCCACAAAATCATAATTTGGAAATAAAAATCGACGTGTTTCGGGATTTATTCTCGTAAAAATGAATTTATTCCATAATATTGCCCCTCACTGTATATACGTAAGTACCAATATAAAATATATGGATATTTATAGACAGGGTGTTTGTTAAGTACGTGTTGAAAATTCAGGAGCACGATGCTGACGTAAAAATAATAATAAGAAAAGTGCGTATAAATATCATATGTCCGAAAGTATCCGTTACTGAGATACAGATGAGTGTCAAAGTTGAATTTTTATTTTTGTTTTTAGTTGATAAAGACTAACAAACTTCGTTTTCAGATATATTCCTTCATTCTGAGGTAAAATGTGATATTCTCCAACTCTCTCAAACAGAATGCATTTTATGAAATACTTTAAAAGAAACTTTTTGACTTTAAAATAAATAAGGACTCATAACTTGTATTGGTATGATAAACTATAAGAAAAAAACATATAATTTCTCAATTTGATATTTTTTGAAAATCTGGTCTTCAGTAGAGATTTTTGGCTTGATTTTTTTATTGTTTCCGAAAAACATATGAGATTTTTCTTCGCATCAACTTCTGGTATTTGTTTCTGCAATCTACTTATATTGATTGTATTGATTGCCAATTATCAACAATAATATCACGATGTTCTGAATATTCGAATTTGAGGCTTTGTTGTTAATGTTATTGCGTGCTGCCGAGCAACAATAGGAGTCCGCCAGGACGAGTAGTATTGCTGCAACACAATTGGAGTTAATATAATGAGAGACAAAGTTATGAGAAAATATTCTGAATAGAGTGATATTTTGCTAGACTATTTCACAAAGCATAATAAACATGTATTATAAACGAACAAGTCATATAACCAAAGCGATTCGTTCTGACATCTACAGCTATAATTATTTTATGTCAAACTGACTGAATAATCCTTTTTATTTAGATGATAAATGACTATCTCTGTTTACATCTCGCATCCAACGACAGTGGCGGCCATTTCCACCGAAACACTTACACCACAGTACCACACTCCTCAGTAACAAATAAGTAACGTTCTATGGAATTAAATCATTATAATACAATTAATACACACCAGGAATATATAAACAAAAATACTATGTCGTTATTGTTGTTTCTCAATGACGAATGCCCATGGTGGTTGACACTGTTGACATTTGACAGAACGTCAATAATACCCGCCATATTCGAAATGGCCAATCAGCATTTTGTGTTGGAACTATAACCAATGAGACTTCACCCTCACATTACCCAATGAATTCTTGAATCTAAAAAAGAGCGCATGCGTCTTAAAAATATATTATCTAGATGCAAATGCCTATTTACTTCCTAATTTTTGGATACATCGTTCAAAACAGCAACGCTGATAGACCAATCGTGCAGAATTCAGAATCTTGATCACCCGGTATATGTCCCAATTAAATATCAGTAGTTAGTTAATCAAAAGTTGAGATAGGGACATGTAAGCCGTTTTGACCAATAATGAATAGTTTCGAAAAAAAAATTCCTAAAGTTGAAAAATTACGATTTTTCACACCCTATATCTCTGTAATCATTTCCGCTAGACACCAAGTGTGATGCATCGATGAAATCAGCTCTTCAGAGAGAATCTGAAAATGCAATAAAATACAGGATGTTCAATTTAAAATAACAAAGTTGTTGCTACTTTTCGATAGAAGCGGCAACGCCGCAGAGCTGAGAATATTTTAGATCGATAGACTAAGAGCAACTACGTGAGTAACTAAAATTTCAGAATGATCCTATGTCCCGTTCTCCATAAACGTCTAACGTACCATCGACCGTGAGTTACCCTGTATACCTAACCCACCATGCGTCTACCTCCTTTGCAGGGAGGGTTTATAAACGCCGAGTAGATACTCTCCCCTCGTAGGGGTACCTGTCGCGTTTCCATAGAGACATCGCCTTCCGTATGAATAGAATGATCTGAATTCTGTAAAGAATACTCTGGTCAGTTCTCTTTGCGGATCTTCTGTTCGGTCCGTATTCAATGAATAGTTTTCTCCGATTTAGTGGCACGTATCAGACACTGTTTCTTAGATCTGCAACTTAACATCACATTTGAATCGTAGTACATTTGAATCAGAAAATATCATTAGAGCAAATACATGGATGTTGAAACTGAGACATACCTGAATAATATTTTCAACGTCCGTAACTAGATTGCTACATATTCGCTTCCTTTCCGTATAGTGGTTTTTCCAGTAAGCATCTTCCACATGTTCAATCACGAGGGTTATATCAAGGACCTTGAAGGCCAAACAATGTGCTGCTCAGATCTAAAACTAAGTATCAATTTCAAATTTGAATCGTGAGTCCTACATAGAATATGAATCTATGAAGAGTCTGGATATTGTTTTCAACATTCATTACTGGAACGCGATATATTTTTGTAATTCATGAATTCATCAACTATCCCAGTGAAGACGAGACAGGCAGATAAACAACAATTTTCTCTGCAATGAAGAACACTGTATATACCTAACCCACTATGCGCCTACCTCCTTTGCAGAGAGGGTTTATAAACGCCGAGTTGATACTCTCCCCTCGTGAGGGTACCTGTCGTATTCTCATAGAGACATAAAGGTGAATATCTGTCTTATCTGTTTTCTTGAGAATCTGGAAAGGATATCAATATATCGCTTTCCGTACGAATACAAGGATCTGAATTCTGTAACTTATTCTCTGGCCATTTTTCTTTCCGGATTCTTTGTTCGATAGTTCGATTCGTCGTGACTGGATGGTTTTCTCCGATTCAGTGACAAGTATCAACACTTTGCTTCTCAGATCTGCAAATAAATATGACATCAAATATCGAAGTCCATAAAAATTAATACCTACCTACTCATTTTCATGAGAGGCGGAACATGGATGTTGAATCTGAATAATATTTCCAACATTCGTAACGCGATATGTTTTTGTAATTCATCAATTCATCAACTATCTCAATGAAGACGAGGCAGGCAGATAAACAATACTTTTCTCTGCAATGATACTGCAATACTGCAAAATAGTATATTATGTGACAAGTATTATAAACGTCCTTTAAGTAACGAGTATTTTATGCACGAGTAGAGCAGAGCGGATTGATAGCGAGTGTTTAATAAACAGTGTCTAGAAGAGTTTATAAACGCGTTACATACTATGCCTTTTGTACGATCTCCGAAAATTACATTAACATACCTGCTTTTCCTGCTAAAAAAATAATTCGAAAGGAATGGGAATTGAGAACATATAATACTTGCAACTGCATGCAACCAGCAAGGCACGTATAAGTGATATTGGTTGTAGATGTGTCCACTCCATTGCTTACTAACCTTTGTTTCAATAATAAATAAATAGTTCTCAAAGATGGATGTTTCATTTTTACACTTCTTGGAGATATGCAAGTACCAAAACATTCTCTTCGATTTCAATTTTGTCTACATTTCGCATATTATATTTTTATTAAATAATTCTGATACAAACGAAAACTGTTTGAATAATTCTGATACAAAATTCGGAAATGACAGTTGACAGTGCCTAAAATTGATAGGCCAGACATATCTCAAATCATACTGAAGCTGTGTTTAAAATGAACTGTGTTGCCATGGTAATGTGTTTAAGAAATCGTGTTGCCATGCTAACGAGTTTAATATTTTGAATAAATCACAGATCGTCAATCCGTGATTAATCGATCATTTAGCGTGGTACCTATCCGTACGCTAAATGCCATTTTAGGTATGTGAGTAAAAAAATAATCTTTCATTTCCACTCATGAAGCAACGTTGTCAAGTCACCAATTATAATCAATTTATCGATCATGGAGATTATATAGAGTCCTGTCGTTGGATAAAACACGAGATAAAACATAATAAGAGTAAGCCATGATATTATTGATCATTTTTGACTTTTTCGAGCATCTATAGCATGTCTGTATATCTCTTGTACCCTATAACAAAATATCATATTGATGTTGAAGACTTGGGAACAATGTGCTGAATGCTGAGAACTGACAAGGCACTGCCCACAATTCGTGCGCTGGGCTTTCACGTTTACCCTCAAATTTCCTCTATAGTGTGCATTAATATAATAATATTGATAATAACACAAATGTATAATGAACAATAAGCCACAACTGATGAGGGAATATTCTGAGACAATTGATTTTTATGTCTAATTAGGAATATAACCAATACAAAATTGAGAATTTATGAATTATTGAATATCTAATATTACCTAAGTTCCAATCGTATTTCAACATATGGCAACTGTGCTATGATCTGTCCCTACTTACGAAATCGTGACGTAATTTTTTACTCGCGGTAAATTTCTAGCCGTTTGAAAATTACCGTGGCATTATTGTTGATCTCCGCACAAGAAATGAAAAAAAAGCCAACTCGCCTATTTCATTTTTGTGGATGGTTCCATGGCTGTTAGCAAACAGTGTATATCACTGAAGATGACTCCACTTGGTCATAGTATGTACTTTCAGTATACCGGGTGTCCCAGTATACCTGTTCCAATGGATTATCTCAATCATTTCGAAAGTATCAAATTTGAAAATGTCATGATCTCCAATTCGTTCAAGGAACCTTCAACTGAGAAAAACGAAAATTGAAAGTCACTTCCGGTTTGACCGGAAGTGACTCTAACTTCTTCATTTCAAATAGCACCCTGTATATTTTTTGCAATTTTTGCTTTCTACTCAAAATCACCTTTCCAACGATGTATCACACTTTGCATTTTACAATTGATTTGATAGAGAAAACGAAAATTGAAATTTGAAATCGAAAGAATTGCAATTTTGCATTCGAGATGATAAAGAGAACGTCAAATTTCAAATTATTGTAGAAATATGTAGTAGAACTGGAAGAAATAAAAATTCTTGAATGAAAACCTTAGTGTGCCATGGAAACATTTAAATACATTTGTTTGTATCTTTGACAGTTTATAATTCTCAATGGTTGTGTGCGACATTCAAGAATGAATAACCGTGAGATAATAATAATAATAATAGTGAGATAATATGATAACTTCACAATTCAAGAGAAATTGGATATAGTACTGATTTTAATTCCAAATTTCAATTTGTCGTTTTCTTCATCATATCAAATGTAAAATACAGAGTGTGATACATCGTTGGAAAGGCAATTTTGAGTAGGAAGCAAATATTGAAAAAAATATACATGCTATTTGAAATAAAAAAGTTAAAAAATTTTAGTTTTCCTCAGTTGAAGGTTCCTTGAACGAATTGGAGATCATGAAATTTTCAAATTTGTTACTTTCGAAATGACTGAGATAATCCATTGGAACAGGTATACTGGGACACCCGGTATATCTACCGTTCTTGCAAATTTCAGAATCCTAACTAAACAAATACGAAAGATACAGGGATGCTTCCATCAAAACTGAGACATACTGTGCAATGTTCATCTTGAGTCAATTCTGATCTTCATATCTCTCCATCTGAAGTTTCATCTTCAAAATGAGCCTGAGATTTTAAAAATCGGTTGGGAAGGAAAAAAGTATGACTGCAAAACCTAAAAGTTAATTTTTCGATATCACTCTGTAATTAAAAGGGATATTGAGACAATTCGAGAAATGTCTCAAGGTAATCTGCTGTCAAAGTTGAAAAAAAAAGTTTTCGTTCATTTGGGATCCTTTTGAAAATTCAAAAATTTTTCACAGATTCAGTTTATATGAAGAACCTCATGTTTAAAAGATGTAGGAGCTCATAGCTGAAGGTCTGGGCTAGCGAACAGTGTGAACCAAATTCAAATTGTTCAAAGCAGAAAAAAAGTTATTCATATTTTAACAGGGGGTTGAAATTTTATGACTAATCACCTTATCCAGGAATGCGTGCTGGATATAAATATAATATACCATAGGAAATTAAACAATTACTACAGGGTATTTCGACACAAATTTCCAATCTGGATGATGATAAGAGTTAAACAATTCGTGTGTGACCATTTCAAAGAAATTTTGACTACTTCGACTCTGTGAAAATTGGCAGTTGCGGTACCTAGCCTAACACAGTCAGCGATACGGATTGACAAATTTTTTTCGGGTTCGTTCTAATCGCATACATTTCTCACAAAAAATACGTATATGTATATGAAAATGAATCAAAGGAGTATAGTATATCCAATATCAATTGCAGAATACCACGCACTGTGCGGCGTCGGCGTGTCTGAAGATTCCTTTGAAGTGATTGCAGGTGTGGCAGATTCTGCAATTGTTTTTGGATAAACTATACCTACTCTAAGATTTCTAGATGTATCGAGTGGTATCGGCTGAAAATACCTATCAGATTATACTATCACTCATAATAAGAAAATTAAACGAAAACTCACCAGCGGAAAAAGGTAAAAAATGATTTCCACAGCACGAAACACCAGAACAACACATGATCGCGATACGAATTATTGGATGAGTAATAAAAATACACATTACTATCACTCATTTTTCAGGGAACACTCAGTTTGGAACGATAAATAGGTGATTCCTTCCGCGTATTTTTCGATGTCGATCACAAAAAACGACCGTACCTGATGATAACTAATATGAGACTGTCTTGATGACTTATTACCTGGTCCCGAAGGAATGACTAATAATTTGAATCATACTGCTAACGGATTAATTTCCGAACAAATGATTTATCTATGACCAATGATGATAATGGAATTAATTATACGGGGGGAAATCTATGATTAATGATGATGAAATTATACGGGGGGAAAAGATATATAATATACAAAATATAAGATGAAGTATTGAACACGAATATACTCTGACAGTATTCTTTTCGAAAGTCTAATGGTTGAATACAGGCTGAAAATATAATCTTGCCCAAAATCTCTAGATATGTTTTGATAACTGGAAAGAGTGGGAAAATAATGAACAATGTGGCCTACTTTTTATAAGCGTGCATCAAATTTGACATTAATTTGTGTTTGTGAAAATGTAATGAGCACACGCAAATAACTGAAATAATTGACAAATAATTCTACGCAACAAAATCCATCGAAAGTTCACCTAATTCAGCTCTAATTAAGTTGAAATTTGAGGACTGGTTAGTTTTTTAAAATAAAATTGGATTTTGAATTACGAACTCAATAAAAATCCTATTCTTCAAATTGGATGCGCACAACTAAAGATAGACCAATTCATTAATTTTTCCTGCTCCTTGCAGATATCAGAACATATCTACAGAATGAAGTGAAAGAACTGCAATTCAATTTATCTTCTATTTCACTTCGCGGCTACATAAATAATTGATAAACAACCATTTTTTCAAAATCAAATCACATTTAGATTGACAGATATTCGGACAGATCCTCCTCTCCTCGCACGCTAAAGTGTTTGTGTAACAGTTATACAGTGCTAGTCAAAAGTCCCCTCCCCCCCTCGTATCTTTTGAACGGGTATACTTATAATAATGAAATTTGGAGGGTGGAAATAAACGGATGTAGGCTTCTCAACTGGTCATAACAGGTGACGCAATAGTCATAAATGACGTCACAAGGCCACTGTGGCCAATAATTTTAATCAAAAGATACGAGGGGGGGAGGGGACTTTTGACTAGCACTGTATAGTTCCATCCTTATTCAATTCTGGGGATGAACACTAGATTTTTTACAGTTGTTGTTATTTAGGTTATATTGAGGTCATTGGCGTATCATACGTAATTTCCATATGGATTTCCTGATTCAACTATACCAGGATATAGTCGAACAATCCTCTAGTTTTAGAGTTTACTACTCCAGCATAATCTTTGCGAGGTAGGGAACATATAATTTGTACTAGAAGCTTAATATATCTCACCAAAAGAAACTGTTCTTAGACTGTATACTAGGGTTGACTGAATTGATTGAATGAATTCTGATTTCAAGCTGAGCAGTAGTTTAACTATGAGCTGAATGAGCTGAGACTTATGATTGAGAAATGGTGAAAACCTCGATGTGGGTATCTGAACTACTGTACTCATGTCATGTGTGCTAAATATATTTTCTGAAATCCAACTCGGAGAAAAAATTATGGAGTGTCTAATTCTAGGACGAAAAGTAGGCTTATGAAAAGTATTACGTGAAATTGCAGGAAAATGAAGAATAGAATATACTTTACACCCATGCTATACATATGACTTTTCCATCTCCCTCAAATAAAAAGTCATTTTCAAATAATTCATTGATGAAAGTAACAAAGTAGGTATACAGTATAAGTTATGGGCACGTTATTTTCACTCTTGCATCCAACATATTTTCAATTTGTGGTAGAGTAATAATTATATGAACTAATGTTAAAATTGCAGTTTTGAGCTGTTGTGAAGTTACACTTCACACCCTCTACGAGGTTAGCATGAATATGTATTCAAATATCATATTCTATAATTTTCCCAGTTGCTTATTCAAGAAACTTCATTAATATTTATCAAATACACTTTGTTACGAAGATGATGATGTCATATAATGTTAGGTATAAAATTACATTTCTGCTGAATTCTCTGTTCCAATTAAACGATATCGATATTGCTGATCGACACAAAATTCTATTAAGAACATCGTTTTGTCAGGTGAATTTATTGATTAGTGAATTTGTATTGTATCTACGTGAACAGCACTGTTGAAAGTGAAAAGTTTTTTCCTAAAACATAGATTCACGACTCCTTCATTAATCTATGCCAAAACAAAATGTGTATCCACTCATAGTGAGGAATATTAAATTTTATCAAAATGCCAAAAACATTATCAGAAAAAACATTTTTTTGGTTTAATTTCTTTACGCGAAATGAATGAAGAAATCAAAATTAGTTTTATTCATTAAAAATTGTCAGTTCAAAATCCGTACGGACGTCACTGGTTGAAATTTCAAAATATCTTTTACGTCAAACAATTATCCTAAATGATGAAAGGGTGTGTACAAGATTTCTTAAAAATATCATGGTAAGAAGCTCACTTTTTTCTCAACAGTTTAACACCCTGTAGCTCAAAAACTGAGGGGTTAGGAACATTTGTTGATAGAAACTTTTCTCATTATCAATTATTCGATCTTATCCACAAAAAATCGATAACGTCCAGAGTTGGACGTACCCAGTACTTCGAAATCGTACGTACCCAGTACGTCTAGAAATTGAGGTCTAGAAATGGACGTTTTCAGTACGTCTTGAAAAAGTTCCAGGACGTTCAGAACTAAATTGGAGCCAAAATGGACGTCCCCAGGACGTCAAGTGCTACTATGGGTTATAGGGATAGTACTTCGAAATAATGAATAGTAGATTGTTTTATTAGGATCGAAAGTGACACTTTGTTTGACAAGCGGATTCTGCATTTGCGAGGCGGAGCGTTTAGCGAAGCCGAGCGAAAGCAAAATTCGCGAGTCGAACAAAGTCACTTTTGATCCGAATGAAACATGCTGTTTTTTCTGCAACCGAAACAATTAACTCAAATAAACATGTGAAGTAACCACCAATGCCGTGCCATATGTATGCAATGCAACAAATATTGACAAATAATCCATGTGGTAAGAATATTCTACCTGCATTAACAGCAGGTTAGGTTTTAAAGGATGTTCGAATTGTAGTTTCAATATAAATACAAGCACATAGTGACATATTTGTGTATGGACCAGGTGCTCTAATGGCAAATACCGCGCCAGTGCCAGCTATAGGAACAAGACGTGGAAAATGTTAGGTTAGTGAGCATATCAACAATGATAAAAGTGATTATTTATTCCTCTCCATACTACACTGTGTTCGACTTGATAATCAAATGAAGCTAAACAATATCGTTGTTGAGACAAAAAACTATTGCTTGCCGTGATTATTCAGAAACAAGTTGTCCATCCCGAGAATAACGAATGAAATACAGATCAAGCAAGTATTTCAATCTTGAAGGCTTCCCTCTGATCAAACAAAAATACTTATCTGTGATGTTTATAATTCCAATAATAAACTATAATAAGGTGTATTTATATCTCCAGCATGGGTATGAAATGCCCGAAATGCCAAATCTGCTGAAATCGGAAACAAATCAGGTATGCGTCTCAACCCAAATAACCAATCGTCACAATGTTGTTTATTCTTGATGACGTCCAGTACATCCTTTTTAGTTCCTAGGAGCTAAAGTTCAGCTTTAGCTCCTAGGAACTAAAATTCAACTTTAGCTCCTAGGAACTGAAAATGTTGCCTAGCAACATACCTATTTTTGTGTCAGTAATAGGAACGTCAATTTAAGAGCTAATTTTGGAATCAAAATGGACGACTTTTGTGTCGGTTGCAGAAAAAGAATTTTTTTTCCTAAAACAGGTCCATTGGCACAACGCTTTGGATGTATCGCCCTTCATTTCCGCGCGAAAACAGAAATCATCCCTTCACCCCCGTCGCTTTATCCCCTCGCGCTGCTGCAACACCATCAATAATGGCAGTCATCTTCAGAAAGAAAAGACGAATCCGGTTGTCGACAGATCGTTATTATCGGCGCTGGCCCCGGTGACACGTCATTTATAACCAGGAAGTAGAGGGAATTCGAAAAAATCCACCCCTAAAAGGCACCCTTTGTCGTTTGTCGAGGAAGTTTAATTCAATTTTTATGAGGTGCCAGTTGATAACAATTACGAAACCGTGAAAATAATAGGTAATGCATTATGAGTGCGAGTCAGTGAACAGTTATTTTTATCTGGCTACAGTGTTGCCAGCTGTATAGAACAAATTTATACAGGGTGAGTCATTGAAATGGGAAAGTGAGATAACGGCTTCGCTTTTTGATATACAGTGTCATTCATAAAGTCGGCATCATATGGGAAAAACTTTTATTAATGACTTATTTTGGAATTCGAGTTGGACGTTAAGTTTTGCTTCAAGAAAGATGAAAAATGGCGTACTCAATCAGGCTCACGTGACTCGTTACATGTTAAAAGTGACATTTTTTCAAATTAATCACTGAAAGTAGGCTTATTTGTTCGAATATCGAAAAAGTTTACTTGAAAAAGTTGTTTCTATTTCAATTTTACACATGCTTCTCGAATTTGATCTTTTTATTGCAACTTTTAGATTTTGATTTTTTTTTTAATTTTTCGAAATTTCTGTAATATTTGGAGAATTGTTAATTCCACGAAACTACTTCATACCAGTAGCTTTTTCATGCTACTTACTTTCAATTACTTATTATCACTGATTATGGACAGAAATATGATTTTCTTCAGATAATGATAATACCAGCTTCCAAATTCTGTTATGTTTGATGCAAAGTTGATATATCGTCAAGCATTCAGAAACAAAATTCATTTAAACTGATCTTTTCAGTACTGGAAAAATGAATTCAAATGAATTTCGTTTCTAAATGCTCGATTCAAACATAACAGAATTTTGATGTTATGTTTGCATCAAACATAACAGAATTTTGAAGCGGAGATTATCATTTTCTGAAGAAAATCATATTTTTGTCGATAATTATAGATAATTAGTAATTGAAAGTTAGTAGCATGATGAAACTACTGGTATGAAGTAGTTTTATCGAATAAACAATTTTTTTAATATTACAGAAATTTCGAAAATCTTAAAAAAATATTGAAATCTAAAAAATATAATAGAAAGATGAAATCCGAGTCACATATGTAAAATTCAAATAGAAATAACTTTTTCAACTAAACTTTTTCGATATTCGAACAAAGGAGCCGACTTTCAGCGATTAATTTGAAAAAATGTCACTTTTGACATGTAGCGAAAGTCACGTGACCCCGTTTGAGTAGGCCATTTTTCATCTTTTTTGAAGCAAAACTTAACGTCCCACTCGAATTTCGAAATAAGTCATTGATACAAGTTTTTACCATATGATGCCGACTTTATGAATGACACTGTAGATGAACACAAATTTTTGTGATGGTCTTGGCTCTTGAGCAGTACATTTCCAAAATATTTCGCGTTATATAGGGTGACTCAAAACTGAGTGACATATTAAAGTATCGGACACCCTGTATTTCATTGCATTTTTGGATTCTCCTTTGTGAGCTGATTTTATCAATGCATCACACTTGGGGTCTAGCAAGAATGATTACAGATATCATTACTTCACAACAAAAATGATAATAATTTCTCTGCAACGTTTATCCCGCGCGTCGTTGAGTGATCTGGGGCCACGCTAGTTCTCCCACCACCGAGATGATTAAAACTATGACCATATGTCGTCTGAAGACGCTAGTATACTATAACTCCTTCCTCATAGAATGAAACCAACACCTATGTTACGATCCTGGTCCGAGACGCTTTTTACCTGATATTTTATAGGTAATATACCTTTTACTTCCAGGGTTACTAAGTACTGGGCCTGGGAGATTGTAAGTATAGTTTCCAGATGAATGATGAATCCGCACACCAAGTTTTCTTCATTGCAGAAATATATAGTCGACGGAAAAATGTTCACTGAGGAAAATTCCTATTAACCATAGTCAGAAATCGAATCACCCCAGCAAGAAACTTTAATAGCATAGGGGACAAGCGAGTTATCACCTGTGACTATAAAATCGACTTTGCTGATTATAACCCACCTGCGATTATAAGATATAGAACCTTGCTGCCACTAGCGAGGGCATCTGTATATTGCTATTAGACTATGTTTCTGTAGTGGGTATCTGACTTTGCTACCGCTAGTGAGTGCATCTAATAATGGGAGTAGGAATATGTTATAATCGTAGGTAGGGAACTTTGCTACTCTTGATGGGTGATCATATAGATTAGTTGCATAACCTTCATACTGTAGTTATTCAGTAATTTTTTAGGATTGTTGTCATCAAGAAAGGTGAAATTTTGACTGATATCCAATTTCACTTCCCATAATAGCCACCCTGATGTTTGGTATGAATAGCAATTTATTGATTCAAAAAAAAAAAATTTCGGACCAATGATCTTTGAAATTCAATAGATCAATTGATTCATGCACCCTCATTGTAACCAAGTCGTATATTGGTAAGGCGATTAATTCACTAGTTGGTTAAATTAGTATTTTAACGCAGCAGGCTTTTGAAATCGATTTATCTCGAAAACGGTGAGTGCTATCGAAACTAAGAAAAACACCTGTTTTTATTAAGTATAAATATATTCAATACTTCTAGATCAAATTGCCGAAAATTGCATCGACAAAGAAGTTGAGGAGAAAAATGCCCCAAACTCCATCTATTTCCTACGCTTCTGATGAAATTTTCAGAAAACTCCAATAATTTCCAAATTGGGCATCAAAAGTTAGGCACATGTATAAAACTTGGTTATTTTATGGTGGCATCTTCGGCTCTTCTTCAGATGACTATAATCCCCCAAGACGGCATTTCTGGACCCATGTTCATATGAACTTTTTCTACCATTTTAGTTCCTTGAATCTGTGGTTGCAATCTTTTTAGGTATGTGGAATTTTTAGGTTGACGATGCTTTTTTGCATTTTCTAGTAACAAATTCTGAATGCCCATGAAAAATACTTAATTTTTGCCCATTCGAACGTTTCTGTATAAGAACAATATATTATCTGAGATAGCTATTGAGTGAAATATAAACAATCACCCTGTACATACATTAGACGCGTAAAAGAGAGAAGGCGAACTTTCGATAGTGTTATTTATGGAAAAAAATTATTTACCTAATTGGTAAGGTAATTGGGGGGAAGATGCCAAAAGGGGGAAGATGCCTAATCTAAGTATTTTGGACAATACTCAATAGATCGCGCCACAGACAAGGCTACGTTGTTATTGTGTTTATTATTAGAGATCATCATAGTTTTCGAAGCGCTCAAGTGCATGCAACTGTTCCTTGAGGTGATGTTGTGTTTTTTTATGCCGGTAAGTTTTTTACAATAGAAATTAATTATGTGATGTACAGTGTTAAATGTTTTTGGTTTGTGCTAATATGATATATGTAGGGTTTTGGCATTCATTACAATACTCCTGTCCTATTTTGAATGAAAAAAAGGGTTTTGTTATTTTGATTTGTGGGTTTGGCATCTTATACCTAAGGGTTGGGGTAAAACGCCAAGATCCGTGTGGGGTAAGATGCCTTATCTTAATTGCACTGTAAACTTTTGTTTTTTTCTCAGGTTTGCGTCTATTTTGGTTAGTGGTTTCCTTTCAGTACGTCGAATTGAATTGTTGTTTGTTTTAGGTGAAATGCCACGAACGTACGTCAGAAAATCAACTAGAGGCGAATGGACTGAAGAAGACCTTAGAGCAGCTGCAAATGCTTTTGTCATCTCACCCCAAGTCTGTCGGCAACTTACCCCGTAGTTGGGGTAAGTTGCCGAAATGACAGCTGTCAATGTTTATCCAACTTTTTCGTTTATTTTTGAGAAAATGAAAACTTTTTTGTGTTTAATCATTCGTTTATTGTATTTGTAATAGAATACACAGTTTTTGTAAGTTTTGAATGAAGTTAATTATTTTTTTTTATTTTTGAAAAAATGTTACGCGTCTTCCCCCCAATTACCTTATATTACATAACTAGTGTGGAAAGTGACATATTTCGCGCGAGTGGACGTTTAGCACGAGCCGCAGAGCGGCGAGTGCGCAAACGAAACGAGCGCAGGAAATGCACTTTCCAACGAGTTTTGTACACTATTTTTCCTACGACCACAAATATTTATATTATATGTCATGAGTGCTTATGAGACCAGAGTAGGGATCATGTTTCTAATCATATTCGATCACATGAAGGTGATATCATTATCATTATAATTTTATTTTACTTCAATATTTGAATTACATCATTAGTTTAACGTCAACTTAACATCCACTCAACATCAACTCAATATCAATTTGACATTAACTCCACATTGATCACTAAATTGCCAATACATTGATATTAATTCAACTTTTAATTGAAATTAACTTGATTTCAACTTTTAATCAGCTTAACATTACGTGAACATTAACGACAACAACTCATGTTAATTCGACACTAACTTCCTATTAACTTGGCCATAACTTAACTTACTATAATTCAGCATGATAATCATTCATTGGTACATCATAATCTATAGACCCTGTTACTGTGCGATTTTCGAATATTTCCACCCATGTGAGTTTTGCTTTCGAACTTTCTAACTGTTATATGTTGTCATAGTGAAACGAGTCACTTTCTCAATAACAAATCAATGTGTTTTGTGCTGTTTTCATAGGTGGTCGTAGGAAAAAGAGTTTTTCGATACAATATACCATTTTTGAACTTCCAGAAATTTTTTTTCAATCTTGCATTATATGATTAATGATTCTTTCTCGATGAGTTACCTAGTTGTACCTGAGTAAACTACATAACTTTTCTAAGAGTCAATTGGAACAAAATAGGTTGTCTTGTCTTTGTCTGTCAGCTAACGCCACAGGATGAGACCATGGCCGATCACTAATGACGTGGCACATTCAGTTCCATGGTCGACGGCTGAAATGAATGCACCTAGCTTGGGGGAAATTAATGGGAGAACAAGCATCGGCGGTCTAATTAAAACCCGTTAAGCGGGAATTAAAATGAGGTATTCCTAGGAAATTAGAATCTCTCCTTAATTTTAATCTATTCCCGTGTTTTTGGCGAGAGCAAGCCGAGGAACATGTTTCTGATGTCAGGCGAGATAACCTCCCTTCAAGTGGAAATCGTTTTTAAGGCTGAAAATAAACTGATCGAAAAAATCTTAGGATATTTTCAAACGCAAACGATATATTGACATTATTAGCAATGATTTTTCCTTGGAAAATATCATCATAGCAAATAGAAAACATCCTCAACTCACGCAAACGACATTAATATTATTAGATATTCCACATTTTTTCTTGAAAAATGTCTTAATTGCAAAAAGACAATATCCTTAACTTTTTTCGATCAGTTTATAATGAAATCGATTATAAATTGAACAAAACCAGAGAATGAAGACGAGTAAATGGGTGTGTATAAGCACAGTTGAGTATGTTTTCGTGTTTGTGGTAAATATAATGAAGGTGAAACAAAGAAAACTCTTCCAGTGAAGACGATCTAGAATTTTTCCGAGTGGGGGTACGATCCCGATATACCACAGTCATAATTTTCATAAAAAATTTGATTCAGAAACTAAATAGTGGAACATTCTCATATTCAGGTTGACCAATATGGAAGCGGACCACCATCATAACTTTTTTTTTGGTTTACTAGGCAACAACATAAGATGGACTACGCTAGGCTATATATGAACTATCAGCCGCCGCAGTCAATCTACATTGACTGCCATGTGAAACATATAATTTCTTCTCAAAATAATATAAAACCAGTTTCGTGTAATTTTTTTTGTGGAAATTGTATCATTTTGTGTTCACCCAATGTCAGTGTCAATTTTGATTACCAATTTCATTCAGAGAAAGTATAATTTTCCTGTCTGTTAAGTGTCACAGAAAAGCCACCTTTTCATTCGTTATTCTCGGAATCTGATTGATTAGATAACTTATTTTTTGATAATCACGGCCGGCAATATACTTGTTTTGTCTCAAATCAAGGATATTGTTTACCTTCATTTGATTACCGAGCAAAACACAGAATAAGGAGAGTAATACATAATCGCTTTCATTATTGTTGATATGCTCACTAACCCAACATTTTCCACTTCTTGTACCTATACCTATAACACTGACGCGGTATTTACACCTGGTCTAAATTAATTCATCAATTCATCGATTCAATAGAATACATAAATGGCCACTCTGTGGATGTATTTATATAGAAACTACAATTCGAACATCCTTGAAAATCGAATAAACCTGATCTGTGAATGCAGGTAAAATGCAGGTAGAAATATTCCCACCATACGGAGTATTTGTTGCATTGTACACACATGGCATCTCACCCGGAAATGCAAAATCTTTGATGAACTCCATATTCTCGATTTGAATATGATTTGAATAGAGATTCCGAAAGTTCTGATTATCCCAACAGCGTGTATGGTGTATGTTTGGTTGCCTATACCACAATTGTTCTTTAAAAGACAAATTGATCGTCAGGTTAAATATGACATTTACTAGATTCTCGATAATTCTGATGCAGATCATTATGCGAATTTCTGAACAGATTAAAAATTCACATTGATTCGTTTTCGTGTAACAATGACAACCGTACATATACATAGATAGCTATCTATATCACTGTTAACTTTTCGACTAGGCACACATGCCGGATTTAATTACTTCCCTGGCAAAACTTGCCCTCATCTCAACGAATGCCTCGTGAAGGCATAAATTTCCCCGATTTCCAGAACTGAAAACATAATTTAGTCGAGTACGAACTTCCCGAAAACTTTCGCAAACAGAGAGATAAATGTTGCAAAGTGTGAGTGCGCGCAGATGCACGGTCACAGCAGCCGGACTGCAATAAGTTGCAAATTGGACAAGTTTTTGGAAGTGTTTGTTCCTCGGTTTCCTATCATTTAGATAAGTATTCGTCGAGTTAGCGGAATCCCAGTCGCTCAAACGGAGAGGCGTTGGGTTGGAGTTATTGCAAATAAGGTGGGATTCCTACGAAACTTCTTGCCAGAGCCACTTTATGTTTTTGGTTATCACCAAAGGGTTTTCAACAAATGAATTTATTTATTGAACACAAAAATATCTAAGTCGTAATCCGGTCAAGTTTAACATCCGAGGTTACAATAATTTGTCGAAAAATCAAGGCAGTCGAGTGAGCTAGGTACCTAGTTTATGGGCAAAAAATTAAGACAGTCGAGTGAGCTAGGTACCTAGTTTATTGGCGAAAAATAAAGACAGTCGAGTGAGCTAGGTACGTAGTTTATGGAGAAAAAATCAAGACAGTCGAGTGTGCTTTTTTTACTTCCTTTTGTTTTGTTTTCTATCGGCAAGTAATTATCTGGGAACTCGTAAATTTTCTTAGTTTTCTCATCGTATCTCCCGAACTATTGAATTCAGAGAAAAATATTATACGGATTTTTTGTAGATTCTATCAAAAGGAATAATTTTGGTTCTATAACATTTTCAGATATTTCCAGTTGTTTTCGAGATATTTGGAATTATCTGAGAATATAATTTTCAACACTTTTGTTCCATCTTCCAATCAACAAAAGGAAAAAATATTTCATGGTTCAGTGGAAGTCGATGAGCTTCATCTATCGATAATCTTTGTTTTGCAATATATCTTCATGGTACCCTATGGGTCGTTCAAATTTTTTTTTTCATATTTTTTACTTCATTTCCTGTACTATTGGGTTTACAGGAAAAATTATGGGTAATAATTTGTAGGAAATGTTCCAGTGGATAACTTCGTACTTTTGATAATTTTCGATTTTTCCATTTGTTTTCGATATATATTGACTTGAAAGGATTTCAAATTTTGATGTTTTGATTTTTATTTGTTTCTCCATTTTCCGATAGATGCACGAAAAAATGGTTGGATAATAATTTGTTGCGTCATCAAAGAGGCATACGGTGCATTTTTCAAATTTGGATTTAGTCTATTGGTTCAGGAGATATGTCGTTTTAAAGCGAACCGTGTTTTTCGGAAAATCTCCTTGAAAAACCCACTTGGAATTTCCCGACCCTGCTCAATTTCGATAGGCTTCGTCTCTTCCTGATAGAGTTATTTTTCACAAAAAATGAAATCGATCGGACCACTTTTGCGACTTGTAGAGTGGTCGCAAGAAACTTTCGGTGAAAAATCGAAAAAACCCGGAAAAACCACCTTAGAATTTTCCGATTTCCTTCATATTCTGATGACATAATATTGTTTTGAGTACAATAAGATGGCAAAATTTCAAGTCGATATGTCAAAGGGTTCCGGAGATATATCGATTTATGATTAACACAGAGTACAGACAGACAGACAGACAGACCACACACAAAAACCAAAGTTGCTCAAAATTCGATGGGGATCATTTTCTCCAGAATAACTATACCTCTACCTCGCTTAGTTTCCGAGATACTATGTATAGCGTCGTATAACAAGGGAGATTATTTTCTTCTCGAATCATCTGACATATTTTAAATATCTAAGAGGACATACAGTGAGGAGGAAAAAGTGTGAAAACTCTTGATGTAACACCCTATATATTTTCCCGCCAGAGCTATATCCAAATGCTTTGAAAGTTTACTTATGGTACACCGCCCTGTATAGCATGGCCACTCACTCCACTTTTCATAATAATACGATGGACGATTCCGGGTATTGCAGTAAAAAGTCCGGGCTCGGCTCGAATTTGATATAACCGTCAATAGAAACCGGACAAAACCTCTTGATAGTGCCCTTCTTGTTGTAGGTCGGAAATGTATAGGGACTGTGGCAGGCGGACAGACTAAAAAAAGTTGTTTCATAACTTTTATTGGATTATATCGCCGGAAAATCCCAAGTATTTGCTGATTTAGTACAATGTTGGGAAATGAGGGTTGGCATAACTTCGGTTTTATTTGATTTATACGAAATATTTCGGTATGAAAAGTATACATATATACACCCCGAGACTGTCAAAGTGCATATACGAGTATCGCTAAGGAATATCCTCAGATAAAATTATGAACATGAACACGTTAGAGATCAAACTAGTTTGCTAGTAGGGATTGCAGCGAAGTAAAGGTGAACTCATTACAGTTTGTCCGAGCTTTCGGAAATGTATATTTCCATCTTCAGGGAGACTAAGAATAAAATTGATATGTGTACAATGACAATAATATTAAGGAATGTTCAAATGATACTTACACTATTTGAGATTGATTACTATGGTGTTAAGAGAAATGGAAAATTGATGTAACATATTTGGAAATAACAGTGTCACGAAACATTTGAAATTCTTGCGAAAGACGAAAGACATTCATTACATAATTTTTCACATGAATCAATTGAATCAAATTAAAATTGGAATTGAAAATAATTTGTGATACAATTATTGATAGGACACACCCGTTTCCAAGAAAATTGAGAATCAAATCCATCTTCAAAACCGATAAACATATATAAAAGTATATATCGGAGACAGTTGTTGAGGGAAATGTTGATTTCTCGAATTCTACTATACGATGCTAAAGTCACGTCACACGTGATATACTAAATTTGTATCCAATATTTTTTTTAGCTCTTCTTACAGATTTAACGCCCTGTGATTGAAGCCTTGCCTTGTACGCGAATTAATTGTTGATGAATTCCAACGTTCCACTAAAACTAGTTGAAATTAACGCCATCAAAACCCATGCCTGTATTTTTTTCAGAATAGCGGTATTAGCGCCGGTATTATGCCTGATATAGCAATGGCTGGTACATCAATTCCCACCATATCTGTGCTCGGATTTCCCATCAGCAATATACTTTCATGGAAAAATCATGTCCGATTCATCGCGAAAGCTGATTCACAACAATCAAGATTTTCATTCCATGCGAAGATCTACTCCACACCTTAGCAGCTTCTCATGATCTACGAAATACAGAGACCTTTCACTTTTCTCTGGATACCTCAACGGGAAATGTTCTCCAGGAATCTCTGTTATTCCATCACTAGCAATACCAGTTAAACAAACTCGACAGGCCCAGTCAGCACATCCTATTGTTGTCAACCTTGAGATACTCCGAACAACAAATAACCAGAACACTTCCGTCTATAGAACGGCAAAGCTTTGGAATTTTTGCCAATGGAAGTATTGCCAAGAACTGATATAACCTCGAAATGTTCAAACAAACATTCCAAAACCTACCTCCTCTCCCTTTCCTTCCCAGGTACGCACGATGTGATCCGAACATAATAGGGATTCCTTTTCGTACGCTTCAAGAGGTAAAAAAGTACCAAGTCCATGAAATCTTGTGTCAATCGATCATCGGTAGCTATACCCTTAGATTAGATTAGATTGATATGGGGCTCATGTGCTACTAGGAGCCTCTCCACTGCGACCTTTACAGATCTATTGTGTGTGCCCTCATGTTATGTTAGAGTTCCTTGTCTAAACCCATCCTTATTACTAGACTCCATAGGCCAGACCTCAGGTCCTCCATATATTGAGAGGGCTGTGGTTTTTCCTCCCCTATCGTCGAAAACCTCAGCCTAGTCAGGCCTTCGCAGTAGCACAGTATGTGTGCTGAGGTTTCCTCATCTTCTTGGCAAAACCTGCATATGGTTGTGTCCGCCAATCCGATGTTGTTCATGTGTTTGTTGAGTCTACAGTGCCCTGTCAGGAGCCCAACCAAGATCCTTGTTGTTCTCCTATTCTGGCTTAGTAGGTACTCCGTGAATTTTGGCAATGGTTCTTTAATGAACTCTTTGGCCTGTCTCATTCCCGGCGCCTTGTTCCACCATTCTCGAGACTGCTTCTTCATCCAAGTGCTGTTATTTGTTCTTTGCAGCGCTTTCGCTATACCACAGAAAGGTTCTGGACCGATAGGAGCACATCTTGCTCCTTCTCGGGCTAGTGAGTCAGCCTCTTCGTTGCCCTTGTAGCCTGTGTGGCCTGGTACCCAGGCTAAGTACAGTCTGTTTTGACTGCCCAGCTCTTGTAGGGTTTCCAAGCAGTCCCAGACGAGTTTGGAATTGATCTGCATGGAGCTGATTGCTTTTATAGCCGCTTGGCTGTCGGAGTAAATGGCGATGGTCTTTTCCTTAAACTCTTGCCTTATTAACTCTCCTGCACACTGATGTATTGCTGCAACTTCTGCCTGGAATATCGTCACGTGTTTACCTAAGCTCAGTGAGACTCTTGTCTTTGGCTTGGCTATATATATTCCTGCTCCTACACCTTCATCGGTTTTTGAGCCGTCTGTATAACAGGCCATTTCTGCATCAATTGGAGGACCTCCCTTCCATGCCTCTCTGTCTGTTATAACAGTCTTAAATTGTTTACCGAAGCTATACTTGGGAAGCATCTCGTCCGATGGCATTCCCATTATCGGGTCGGTTTCCAACTCTTTGTATAGTTCGTTGTACATCTTACCGTGCAGTCTGCTTATGGGCGTTTGCCCTCTGGTCAATCTATTGGTGACTGACCTGGCTTCGCCTTGTATGTAGACGTGAAGTGGCGGTAGGTTCAGCAAGACTTCTAAGGCGGCTGTTGGGGTTGTCCTCATAGCTCCCGTGGCTGCCAGGCAGGCTTGCCTTTGAATGCCACTTAGCCTTTTGGTCGCCCCAGCCTGCCGAGTCTTTGGCCACCATACCACCGAACCATATGCTATCATTGGTCTAATAACCCTGGTATATAGCCATATGATCATTTTTGGTTTTAACCCCCAGTTTTTCCCGCACATTCTTCTGCACAGGTTGAGGGCTATCGTGCTTTTCTGGATTATTTTCTGTAGGTGTTGATTCCATGTCAGCTTGTGGTCGAAGATGACTCCCAAGTATTTTACCTCTTGTGCAATTGGAATTTCTACCCCGTTAAGAACTGGTGGCTTCAGCCCTCTCAGTACTTTCTTCTTAGTAAAAACCACTATCGTGGTTTTAAGAGGGTTCACAGTTAGTTCCTCCTCTTGACACCACTTGTTAATTATGTTTAGAGCAGTTTGGGTATGTTCCGAGACTGTTCCTGCGAATTTGCCTTTTGCAATAATCGCAACATCGTCGGCGTACCCTAAGCAATGCATACCTTTGGATGTTAGCCTCTTCAGTAATTCGTCTACTAGGATAGCCCATAGGAGAGGTGATAACACCCCTCCTTGCGGACAGCCCCTACCTGTTCTAGCTGTGACTGTGGTTTCGCCAATGGATGATATAATTACCCTTGTTTCCAAGCTGGCGTTTATCCATCGACACAGGAGGGATGGAACCCCTTTCTTTTCTAGAGCTTTGGTAATTGACTTTGTAGATGCATTGTTGAAAGCACCCTCAATGTCTACGAATGTCGCCATTGCTATCTCTTTGTCCTCCAAGGATTTTGTTAGTAGCCTGTTTAGATCATCCAGTGCCAAGTCTGTCGACTTGCCCGGCTGATACGCGTATTGTCGCTCGTTGAGGGGGTTTGTTAATAAAACCTCATCTCTGATGTATCTGTCTATTAGTCTTTCTAAAGTTTTGAGCAGGAAGGACACTAGACAGATTGGACGGTATGACTTGGGCGTCATGTCATTCAGTCTCCCTACCTTGGGTATATAAATGACTCTTCCCTTCTGCCACTCACTAGGTATGTATCGCATAGCTATGCAGGCCTTAAATATTCTACATAGATTTGGAATTAGTATTTCCTGCCCCTTTTGGAGTAGGATGGGGTAGATTCCATCCTCTCCTGGAGATTTAAATGGTTGAAATTTGCTTATAGCCCACCTTATTCTGTTTGGCCTTGTTATCTCTGTGGCTAGTCTCCAGTCCGAGGCATTTGGCCTTTTCAGCTTGCTTGGCGGACTGTTCCCCGCCACTGGCTCGTTTAGAATTGTTGCGGCCGGAAAGTGTGCCTCGATTAGCATTGATATACTTTCCTCAAAGGTTGTTGTGTAGGTATTATCTTCCTTTTTCAAGAAACCTACTTGATTTACAGTACCCTCCTTCGCCAACACTTTGTGGGTTCTAGAACATGTGGGGGTATCCATTACCTCCTCACAGAACTTCTTCCACGATTGCCTTTTTGCCTTTCTGATCTCTTTGTTGTACTGCGTAAGTGTAGCCTTATATTCAGCCCAGTCTTGGTTGGTTTTTGCCCTGTTGAATAGCCTACGCACTTCCCTTCTGAGGGTTTCTAAGTGTTTATTCCACCAGACTGTTTTGTTATTCTGTTGCCTTGTTTTTTCAGGGCAGCTAACCTCGTAAGCTGCAAGTATTGCCTTGCTTACTAGGTTTACTGACCTCTCAAGGCTTTTGTCATCCTCAATTTCTACCATATCTCCTTCGAGAGCATCGCTGAGTGACAATAGGTATCTATCCCAGTCTGTCTCCCTGGGGTTTCGGTAAGTGATTGAGGTTCGAGGGGGGGGTAACTAGATCAAATCTGATCTGTCTATGGTCGGAGCATGAAGGCTCCTCGGATACGTGCCAATTTGCTATGTTATCACATGCTTTTTCTGTCGAAAGTGTAATGTCCAATACCTCTTTTCTTGTTGCAGTGACAAAGGTTGGTTTATTTCCTACGTTAGCTATTAATAACCTTTTTGTTAGTATAAAGTCTAGTAGTGACTCACCTCTTGCATTGATGTCTGTGCTTCCCCATAGAGTATGGTGTGCATTTGCATCGCATCCAAGGATCAGTTGGAGGTTTTCCTTGGCCGCGTATGCGATTACTTCGCCTATTTGCGGTGGTGGGCAAGCCTCCTCGCCTGGGAAATATGCGGAGCTCACTAACCAGCTCTTGGCTCCTTCCTCCGTTGGCGTGGTCAGGATAGCTGTAACAATATCGGCGGTGCAGAGCACCGGAATTAGTACGCAATTCACCCTGTTGCTATGTACGATACAAGCGCGAGGTTTATTTATACCTTCTTTATATAGTACCTTACCTTGGTTGATTGTCAGGCCTGCAACCCTGCCTCCGTGTAGCCAGGGTTCTTGCAGGAGAGCCAAATCTAGTCTCTCCTTGTCGAACCTCCTGCATACGATAGCGCTTGCCGCCTTAGCATGATGGAGGTTCACCTGCAGAACCCTGACCCCTGTGCTCAGTTCTGTGAACTGAGCGGTTCTTCTGCCTTCTTCGAGGCTTCTCCCATCTCCATGGGCGTACCGCTCTCATTAGCTGCTTGCCTTTTGAGAGGGCTCACTCCTTGGGGTTGTTCTGTTTCTTCCTCCTGGACCTCAGCGATTTCTAGAGTGGAAACTGCACCCTCTTTCGTGCTGGTGCCCTCTTTCGGGCTATGTCTTCCCTTGACTCTGAATTTAATTCTCCCTAGGTTGTAGTAGGGAGACATGTCTATTTTCTTGAGTTCCTCGAGGGATTCACTATCCATCGAGAAAGCCCATGTCTGACCTTTGTCCGATGGGGTTTTACCCCACACCGTCCATAGGTTGGTATTTAGCCCGTGATTTGCGACTTTGAGCCTTCGCAGAATCTTTTCCGCTTCTGGCCTCTGTCCTCTGTCATCCGGGATGTACGTAGTGCAGGCTATTGCTTCTGGAAGGTCCTCCCCTTCCAAGACCCTCAGGGTTGCCCCTTCCCAGGGCTTTATGGTTGGGATGGCATCTCTCAGCCAGTCTGCACTAGTGCGATCTGCGCACGTCATAACCAGATAACCTGGTTTGTGCGTGCATTTTGCAAAACGCACTTGTGGTCCCTCTGGGGGGATTACGTCATGGGCCTCAGAGATTGCGTCCTGGACTATGATAAGCCTTTCTGGACACAGTTTGGTCTCTGGGAACCCGTCGTCTACCACCGCAACCTTGACTGAGGAGAGGGCATCTTTGAAGGAAACTGAAACACCTTCTTGCCTTAATAAATAAAAATAGCTATACCCTTTGAATAAAGCTTGTTTTTTTGCTGCGATGCTAGCGATGAAACGTGAAGACGTTATTACTGGTCAATTCGAATTGGTTAGCAACCATTCACCAATAGCATCGGCAAAGCCGAAATTGCCCAGCAGGAAACAAAGCTTCTCAGAAATTTTCGAGAATGTTTAAGAAATGAAGTCTTGAGTTGGTAGTGAATCTAAATGAATAGAGTTCTTGATTAAAATTACGTCTTTCCTCGAATCCTAGAGTCCTGCTATCCAAACCTGGGACAGCCTGTATCATCAGTCTCTGGGGTCTGTCTGGCTCTGTTTCACTCGCCTTTGGTATGAAACATCTGCCGCCATGTCCCAAGATATCCGTATCCGGCGAATGTCTTTCTCGAATGCAGTTCCCATTTTCGATTCCGGTCCAAAGGTCAGCTGGTTAATTGCAGTTAGCGACAATACCGCCATGTCTGGCCATCCAATTCCGCTTATTAGCTCCGTAATAGTCCGTAACCAGACTTTATCTCTGGAAGAAATCCACACGTACGAAATACAATCGGAGCTCGAAGAGTGCAAAATAGAATTGTGCCCGTCATATACGCAAACGTGCGGTTAGATTCTGGCAGTTCTAACCGCTTTAACTACAAAACAAAATCTGATGTCGACCAAGGTGATCCATAATAAGAGATAAATAGATACAATATTCATTGTATGGAAATAATTACAATCCTCATTACAAAGGCTGGGTAATCTATACAGGGTCAGTCATGACTAACCAGCCATAGCCTAATGGCGGATAGGGAAGGTGAGTTGATATATATGTGAAAAAATACAATGTGTCCCAAATTCGATCCACACCATTATGGGATCTCAGTAACTATGAGAGATAGAGAAACGGTTGAATCAGCAAAGTTGTAGCAAATCCAATGTTGAATCAGAATCTATCCGAAAACCCAGGCTAGCTTTAGTCATTCTTGAGTTATTTGACAAAAACTGAAATCTTGTATTTTTGTTTTTCTCGAATATCTCGGAAACTATTGATTTCATGAAAAAATGACATGGACATTCTCATAGCACGTTTTGGTGTTCTTCTCAATGGTTTGATCAGTTTTCCATCAAAATGTCAAATTTCTGAGATTTCACCTACTTCAATTTTTCTCATGTACGCTATATTGGATTTTCACAGATTTGAAATCAGCATAAGATTTCCTTTCTAGTGATGTTTCAAACTCATAGTTTTATTCTATTTGGGGTACTGATTTTCAATTTTTGTTTTTATGTCCAGTAGGCTATGCGCTAAACTCTCTAGAAACAAAAACGATTATGTGTTCTGGCACAACTTCCATTGAGTAGGCTTGGAGCCAAGTGACATTTCTGTGAACGTCAAGAGAAAATACAAGTTGATCATTTCGGGGCCTACAATCCGTTCACAAATCTCGAAAATTTTGATATGTACAATTATTACAATTTGTTCTCGGCCTTTCAGATATGACGAGAGGAGGGAACATGCTGTTCCACTGAAATGGAAGTATTTATACATGGCTGCTAGAATATCATGATTCAACATATCGAAGGCTTTAGAAAAATCTAACAATACCAGTACGGATATTTTTCCATCGGCAATTGTTTTTAATGAATTGTCAACGACTTCTGCAAATTCCGTGGCACAGCTATAACCCTTTCTGTACCACATAGAGATCCACAATTATTCGATGAAGAGAAAAAACAAGCGACGTTGCCATTATTCACAATAGCAGATGGCCCGTGTTGTGAACAATCGACGAACAATTCAATCTTCTAAAACTTTTTTTTTTCTTTTTTTCCTCAAGGGTGAAGTTGTGAAACAGAATCAGCTGACACTTCGCCTCTTCCTCTATGTAATACAATAATTATTATTATATATGAATATAATGAGCTGATATTTTTGCAAGATGAATAAAGACGATTAATAATTATCATTATTGTTTCGTCAATATCTGTTGAAGTGGTCACTCTGCCATTAATTATCTGAATTTCACATTGCGTTAAAAAGTTGGAAAATAATAAAATGTAGTCATCAACGAGAATAGCTTGGTAATATTTCATTTAAATTATTAATATTATATACTGGAACAGTGATCCTGGCACAAATTTGACGTGTTCCATATAAGCCTCAGGCCATTTATCATCCACGACAGGCTCATTTTGCCTGCTAAAAGTAGGGACGCGAGAGGATGGTGAACTGAGTGGATAAACAGGGTGAGCCATCGAAAACCTACCTGATGACGTAACCGTAACTCCCAGAAAAAAAAAACGAGATGTGTCAAGTGTTGTTTGTGATGAGCACAATTTGTATTGCTGCCCTATTTCTGAAATTTGGTCCACTCGTTTTTTTCATCTCTTGGAGCACACGAAAGGAAATTCCTATAATGTTGGTGGAACATCGCGCGTTTATAGGGAGGACAGGAAGAGGAGGTGAGGGGTGTTGATTTTTTCTTGAATTTTCGGAGATTATAAGTTCTTGGGCATACTTCCATTGGCAAAGAATTCCAAAACTTCGCCGTTCTATAGAAGAACTAGTTTTGGTAGGGTGTTGTTTGATATTCGAGATGAGGTAACATTCCACCTCATTACTATTTCGAAGGTTTTGAGCGATGTCACCGCACTTGGGAGGGTAAATGTTAGGTTTTCAGTTATTGCGTCAGAAGTTGTCTCCCTGACGAACAAACAAGACAGGTTTTCGGTATCAGACAGATGTGATATTATATCGTACAGCTACAATGATTGGGAAGAATCACCAGAACAAGGCTCTGAAGATATTGATAATTGCATTGATGGAAATTCTAGAATTTTTGCAAGAAAATTGAGAAACCTGTTCTGCCTAATAATTATTTGAATATTTGGTGGGATCTCTCAATTCTTAATCCACCAAAATAATACATGAATTTGACAACAATGATCTGGCAATCGTGGAAACCCAATTGCCTGAATGTTTTGTACATGTATCAATATACCCTGTAAAAGTGACATATAGTTCCAGGTTTCGAGAATATCATTTAATAGTCATAAATTTCAGTAAAATCATTGTTTTGGCGGGACTATGCATCAGTTGCGAATCCACCAGAATTTAGAAAATTTGGCGCACAAGTGATTTCATGACTTCATGGCCAAATTATTATACAAATTTGCACAAGATGAAGAGAAACATTCAATTATACACGCCAATCTGTCATAAGCAGTAATAGGGTTGGGATGAGATTATCGAATTCAGAGCACCATAATATCATCTACTCTCTACACTGATGGTTCTTTATATACATTGTTGGGAATCAGTTGATGAATTGACATAAAATTGTAGTCCCAGTAGGTCTTCAACAATTTCGTATTCATTATGTCAATAGCAGTTGGAGTAAGATTTCACAATGATGGAAGTTGTTTCTCTCATCAACATTGTGTTTTGATATAAGATATTTATTATGGTCGAAACTACAATAGGTTGTACCGAAATGAAAAATTCATTTTTGACTCTCCAGCAAATAGAAATAATATATTTGCAATATCTCACTGATGGTGATGGTGATGGTAACAAATTGACAATTCAACTACACCTTATTGTTTTTTCAGAAATATGAAAAAAAAAATTGTAAAAAACATTTCATTGTTGGAGGTACAACTTCCATATGAAGTTATAGCTATATGATATTGTCAGTTTCACATTTATCAATGGTATTTTTCGCAATATTGTGTTGATGAGGTTTCAACATATTATCGTCTATATGTGATATTATATCGCACAGCTACAATGATTGGGAAGAATCAATAGAGCGAGGCTATGAAGATATTGATAATTGCATAGTTGGAAATTCTCGAATCATTGCTAGAAAATTGAGAAACCTGTTCTGCCTAATAATTATTTCAATATTTGGTGGGATCTCTCAATTCTTAATCCACCAAAAAAATACACGAATTTGACAACAATGATCTGGCAATCGTGGAAACCCAATTGCCTGAATGTTTTGTACCCTGCAGAAGTGACATATAGTTCCAGGTTTCGAGAATATTACGTGTTACTTCATAATAGTCATAAATTTCAGTAAAATCATTGTTTTGGCGGGACGCATCAGTTGCGAATCCGCCAGAATTTAGAAAATTTGGCGCACAAGTGGTATCAATTTTCATGACTTCATGGCCAAATTATTATACAAATTTGCACAAGATGAAGAGAAACATTCAATCTGTCATAAGCAGTTATAGGGTTGGGATGAGATTGTGGAATTCAGAGCACCATAATATCATCTACACTCTACACTTATGGTTCTTGATATAGGATCTTTATTTTACTTTTCAATCTCATTTTCATTATTCGAATATTTTCAAATTAACAAAATCAACCAAAACTTTCTCATCGTTCAATATATCATGGGGAAAGCCTATCACCTTCAGTTCGACATTTCTTGAAATTCCAGTTGAAAATCGCAGTAATAATATTACTACAAAAAAAACAATAGAAAATTTACAATAACGATGTTGATGGTCATGGCCTCCTGAAATATTGTTAACAATGAGTATCATGTGACTATGAAAACTCAAATATCTCGAAAACGGTTCAATTCATCGTATTTTATGTAATTTTCTTCACTTCATCAAATGCTTCAAAAAATCATGACTCACCCTCTCAGAACACCCTTTATAACGATATCATAAATGAAGAAGATCAGGAAAATGTATTCCAACAACATTTACATTTATGCAGATAATTCCAATCTAATGGTTTCGAACGTTTAGAAGTTATGGGAAATAATTATTTCAATTTTATCAACTTTGAAATGCAATTTCAGCCATAAGTTGTCTATCGAAGTATACATATTTTTTAACGTACTATCACCTCCAGAAAGCTCGATATACATTTTTGACTCACCCTGTATATATCCATTTTTTCATGTTCATAATTCATCTGACAATATTTTTATTTCTTGACCTCTCTAACTTACGTTGATATTGAACACGATTCGTTAAAATCAATTATTATTCATCTGGTCGGATTAGTTTTTGTGTATGCCTGAATTTGATACATCTCAAGGTAGGATGTTCCATTTGAACTCATAACGTAGGGGTCGCTGGGACTAAAGGAAATGAACATAGCATTCAATCGATACTGGTATATTTCTGTTCCTCATGCATGAATATCTAATTAGAACTATATTCTCCGAAAGTTATGATCACCGCATATCAGAAGATATGCTGGGTGATGAGTTTTCAAATGAAAACCCTATATGCATCTCACTTTTGCATTATCCTCATGTGAATGGGGAATAAAACCGTGACCATCCATCGTAATCTTTCCTTCAATTCGTTCTACTACTTCTGCAATACACTTATGTGTTGAAAGACCTGCCTTTATTGAAATGCATTCGTCTTTGTTATTCGATACAAGGAATGATATGCCAGGAAGTTATTGCGACTGAAAATTTTATTTGGATTTAGATCCGAAATGGCGTTAGCTACACAGAAGAATTTTCACGTTTCAGCGAATCCATTTTATTTTGCAATATTCTACTTGTGATGTGATCTGAGAACGAAGTGGTCTTAAAAATACATCACTTGGGAAGTCCTAGCCTGGCTAGAGCATTACTTATTCCACACACTGAAAAGAGCTACCATCTATGAAGCCGGAAGATGAATATCTGAAGCCTTTTGCCAATACTGTTTCTGATTTGACGCCAGTCAAAATGCTAAGCTCCATTGAAAAAATTCCACAGGGAAGTGTTCTTGTACCTTTATTGCACTCAATATACATTAATGACATCGTCGAAGCAGCAGGAAACTGTGAAATTCTGTTACTGATGACACTTCTATTTATTTCTCTGCATCAGATCCAGCGGTTTTGGTACAAGCTCTCAACAATTCAGTGAATCAAATACAAGGATGGTGCTGTAGAAATCTATTGAAAATCAATGGTAATAAAACCAAATTCATGCTCATTTCTAATTGAATAATATATTATAATAATTTTCTTGGGGAGAAAAGGGAAATTAAAATTTTTTGATGAAATAATGGATTCTCGAGAGAAGAGTCAAGACATTAATAGCATCTGTAAGTTTTTATTCAACTTTGTTCCTTCCTGTTATTTTTTTTCACATATTATGTATGAAAGTGAACGTTACATATGTATGATAAATGGTATGTATATATACCTATATATCAACTTTTTATGACATTATCTATATCATTGTAAAGTGATCTATTTGGGATGGATAAAATACTGTATCGTATTGTATAGCGACAACGTCATAGAATGCTCAGTATAGTAACTACAAAATATATGCTACAGTGAAGTCCTTTTGGGAGGGTAATCGTAATAAAACGGACGTATTTTTTTTAAATTCAATATTATATGTTAATTCATGATTTTTAAGAGTGACGGAATTTTTGAATGTCTTACTTCACCTATCCAGTTGTGTAAAGTGAAATATTGAATAACTGGTGATGAAATGTTGATGATTGATTCCGTTTGGATCCCCATAATGATTGAACTTTTTCTGTTAACTTGTCCTTAGTCCCTGTATGAGTTTGTACTCTATCCCTTTGAGTCCTCGACTCCACTGGGAAGCCAATTCCAGATTTATCGTTGGGAATATATATAGTCTGCTCGAGTATCATATCTCACATGGATCCCATTACCACACTGGATGGGCAATCAAATTCAATTGATTATAAAACTTTACCAATTTGTGAAACTGAAACTGAACGTGTAGGTATTTCTCCAACCATTTCCAAGTTGTACGATAACCACAGACAGGCCTGGACTCAAACATTCCGGAAATCTTCATTTTCCTGACATTCTGGTGTGAGAATAAGCCTATTTCAGTGAAAGTGAAAAATTCCATTTCATCATTCATTTTGGAGGATTAACCCAAACTAATTATTTACTGTCGCAAACCGTTTCTTCCCCAGAGGATACGGTTTGGTTGTTCCAAGTTTTCGTAAACAGGCAATATCTCGCTTATTTGACAATATAATTGAAAAATGAAACGACTCATTGCTTGTGATTTTCAATAAAAACTCTTTCATTGTGGAACAATTTCTTGATGAAAGTTGTTGGTTTAGTTTGAAGCTGAATAGGAAAACATTCCTCAAGAATTTCTTATCAGAAAGTTTGTTCTATCGTTTGCTGCCCAGATACTCAAAACAGTTTTGAATAATCGCAGTGCGATGTTGACTTGGCAGTAGTAAATAGGCATTACGTGTGAAATGATTATGCATGGGATGAGAGAAAATAGGAGTGTTTTCGTTGCGAAAGACATATGTATGTGCACGCATTATCAAGAATGCAACCGTTAGATTGTTTCAGACTCTGTAGAGCCGACATACAAGCATTCTCAAAGCTCAGCTCAGCAATGATACTAATATATTATTCCTGGATAACAAATATTTGATCCACAGATACCCTCTAGTGCCCCAGTTTACGATACCGTATCTAAGGTGTGGGTTGAAATTCACATGAGTGTTAAAATTACATCCTTTTTACATTGACCACAGAGGAATAGCAGACTATTCTTAGTATGCTGCGAACATCATTTATATGAGAATCCCATTGCAGTTTGTTATCAGAAACAACACCTAACGTTCCAACTGATGGGGTGGTGAGGCTAAATTCAATTGCATCTTGGTATTCTCATCAAATAGACCAATCTCATGTAGGTGTCTATGCGTCTTAAAGAAGAGAAGATTTTTCGATTTATTCAACTCCAAGTTGTTTTTTTTCTGGCCAAGAAGAAACTCGGTCGTAGGTACTGTCAGCTGTTCTTCTCGAGGTGTTCAAGTCAACTTCAATAATCAATACAGCATCAACATATTATCATGGTCGTGCAGTAAAGATTTGAAGTCTGACAAGATTAGCGGATAACTGTTTCTCCACGTCCCTTTAGCTCTGGAGTATATCCTCTATTTGATACTGAACCAAAGTATAATTCTTGAGATTCAATGTCTTGTTATCCGAACATCAATGTTCATGGAGATACGGATATGAAATTGAACAATTCACAGTCCCCTTCGAAGTGTAACAGTGAACCAGCTGTTAGAATTCTCAAAAAATCAGAATCCTTCATGGACACCACCAAGGTGTGGGAGTGCCTGCATGTAGATATACCCACTGAACACTTCACCTCCTTCCAAGGCTTGTCTGACTAAAGTCTCTAATGATGCTTATGTCTGTTTGCCCATTGTACCTTTGTTCCTCGAATATGCCGTTATTACAGGCCACTTCAAATACCATCACAGTAACTGTGAGCAATGCCGCTCGCAGTACCAGAGGTTTGTTTGAAAGACCAATTTCGTTCAGTTTTCCTTCTTCTACGAGTGAAGAAAGAAGGGGTTTGTCCAGCCCTGTGGTGCCCTCTGCACAGGTCTAAGGCTGTTTATTACTCCGAGATGTCGCCCTGTTATCGACACCATATTGTTCGATAACTAAGTTAATACTCTGAATCAACTTTATTATTTATCTAAAGTTACATAACATTGACATCTATTCTATATCTGTCATCTTGAAATATCCTATACACAGAGTGATATAGAACATCTTCCCTCAAAACTATCTACTAACAATCTTCTTTCTCCTCCGCCCCTCCAGAAATCTGCCGTAAGAACCTTCGATTCCTTACTAGGATTCGACCACTCGGCATCTTGATCTTGTAGTTTCGCTTATCTCCAACTTCTACAATAGTTCCTACCGTATCCCAGAGTTTGTTAATTGGATTCTGCAAACGCACTGTACGTCCTACTTCGATTGGATCCAAGATATTTGATCGTTCATTGTACTGAGCGTGTACCTTTTCTCTACATTCTGCTGTTTTTTGCCATTCTGGAGCAAATGACTTCGAATGAGCTGGGACTAAAGACCTGAGAGGATGACCAAATAATACTTGAGAAGGAGAACGACCATCTACTCTCGGTGTATTCCTCCATTCGAGTAGGCCAGCACAATATATGTCTTCGTTCAGTTTTCCATTTTCATAGCATTTTGCGAGCAGGCTTTTCATAGCTTTAACATTCGCCTCAGCATGCCCATTACTCTGTGGATAGTAGGGAGTAGAGGGACTGAAACCTACATTCCATTTCCTCAAGAATGGCAAAAAGCAGCAGAAGAATGTGACCTCAGATTAGCAAAATGTAGAGAAAAGGTACACGCTCAGTACAATGAACGATCAAAAATCTTGGATCCAATCGAAGTAGGACGTACAGTGCGTTTGCAAAATCCAATTAACAAACTCTGGGATACGGTAGGAACTATTGTAGAAGTTGGAGATAAGCGAAACTACAAGATCAAGATGTCGAGTGGTCGAATCCTAGCAAGAAATCGAAGGTTCTTACGGCAGATTTCTGGAGAGGCGGAGGAGAAAGAAGATTGTTAATAGATTGTTAAGCAAGGTGTCTCCCACAAGAATCATGCCGAGAAAAAGTGCGGATGGAAAAACAGAAGCTATTATCAGCAGTAGATTGAAGCCTATTGAGGACACAGTCTCTTACACTCAAGAGGCAATTTCGCTATTAGAAAGTAGCACCAAGGAGTCTATCTCTAAGTTGGAGACCAATTTCCATGCTCACTTCGAAAAGCTTCAAGGTATGATCGAAAAGTTGATGCCATCAAGTCCCAGAGAAGAGAATATTATCCCAGAGGATCAAGAAATTGAAGTTGTTCAACATAATTCTCGAAATACCCCACTGAATAATTCCTTATCGAATTCAACTAGTACATATAAGTTACATAACATTGACATCTATTCTATATCTGTCATCTTGAAATATCCTATACACAGAGTGATATAGAACACATATTATCTCGGTGCCATTCATGCTTCGTCACGGGTATCCACAACATGGATAAGGTTGCCAGAGCGACGCGTTCATATGCAGATGATCAATGAGCAGATGTTCACAAATTGTCCCATCTGAGTGACCTGAAATGTCCACCAAGTGCTCCTTCTGCGGGGTTGTCGTGACTTGTTTTTTCTGCACCATGGTGACGTTGAGTTTCAGGAGACAAAGAAAATATAAGAATCAATAAAGAGACTGCCCCTGAGGCATTGCTTATTTATAATTTGTGTAAGAGCTGATTGTCGGAAACAGTACTTCTATCCAGGTGAGCACAATTAACGTGAGGCCGGACCGTTTTTCTAGAGCCCCATTTAGCCCATCATTTCAACTCCATCATACTTCATTGAGAGCATCACGTTACTCAGATGAGCCGAACAGAAACAAGGAGAATGAAGGATAATGGAAATGTGTACACGACAGTGGACGCAATGCTTTTGATGGTCTGGTAATGAAAGTGTGCGTGATAGAGTTTTTTATGAGTGGTCCTAAATACATAGTATACCCGAGGCGTGGCTTTATGACCATTTAGGTCCAAGTCTCAATGTAATCGAGGTCTGCATAATATGACAAGAAAAAACTGATACAGATGATTAATAGATGCACCGGCAATGTTACATGAGTTTTTGAAAAATTCACATGAACAATGAAAATAACGAACTCTTTTTATATGAGGCATGTTAGTTGTGTTTTTTGTGTGTTCGTTATATTCGACAATTGGCCAGGTCAGGTGCTGCCTCGGTTGCTAAGAGGTTTAAACCGACGCCAAGTGTTCATACAATCTCCACCTGTCAGGGACTATCGAAAAATAGTCTATGATATATTGTCTTCCATAATAAATATTGAATTTTGAAGAAATATTCGAAATAAATGTAGAATAACACGAAACGGCTATGAAATACTCATCACCAGTCGCTAGTTTCTGGTCCAGTTTCCTCTTTTTTGCAATTTTTTCGTTGTGTTGAAATAACCGATTGACAACACGTAGTTCCATCGACCTAAAACATAGTTGGAATACTGAATCTCGAATTGACATCATAGGAGTAACATGGAATGAGGAACAGAAATATGATCGCCAAAAATTTCATCCCTAATGAGAAACACTGTATATACCTAACCCATCAGGCGCCTACCTCGATTGCAAAGAGATTCACCGATGCCGAGTGTTGATACTCTCTCCTCGTTAGGACACCTGTCGTGTCTCCATTGAACCATGAAATTGACTATCGGAAAATGTTCTAAATAAATTGAGAAATATAAGGAACAAAAATAGGAAAGATATCACCGGTCGCAGGTTACTGGTCCAGTTTCCTTTTTTTCACAATGTTCTCGTTGGGTCCAAATATTCGTATAACGTATAACACGAAGCGGATATGAAATACTCATCACCAGTCGCTAGTTCCTGGTCCAGTTTCCTCTTTTTTGCGATTTTTCCGTTGTGTTGAAATAATCGATTGACAACACGTAGCTCCATCGACCTGAAACAAAGTTGGTATTAAATCTCGATTTTTCACAAAAATAGAAAACTTATCGCCGGTTGCTAGTTCCTGGTCCAGTTTCCACTTCGTTTCAATTTTTCTGTTGGGTTCCAATAGTCGATTTGAAATGAGGTATTCGAATCTCGAATTTCAAATGAATTGGGAATTAAAATTGAAGGAGTTCAAATTCCGTTGCTGAAATGGATGCGACATATGAGCCAAACAGGAAGTCAACCATTTTCTCCTTAATGAGAAACATACTCAACCCATCAGGCGTCTACTCTTGTCGTTGATACTCTTCTCTCGTAAAGGTACCTGTCGTGTCTCCATTGATATACATGAAGTCGACTATTGGAAAATGTTCAACGATATATCGCCTTTCATAAGCATTATGAACTTTTGAAGGAATATCCGGAGTGAATTGAAAAAAAACGAACCAAAAATAGGAAATTTATCACCGGTCGCTGGTTTCTGGTCCAGTTTCCTCTTCTTTGCAAGTTTCTGGTGGGGTTCAGATATTGGAATTGAGACACGTTGCTTCATCGACCTGAAACAACTTAAGTATTTGAATATATTACTCAAATATGAACCGAACAGATTGCCAACAATTGTTGGTAATAAATCTGTATTTTTGCCCACTTTGTACCAATGTGTTAAATTTCTGAAATCAGCTCAGATTCATGAGAAATCCGAAATTTGAAAAAAATGGGGTATCTTATTCAGAAAACTACAGAGAAGTCATCACAGGCGAGTAATTTTGTTCAGATTCATTTAATTCGTAATGCGAAAAAAAATCAATATTGCACCTGCGAAAGTCTCACACAATTCCACTAAAATCTGTTGTTGTTGAGAAATTGAAGTTGATCATCCATTTGTGGAGAATAGTCGAATAACGATAAAAATTGATTTGGATGCATAAATAGTTGTATAGAAATGCCATCATGTTTCAACTTTTCAGTGAAAACGTTGATATAATTGTGAAATTCCAGATAAATGAAGAAGCGGTGTCTATGAATACTGATTAAGAAGAATATAAAATGAAATGAATGAATAAGGGTCACTTTATAAAAAACTTTGAGACTCAAGATTCATCACCTAACATTCAAGACTCATCACTTATGACAGATTGAACATGGAAATATCATTGGTTATGTTATGAAACCATTTAAGACTTATAAGTTGAAAGTTGGTCATCTGTCATCTTCTCAAATCTTGAATGTTGAATCATAAGTCTTAAATGGTTTTATAACATAACCAATGGATGACCCCCTCTACAGATGGTGCCTGGAAGATGACGAAACGTCATCACATGTCCTCACTGAGTGTCCAGCACTGACGCATCAGAGGAGGGCTGTCCTTGGCAACATAATCTTGAGGCCAGAGGACGTAAAAGAGATTCAGCTGAGGAAGCTGCTGAACTTCTCCAAGGCAGTCGGCATACCCAGCTGAATGTTGTAACATGTGGGCGCACAATGGGCCCGAATAAGGAGGCCCACGTGCAGGGGGTTCACCCGCCCACCAGTGCTTCGAAGAAGAAGAAGAAGAAGAACATAACTAATGATATTCCCATGTTCCATCTGTCATAAGTGATAGCCTTAAATGTTAGGTGATGAATCTTAAGTCTTGAAGTTTTTCATAAAGTGACCCTAAGTGAAAGTGAGTCTAAGGTGTATCAAGCGCCAAACTTGCCAGATATCCAGTATTGGATGCTTGGGCGAATGAGTTTCCAGTGTTTCCACTTTCCATCACATCTCCTGTAGGTTAGGTTCAGGTAAGGTTAGGTTTGAACGTGAGTGGACCCATGTCAGGCCCTGCAGTGCGGCCAATGGCCTATCGTGGCTCACCTTATGGTTATATTTCTCCCAGTATATCTAATCTCTTGGCGAAATTAATTGATACTTTGGGAGAAAAATCAATCAGGTTTTCTGGCCCTACTGTTGCATTGCCAAATGTTGAAAATCTGATTCTGGCCGCTGCAGGGCATGTACATAAAATGTGTAAAGCCGTTTCATCCTCCTCCAAGCATAGACGGACTCTCCATCTTGTGCAAGTCCGATTTTGTGCATGTGGTGTTTGACTTTGCAGTGGCCAGTGTGCAAACCTACCATAACTCTGAGATGTGCTCTACTGAGTTCTATTAGTTTGTCAGAGTCCCGTTTGTTCCTTGTACAATCAATGAATGCTTTGGAATGAGCTAGGTCCGGTAGACTACGCCAATACTCGAGTCTTTTGTTGTCGGCCCAGGATGTTTTAACATTCTTGGCAGTGCTATGTGCTATACCGATTACCAGTCCTGTATCTACTCAGAATATGCGAATCCTAGGTAACGTCTCTATTCGTATTCTCGACCATTCTCTCATATGAATATTCAGCCGACTGCGATTGGGGAACAACCTCCTCCAATTCCAAATGAGTCCTGTAATCACTGGCCGATAGCCATAACTTTATCTGAGCTCTGACAGCGCCACGAAGAGATCCAAAGATAAAAGCCCTCTGCCCGATTTGAGTACGTCCAGAGCTCGAGACCTCAGCGTACTCAGTCCTTGAGTTAATTTGGCATAGGGGTGAGTTTGGGGTGCATTCCTTGCGTGCTTCCGTCACGAATCGATTCTGGAGTCGTCTGAGCTGCTGGCGCTCATAAATTACCGATACCCTCCCAATAAGATTAATTCTAATTGCATGCAACGAACGTGGAATTTATGGAGACTGAAGACGAGTGGAAATGAGACGAGATGTAGAGGGTGATGCTCTAGTAATTGTAGATATACGCTTAATTCGTTTTTGACTTCAAAATATAAGTCTTTCAGCCAACTTGCCCCCCATGAAATATTGTTAATAAGATAAGATAACTCGCAATATTTTTTGTTGGTTTTGCTTGCTCGAACTGTACGAATCAAACTTTGTACAGTTGAATTTCCATCTTTGAAATTTTCAACTTTTTAAGCGTTCACTATTTTGCTACATTCTTTATAGTTACAGAATGAATCCATATCAAAACTCGTTTTGAATAACTTCGATTTTTCGTACCTATTTTGCGAAAATGAATAATAATTTGAAAATGATGAGTTTATTCAACAAAATCGTGACATTTCTCATATCTATTTTTTTTTCAGTTCATTTTACAGCACCCATTCCGTAGCTCTTATTATTTCCTGCACCAGTCTGTACAGGTTCTTCACCGGTTGACTGTTGTATTCTTCGGAAGTCAGCCTAGGTTGCTCGAATATTTCTTGTCTTCTGCGATCCCATGCCTCACATTCTATTGATAAGTGTTTGGCTGTTTCTGTCCCTTTACCGCAATTGTCTGCAGAGAAGTTCCTCATTGTACAATCCCATTTTATTCAGATGTCCTCTCGTTGGACTGTGACCAGTGAGGAGTCCCGTTATTGTTCTGACTTGGTTTCTACACATCTCGAGTAGTTCTTCGGATTTATTTTTTCGAAGGATTTTCAATGAATACTTTGACGTGGTGCATGTGAGGAGCTTTAGTCCATCGCTTCTTATGTTTTCGCTTGATCCAGTCCCATATGTAGCCACGGGTAGCTGTTTTTGTAACCACGAGTATGGAATTGATGAGCCAGATCTTGTCAGTTCATCAGTTTTTCGTTTCCTACGATGCCGCAATGTCCTGGAACCCATAGCCAGGTGATTTTGTTATGTTCATATTCACCTACCCGCTACTTTGAGGCGAGTAATGAATTTCCCTAAATATCAGGAAGAATAATATATTGGAAACTGGAATCAGACATGGATATAAGGATCATTGATTATTAGTTTACTAAAATAAAAAGAGGAGTTTCATTTGAAAAAGTTTCTTGTTATTAGAAAATCACGTGAGATCAATTGCTGAAAGTGCGTCTCAAAAACTTGGTTTTCTGTTTCGAGCCAGGAGCTCTTTCACTTCCAGTCAGCTGCTTATGATCTATAAGGCACAGATCCGACCTGTCCTGGAATACTGTTCCCATATTTGGAGTGCAGTACCCAAACATTTCCTGAAACTGTTAGATTCTGTCCAAAAATGGGCAATTCGTCTCGTGGGTGATGCCTCGCTCACAAACTCACTCACTTCTCTGGAACACCGTAGAAAAGTTAGCGATCTGGCTCTATTTTATAGATATTTTCATGGCCGATGCTCTTCTGGAATATCAACAATTGTTCCTTTCTTGGCAGTCCCCGCGAGATTCACCCGTCGAGTTGAGGCTTCGCACCCCTTCGTGGTCACTTTGGAGACATGCAGAACATCTCTATCCAAAGACTCGTTCATCAACGAACAGCGAGGCTCTGGAACACATTCCCTGAGGCATATAACCTTCAGAAATTCAAGAAGAACATCAATTCTTACCTTATTTCCCTAGGTTCTCGCGATGTTCTCTGAACATTACAGGATATGAACTACGAATTATGCCAGTCGGGCTGCCAGCCACTCCCGTATGGGAATTTCAGTTTTGAAGTGATACTTTCCTCGGTTCTACTCAGATGGCGTTACTTTCATTTTATCGATGAAAGACGCCTCGGGGTGGATATAATGCCAACTTGATTTTTGTTTGGCTAGGCTTCGAGTCGGCGGTCTTAGGACTGCTGGCTGGAGACTACACTGCACTGATGATAGTCAAAGAGCTCGAAACCGGTCTGTGGTTGTCTAGCGGCCTGGCTTATTATTATTATTATTATTATTATTATTTCAATATCCTGCGTGGCATTAGCCAGGGAAGTAGTTGTTTTTCTCCCGTAATCTACCATTGTTGTTCATTTCATGAACACTGGGTGGAAATGACTGTGAGCTTTTCACATTTATTACAGGATATCCCTTTTCGTGGGAACCAGAACATAAAAAAAAACATTTCTCCAAATTTGAAAGTTTTCGGAAAGTGTTTCCTAAATCATGGAATTTGACGTCCGTAGAAAAAATGTTGTTTGTTACTCGTGCGCGAAGTGCTTTGATCATATCGACTGTTTTGTTAACTCGGCTACGCCTCTTTAAAAATATCGATCACCAAAGGAGCATTTCGTGTACTAGATACAAAAATAAATAATAATTTCAATAATTTTTATGAAATTGTACAGAGCTATATGGAGAAAACGGTTTGCAAATGTGAAGATGTTCGGTTTAAGAGGTACTTACTTCAAAATAACGAAATGAGATATCTCACTGAAACAGGCTGATTACTCTAGGATCACCCTGTATGAGTGGGAGGACGGAGAGGGAAAGATATTTCTTTATAGATTTATGACAGTAGGCGGCAAACGGAGATGAGGCTATGAATTTTCGTTTTGTGTTTGTTTTATATTTCAAATGCAGAACTGCGTTTGCAGGCTGGTGCTGGAAGGATAATTACGTGCGTGGAATCCAATTTCTTGAATTCAGCGAGAACTTGAAACAGGTACAAAAAAAATGAATGAATTCATTTTCCGTAGACCTCTACATTTGACACATTTTACGTTTTGATTTCCGAACGAAAAACCGACTAATCCCAAAGGCATGTACTTCTCGTCCACAGTCACTAACTTTCCATCCGCAAAGACTTTTCGTCCGCTGCAGGGTTGCCTTCATCTGACTCTCTTATCATGAATGCTGCTGTTCCGCAAGGATCCATTCTAGCACCTACACTATTTCTACTCCATATCAACGATTTGTTGGAAGCAACTTCAAGTCCAGTACACAGATTCGCGGATGATAGTACCCTCCATACCGCCTTCTCTTCCAGGGCTCCACAGCCAGGCAAATCAGAAACGAACGAGTGAGAAATTTTGACAACATAAATATGGACTTGGCAATAATTCTTGAATGGGGATCCAATAACTTTCAATGCAAACGAAACACAAGCATGACTTTTCTCTAGAAAAGCCGATCTCAATGTGCTCCTCAACATAAGCTTGGCAGGAGTATCCATACCTTTGAAGACATCCATTTCGATGCTTGGTATTACTATCAGCAATAACCATTCTTATGAGAATCACGTGAGATCAATTGCTAAAAGTGTATCCCGAAAAATTGGTTTTCTGTTTCGGGCCAGGAGCTATTTCACTTCAAGTCAGCTGCTTATGATCTATAAGGCACAGATCCGACCTGTCCTTGGATACTGTTCCCATATTTGGAGTGCAGTACCCAAGCATACCCTGAAACTGTTGGATTATGTCCAAATAATGGCAATTCGTCTCGTGGGTGGTGCCTCGCTCACATACTCACTCATATCTCTGGAACATCGTAGAAAAGTTGGAGATTTGGCTCTATATTATGGATATTTTCATGGACGATGCTCTTCTGAAATATCAACATCATATCAATATCCAGTTTTTTATGTACTCAAATCGAAGTACCTATGTAACTGTGCTCTGTTATATTTGTATTTTCAAATAGAGAAGTAGGAATATGATTTCTTTCTCATGAGATTCTTTGTTGTGTTTGTTTCTATTTTGTGGGAAATAGGTTACTACAAGTACATAATACATAGAATAAGTATGAAGATTCATTTTCTTCAAATATTTTTTGATACATGTTTGACACACTCTACACTCTGTATATTGGGAACTATATATTCATAATATATTAGAACAAAATGAATCTATATTCTTATTCTACGTCTATGGACATGGATAACACATTTAATTTCACCCCTGTTTTTGAAGCAATGTTTTGCACAAATTTCTACAATTAATTGGTATTTATCTTTTTCCACGGAAACGCAGCAAAATAGCAAAACAATTGAGGAGACCAAAATGTTGTATTTCTAGTTAATCATTATAGGATGTAAAGATATATAATCCAAAAAAATCAGTGGCCCACATTTTATTGACAATAATAGTCGGTAGGGTGCCCCCAGGACGCCACTGGATTTTACAATTTCAATTAAATTATGGTAAAATCAGCCACTCATGACAAAGAATATCATTGCCAAATTAGAAGAGTATCGTTGGAAGGATATTCGAGATATTCATAAAAAAAAACAATTTTTTCTGAAAAGTTTAACACACTGTATTTTGAGAACCATATGCATTTTCAGATCCAAGTTTTCTCTTGCAGAATCATATGGTATGTATATTGTTAATGGCATAACAGGAAAACTGCAACACATCCATGAATAAAATACGATGTTGAAAATATTTCTTGATTCATGAAATAATCCCAACAAATACAAATACTTTGTTTCTCACAATCGAAGGAATTGGTGTTTCGCGATGATCATCACTTACCACGAGCCGGACGAATTTTGTTGAAATATTTTCACCAAATATTCGAAATTTTATGTTTTGTATACGAACTGCTGATAGTGCTGATGCTATCTCTACGCGTTACTGGATCGAAGAGCACTTCATTATTAGTCAGTTTTATTCGGAAACCACATGATACCTCCAGCAGAAAATTATAATCTATCCGATGTTCGTAAGTTTGTTAATTAATTCCTGTAGAGACATAATTTTAAAGTTGGAGCACTCCAACCAGATTTACACGTAATTCTCAACTACTACCGCTCTACGTTGGTAATTAACCAAGGAAGATTACACTCAGATGCTATAAACCAGTCTCGAAGTTTTGTATAATAATTCTCGAACATATTCTCAATAAGGATAATTGAAGGAGGTCCCGACAGCTTTTTTCGCATGGAAATTGGGAGCTGTGATTCGGTATTTGCGTTGATTAATTTCAGGTTCCCTCTCGCCTTGAATACACAAGCGTCGGGACCTGAAGAGAGGACTTCCATGGGAATTGTTTGAGTATGACAAGGCGAAATTTAATTTTCTCATTACTTATGCATGGAATTCGATATTGTTGCGAATTGTGGTTTGCTGAGGTTTAACCAGAAAAGGGTTTTGGTGTGCCAGAAATGTTCGCAGAGCAAAATTATTGAAATTGGATGACTTGGCCATGTGCGAGGTTCACTTAGGAGATATTATTTCCCTATATTTCTGAATGTTGTCTCTCTCGTTTGAATAGAGACAATTGTCACTAATAAGGCCGAGCCACTTTTTCGAGAACACGAATATTTTGAAAATCTTTCCGAGTCGAAGACAAGGAAGAATTTTCTGAATATTCTTGTTCCAGAAAGAATTTCAGGTTCTTAATTAAAGCTGCAGTTGTATTCGGTAAGAAAATCTCACACCGAAAACAAGAAAAAATACTTGGATAAGATTACACTAAATGAAATACAAATTACCGAATTTAGTTATGCAACAGCTGGTGGTGTAGTTGAAACTTTCATTCTAGACTAACTTCATTCCACTAAAATTGGTGGAAATATATTTTGTTACAAGTAACTCGACAGAGTATGTAGTATGTATTAGTATAATTCATATATCCATAACATTGTTAGGTTGAATAAGACACAATTAACATACTTTAGTTACACAAAATAGTTAGAAACGAGTCGATAGTACCTCAATATTTTAGTTCTTCACAAATTTATTTTACTAAAGTTGGTAGAGATATATTTTCTCACAAGAAGCTCGAAGTATTATTTAGGATCAAATAAATTTGCTAGCGTAATGTTATCAGGTTAAATGGAATATGATTGAACGACTTTAGTTGAATGAAATAATAAAGAATTAGTTGATAGTAAATACTGTCTGTAGGTTAATCGAGGAAGTGGTACATTCATTATTCCAGAATTTTTCAGTATACATGTAGTAAGGACAAATCAGATCATTTGCCCCAAAACTGACATTCCATGAGCGAAAAGTTGTTTTTGGAGTCATTGTGATATCAGAGACGGAAATGAAATTGATGACATACAAAGTACCTCATTGATGTATCGAACACAATAAAACAAAGAGCAATTTTTTGTTATGGCCGTAGAAACTTGACAGAGATAATCGCAATATAGTAATCAACCACATAACAACAAATAGTGCTATATTTCGTTCGGACACAAACAAGCGCGCCAAATTGATTGTAAACATAACTTCAAATTTCCACTTCCCGAAAATAATCCCAGGAAAAATCTGAAGCTCGGACCCACTTCTCCGTTCGTTATCTCGCAAACAGAATCAGCGAGTTCCTAAACAGAATCCATTAAATTACGCCAAATTACTCCGAAGATGCGTAGACGAAGAGCATAACATTAACCGTTAACAGAGATCTTCCCCGTAGATATATCTGGGGTAATAGGGGCATTACCATATACAAGCACCACGCCGTATTAGCCTTTGTGCATGAAAAACAATTATATAATAGAGTAGTAATTAGGATATAGCGAACAAAAAATACATTGAAGAAAGGAATGAAAGGATTTCGATCGATCCAATTAGGTTTCAGTATATTGTGAAAATCATTGAATTCATATAGCACGGAAAGTATTCTGGTAGAAAGCTATGAGGAATAAGCTATTTAGAGGGAAGAACTAAAAGAAGGAAAGGTCATAGTCATCTTCACAGTATTTAATGATGTACAGAGGTAATCATTAACATGTTTTGGGCTTAGGAAACTCCATCTTCAGCCTGAGTTCGAAGTTTAAGAGGTGAGAATCATTCGTACCATTCTTAGTTCATGGTGTGAATGCCACAGTCCGAATTTTCGTGGAAATTGAAAAATCAGATATTTTTATTATATGAATCGAATAGAATAGAACATTTATTACCCTCTTGCCATGTATACATGAAGGTTCGTCCGTTACATTTTCTGAAACACATTACATAAGTAATTCGAGAAAACATATAACATTCATAAGATATGTACATTTCAGGCTGGTAAGCGTCAGATGCGGAATATAATGTAGCTAATTACATAATACAGTTGAGTTAGAAAATGAACAGATAGATAGTAATCATTTTATAGATGTTAAATGCATTTGAAATTTAGAAACATCATAAAAACTATTTGAGGTTAGAATTTTTTTTAAGGTCAGTGTTCAATCTCTTCAGGGATTGATTTTTCATTGAGTTGTCCAGTAATTATAATTTGAGTGGTACCTACTTGAAGCAATGTCGAAATCAAATTGAAAATAAAAATTTAATAAAACATTTCAAGAACATCATTTCCAGTAATTATATATAGAAGTAAGAGATCAACATTGAAGTATATCACCTGAAACATACTTTCTGCAGTAATATTGAGAAGATTAGAGAAGGAACAAGAGAAAAAACAGAAATATGCGCTATATGCAAATGCAAATATAACCCTGATGGGTGTCTATGCATCTCATTGATTCAATACAAGAATCAAGATTGCAATTTGAAACGTCAACTTATTGACTTGGAATACATTGAAATGTCCTGTTTCAAGTTGAAATCTTGATTTTTGTGCAGAATATTGCGCAAAAAAATGCATAGTGTATTACCAGCTATCTATCAGTTTCTTGAGAGGGATAGCACATAATTTGAAATTATACGCGTCAGTTGCTGAAATTTCAAAATGAATTAAATTGGAACATTTTTATTTGCTGATTTCTTATCGAGTATATGGAAGAATCAATTATTCTTTGTGCATTTCAATGATAAACCTATTCATCTTCATCAAGTTTCTGTGTATAGAATTAAATCCTCAAGGAATATCTTCGAGGAATATTTATTTTCATCAAAATAAATGTAAACCTTAACCAACCTGCTACCTGAATATTAATCCTCGAGGAACATTTTTCTAGAGGAAATTTCACACAAACATTTTCAATCAATATAAATCCTGTATTTCGTATCTTTACCTAGCACTTGAACAAAATATCTTGGAAATTTTTTCATAGGTTAAATGACATTTACATTCAACTTCAGATTATCTCGATATACTTGCAAATTCGAAATTAACAGAACCATCAAAAATCGTCATTATCCAAGTAATTTTTTAATAATATTTCACTGTGACATTTTCTTACCAAATACTACTTTAGCTTCAATTAATATCCGGGAATTTGTTCTCGAACCCGAATATTCCCCGAGTCAAAGACGTGTTCTCGACAGAATTTCCGGAAATAATTGAAGCTCTCGTGATATTTTAGGTGACTATTCCACTCTTGATCTCGAGAACCAATCAGAATCGACCATTTTCATGGTTTCTTCTGTATTCTAGCGATATTTTTTGTTTATTAAATTTTATCGGACTCGCTCTACCAATACAGAAGCCGAAATGACCCACACGTGACCAACTAACCTCGTTTATCAGCGATAAAATTTTGACATCGTGTCTGGTCAAGATTGCTTTGGATTCAGATCTGAGACAATAACCTAAGTTTCTACTTCATTTTATTTACTTATAATTCGCGTTAGTGAGATATTTTGTACGAAAGGCGAGACAATTTTATTCTGGCTGGGCGTTTCATGTGTAATTTAAAAAGTTTGCATATTTGTTGACGGTCTGACACAACAATAATAGAATTCAAATTCCTTTTTGAAGTAATCTTCTTCAATTACTCGAGTTATTGTGACTGACTGATATAATTACTAGCTGATGTAGCGCAACTGTTAGGGTTGTTGCGCGAGGATACGAAGGTCGATGGTTCGAGCCCTCGGCGACGATATCTTTTTTTTTTAATTACTTCATGTCACATAAATTCAATTTATTTTGTCTGATTTGGATAGTAATTGTATACACTCTTTCGAGGGCAACCATCTCCAAGATAATAAAAAAATACTGTTTATCAAAATTGTACATTCCACTTTGTGAATAACTATAAGTAGGTAGTTAATTTCTAAAAAAGTAAATTCTGAATTTCATTACTATCATTATGTTCTTCTTCGCAGTTCGAGTTGGAATATACTTAAATTATGTTTCCTATTTCTTATATATATTGTCTCATTCAATCATGAAATAGTCATACGAATACAACTCGTGATACTATTTTTCCTGGAAATATTCGTCGATTGACATACTCCAGCTTGCTGTTCTAATTTCGCTCATGACATTGATCCAAAACTACTCGCCTACGGCTTGTAGTTTTGATTACAATGTCATTCACAAAATTACTAGGCAACAAGCTGTCGTAACAATCACCGAATATTTCCGGCAAAATATTATCACTTGTGGTATTATATATGATAATTTTGAATCGGGGATTTTTTTCTGAGAGGAATTTTTCCATAGAAGATGTTTTCCAGAGACAGTATTTCCTGAGGGTTTTTTCCCGAGGGGTATTTTCAAAGAGGATTTATGTCGGATACCAACGGAATAGTGATTACTAGAGGAACACTAAAACAGTAGGCAAATGAAATAAGGAAATGAAATACTTCGTTCATTAAATGAGCTTTATGCACTAGCGGGCCGTAAAGTGCACTTTACCGCCCGGTTTCGCGGGCGTTAAGTCGCACTTTACCGCCCGCGGGCTCATTATGGCCCACGGGCCGTAAAGTACACTTTACCGCCCGTTGTTCTCAGTCACCTTATATCCACATATCAATTTATGAAAAACCTATGATCATATTCCTAGATTCTGATATATCCAGTGGTATATCATAAACTTCTTCTTCATCCGATTCCATAGTCTCGCTATTATTATTATCACTAATTTTACTTTTCAATCAAAGAATGACAATTCAGCTCGTTTATTGGATGTATTGCTATAGACAACAACCATCAGATTGATTGACAACGTCAAAATAAGTTAGGTTTATATACTGGGTATGCATATTGTAAAAGTCTGAATAATGAATCTCTTCTAGAGCTGAAAGAGTTTTAATATTACGATAATTGCAATATTCATACGATATTTTTCATATGTAAATCATCCATGAACATTACGCTTCTCTTGATTACTGAATTTATACGTAACAAATTACATTCTGGGGAATATTAGTTTATCGAAATTCATAGTCATTACTTATGAGTGAGAAAATAAACCACTAGTGCATAAAATTTTGTATGTATCTTGTGCGTGAAATGCGTTTATGGCCTTCAGCGTGTAATGGCCCTCGGCTAGCGCCATCGGGCCATTATTCACGCCACAGGCCATAAACGCCTACTTTACGCCCTTGATACATAAATAACTATTAGGAACAACAAATTCAATTCCTGCAGAATCGATTGTGATGAGAGGTTTCAGCACAGTACAAATTTTAAATCTACAAAGTCTCTTTCATGTCGCAACCCACTTCTATAACCAGCTTCCAATCGTAAATTGTCGCAATCGCAAAGGTTAATTCGACCATATCTGAAACGGCCCTTCTCAGAGCACAGTTTGCAGCCATTAAAATGGTTTATAAGCCGCAAAATGGCGTTTTGCATTACGCCGAAGAGGACTAATGAATCTGTCACTAGGTATCAGGTGACTGTCTTCCAGTGCAAATTGGGTTCATCGGATTGCCATGACGAGGGGTGGAAAGTGAGAACAGGCTATATATCATGTACCTACAGGGTTGAACGTATTAGACTAGACAAATTTTTGGGATATTGAACTTTAAGAAGCATTTCATATTACTTTTTGGTAAAGGTTGTTTTTCTACTATTTCGACACTGCTGAATTCGAAAATGCCGGTTGCCGAAGTGAAATCGCAACCGGAAGTGAGATTTTCAAGATGGCGTCCGAAATGGCATCAAAACAGAATTTTGCTGCTAAATCTCCCTTGTTTGAGGTAGGAACGCGACCAAAGGGTCTCTTTATATGTTTTCAGACATGAAGAAAACAAAAACACACAAACTAAACTCGTTCGTTGAATATAATTTCTAAAAAATATGACAAAAGCGGTCAAAGTTGCCCTTTTTGGTTTTTAGCAAACAATATACTTTGACTAATGTATTATATCGTTCTATGCACATTTGAGACATTCAATGTAACACTTAAAACAAAAGGTGTTTCTTTAGAAAGAAGTGAAATTATTGTGTGTCTCCAGAGTTCAGGCAAGAACGTTTACAGGGAGTGCACAGTTTGATGCAAGAGACATTGGCTTTTCTACAACTGCAATTTTTTGTATCACAATGTTCTTTGCAATGACAGACAACTATTTCTGGGCACGTCTTAGGAATGGGATCCAGTGTTATTAAACGAGGAACAACTTGTTCTCTCTGCACAATCCAGCCACAGTCCTGCAGCCTAGGTAGTGACGGTTTGGGGATATGCGCATTCTCCCAAACACACACCTGAGATGAAAAAATATATATATTATATTCATTTCGTTTTCATTTCTGTCAATTTACATTTTAGGTACGCTTACCTGGTAGTTGCATCTCTTAATATGGAGACGAAGTGCATCAGTTGTCGTTGGGAGAAATTCTGGCTTTCTTACAGCTCCAAATAAATAACTTCGGGCATCGTTTGAGCATGTGATGCTGGAATCAACCTGTATGAAATCAGAATTTCTGTGTGTACTTCATTTCAATTCAATATCATCTGGAAGATATTTGAGTGTAAGCATTTTTACCTTATATAGTTTGACGACAAATTTCTCGACATTGCTAAGGACGTCCTCCTCAAGTGGCGACTGTCCGAGGCGTCCCAGAAGCTCGCAGTTTGTCCCAGAAAAAGCCTTCCATGCTCCAACTTTCGTGATAGACGCCAACTTAGACGTCGAATCGCAGCCGGTTATTGCATGGAAAGCAAGAAGATGGGAGACTTGTTCCGGCATAAGCTTTCTGCATATATCATGTACAGGAATGTACTTGGTGTCACGTGCAGTGCCACTCATTACCCACAAATGGAAGCATTTCATTTTAGCGAAATGGTAGATAAGAAGAAGAACAACGTCGGTGTCCCTCGTCATCACAACAACGTTATGAGCTGTGGTGTGAACGGCATGTTGCATAATTCTCTCGGACAAAAACCTGCATAAATCAGTTTTGTTTTCTGATAAAAACAAGAAGTTACTCCAGTTCTTTGGCAGCGGCACGTTGCAGTCCTCAATGTCTCTGCGCACGAAAGTTGGAGCATGGAAGGCTTTTTCTGGGACAAACTGCAAGCTTCTGGGACGCCTCGGACAGTCGCCACTTGAGGAGGACGTCTTTAGCAATGTCGAGAAATTTGTCGTCAAACTGTATAAGGTAAAAATGCTTACACTTAAATATCTTCCAGATGATATTGAATTAAAATGAAGTACACACAGAAATTCTGATTTCATACAGGTTGATTCCAGCATCACATGCTCAAACGATGCCCGAAGTTATTTATTTGGAGCTGTAAGAAAGCCAGAATTTCTCCCACCGACAACTGATGCACTTCGTCTCCATATTAAGAGATGCAACTACCAGGTAAGCGTACCTAAAACGCAAATTGACAGAAATGAAAACGAAATGAATATAATATATATATTTTTTTATCTCAGGTGTGTGTTTGGGAGAATGCGCATATCCCCAAACCGTCACTACCTAGGCTGCAGGACTGTGGCTGGATTGTGCAGAGAGAACAAGTTGTTCCTCGTTTAATAACACTGGATCCCATTCCTAAGACGTGCCCAGAAATAGTTGTTTGTCATTGCAAAGGACATTGTAATACAAAAAATTGCAGTTGTAAAAAAGCCAATGTCTCTTGCATCGAACTGTGCACTCCCTGTAAACGTTCTTGCCTGAACTCTGGAGACACACAATAATTTCACTTCTTTCTAAAGAAATACCTTTTGTTTTAAGTGTTACATTAAATGTCTCAAATGTGCATAGAACGATATAATACATTAGTCAAAGTATACTGTTTGCTAAAAACCAAAAAGGGCAACTATTTTTTAGACACGTGTCGAGGTGTTAAAAAATCGGTTTGGTTAGTGGTAAAACAGTGTAGTGTATTATCGTGCCAAGGGTTCCAGTCTTCGATATATCAAGATGGCTTCACGGTCAACGGAACAGAACTTGTATTTCAAGGTCAGTACTAAAATTAGTTTAGTTAGTGCAGATATCTGGTTCTTAAAATCTTGCCGAAAACATTCAGTCTTTCCGAACTTCATGAAAATTACTCTGCCACATTCTTCAAATGTTGCCAAGAAAGTTGAAATTCTTGCAAAACAGAAATGGTTGGATTTAGAAATCAAATATCTCTATGGAAAACGCAGTATGCTTGAACTTGAAGCATACGAAATTTATAAAAAACTAACATATAGACTAAGTAACATTGAGTTTGAACAATGGTGTGAATTCCAGAGAAAAATGTTCGCCGTAATTGAAGTCAAATATATTCAGAAATTTTCCTCTCTGAACAAAAAACTGAAAAAACTTGGAATAAATAAATCAAAACCAATATATGAGGAGCCCATCACCATTGTTGAAAACCATTCCTCTCAATCCTTTAGTAATGAAGAACTCAACCTTCTGAATAAAGGCCTAAATTTTGTCCCTTCTGCTTCAAAGGACAGTCTCGATGAAGTAATAGTGAGTGTTGAATCCGCGATTCAATATCTCCCTAATTCTTCAAAAGGATTTGCCAGAGAAGCGGTTAGGAAACAAATTTCCAAAAATGTAATCAATCATAAACATAACTCCCAACGGAAAACTCAAAATATTATCAAAGGATTGAAAGAAAAAGAATGCTTTTACCTAAAAGCCGATAAAGGTAATAAGGTTGTTATTTTGGATAAACAGGATTATTTTCAAAGGGTTGACAATCTCATTGAAGATGGTCCTTATAGGAAACTAACGAGAAATCCATTACCTAAAATGGTCAGTCAAGTCAAATCAATTTTGAATAAATGCCCAAACCTTATTACTGCACATAACAAATATAAATTACAAATATCTAACCCAAGTGTACCAAGACTATATTGTTTACCAAAAATACACAAACCCGGTAAGAAAATGAGGCCAATTGTATCCGCAATTGGGTCTCCTACTTACAATATTTCAAAGTGGTTGGTTGAAGTTTTCAAAACTTTGAATAATCCTTATAACAATCATTCTGTTTCAAATTCGCTTGAATTTATCGAAAAGGTCAAAGGGTTGAATCTGACCGAAAGTGAAATCCTTATATCATTTGATGTTTCATCACTTTTCCCAAGTGTACCCATACCAACAACTTTGGAATATTTGAAGGAATTACTCGAATATAACAATCTAGATCCAGATAATATTAAAGAATTGGTTGATCTCACTAACCTCTGCATGAGCCAAAATATTTTTCAATATAAACAAGAATTTTTTGAACAACATGAAGGTACAGCTATGGGAAATTGTTTATCGCCTTTCCTGGCTGAACTGTTCATGAATCGATTTGAAGCAAATGCTAAAGAAAAATTCGAGTATTTCCCTAGGGTTTGGATTAGATATGTCGATGATATTTTTGCTATTTTTGATACGAAAACCACAGATATAGATAATTTTATTTCAAAATTGAATAACTGCTTCCCCTCTATCAAATTCACTTATGAATGCGAAAATCAAGGCAAATTACCTTTCTTAGATGTACTTGTGATCAAAAATAGCGAAAACAACTTAGAATTTGATGTCTTTAGAAAAGAAACTAACACATTTAGATACATACCTAATGACTCCAATCACTGTTTTCAGCACAAAATGGCAAGTTTAAATTTTCTAGTACACAGATTGATTTCATTTCCTCTCAGCAAAGAAAGATTCGATGCTGAAAGAAATGTTGTTTATAAAGTGGCTAGCGTCAATGGGTATGATATCAAAATAGTAGATAAATTAATACGAAGACATAAATTTAAGTTAACACTTCGATATTCTATGACTTTTCAAGCTGATAAAAAGAACTCTAGAAGAATCCCAATCCCGTACAATCCCAAGTATACGAAGGGACTTGATAAGGTTTTCAAAGACTTAGGTTTTGAAAGCGTTTATCAGTCTGGGTCAAAATTAGGCAATTTATTAGGCAATCCGAAAGATAAAGTGGACACACTTGAAAAGTCGGGAATATACGAAATAAGTTGTAATGATTGTGATAAAACATATATAGGCCAAACCAGGCGACCCATAAAAACAAGGTTCAAAGAACACATAGCCCATTTGAAATATGGCAGGTTAGATAAATCTTGTGTAGCCGAACATATGTTCAATCACAATCATAACACACATATTACTAACCTCAAATTAGTTAAGCAAGTTAATAACATTAGAAAACTAGACGCATATGAAAGCTTAGAAATATTTAAGAATAGTAATAGAGTAATGAATAAGGATAATGGACCTATTCCATATAGCCCTCTATATAGTTTAGTAAAATAAAAATTTAGATTAACATGTGAACTCAACCATGACAAACATTAACTTGACGGTTAGTATTTTTCACAGTTGGGTGAACATATACCTAGTATATAAGCAGCACACTAGGATAGGATATTTAGTTTTAATCTTCTCCTGAAGATGCTAACATAGTTAGCGAAACACGTGTCGAGGTGTTAAAAAATCGGTTTGGTTAGTGGTAAAACAGTGTAGTGTATTATCGTGCCAAAGGTTCCAGTCTTCGATATATTTTTTAGAAATTATATTCAACGAACGAGTTTAGTTTGTGTGTTTTTGTTTTCTTCATGTCTGAAAACATATAAAGAGACCCTTTGGTCGCGTTCCTACCTCAAACAAGGGAGATTTCGCAGCAAAATTCTGTTTTGATGCCATTTCGGACGCCATCTTGAATATCTCACTTCAGGTTGCGATTTCGCTTTGGCAACCGGCATTTTCGTAATCAGCAGGGTCGAAATAGTAGAAAAACACCCTTTGCCAAAAAGTAATACGAAATGCTTCTAAAATTTTAATGGAGACCTTTTTTGGATTTTTCGACTAGACTATATTCTAAACGCTGTGAAAACTATTGCTTAGAAACGAAATCTTCTTAATTTCAGTTTGTAGATATTTGTATTGATTGATTGATTGACTGATTAATAGCAGAATGATCAGTCAGGGTTTGATGCCCAAAACACTGCAGCCTTTGGGCCTATTGTATTCCTGATCATGCTGTTGACTTAGGTGAACAGGTTCGCTACCTTGATGAGGTTTAGCAGCCTCTCCACCAAATCATTTTTTGAAAATGCCTCTTGAGAGTTTACTGCTCCCAGAAGGTTGTATCTCCAACGCGCTAGTGCTTCGCACTCCAATATTACATGAGTGGCAGTTTCCTCCTCCTCATTGCATAGTCTGAATATGGGTTCGTCTGTATAGATGCCCATTTGATGCATATGTTTCCTCAAGGGGCAGTTACCGGTTATTAGTCCCGTCACTTGTTTGATCTGACTTCTGTTTAGGCTCAGAATGTCGTTAGTCACTGTTTTGGACAGTGTTCCAACCATCATTTTACTGTGTCTTTGTCCTGGGACAATTTTCCAGTATGCCTGATGTCTTTCTTGCATCCACCTTGCCAGCCAGCCGCGTATTGAGGTTTTGAGGATACCGAATACAGGTTCCGGTCCCATAAACAACGTCGCAGACCCTTGCCTGGCAAGAGCGTCAGCTGCTTCATTGCCTTCAATTCCCTTATGCCCTGGCACCCATTGGAGAGTTACCTTGTTGTGGTTAGCCAGGGTTAGCAGGCTTCGAAGGCAATCCCAGACCAGTTTTGATCTGATTTTATTGCAAGTTAAAGATTGAATGGCCGCCTGACTATCTGAGCATATGAGGATTTGTTTACCTCTATATCCTCTTACAATATTCTCTCTCAGACATGCCTCAATAGCATGCACCTCTGCCTGGAATACTGAAGCATACCTCCCCAAGGAAGCACACATCCTGGTTCTGGGTCTATCTCCATATATTCCGGCTCCCGTGCCCTCATCAGTCTTAGAACCGTCAGTGTACCACACTAACGTGCCTTCCTGACAGTTAGTCAAGACCATTTCATCCCAGTAGAGCTGAGTGTTGAAGGGTCTGTGAAGATATTTGTATAGTTTTATCGTTATCTATTTCTGTACATCAATATTCAAATCCACTTCCATGCTCTCTATCGCGTTTTTGCGAAAGCATATCCAAATGGGATTAGCATAATAATATTTTCCGTCGGCTATAGACGATCCATCCAACCTACCATATTTCAAATGTGCTAGGTGCTCTTGTTTTTATGGTTCGCCTGGTTTGGCCTATACACGATTTATCACAATCATTACATCTTATTTCGTATATTCTACATTCGAATGATTAGAGTTTTCTTGGTATGCAGGGTGTATCTGAATAACACAGAAGAAATTGTTTGTGATATATTAGGAAATGAAGTTAATATAAAGTTCCTAACTTACTTCGTTTTGGAGATATAGGGTATTGACATTTCCATGAAAAATCTTTTTCCTATTCATTCCTCAATTGTTTTTTCATCAATTCCAATAAAACGTTGTGGTTTTGTTAATAGTAATATGGAGCTTCTTCTAGTGCAATTTGATTCGGAATTATATTTTCAGTGGCGTCACAGTGGGTAAATTCATCGATATTCATGGTGAATGTCATTGTACTCCACCGGTTTTTCTGAGTTTCATATCTTTATCAGATTGAACTATTGAAATAACAACTTTTTTTATCCTCTGTGTGACTTTTGTATCTATTTTAGTTTTTGAGGAAACAATGAAAATTCGATTTGACTGTAGCTGTTTTCAAGACTTCCATCGAGATTACTCAATAACCCCTATTAGAATCATTATGAAATTTTGGGGCTTTCTCAGTCTTCATCCATACTGGATTTTGGTACCATGAAAGCTTATATAGGGGGGTTCAAAATAATAACGAATTAATACTTCCAACTTCAACATCCTGTGTCTCAAAAACGGAGCGTTTATATGAACTTTATTTGCTAGTATATCACAAGGAAACACCCTTGAATTTTTTCGGTGTCATTTAGATATAGGAGTTATTCTCAAAGATTTTGTTGAATGGTTGAATGTTCTCACTATACTTTCCATCACGAGTCATAGAATCTTAGAGCCTCACCATTCACTTTAACATTGCCGAATTAGATCCAATCGATAAGCAGTCCACGTTTTCCACCCTTCAATCGCCAAGTAGCCGTAGATACTTATGCATCAAACAATATCCCTTGTCAGCATTTCATTCTGAAATTCAGCGGAGAGCACCATGGGCGGGTTTGATTGCTGGACAAGTACTTCGTCCATTGATATGCCACTGATTGCCACAATTTTTACAAATCTTGGAATTGTTGTGAAATTTGTTTGTGTTTTGACATTGATTTTTGTTGTATGTTCGGTTGACGTTTTCAATACTTGCTCCTTCCATTTGTTTGACTTGTTTTTCGGTTAGCTCATACACTTTTGCCTGCGTTAATAACTCTTCCAGTGTTGGATTGTCTTTTATAGCATATCTTCTCAATCTTGATGATGTGGTTTGTTGAATTATCTGTGATTCAATTTCCCTGTCCCTGTCAGAGAACTCACAGTTTGTACTTAGCTTTAATAGCCTTCCTCAATACTTTCTTCAGGGTATTGTTTAGCCTGTCGAAAATTGAATATCTCAAACTCCTCATTTGATTTTGGAACAAAGTGTAAGTTTAGCTTGGTTTTGGCTATGTCATATTTCTTCATGTCAGGAACCATCTGATTTGCTGGTAGGTCCGGTAACGAACAGAATATTTCAAATGCATCTTCACCAATGCAATGCAAAAGCATAGCTTCTTTTCGATTATCCTCAATTATTTCTGATGCTGTGAGGAAGTTATCAAAGCGTTTTAACCACTTCTGCCATCTGGCTCCACCATTATCCATACTGTTATGGATATTGAACGGTTCAATGTTTCAATGTTACCAAATAACTCCATCTTGTTTTGGAATTATTTACCGTTTTCCCCACGATGTTGTTCGTTGTTGGATTCGGAATTTCAACAATCCTCGTCGCCAAAATGTGATATTGTTGTGTTGACTGTTCATTAATCAAATTAAATAACACGTTCTTACGATACAACTTGTATTATTTATTAGAAACTTCTACGATTTGAAATATAATGTGTACGCTTTGTTGTGGTCTCGCCGCCATCATTAATTCAACTGTCTGTCTAGCCTCTCTTCTGGTCCCATCACCTATAAACCTGATATTTACAATGCTAGCCTCAACCAGGGTACCTTGATAGGAATTGAGAACACTACATCTCTCTCCAGAATTCGATCTATGTTGATGATTCCCCTCAACATTTTCAATATTAGGTAGGTTCTGGTTTCACCGATAATTTTCATTCTGGGCTGTTCGCGGATCTTTAGAGGATCAGATTTTCAGGAAAGATTTCCGGGAGTCCATAGTATGTGGAATGAAAAAAAAAGCTTAGAACCAGGAGAAGGTTAAATGATACTTTTTATACCGGTACTATTAGGAAATTCAAGATGGTGGATCTGATAATATCGGACGAGTTTTGTAATTATGGTCCGATTCTATTAAAAGTTGGTATCTGAGGGTTTTCGGGGTCGGAGATTATAGTTCTTTCGTCAGAATTTGAAAAATCGGGCGGGATTTGGAAATTCAAGATGGCGAACGAGTTCTGGCAATTATAATCCGGTTCTTTTCAAAATTGGTACCTACGGGTTTGCGTGATCGGGGATCATGATTCCTCCAACAAAATTAAGAAATTCATGATGGCGGATTTTGTAATTAGGATCCGATGTTATTCAAATTTGGTATCTGGTGGTTCTCGGGGTCGGAGATTATGATTCTTTCGTCAAAATCAGCAAATTCGAGATGGTGGACCCAATATAGCGGGCGAGTATTGTAATTATTATTCGACTCTCGTCAAAATTGTCATCTGGGTGTTTTCGGGGTCGAAGATTATGATTCTTTTGCCAAAATTTGGAAATGGCGAGGTCTGCTATAGTATCTTATAAACATATATTTTGTTGATAACAGCTATATGATCGAAATCCTCGACTTGAATTTCCAAGGAAAGGCATTCGTCTTTTCCCCCTCTCCCGGCGCCCATGGATGGCATCACAGATTATGACTTTAACGATGCTTGACGTACCTATTCGGCTCATAGGTCCATTCAATTTGAATTCGCTGACGGTTCGGGTGTATATATATGCCTTTCTACTTTCTAGAGTCATCCATATAAAATTCTACTAGAACATGGGCTCCCCCAGGGCCGTCTTAGGTCACATGGTAGACTTGTACTTTTTATTTTGCACTGAGAAAAATGTCAATAAGCATTGATTCATTATTACTATTCCAATTAAATTTCCTTGATTATTATAAAAGAAGATTGTTATTTATTGTGTAATTGCATCTATTTATTGAAGTAATATACATACAGTATGATGCAAATGTATGGAATAAATTCATTATTTCAGAAATGGGCGACATTTGAAGAAATTCCTAAAACACGTGGGTTTTAATTTTTGAAGCCTCATCCCATGATATTCATATGAGAGATGTTACGTCACTGATGTAGAAGTAATGACGTAATGGACAATTTTTTCAAATACAAGCAGGGGTCAAGTGATACCTCGTTTGGAAGGTCTACTGATCGTCTATTCAACAGTCAAAATTTTGCATAAGAATATTGCAATTAAAATGGATTATCATTTGGTTAACTGAATCTTGCAGAGGTCTGATACTGAGAATTGAACATCGAAGGGTAGTCTAGTTGAAAAAATACACAATAAAAAAAGTTCTGAACTCTTGTTTTTGGATTTTTTTCGGAAGTCGTCTTGTTTTGAAATGAATTTATTCCATACATTTGCATCATACTGTATAACAGAGATGTATAGAAATTTAACTGGTGGGCTCACTCTTTAATTGTTTCGTCAGACTAACTCTCGATATGGAACAATTGCAAGCGAGTTTTGGACGTGGGGTTCAGGTATTTGCGATAGAGGCGCCATAATCGGAAAATCGTTCAAAACCTTGGTTCTGTGAGGGATGAATCTATTTCCATCATTGTTTTGTGGTCCAATAAATACTGTGCTCAACATTTTCATTCAAATTTCAATTTGAAATAGAAGCAAGAAATCTTTTTTGTAGCCGATTTTAATAAGCTTCACTTCTTTCATGACATGAACCTTTTTAAAGCATGAAATCTGATGAATTTCCTCATTGAAGAACCAGAACAAAGAATGTATATGTTCAAGAACAGAGATTTTCTTTTTTTTATGGTGGATAAGGTATTACACACAAAATTTAGAAACTACGGAACACGTCCTTAACGAATACTTGACCCCAATCTCAGAAATAACCATTTTTTCAGCTCAAGAATATTTTTGACATATTGACGTTTCGATCCTTTGATCAGGAATCAAATCACTGCTCTGATCCAAATCATATACGTATCCAAATATTTATAGGTCGGTAATATGTTTCCTGTAAATATGGATTGTAACCAGGATGAGCTTAGCGAGATTTACCCACGTCAAGTATGTTTATCAAAGGTTTATCAGAGTAGGCGCCATCGAAAAACTTGCAAACGACCTTCAGTTCGTTTGTCATCATGGTCAAGTGATTTCCAGTCTGCACTTGTGGATTGCTGAGCAAGAAGGAAGCCAGTGTTTTTTCCACAATCTTTTCGTTCCAAATGGCTATTGACTTTTTCTTTTCGCCCTAACAGTTTGGCCTAGGGTTCTGACAGTGTTTTCCCCACAAAACAAATGAAACCCATAATGATAATTATTTCATTTCCAAATAGCTCTCATATCGTATTAGTTCATTTCATTTACTGTGATTTTCCACAGTGAATTTTCGTTGAGAGAAGTTCTTCTGCTATTCTGCACACCACTACAGACTCTAATCTAGCAATTTCTTTATCTCTTGGAGCGCACGAAAAAAAATTCCTATAATGTTCGTGGATCATCGTGCGTACCTAGGGAGGAATTTGTTGATACTTCCATTGGCAAATAATTCCAAGGTGCGCCGTTCTCTAGAAGAACAAGTTTGGGTAAAGTGTTGTTCAACATTTTTCAAGTTCAATGAAGAAGGGATGTGCTGACTGGGCCTGTCGAGTTCGTCTGACTGGTTTTGCTAGTGATGGAATATTTCCCGTGGAAGTATCTATTAGAAAGTGAAAGATTGCCGACATTTCTATAGTGTTCTAATGAGGTCAAAGTATTGGTGAGTGTGGCATTACCTACTGAAAACCATACATGGGAAAAGTATACTAAAGCTGGCCGTTATTGTACTTTGTAGATCATGAGAAGCTGTTGAGGTGCGAAGTAGATTTCTGCACAGTACAAGAATCCGTTTTTGACTAGCTATAGCTCTTACATTTGATTCGACAAGAGCTGGAGGCCTCAGAAATAGGTGAAGACGGTGCTGAATTGGCTCCCTATATCAATATTCCATCACATTTCGCAAATTTAGGCTGGAATTCGATTCAGGCCTCATTTAGATCGAGACAGGAGAGGATTTGGATGAGACTTCGAAGGAAATATGGTTATGGCATGTGTTATATGATAACGATATCTGAATAAATTTTCGTTGTTCAATATGCATATCTATAGAGGAGAGCAGAATAACTTGCAACATGTTGCTATAGTGAACCCTTAGGGTGAATATATAAAATAGCTCTACTGATAACTGATGAGCATCAAGCTATGAGAAAGTCGAAACCGAAGATCTAGAATTATAGTTCTCTATCTTTATGAAATTTGATACGGAAATATTCTGATCTATGACCAACGACGGACTTTCTTGTTTTCAAAAAAAGGTCCCTCGTACATCTGGTGTGGAAGGGTGCCAAAATTCCGAGGTTGATTCAATTTATTCCATATTGAAGTGAATTAATCCGCCCATTTATATTTTTTCTACGACCAGCTATGAAAGCAGCATATAGCACATTGCTCAGAAAGTATTTCATATCACCATACCAATGCGAAAGTGAAAACTCAGTTTGGCAATATTCATTCCCAATATTCATCCCAATATTCATCGCTTGTACAACAAATCTAGGAATACCCTGTACTAATTTCCAGTTGAAACTCGGAACTGAAAAAAAAAAATTGCATTTCCGTTTTACGCTTTCGTAGAACCCTGAGCTCGACTGACGACATTTCCATCAAGACATCTGATTCGCCGTTTTGAGATATTATGATTTCGGGATTATCTCCGACCTATTTCGCAAGTTTTCTCATTCCCTACTGTGTAATCTGCGACATGAAAAAGAGATTAATCCTCGCAGAAGAAGGCAGTTCACGTTCTTAGAGCGTTTTGAGGACAGTAAGTAGATGAGAGTAATTGTACGCTCGTGAATAATGCTGGCTAGCTGTCCCAGAAAAGGGTTAATTTCGAGTCTGCTATATCAAGTGCGTATCAAAACGACTCAAATTGATGAATGTCACACGTTCGAATAGGTCAGTTAATCACGAAAAAAAAAAAAAAGGTGCAGCATCTGCACTTTTTGGTCCTGAGCCTTTTTGTGGGGTAAGCAAATGTCACCTAAAGGGAGAACTCGGGAAATGGAAAGAAATTGAAAAGTCCTCCTACTGGAGAGCAACTCCAGGTCAACGAACAAGCTAAAAGGTTCATCAACCATTCGCAGAACCGAGCCAAAGAGCTACTCAGCCTCAGCAAACCAGTGCTAAAGCTTATCACAGGCTTTCTCACAGGACACGGCCCTCTGAAGTACCACCTCAAAAAGATGGGCCTGGCGGAGACTGACACTTGTTGCTTTTGTAACAATGCAACCGAAACCGCGGAACACATACTTTGCTCATGTGAAGTATTAGTCCGCCAAAGGCTGAACCACCTACAACAGGTCTATCTCACCCCTGCTGAAGTGGAAAAGTCAACCGCCAGGAAAATCGTAGGCTTCATCAGAAGTCTAGGGTTAGAGGATCAAAATTAGATAGGGGTAATCACAATAGATCTTCTAGGTCGCAGTGATCGAGAGGTCTCCCAACCTATACGACCCATCTACAATCTACAATCTACAATCTACAGTTAATCACGATGCTGTTTGTCGTGAGAACGACATTCTGCAAATAAATTTGGATTTTTTATAGACTCTAATGTTCCCTCATAGCTTAATTTAATTTTCGGAATCATACGAATATAACAATAATGGAATCAAAATTGATTCAATCGGCTGATTCTATAGACAGTTATTTTATGACAATGAAAATCTAATATATGATGTAGTAATTTTTGTATATTATTTATCGAAGACAGTAAGTAGATGAAATTGATTGCACGCTCGTGAATGATGCTGCGTGTCTCAGAAAAATCTTAATTTTGAGTCTGCTATATCAAGTGCGTATCGAAATGACTCATATTGATGAATGTCACACATTCGAATAAGTCAGTTAATCACGATGCTGTTCGTCGTAAGAACGAAAATTTGCAAAAACATTTGGTTTCTTTCATAGATTCCAATGTACTCTCATAACTTAATTTAGTTTTCCGAAGCATACGAATGTGAGAATAACTGAATTGAAGAGACAGTTATTTCATGAAAATGACAATCTAATATATGATGTAGTATTTTTCGTATTTTTTTTTCGAGGACAGTAAGTAGAAGATTGTACGCTCGTGGATAATGCTGCTTGTCACATAAAAATTTTAATTTCGAGTCTGCTATATCAAGGGCTTATCAAAACGACTGAAATTGATCGATGTCACACGTTCGAATGAGTCAGTTGATCACGATGTTGTTTGTCGTCAGAACTATCGAATATTCACACTAGTTAAATGATCAAGGTCAGAAAGAAATTTTGCAAATGAATTTGAATAAGTACTTTATAGATTCTTATGTATATCCTTGTTGTCCGAAGCATATCGAATGTAAGAGTTATTGAATTGAAGTTATTTTATGGAAATGGTAATGTAATGTACGATGTAGCATTTTGTTTCTATTTTCATTATTTTTATGTTCTGGTTCCCACGAAAAGGGATATCCTGTAATGTTGGATGAACGAGTCTTTGGAAAGAAATGTTCTGAAAGTGACCCCGAAAGGGTGCGAAGCCTCAACTCGACAGGTTAATCTCGCGGGCACTGCCAAGGGAGAAACAATTGTTGATATTTCAGAAGAGCATCGTCCATGAAAATATCTAAAAAATCGAGCCAGATCGTCAACTTTTTTACGGTGTTCTAGAGAAGTGAGTGAGTTTGTGAGTGGGGCAACACCCACGAGACGAATTGCCCTTTTTGAACAAAATCCAACAGTTTCAGGGTATGTTTGGGTGCTGCACTCCATATATGGGAACAGTATTTCAGACATGTCGGATCTGTGCCTTATAGATAAGCAGCTAAAATCCTATCTGTAGGTTGATCGAGAAGTCAATTTTCTGAATCCTTTTGAATCTAATCTCCTCGTTCCTGCAACAAAATTATAGGAATTATTTCAAAGTGTGTAGTAAAAATTGTCAATATGTATAACCTATGTAACCGTTTCATGTATATTAATTCCTGCATTGTTGCTACGGTAACATATACTCTGAAGGTCGATCTTTTTACGAGCAGAAATTTGAGCAGACAATATACTCACACTTATACTCACCCGCACTTGATTAATACAAATATTTGCGCAATTCTGTTGACGTCGTCTATGTCTCGATCTCGAGTACTCGACATCAATTCCACATCATCGCAGCTACAATCGGCATCCCCAGTGGCGTATCTGGCCACTTACTCTGGGGGGATAATCAAATTCAGGAAAAAGTAAGTAGGTAGTTACAGCAACAAAAAAAGATCACAATAAAAAAGGAACAACACAACAAACAATATGAAAATAATGACTGGGTTATCAGTATTCACATATACCTAAGCCTGATAATGAGTATTATTAAATGCAGAAAAGAACAAAACAACCACTGAATATGGGAACAAAAATAGTGTTGGTGCCGCTACACACAATCTTATATTATGAGGTTATCTTATTACTTATTTCTTCAATCAGAAAATTGAATCTGAAAGAACAAAAAAGAAAACTCATGAATCAAGCCGTCATCAACGATCGGACGGACGGCTACTGCCGTCAGTGTTGCCAGCTGCTGAAAAAAACCGCTAGAAGACGCTATAGCGAGCGAAGCGAGTGGAAAGTTTGTCGCAGGCGAAATTTCCAGAAATTTTGCGACATTTTTCCGTGATCTAGCGACATTTTTAATCATATTGTTCATTTTCTGAAAAGTATATTCATTCAAAATCTGTTCAGAATAAAAAAGCGGATTATGAAAAACAAAATGAAGATAAATTTTCCTATGAAATCACATTCGGTATTATGAGGTAGGTACATACATTGGTGAATCACAAAATACATTTCTCGGTCGTGTTTAAAGTATATCAATGATATTTCTAGATCAACATCATACAGATCTGCGACTGATTTAGGCAAAATCTTCACGAGGATCATGTAATTTGTCAAACCATATCGAATATACAAAAATGACAAAATATTATTCAAAAGTGACAAAAGCGGCACAAATATGTTAAAAACAATTCATGTGATCAGAATGTCTCCATATAAACCGCTATGACTGACCATGTTGAAAACGCTAGAATTCCGACCGGTCGCAAATCAAATTGAAATGTCGCATTCGCCTGAGCATTCTATGCTGGATACCATACTTGATACCGGCGAAAAATAATAGGGGTAATAATGTGTTTTTGATAATAAATATTTATTTGAGAAACAGTAAACTTCTTCGTCCTGGTTATCAATTCATTGAGTTATTATATTTTAGTGAATATTTTTCGAGGATTGAGAAGGGGCTTTCGGAAAGGGATAATTACCCCCTCCCTCCCCTTAGATACGCGCCTGGCCATCCCATTCCTTCCCACCACCCTTGCGACCTCCTTGACCGAGATATTGCATTACCACATGATTCTCGTCGTTGATTGGTTATGTCCTCTGACAGTTTCTATCACGTTACCGGAAAGTACGCGTCCTGCGATGCGATGTAATTTATTTGCTTCTGTGACTAATCGACGAAAATGGACGCTAATTAGGCCTCAGGACGACGATATCGAATTCCAACCCTATCCTGGAAATATCGACCTGAACATCTCCAAATATAGAGTGTCAAATGATTGAGAGTGACTGCATTATGTATGTATGTTTTATATGTAACGCGAAATCTTAGAATGCAATTTTCACCCACTCCAAAACGTCGAATGTGTGGACACACTTGTCTCTAGAACCAATAACAATAGTTTTGCTTCATTATCCTAATCAGGGATCAGGAAATCGAAATGATTTGATCTTATTTTGACATTATGAGCATCCTTTGATGATCGAATTGTCTCGTTGCATATGCCTCTAGCCTCGACATATTCTGCTCTAGTCTCAGGGCCTGGATTTTTCTGCCATCGATGGAATGCTGCCTGTTTGAAAGCGACAGCTCTGGAGCAGTTTCTACTGAACCAGGCCTTATCGGAAGATGTTCTCCTCTCATACGAAGGCCTTCCCAGTCGGTCGAATTGTAATGCCACATGAGACGGGTAGGAATTGTGGTGCTGGATGGTATATGAAAAGAACAGGTTGTGGAGAATAGGGTGTGGTCAGAGTTTCCAAGTGGAGCATAAACTTCTATTCGATATGGATCAGGATTGCTGGTGAGAAAGAGATCTAGCGTATTGGCAGACTGGTTGTTAACATCTGGAATGCGGGTTGGTAGTTCGACTATAGTTATTCTAGACCATGAGTGATGTCGAAGGCCTCAGTTTGACGACCCGCATCATCTGTTTCGTTAGAGAATTTGAGCCAGGCTGCGTTGTGTGAATTGAAGTCTCCCTTGATTATGATTTCAGCTGTTGGATGGTTTTCCTGAATCAAGTCCAGTTTGAGTGATAAAAACTCGAAGAGGTTGTTATATTCATTATCATTAGGCGATAGGTGAAGGCAGCAAATAAATTTGGTCAGTTTGTTATCAGCTAGCTTGAACCACATCACATCGAAGTCTTTCGGTTCCAAACTCTCTACATGCTGGCATGGAAGGTTAGCCTTAGCGTAGAGGCAGACTCCACCTTCGAACCTGAATCGAGAATGGAGTTCGTAACCAGGACAGAGCATATGGACTTTGTTGGTGACGAGTTCACTTGAGCTTCTGTTAGTGCCAGAATATCTTGTTTTCCCGTTTGTAGATGATGGTGGACGTCATTGGTGTTTTTGTTGAGTCCGCGGATGTTAATCTTCAGAGATAAAAATGAACGTATAACACAATATTCATGTGAGCAAAATTATTCAATCAGAATATGGATACAAGCCTGAGAAATCGAAAACTTTGATACCTCGACGAATCGAACAGTTATTATCTTCTTCGTCAGATGGAAACTTCGTATTCCAACAGGTTAGTAAGCAGGCCATTTATGTATCCTGTGCTGACCTGGCCAGATCTACAACTAATATTACATATACGTGTCTCGTTGGTTGCATGCAGTTGCATAGTATTATGTATATGATCTTATCGAAGAAAGGAATTATGAGTTCGTAGAAAAAGTATAGTATGTAACGTGTTTATAAACTCTTCTAGACACTCGTTTATCAAACACATACTCCGCTCTGCTGCGATCCTGCTCAAAATACTCGTTAATATGACGTTTATAATACTTGTTACATAATATACTATTATAGTTTGACTATCTATAGAAGCGTGTTCTTCTAGTTTTTCAAACTACAATTCACTGATTAATTTTATTCAGGATACAAAACACACTAAGCCTTGTTTTCTGATTCTCATTCACTCCAATTAGAGATATTATGAGCTTCAACCATACATTAATTTTTATGTTCATGTGCCAAAGATGGAGAATTTTGAACCTCTAATCATAGTGAATTATGATTCCGATATATACATATAATGATAAAAGATGAAGAGCTCTCAGAAAGAAACAGTTTCCTATTAGTGAAATAGATTGGATCAGTACTCTTGGATGATGAAATGATTATTTTTTTCGGATACCAGGCCCAACTCATTGATATCCATGAACATACCTGCGAAATTGTTATTTTGTGATTTTTGTGGATCTTTAATAAAGAAATACTGTACTAGAAGCTTGTTCTTCCAATTTGATTTCTGCGGTGGTGTGAGTTTTTGTTGAGATAATTGGATTTGTACGAAGAGCTCTCAGGTTATTAAGTTTAACATCGGATGGGAAAATGAAGTAGAAGAAATTACGGTGAAAGAATTAGTTATAGGATGTTCGTCTAGACTTTACTTAGAGTTTTTCCGAGGCTAGAAGGGAAGTTGCCAAGATTCCAAAAATGGGGTTGATGATGTCAACTTACCTGGTTATTCTATGTATAGCAGCAAAATTCTTCCATTTTTCAATTCGATGATGGAATTCAAATTCTGTTGTGCTCAACGTAAACGTGGTTCTTATGTATTAAATTCTCCTATATTACATGGCTGAAAATAATAATCGATAATAAAAGCAAGGAGCAGTTTCAGTTTACACGATAACATTTTCATAGAAAATGATTTAAATTCCTGTTGAAAATCACTTTGATGTTAGAGTCCCTTCACTACATTCATCAGATAACACCACTACAAAATTGTATGATTTTTTTTCCATCAAGGTATGATACTTATAGTAGTAATATTTGATATAGTTTAGAATTTACTATCGTTTGATATTAACTACCAACTATTTCTCTGAGTTCATGATATTGTCGTAAATCCTGAGGTGTTCCACACTTCCATTATAGACATCAATTATTATACATTCATATAACTCATCACTGCTTCATCATGTAATTTTCATTTTTCTTACCCCATGATATTCAATTTGGTGGTTATCAACCATACATTAATTATTTTCAGATGACATTCTTCTCGACGACTCATCCCTTTCATACAAAAAGTAAATCCCTTCATTATATTCTCCGTCGACTCCAATCTTCTACTTTAAACGGTCTCAACATGTAAACTATAAATCGATGACGACAACGACCTAATTCCAGGACTCAATCTGAGCAAATTGGTTCTGAAATTGCTACTGTGGATGTTGCTCTAACAGAAGTTCAATAAGATGCCAGTTCATTGAAATAGATACTATATCATTACAATTAGTCACTACCGAAGGCAATCAAGACCCATCTAATTAGAAAACTGAATGAATCGTATATTCGGTGATTTGAAAAGACGAAATGCACGAATCATAGTGAAGTGGGCTTTATAAGCCCCATATGATATGTTCCTAAACATAGACCTATGGATAATACCTGTGGATAATGTGGACCTGTGGATAATAGGTCTATGTTCCTAAAGAACGACTCAAGAAGGAAATCAATACTTTTTTGTAAGTGAAAAAATACTGCCATTCTAAACAGTGGCGGATTTATATTTTTCATGAGTATATGCCACTTCTTTCTTTTCTGAAGGTTCTCACGTATCACATACTGATAGGACGTTATGAGCACCGTGATTTATACACCATGGTAGTAAAGGATATTATTATTATCTATCAAGAAAGGCCACTGATAACTGATGATGAATCCTATATTTCATGAGTGTACCTTGCAACGAATAATCCATATTGAAGAAGTCTTATCATGAGAGAAGGGAATAAAGGTTAGGAAGATATCTTTATTGTGTAATTCATAAATTGTTTCATTCTAACCTGGTATGTGCCATATTCAACTCGTTCGTTGCTGTCAAAAGTGATCTTAGGTTGAGTAAATCTGGAGTACATAACAATAAGGTTCGAACTACAGAAATGCCTGTGTCAAAAAAATAATGAGAATTGGAAAGCTCCACATGTAATAGTTATCAGACTATATTGATCAAATTATGAACTCATGCAACAGTAATTCGTTACTCATACTCCTGTGGAGAAACAATTCTGAAATCAAGAAAGGCCACCGATAACAGAACTGATAAAAACTTTCATATTTCAGGAAGACCTACCTCGCATGAAAAGTTTTATTATGGAAAAAGAGAGATGTTAGGTAGATATCATTAGGTATTGTGTCATTCATAAATTGTTCTCTTTGAATCTGGTATGTGTCTGTTTGATGTAATATGTTGAGAGGGTAACATTGAAAAATATAGAGTTACTAGAAGTTTCAGATTCATTGGACCCCCTACTCCTCCTCTACGTCGATAGGGTGTAACCTATGTCGATAATTTGCCATTACAGTCCCATCATTCATGTAACTGAGTTTGCTATGGGAGACTCAATGTGTCGATTATGTTGTACTGGCCTTTTGCCGGGGAACTGAATATGATTGCTGGGTATCCAGCACTGGGACCAGCTGCCGGCCGCAGTGTACTTGATATACAGAGTCCCGCATATGGGACCGTTTACTGGTCCGCTGATGTCATGTATGGGGAAAATGTATTAGGCCATTAATGCTCATATCAAAATGTTTGCTGGGTATATATTGAAAAGACTAAGCGCTAAATCTTGACTCCAAGAGTATGACGCAGAATTATTCCATTTGCTATGCGATATCATATCGTCTAACCTACAGACAGTGATTGAAAATATGTGGTGACTCTCCGGTCATCTAATTAATGACAAACAAATAATATTGAGATTATCTACTTGACAAAACCATAAAATGTAAATTCTGAATTGATGACGATTATGGCTCAATCCCAGGACTCAATCTGCACGAGTTGGCTCCGGAATCGCAACTCTAAAACTTCTTCTCTCGACGACATCCGAAAAGGTCCTTCTCTAATTGCCGCGTCGCGTTTATTACCGCTGTTTATTTTCAGATGAATTCCGCCGGAATTTAATTCGAATTCTCCCCCGATCAGCAGCATCTCACGAATCGATTTTATCGGCTGACGAATTTTTCGACTATACGGCAATCCATGGATAATCCACTACCGATTAACAGGAATTTGGAATTTGAGCCACTAATCTTCAGAAATAACTGTTACTATCAACACTAATGTTAGAAGTGAATCTGGTGAATCCTCAAAGAGTCACAACACTGGTGGAATAAAGTGGCACTTCCGACACTGAAGGTATCACACGTTTGATCGGCTTTCCCCCTTTCCTGACGATCATTCCACGCCCTATCCCCATATTAGTCAGACCAGTATTGAACTCGATCAAGGGTGTCTCATTTTGCAGTTGGATCAATCATTGTAAATGTCTGGAAGAATGAGGATTCGAGTCAGGATTTCGAAATCGTTGCATTCTTGGAACGCAAGTAATAATGACAAAATCATATACTCATCCATCATTCTCCAGATATCTGATGGTGTAACACTTTAGATCGGCTTTTCCCCATATGTTGCACCAGTTACAGCTCACTAGATTATTTTCATAAATAGCAGACAACGGTTGCACCTATTCCTGACGATCAATGCACGTCCTTTTCCCATATTAATGATAACAGTTGTAAACCCATCCAAATGTGTATTAAATGACAGTTGAATTGATCATTTTGAATATCTGGAAAAATCAAGATTCGAGTCAGTAATTCGGACTCATCACATTCTTGAAACGCAAGGAATAATCATACCGTCATTTACCCATCCACCATTCTTCAGAAATAACTGTTACTGTCAACACTAATGATAGAAGTGATTCTCGTGAATCCTCAAAGAGTCACAACGGCACTGATGTTATAACACGTTTGATCGGCTTTTCCCCATATGTTGCCCCAATTCTTGAAGATCATTCCACGCCCTATCCCCATATTAATCAGACTAGTACTGAACCCCAACAAGGGTGTCTTATTTCGCCGTTGGATTAAATGAGAACGGGGTCGTATGGTCAATATCCTTGCGGCCGTAAGCCACTTCCGATAACTATTTGTCTTCCTATATCGGAACTTATGCAAATAGGGTAATCGTTGGTCGATACAGAATGGATATAATATCGTTCAACATCGATGTTGATACAGTGGTGCGCTTCAGATAATATGGCTGTTTGTTGCAACGTTTCAGTCCGTTGGTTTTGTTCCGAAAGTATTCTGTTTGTGAGTACGATAAAGTATACATGCTGATTCACGGTGGATGGATGGATAATATTGATTCCGATATGCTTGCTAGTCGTCGTTTTCAAAATTTCAATTCAAAGTTATTCACGAATTTCGGGGATACTTTGACCATCTCCTTAATGGAGTCATAATTAAGAGTTATCTTACTGGCTGATTTATAATGAACTGCCAATGTTGACTTATTCGAATGGTCATCGTTATTTCGAAGGAAACATCATGTATATTTCAGTAGGAATGCATACCCAATTTCACCCTCTTTCATTTGATAATATGTATTGTATATCGATATTTTTAAGTTCTTGAATCGAATGTTGACCTTGTTTCATTTTCTAACTTTTACTAGCAATTATCGCCAAATTGCCAGTCATCCCCACTATCCCTACTCTCCTACTAATATAATAATTGTGAATGTGAGTTTGTTTGTCGGGCACTTACGCAAGAAGTACTCTTATTTTTATTGGAAAAATGAATAACAATTTTACGTCGGGTAGAAAAAAATATTTTGGCAGTCATGATTGTTGGACAGAATATATCCAACTATCAGTCATGACCCGCAACCAACATGCACGAATTCAATACTTCCTAAAAATGGTCCATCTAGGGCGTAACAAATTATTCAGGAGAAAGCATGATGTTGTAGTGGGAATGAGATACACTTTGACTTTTGTTGTATTGAATTATTCCATTGAAGTATGTTTTCTGTTCTTGATATTCATTGTATGTAGTGATTTACGAATACTGAATCATAAACCTATCTTGATCAGTAATTTATCAACCTGTCTTAAAACCACCTCATTCAATATGATTCTGATTTCCAACAAAAAATATTTCTTGCCCAGCGAGACAGGTCGGCGAGTAGGTTCTTGAATAAGACGTATTGAAATGCCACATAATCATTCCCAATTTACTATAATCAACTGAACTTCTATATCTGAAGTCCCAGCTAGTAGCTTGTGAAACATCCACGTGTATATGCATCGCACTAGTAAAATATCTGAACTTGCATACTCTTCAATCAAAGTCTCACTCTACTTTGGGACACTCTTTAGTTATTATTTGAAACAATGAATTACGTTAAATCTATTCTGGATCTCAAATAAACCTGGAAAAGAAGGGGATCCATGAATCAAACTATTAGGTTACCTAACTGAATTAACTATGTTTATTATCAGATGAACAAAAAATGAATGAAAGTGAATGAAAATAGCATCTGGACCTTACCAAATGACATAAAACTTTCTTGATATTCACTGCATCCAAAGACTAGTTGAGAAATAGTGATAATTGAATATAAACCATGAAAACCATGATAATTGCGTTATCAACTCAAGTAGTTGATAACTCTTCAATTCATAATGAAACTGAAGATTTCAAATAACATATTACTTCACCAGACTTCCGCCTATCACGTGACTACAACTGAACAGAACCAATGACAGAACCAAACTCAAAAACGAACTTCCACAAAATTCTGACAAACATTACTTTCGTATAGTTAGTGTATCACGTGACATGAGAGAAGCGAAAACCTAGCGCCAAATTGTATCTGGCCAATCATGTGATGTTATTCCATCGTTTGGGTGGTATTTAGAAATCTCTCAACTATTGAATACATCCAAAGGAAACCATAAATAACATTCAACATATGTTTCAAACCCAACAAGTTTCACTTGACAATTTTATTATTCTTCCTAGAAAATATACGCAGTATTTTATGGTTGCGTTTGCAAGGACAAAAAAACGATAAACCCAGATCCTTTACAGTATGTGTTTGAATAAAGAAAACTATTCGGACCCCGTTCAGATAAACCGAGCTAGCCTTGTCCGTTTTACAATCCAAAAATGATATCGGGTTGTTGGAAAAAAAGCATAGTAAAAAACCAACAACTATATCTCTGGATACCATGTCCTTATTCATCTTATACTAATATGACAATAGTTACTTGAATCTATAAGTATTCTGGTCGCAACATATCAAAAGTAAATCTATTCAAATCCATTTGATGTTATAATGGTCAACTGAGGGCTATTAGATACCCGTGATCTAGAGGGTTGTTAACTATTATTTCGATTTGGCTCTCGATTTCGGTGAACAAGAGAAATATACTGGGCGATGTAATTCTAACTAGCATAGGATTGACTCGATATTCGAATGAATGATGAAAATCTATTTATAGTAGCTGTATAACAGAATCACATTGTTTTAGATCTATTATTGGAATGTAATGATCTTTGATTCAATTCAGGGCTTACCTCCGCAAATCAAACGATAATCATTGCTGATGATACGAATATCCAAATGTCACCCAACAACATTGACCAACTTACAAAATTGAGCAACAATGCATCTAAAGAGATAAAAGAGTATAGCCTTGAAAATGGCCTTATTTTGAAAACAAACGAAACCAATTATGTCCGTTTCCTGCCAGAAAATGTATATCCAAATTATGACCTATACCTGAACTTGTCTGGAAAATCTATACAATCAGTAGAGACTATCAATTTCTTAGGTGTTACTTTGGATAGTAAGCTGACATGGGAAGCACACATAAACACTGTATGTTCGAAACTAAGCACTACATACTATGTAATGAAAAATCTGCGAAATACTGTATCTACGAACATCCTGAAGTTACTCTATTTTGGGGTGGTTCAGTCAACTCTGCAATATGGCCTGATATTTTGTATAACACAAAAAAGGATAATGAGAACAATTTGTCATGCTCATCCAATGAGAACATGTAAACCATTCTTCAAGAAATTTCAAATACTAACCCTACCGTGAACTAACTATGTACCTGAAAATGAACCAAGATGAATTCATGAGAATTAGAGATATGCATATGTATAATACTAGGAATAAAGAAAAATGTTGACAGCGCTATTCAAGTCTGTGAAAATTCACCGAAGCATATGGATATCAAATGTTTCGATAAAATACGAGACATAATAGATGTAAACATGAATGATATTTCATTCAAAGATGAATTGAAGAGTTTTCTTCTTGGAAATGCATTTCATAGTGTGGAGGAGTTTTATAATTGTTGATGTTCAAATATTGTCAATGTTTCTAATGTGTATGTATGAGTGTTTTATATTTTGTCTTTGTGACTTTACCAAGGTACACTATTTTAGCATTGTATTTATTTGTAAACATTTCTTCGTTTGACTAGTCTGATAAGTTTTGTACATTGTGTAAGAGGTATACCTTGTATCTTTGATTGACGAATACATTTTATCTTCAACGCGAGCAAATCGAAGCCGCGGGAGAATATATTCCTCCAAACTCTTTCTTTATCGATAATACCGAAGAAACGATATCGAAAATATCGGTATCATTCCTCTTTTTCACAGAAACCCATGTCAATGAAGAGCTCATTCGAATCAAAGTGTTTTTTCTAATCAGTTTTTCATTTGTGTAGCACCGTTGAAAGTGTTAATCACGACCTATCGCGCACCATTACTAATCGCAGCGTGCGTCCATTCGTCTGCTTTTCTGGGCAATTTGCAGGCACAGGAAGAGCCACACCGTCGTTATCGGCGGGTCCTGCGGAATTCAATGGATGGCGGCAGTTAACCCTGTCAACTCAACTCTTGCGCGAGGACACGATCCTTGATAAATATGGCTCCGCTCCGGCCACTATATTTTATTCTATTCTATCAAATAGCGAGTGTGTTGCCTCACGATGGACCAGTGGCGAATCAAGGAATTGGCAAGATATACGAGGAGTTTTCGGAATAAGTACATAGAGTATGATGCAAATGTATGGAATAGATTTATTTCGAAACAAGACGACTTTCGGAAAAAATCCAAAAACTAGAGTTTAGAACTCTTTATCAATCAATCAATCAAAAATATACTTTATTGTCGAAGATATCAACCTTATTGACAAAGCATAATTCAGTGAATAATATAATAGTAATATGGCAAATGTGAATAAATATAAATGAAATGAGAGAATTATAAAAAAAAATAAGAAAAAAGATAGTACCAAAATGAAATTTTGGAGTGTCGTCAACTCGTGATTATCTTATATAGATAATACAAATAAAATATGTCTTTCACTCTTTTTTTCGAACTTCTTTGGGCAAGGTATATTCCGATAAGCTATTGGAAGATGGTTATGAATGTTCTTGCTTTCGCACATGACAGAGTTTCTAGTTAGACTCGATTTAGGTATAGGTAAAGGAATACAACCTTTGTTTCTTATCTCATATTTTCTGACTTCAGTTGTAGATTAGGCATTAGGCATACAGTTTCCAGTATAAAGTAATAAACGAGATAGAGTCGAAATCTTCTGAATAATGAATGATGGTTTGCAGTGATCACGGAACTGAGCTTTGCTCAGGTAGCGAATTGCTCTTTCTTGTAATACAAACACTGAGTCAAACAAATGATCACTGCACATTCCCCAAAATGCACTGCCATACCTAAAGTGGGACTCAATTAAGGAGAAATACACCAACCTAGCTGAAGCTGGATCCAGTTCCTTTGAAACAACTTTAACTGCGAAACAACTAGAGGATATCTTCTTATTTAAGCTAGTGATATGTTCCTCAAATTTCAATTAATTGTCTATATGCATACCTAGAAATTGAAGTATTTTTTTATTTAGACGACCCTTCGATATGCCATTATCAATAGCAGCCCTCTGCAAGATTTAGTTAATCAAATGATAATCAATAATCAATTTCAATCTTCTTATGCAAAATTTTGACTGTTGGATAGACGATCAGTAGACCTTTCAAACGAGATGTCACATGACCCCTGTTTGTATTTGAAAAAATCGTCCATAAGATGAGGCTTCCAAAATTAAAACTCATGTGTTTTTTTTTATTTTTTCAAATGTCGCCCATTTCGGAAATAATGAATTCATTCCATACATTTACATCATAAGTTTCCTAAGGCATATCGTGAAGTGAAGTATCTCAAAGCAATAGGAATTTGGAAGACTTATACAGGGTAATTCAAAATTCGATGTGAATATTTTGAGGACCTATTGTTGAGATCAAAACAAGAATTTTTCCTTACATAAATAAAAATTTAATTCAATGTTCGTCGTGGCATATAGCCAGAAGAGTAGTTGTTTTTGTTGAATAAACCAAAAAAGAATTAATATTTTCATCACATAGAGAATGCGAATTCTCAATGTATTCCATATTTTCATGTTCATTATAAAGGTTTCATTATTAATTTGATAATATCCTTTTTTGGAGAAATATAGTTGATAAGGTTGTTTCTTTCTTTGTTTCCTCAGTAGTTTTTGCAAATAAAATTTAATGAAATGACTTCAACCAATCTATTGAAATAGGTATTTGTTTTACTAGGCCGAAAAGCATGCACAAGATGTATTGCCGCTACTGGCGTTTCATAGCCAAAGGTGATTTGATCTATCTATTTTGAAGAGCTCTCGTTTCCATAAATTCCATATCTTTTCGAAATCTGGTCAGCTCCATTTCTCATATTTCGTGGAAAATAGATGAAAACTTTTCAAAAAAGGAATTTGGTATTTTTTTCCTCCACAAGAATATTGATCATATTGTGATCATTACACAACAACAAGACAAATTACAAGACATTTTTGAATATCCTGGAGACGACCGTTACTTGAGCAAAATGTTCTGTTATTGTGAGATTAACAAGATTTCAGGAAATTTACATGCAAAAATCAGATTTGGGCCTGAGATATCAGATATCTGTTTAGTTTGTCTTCCTACTGATGAGGAATCTATCCAAAGAAGGGCTGAGAGTAAACTAACGTACAGTAATCATATGCAGCACGCTTCAAACCGATAAACATACGTGAGGCCGGGTTTTGACTGAAGAATTTTGTCATTTAATAAATAGAGAAAAACAGTTTCTCCAGGAGTAGACTAATTCTTGAACCCAAGTGCTGTCCTGTCAACTCCCTTTCTGCATGTATCTGCGGAATAATTTTCTGCACATTATTTTTTTTATGTTCCGGTTTCCACGAACAGGGATATCCTGTTATGTTCAGAGAACATCGTGAGAATCGAAGGAAATAAGGTAGGAATTGGCGTTCTTCTTAAATTTGTGGAGGTTATATGCCCCAAAGAACACCTCCCTTGGCAATGTGTTCGTTGGATGAACAAGTCTTTGGAAAGAGATGTTCTGCAGGTCTCCAAAGTGACCACGAAGGGGGTGCGAAGCCTTAACTCGACGGGGTAATCTCGCGAGGACTGCGAAGGGAAAAACAATTATTGTTGATATTTCTGAAGAGCATCGTCCATGAAAATATCTTCAAAATAGAGCCAGATCACCCACGAGACGAATGGCCCTTTTTTTGGACATAATCCAACAGTTTCAGGGTATGTTTGGGTGCTGCACTCCAAGTATGGAAACAGTATTCCAGGACAGGTTGGATCTGTTCCTTATAGATTATGTGCAGCTGACTGGAAGTGAAGTAGCTACTGGTCCGAGACAAATAAACAGGTTTTGGGGATGCACTTTTAGCAATTGAAAACCCTATTTGGGGAAAAAGTGATGTTGACCGGATTTTGCACCGGCCCTACAATATCTATTACCCACGGCCTTATCAGAAAAATTTAACTGTATAGTGTTTTTAACTTTCGAATTGATTAATTCTCAATATCCATACGGAAACTGAACGAACTCGTACTTTTTTTTCAACTCCAGCACAATCACGATTCCAGCTTTGATAGATCGTTCAAGTTTGTCGAATGAGGTAAACCCAGCAAAAATGTATTGCTTTAAGCCTCGCACATGAATGCTGTTACAGTATCGGAGATTCAGCTTTTATTTCTGATGGCAATCCCGATTGAGGCTAGGCTATATTGTGAGATATAAATTTTGGTAATGGTTTGAAGAATTCAGTTTGATTAGAGTGCCGTTTCAGATACATTGAATGGTGAATATTGGATTGGGAATGTTTTCTGTGATGCTTATTGTGGATCATCCTTTACAAGAGCTGATTTATGAAATAATCTGAAAATGGCAGTAATGTTACGAAAAAGTTTAACATAAAGGGTACTGATTTCAAACGAGTGAAAAACCATATGAGTCTCCAATAGAATATTTTTCAACGACACGAAATGATGGCCATTCACATCTGTGCGAGCTAAACACTATACTCTTTCTACGGTTGTAGCCAATGATAGCGAAATGTTTGATTTCTTCGGCTTGTATAGCTATCTGATTCTCTCTTGAGTAATGCTCTGTCAGACAGAGCTGTCTTCCAAAGGAAGGAAGGAATGCTCGAAGTCATCTCCAAAAATTTTCATGGTGTTGACCTCGAGAATTCTTTCGTTCCATTCAAAAATTTCACTCCACTTTGACCAATATGGACTTCTACCAAAGAGAGCTGTCATTGCTTGAAATTTCATTCCATTGGATATGACATTTATTATAAAATAATAACACAATGGAGTCATTGTGTTATAAGATAAGGAAATCATACTGAAGATATACAATGTACCTCATTGATTTTTCGAATACTGTATAACCAGGGTAATTTTGTGTAATAGCCGTAGAAACAATAAGTATTTCACCTCATAAAAATTTGAAACGGAGGAGCTGCTTTCCTTTCATAGAACTGTGTTTATTTACAAGGTGGCATAGAGAAAAGTACATTGCATAATGTCACACAATAGAGGACACTAGAATAAGAAAAAAAGTTTCCTTGAATATGGGTTCGCAAGGCCCTAAGTTAAAAGATATACGGGGTGTTGAATTCAATTTTTTTTATTTATTCGCAAATATAATGATAAATACTATAACAATTACATTTCAATACCTCTAACAATCAATACATCAATTTGACAAGTTCCATCATGACACATTATTCAATTGTTATTTATCATTGTGTTTTCAGAGGTTACTTTGGTGCTTTTCGAATAATTTGTTTGCTTTGTACTGGAACCATTGCTTCTAGCGACTTGGACAAAGTATACTTTTCTTAAGTATAAAAGAAGGGATCACAAGTTTTGTCAGTCAAAAATGATATACAATTTATAGCAAAAAAGTTACGACTCATTCAATAGGGATCATATTTGAATTCAGCATGATAAAAAATCCCTGTTTACCACATCGTTTCCATTTCTTGCGTCTCTGGCTGAAGATATAAAAAAAATAAAAATAAGAAATTCAACACCCCGTATCTTTTAACCAAATGCCTTGCGAACCTGTATTCATGGAAAGTTTTTTTCTTATATTAGTGTCATCTATAGTGTCACACAATGTACTTTTTTCTATCGAAATCTACTTGTATCAAAATGCTATAGGTACAATTAGGACTTGTCCTCCTTATATGTATATCTTTGCTAACTAATTGATATAATACGTCCATGAATCTCTACGACATAATTCACATTTTCTTAGGATTGCGAATAGATAAAAATCTCAATTGGAAAACTCACTCCCACTACCTAATCTCAAAGTTGAACTCGATTGCCTTTCAATTTAGAAATTTGCGGCATGTACTCAATGTTGATCAATTGATACAGCTCTACTATGCACAAGTTGAGAGTAGGCTACGATACGGTGTGATATTTTGGGGTTTATCTACCCTAGCAAAAGATATATTCGTGGCACAAAAGCGAATTTTACGATCAATGACGGGGCTTTCACAGATCGATTCATGCAAAGATATATTCAAGAAACTGAAAATATTAACATTACCATGTCTAGTCATATCAGAGTTGAGTATGCTAGTATTCGACAATAACGATGGAATATATGTGAGAAACAATCAAAATCATGGTTTCAATACAAGACAAAAGAATGATTTTTCAATTCCATTTGGAGAATTCAAAATAACTCACCAATCTCCTAGTCATATGGCTCCTAGAATATACAATGCTCTTCCTTCAAATGTGAAAAACTGTTTAACAAAGCACAATCATTCAAACATTATTTGAAATCCTTTTTGACAGAACAGAGTTTTTATAAGCTGGATGAATATTTGTCATGGCAATTGGCGGTGAAATGAATTCATTTTTAATTGTTGTATTGTGAATTTACGAGTGTATACACATGTTGAATGTGAGCAACTGACTTTTTCCATATGGTTTGTAACTGTCTTAAGGAAATAAATGATTATTATTATTATTATTATTATTATTACATGCTGAGACGGATTGCCCTATTCACCCTTTTGAAAATCGGTGGCCATTCGAGGAAATAACAGCAAAAGCCAGGAAAAATAAAAAATGTCGTGGATGCACTGTTCACTTCGTTCTTGGTCCGCTTCATATCCATCTGTATATTGGATATGCGGATAAAATGGGATGCAGTCCACTTTCCTAGATCGTACATGTATATGTGTCCGTAGCTCGCTTGATGCGGATGCACATTCTAGGGTCCATAGCCCAAACTGTGGAGATAACAAGCTGGAACTGACGTTTTCAAATTGAATTTACTGCTTTCCTTCTTAGTGTGGGTTGAGATGTATAATCCGCTCAGAAGTTTTGTCGCGAATTGAAATTTTTATTTCATGTGATGATTCATCATCAGAGGGCAAGTTTTTCCGAATATAAAAATTAACTCTGATCTAACTCCCACTCAGCAAAAATATTTGACTGAGCTGAATATTGAACTGAACAAACGTGAAAATGAAGGGGAAACCAACATTGGTATCAAATACATCAGAGGGTGCCCGAAAATTGTGACCTTGAAATCGAACGATGGCTCCCACATAAGAAAAAGGACACGCGATGAAGACTGCTCCCCGAAACGTGACTCTGGATTGAAGATATCTAAACCAGGAATCAATAACAAATAACTGCAGTTTATAGTTCACACTGTTTGCCCTTTCACTTGTGATTCTCATTTTACTCTTGTATTACTAACCTATATTGTCATAACTAATGTTTTCTTCTCATTAGCAATAAAAAAAATACATATTATGTAGTTAGGCTTATTAGTATTATAAGGTCTTTAGTTATAGTAGAGCTCAGTCTCTCTGTAAATGTACACTGAAACCAAACTTCTTGCTGAAAGTTAATGTATATTTTCTAAAAAGCAATAAATTCGAATTGAAATTGGATTGAGATTGATGGTTCATCATCAGAGGGCTGTGAAAAAACCCATCATGATTTTTGGACATGGTCACTTACGCACAAATCCAATATAGCGTCTGAAAACTCAACCCTGAATTTTCTCTAGAAATACGAAACTCAGTATGTCTAATAATTGAATGTATGTCAACATCATTTCTCCAAAGACCACCATATCCATGCTCGGTATTTCCATCAGCAATAATCTTTCATGATGAGAAAATCATGTCAGATCCATTGCCAAAGCTGCTTCACAATAATTCCGATACTTATTTCGTGCGAAAAGCTACTTCACACCCCAAAGCTCAGATACGACCTGTTTTAGAATCTTGTTCCCACATATGGGGTTCATTCTTGAAACATACGCTGATTCTCTTATATATAGATTCCATCAAGAGACGAGCAATTCAACTGGTGGGTGATGCTAGACTAAATACTTCATCAACATCATTGGAACACCGTAGAGACTTCGGCGAACTTTTGCTTTATTATAGTCCAGATATATTTCAGATACAAATTTCATCTGATAACGAAATGATATATGTCATGAAGGCATGTTTATCAAACGGCACCTGTGCAAATCACTATCCTGAGCAAAATGATTGAAAAATTGCACTTTGCTGTGTGTGCACTCGATTTCGCGATTTGATAACGCCCCATCAATATCGAGCTCATGAAATACCTGGAACATTCAGGTATCATCAACGATAGGCAATATGGCTTACCTCATCAAAGATCAACGTCGGTGACGTCTCACATATATGGCAGCAATCTATTGAAAAATATGGTGAAACCTTATCCGTGGCACTTGATATCTCCAAGGCATTCGATCAAGTCTAGCACCACGGACTCCTCGCCAAGCTTCCATCTTATGCCTCCCTAGCTTGGTTCTCTGTTAGCTAGTTTTCTCTCAAACGGTCTCTCCATGTAGTGGTCGACGGAGTTTCATCTGACTTTCTTATCATAAATGCTGGTGTTCCGCAAGGATCATTTCTAGCACCAACACTATTCCTACTCCATATCAACGATACAATACCAGCCAGGCAAATCAGAAATGAACAGGGAAGAAATGTTGACAACATAAATATGGACTTGGCATCAATTATCGAATGGGGACCCAATAACTTGGTAGATTTCAATGCAAATAAAACAGAAGCATGCCTTTTCTCTAGAAAAGCCGATCTCACTGTCCCCAACATAAGCTTGTCAGGAGTAACCATACCTTTGAAGACATGCCTTTCGATGCTTGGTATCACTATCAGCAATAACCTTTGTTGAGAAAATCACGTGAGATCAATTGCGAAAAGTGCAGCCAAAGAACTTGGTTGTCGGTTTCGGGCCAGGAGCTATTCCCATATCTGGAGTGCAGCACCCAAACATACCCTGAAACTGTTGGATTCTGTCCAAAAATGGGCAATTCGTCTTGTGGGTGATGCCTCGCTCACCAACTCACTCACTTCTCTGGAACACCGTAAAAAAGTTGTTGATCTGGCCCTATTTTATAGATATTTTCATGGACGATGCTCTTCTGAAATATCAACAATTGTTCCTCCCTTGGCAGTCCCCGCGAGATTACGAGTTGACACTTCGCACCCCCTCGTGGTCGCTTTGGAGACTTGCAGAACATCTCTTTCCAAAGACTCGTTCATCCAACGAACAGCAAGGCCCTGGAACACATTGCCAAGGGAGGTGTTCCCCGAGGAATATAACTTCCAGAAATTTAAGAAGAACACCTATTCCTACCTTATTTCCCTTGGTTCTCACGATGTTCTCTGAACATTAGAGGATATCCCTTTTCGTGGGAACCAGAACATAAAAAAAATGGACCACCAAGTAGCTATAGTTCCTGCAACTATTGTACATTGGATAATGGTCCCGCAGTTGTGGACTTGTATTGAACAAAGTGATCTGAATTGGTGTTTCGTCCCAGAGTTAAAACTTTCAACTATAACTCCTGGTCATTCATCTGCTATAACGCTCATGTTTATTCTGAGCGTCTCTCTTTTGACTATCAAAGGCAAGTTTGGGATTCTCAAGAAGACGTCACCTCTTCTATTCACCAAAATGCTTATGATGACGAATTTGATATTTATCCTGCAGAATTTGTCCACATAGAAAAAGTGTCAGGACTCCTCTCCTACATAATTCTTTTCCGGAATGATGGAATGAAAAAATCCTGTAATTCCTGTCGCGTCAGGAATAAGAAGTAATACATCATCCGGCGTAATATTGGGAGAGGAGCAGACGAATCGGAAAAAGCGAATTCGGGATCATTATTCTTGCGACCTTTTGACAAAGAAATACGCATCAGAGGCGCGTCAAATAGGGTTAGGAAGTATAGGATGAAGACGTGTTCATCCTCTATGAATAATGGATTGGATTCGGCAGATGGAGTGACAACTGGACATACGTTGAAAAGGACGTGAAACTAACTGTTTCACGAACTCCATCAGCAACAGTTGCAACGAAATCATAGCCAATAGTAATATCGACTTACAAACTGTGAATACGTGAATGGTGAAGTCTTGGGTGATATCATAGGGTGGTATCCTATTCTCTTTTTGTTTTCAATCTATCCTATCGGCCTACCTGGGCCAACTTCTCTATCCATTTTTACCGTCAAGCCCAACCTCTTGTTATAAGTGATATTCTTTCAATCTGAATTAACTGAAATATTTCACTTGAACTGAACTGCATCAGTTAATATGCGTTCTTTCAAATGACGTTCATTGCATGTCAACTGATTCTGTTCAGTTCACGTGGAATGTGTCAGTTCGTTCAGAACGAAAGAATATCACTATGATCAGATCACTTCAAGTTGAAGCTTGGACCTATGTTGAACTACATACGCACTACTTTGACAACTGTAACTCTCAGATTATTTCCGAGTTTTCAATACAAGCGTCGTTTCAAAATGGCAAGATTTGGTCAAGAATCTTTAGGAATTATCGAAAAAACTGCAAAAAACGGTTACCCAAGAAGTACAGGGAATAACCAGAAGTCGATATGGAAGCAGTTTGAATAATTATATATATTGGGCTTTCAACATAAAGAAAGCTGATGGTAATGATTCTGAAAAATGCGGTATATGTTACGGCGAAACTCCATCAAGAAAAATACTATCAACATTACACCCGAAAATTCAATCAATTCACAGACATTGAATTCAAAGAAGCAAAACGAAAGATCCTTCAGTCTATTCTCGACAAGAGAAAGCAAACTGCATCAACTGCTCTGAGTGAGGAAGAATATATGAAATGATGAATTTGTGGAACGAAGAGTGTCCAGAAAAATTTGTGTGTAATTCTAGATCACACCTGGATAGGTGAATATACTTGCAGGCTATTGTAGAAAATAAATTAACATGACTCCGAAATGGAATTTTCGATGGGATTAAGTCACGTATAACCACTTCATTTCACCGAATTTTCTGATCAAGGCAACATTCCTCTCAAAATTTCTGTCGTTCCAAGTTTTATTGTTGGATATTGTTGACCATATTGGAGACGTTTTATTATTTTATTTATCAATATCCTTGAGACAACTATATGTTCAGATAGAAATTCTATATTTAGATGATTTTCTTCCAGTTAGGAGATAAATATAAGGAATTTGACAAGATCTTATTCAAGATTTATATGATTCTTCCTGAGAGCCAATTCTCAAACTGGAACGATATCAATTTCCCCGAGAAAAGCTCTTGAGCTGGTTATTATGAAAATCCAATGATATGTACAGACATATCTTGAAATGTCGTATCCTCTGCATATGTCCCTCTTCCTGAATGGGAATCGAGACGAACATTTTTATTTCACATTAGAGCCCGTTATTTTAGTATAGGATGGCAAGGCGAAGTATAACTAGGTGCTTTTATATATGTTGTTTATTGGGTCTAATTGGGTCCTCAACTTTCCATAAATGAAAATGATCTATTTATCTTAATTTTCAGGATTATATTCTGTTCTCGTCTCCATTATTGAAAATATTGAAAAAGATCAATATAAGGAATCATTTTCAACTCAGAAATGAAAAATATTTCTTTCGTAATTTTGTTTTGTTTTCGTCTTCTGGTAAAAAACGACGTGAGATGTTTTTGAATCTGTATGGAAGAAATCCATATACTACCTGGAATCGGAGTGATTAATGGGCTTATATCACAAAAAAAATTGTATTTAATAATTCGATAGATCTCACCCAAACTAGCTCACCACCACCATCCGTTTCTTGCCCCTACGTTTAACGAAAAATTATTGGAATCCCCGATTTTTTGGACCTCTGAAAACGAGGCGATGATGTGACGTCAAAACCCTAATACGGAAACAAGACTATTCCAGACAGAGATGAATAATACATAATTTCTGACAACGCACCAAGGTTGGTGAATCGGCAAGTTGATTTTTGGGACAAAGATAATAAAAACAAGCAGAAGACAAGCCCAGTCAGCACATCCTTTCGTTGTCAACCTCGAAAGATGTCGAACAGCACTTTATCAAGACTCCTTTATCCATAGAACGGCTAGGCTCTGGAATTCATTGCCTGTGGAAGTATTCCCAACAACATATAATCTCCAAAAGTTCAAAAAAAATTCTAATACCTACCTCCTGTCCCTATCCTCCCTAGGAACGCACGATGTTCTTTGAACATTATAGGGATTCCCTTTCGTGCGCTCCAAGCGATAAAAAAAAAGATCAATTCTAACCCATATTAACTCTTTGCAGCTCCATGTAAGACCAATGAACTGAATGTAAACAACTGGGTTCATTGTGTAAAACGGGTCAACAAAGCAATGTTGCTGCGTTTATGAAATATATTGGATTATTGTGAAATTGTAATGGTGCAAATGGTTTTGAGATTGAGACATTTCGTTGTCCAGAGATTGTTTATATTCCAATGATTCAACCTACAATCGACAACTTGTTTATATTTTTCTGCAGTAGTGGTAGTGGATATCAAAAGATATTTCAAGATCGATTTCGATCTCTCGGATATTTTGTTTGGATGATATGGCAACAGTGATATTGGTAAGTTTAACTATGGCGAGATGAGGTTTCTACGTCATAAGATGGTCCGTTTCCAGAAGGAACTATCATTTATGTCTAAAAATAAAACATTCCAGTTAATTTTTTGATCGAATTATGTCGTCAATCATTATTTAGGTACACGCCCATTGACGAAGGAAGAACTCGAAAACTCTTATTTCGAACCTATTCTATATAATATAGGATTGATGTGTTAATTGATTTATTCTTCCTTCTACTACTACTTACCATTCTACTCTGAGTAGAATTGTCTTCTTTACACGTCTATACCGGGTGACATAGGTTATTGGGTCACCATTGTAATTTCTGCATTTGTACACGGATTTCGGGTTTGATACCATCACAATCTAATATGGCCGACTTCCGGTTCTACTGGAAATGCCGGCAACTTTGTTTTTTCAAATGTAAAACACCCTGTATATTTTTAAATATCCTAGTGCAACATATCAAAATAAGTGCAACCTTCATTTTAAATGTAGTTTTTTCGAAAAAACTGAAATTGAACTTATATTTTTAATATACCTCCTGGATGAATGATATGTGATCAAGGCTATTCACAATATAACATAATTTTTTCTCAATTAGCCGTGCAAGATTAAGACATTTTGTTTTTCTCAGCTTACTTAGTTGAATAAAATATCGAACTGCAACGAAATTCAAGAACTAGTTGTGATTTTTGAAATGTATACAATTTGTTACTACACCGACATACAAAAATGATTTGTCATTTTTTCCTTCAATGTTTGTTATTGAGAGACATGTAGATGGCACATACGGGTCCATTTGAAGAAATAATTTTGTTTAGAATGTTGATTGATCGATGAGTGACACAAAAATAGCCTTATTTCTCCTTGGATGCTGGTCTTGTCACCAGCTACACCTCAGCCTCCTGGGCTTTTTGTGCATAGTGAATAGCCTTGACCACATATCTTTTATCCACGAGGTCAAATGAAAAAACGTCACCCGGTATAACTATATCGAAGACTGGAACCTTTGGCATAATAATCCACTACACTGTTTTAACACTAACCAAATCGATTTATAAAGCGCCTTGTGTATCGCTAACTATGCTAGCATCTTCAGGAGAGGATTAAAACTCTTTTTCCTGCAACCGACACAAAAGTCGTCCATTTTGATACCAATATTAGCTCTTAAATTAACGTTTCTATTACTGACACAAAAAAAGGTATGTTGCTAGGCAACATATTTAGTTCCTAGGAGCTAAAAAGAATATACTGGACGTCATCAAGAATAAACAACATTGTGACGGTTGGTTATTTGGGTTGAAACGCATACCTGATTTGTTTCCGATTTCAGCAGATTTGGCATTTCATACCTATGCTGGAGATATGAATAAACCTTATTATAGTTTAGTATTGGAATTATAAACATCTCAGTTGAGTGTTTTTGTTTTGATCAGGGAAGCCTTGAAGATTCAAATACTTGCTTGATCTGTATTTCATTCGTTATTCTCGGGATGGATAACTTGTTTTTGAATAATCACGGCAAGCAATAGTTTTTTTGTCTCAAACAACGATATTGTTTAGCTTAATTTGATTATCAAGTCAAACACAGTGTAATATAGAGAGGAATAAATAATCACTATTATCATTGTTGATATGCTCACTAACCTTACATTTTCCACGTTTTGTTCCTATAGCTGGCACTGGCGCGGTATTTGCCATTAGAGCACCTGGTCCATACAAAAATATGTCACTCTGTCGTTGAATATACAGGGTGTTTCATAATTGAATGTCAATATTTGGGGACGCAATTCTTGGGCCCATTCTAAGAAGAAAGTTTCATATGAACGTATGACCTAAACATCCTAACTTTTGAGATACAGGGTGGTAAAGTTCTCAAAAATTAATAGTTTTTTATTAATATCTGTAATACCACTTCAGATATTCTGATGAAATTTGGCATACATGTACTATGTATCAAGAGGCATCAGTTAGCGTACCACATTTTTTGTTGTTGCCACCAGTGGCGTTCGTATGGAATTTCACATACCTATTTTGGCAGACATTGATGGTACGCCACTGATTAATCTCCAAATTGAAATCATTCCTGAAATTTCCAATCATTTCTAAGCAAATTTGATCACTACAATTTTTTCAATCTGATGCACGGTTTTCGCTTAAAAAAATAACAAGCTTCTTACTACATGATTATAGCAATATCGTTAATATGACAATATCACAATGCAGAGAACTAGATTTTATTTCTTAGGTCGAATTTCAGAAATACAATTCATAGTTTATGAACTTCGTATTCATATTTGGTATTTTGGAATTATCACTTCTCATTGTAGTAGGCTATATTAATTTTAGAGAACATTACCACCCTGTATCTCAAAAGTTAGGACGTTTAGGTCATACGTTCATATGAAACTTTCTTCTTAGAATGGGCCCAAGAATCGCCTCCTCGAATATTGACATTCAATTATGAAACACCCTATATTGAAACTAAACTGCTCCACATTTGAAGTGAGACAAGCGAACATTTTGTTTGTTTTCGAACCGTGATAACTTTGGATGAGCTCAACCGATCTTTGATTAGTTTAGAGATTGTGATTGCCCAGTTGATTGGCTATAACATATTTTTTTTACGTTTCTCCACCATTTCGGAATTATGACCTACAGGATGATATCTGAAAGTGTGATACTTTCCGAAAAGTTTGAGGTCGCCCCGTTAGCAGGATAATTTTTTTCAAATTTTTCTGACGGCAAAAACATGGAGCCTAATGTGTTTCCTCGAAATGGTTTCGGATTCATCAAGATCCATACAGGATGTTTTGAGATATGCAATTTTGAACAACATAATGGCTATTCGAATTTTTTGAATACCTTAAATTCATTGGTTAACCCCTCGGTATAATATGTTGTCTGGGAAATAATCAGAAATTGTCAAACATTTGATTATTGTAATAAAATATGCCACGACTAACTAATGAACAATTACAAATGGTTCTCAGAATGAGAGATGGTGGTTTGAATGTTGAAGACATTGGACAGTATTTCGATACATCAAGAGCTTCAATATACAGGGCAATCCGTCGTCACGATCGAACAGGAGATCCTAATTATCGTCACGGAGGTGGACGACAACGGAAGACTTCAGATAGAAATGATAATTTCTTAGTTACTTCGGTACGTCGTCTTCGAACACAGACTGCTGGACAACTGAACTGTGCACTAAGAAATGCAACAGGAGTTGTTGTCTCAGATGAGACAATCAGAAGAAGGCTTCATGAGAGCAATCTGAGAGCGAGAAGGAGGGCATCTTGTACTTTGTTATTAAAGCTGAACCACGGGATAGCTCGAAGACTTTGGACTCAGAACCATTTGAACTGGGGAATAGCTGATTGGAGGAGATGTTTATTCGTTGATGAGAGTAGGTGTAATATGTTTAGATCAGATGGAAGGATTTTAGTATGGCGAGAACGGGGTGAGAGGTTTCCTCGGAGGTTTCTGGAGGAAAACATGGAGGCGCGGGTGGCATTTGGGGGTGGGGGTGTTACGATATGGGGCGGTATCATGATGAATCATCGCACCACGTTGGTTATTTTGAGGGAAAGTATGAATGCTGTTCGATATCGTGACATGTGTATAAGAGATACCATAGTTATACCAGTTGCTCAAAACTTTGGAGACAATTTCGTACTGGTCGATGATAATGCACGACCACATCGTGCGAGAATTGTAACCGAAGTTCTGAGACAACATAATATTGAAAGAATGCAATGGCCACCCGTATCTCCAGACATGAACCCAATAGAACATGTATGGGCTAGGTTAAAATTATGTTTGAAGAGAAGAGAAGGTGAAATGATGAATATTCAACAACTGGAAGATGCGATAGTGGAAGAATGGACAGCTATTCCCCAAGATTTCATTGATGGCTTGATAACAAGTATGCCGAGAAGAGTTAGGGCTCTCGCAGCGGCCAGGGGTGGTGTAACAAAATATTGATAATCGACCACATCTGCCGTTGTTAATTTTTCTTTATTAAAAAAATATTGTGTTACGTATTATCTGTATTCTCTTCGTGGTATATGTTCATCAATTCTCATTCTCTATATCCACTGAAAAAAAACATCCTAGCTTTGACAATTTTATTCATAAAATAACCACACTCCACATTCACTTTATTCCTCCCTGCGAACTAACCCTGAAGGTTTTTCGTTCAATCACGAAATCACTTGCTAATCCATGATATTGCATATCTCAAAACATCCTGTATGGATCTTGATGAATCCGAAACCATTTCGAGGAAACACATTAGGGTTCATGTTTTTGCCGTCAGAAAAATTTAAAAAAAATTATCCTGCTAACGGGGCGACCTCAAACTTTTCGGAAATTATCACACTTTCAGATATCATCCTGTAGGTCATAATTCTGAAATGGTGGAGAAACGTAAAAAAATATGTTATAGCCAATCAACTGGGCAATCACAATCTCAAAACTAATCAAAGATCGGTTGATCTCATCCAAAGTTATCACGGTTCGAAAACAAACAAAATGTTCGCTTGTCTCACTTCAAATGTGGAGCAGTTTACAATTCGAACATCCTAGAAAACCTAACCTGCTGTTAATGCAGATAGAATATTCTCACCACATGGATTATTTGTCCATATTTGTTGCATTGCATACATATGGCACGGCATTGGTGGTTACTTCACATGTTTATTTGGGTTAATTGTTTCGGTTGCAGAAAAAATAGCATGTTTCAGTCGGATCAAAAGTGACTTTGTTCGACTCGCAAATTTTGCTTTCGCTCGGCTTAGCGAACAAAGTGTCACTTTTGATCCTAATAAAACAATCTACTATCAAATTAGATATACTTCTATAATAATTTACATTCGATTCGTTCTGACTAATCAGGAAAGTCATAGATTCGTATAATTTTCTGCTGTGGTTTCCCCTACAGAGAATTCCGCTTTTCGGAACAGTGATATTAGATCACATCGTGACATAATTCAACTATTCCATCCAATTTCACATTTTGCCACTTCGAGCATTAAATTTGTAATTTTCCCAACGCCCCACAGGCGCTATTGCCATGAACATCCAACTATACAATATAACCAGATATTATCTAAAGTGTTTTGTTCATACACCAGTCCATAATAAGACCATAAATAACAATTTTACGAGAAACGTCATGCCGTTTTCGCAGCATTATAGACAGTTTAACTGGTATTTGATGTAGCAAAACAGAGAGTATCATTTTTTATTTCCTTTTTGTTGTAAATGAATAAGTTCTTATTTGATATTCATCCTCCGAAACGTTCTCATGCTATTTCCAATGGAAATAAGACAAAACAATCATTCTATTAATCTTCGTCATCAAATATTCTTCCATTGAAGTCGACTGTTTGTTTGAAACAGCATCAAGAACTTTGATGAGTTAATGATAGATAATGACTACTTGGCAAGAGATGCTTTTTGTCTTGAAGGGTTCAATTAAATACTATAGATACCACGAAACAAAAAGTAGAAAGAAGTTAACTAATCATTTAAGTAGGTACTCTTGCAGCAGTGATTTGGAGAGCTGAGAGCCCATGTGCGAGATTTTTTTTATACTAATTTTGATATTTCAGAATAAATAGGTATATATCACAAAAAATATTTTCAATACAGGCAATATAGGTATTGAATACTGTCTGCAAGAATATCTATTTCTCACTACAGCTACTAGACATTTCTTTTTCCAATTTTAACTTACAGCGACTGTTTGTATTTAAATGGACTGTAGCTCGAATGAAAATTAATGTTGTATGCGTAGCGTTGAAAAGGCACTCACCTCGTGTGTTCTTGGTGATGACTTGATGAACTGATGATAAATAGTGTGATCTAAGTGTTTCTAGCTAACTTCACTGGTAACAGCAGCGTCACTTGGTATGCATAAAGGCACCCGCGTAATCTCGAGCGATGATACAAAAAATGTATTTGTTATTTGCGAATTAGTAGCGAAAAATTGTCTTGGCTGGACTGATAGCGTGAGAGTCTCGTACCACCGCTATTGGTGCCCTCAGTTCTCGTCCTTGCCGGTAGAGGAGCACTCCTCGTGCCAATTCAACACCATTTAGTACGCGCCAAATATAACAACAAATAATGAATAATTTAATTGATAAAATATGTATCCATACATACTCATACCTACATGACTAACTTAATTACTAAAAAATGGTGGACATAATCTGCAACAGCGACTGTCAACTTTTTTTCCAAGTGGCATTGTATATTCTTGAAATTGACCATAAATAACAATTTCACGGGAGCTGTCATGCTGTATTCGCAGTATTATAGACAGTTTAACTGGTATTTAATGTAGCAAAACAGAGAGTATCATTTTTTATTTCCTTCTTGTTGTAAATGAATAAGTTCTTACTTGATAGTCATCCTCCGAAACGTTCTCATGCTATTTCCTATGGAAATAAAAGAAAAACAATCATTCTATTAATCGTCGTCATCAAATATTCTTCCATTGAAGTCGACTGTTTGTTCAAAACGACATCAAGAACATTGATAAGTTGATGATAGATAATAACTACTTGGCAAGGGATGCATTTTGTCTTGAAGGGTTCAATTAAATACTATAGATACCACGAAACAAAAATTAGAAAGAAGTTAATCAATCATTTAAGTAGGTACTCTTGCAGCAGTGATTTAGAGAGCTGAGAGCCTATGTGCGAGATTTTTTTCTATATACTAATTTTGATATTTCAGAATAAATAGGTATATCACGAAAATATTTTCAATACAAGCAATAATAGTATTGAATACTGTCTGCAAGAATATCTATTTCTCACTACAGCTACTAGATATTTCTTTTTCCAATTTTAACTTTTAACTTGCTTGATATTCATCCTCCGAAACGTTCTCATGCTATTTCCTATGGAAATAAGAAGAAAAAATCATTCTATCAATCTTCGTCATCAAACATTCTTCCATTGAAGTCGACTGTTTGTTTGGAAACACATCAAGAAAACTGAAAAGTTAATGATAGGTGAAAGGTAATGACTATTTGGCAAGATATGCTTTCTTTTCTTGAGGGGTTCAATTAAATACTATACTTTTCGTTTCGTGGTATCACGAGACAAAAAGTTGAAATGAGTTAACCAATAATTTAAGTAGGTACTCTTATATTGCAGCAGTGATTTGGAGAGCTGATAGATAGATAGATATATAGAAATCTTAGTTCTTTTTGAAAAATACCTTACAAGGTGTAGAACATGTCATTAAATTAATAATTGTGTATATAGACAATAAGGAATAAATGAAAAAAATAAACAGTAAGCTTATGGTGAATAAAAATAAGCATATGTATAGACACAAAATGTGCTGTGGTCTGTACAAACCTGAGTAAATAAATATATACACATAATATATACATTGCTACATACATACACAAATACACATGGTCATTCCAACATTTCTTTGTTCGAGATTAAAAATTGTCATTGAGATATTCTTCAATAGTATAATAAGCTTTTGAAATCAGAATTATTTTCAATTTGATCTTGAATTTCTTGCTGGGTAGCAATCTCAATGATTTTGAAAGCTTATTGTAGATGCTAATAATAGAATAAGGAACGTTCCTCTGAATATATGATACGTTAGTTTTCATATTCAACAGATCATTTCGATTTCTGGTATTATGTGTATGCGTTCTGTGTTGCCCATTAAAGAGTGTCATATTCTCATGTATAAATACTGCACCTTCGTAAATGAAAAGACACGCTGAAGTCAGTATTTTCTTTTCTATGTAGAGTGATTTACAGCTGTCAATTCTAGCAATATCGAAAATGATTCTCAGACAGCGTTTTTGTAATACAAATATTTCACTCACAGTATAGTTGCCATTCCCCAAAACATTTTACCATATCTGATGCGACTTTGAACATAAGCGTTGTATGCCAGCATAGCTGCCTCAATACTTATCTAGATATCACTCTTAGTGCATAACAGTATCCTGATATATTTATGGCAAGATTGTCAATGTGATTCTTCCAGTCAAGCTTAGAATCTATTAGCCCATGTGCAGGATATTCTTCAAAGACGAATGTACTAATTTTGATATTTTAAAACAGATAGGTATATCACAAAAAATATTTTCAATACAAGCGATATAAGTATTGAATAATGTCTGCAAGTTAATCGAGAAGGTTGAATATCCATTCCTTCCTACAGCTACTAGAATTTTCTTTTTCCAATTTCAACTCTGATTACAGCGATTGTCAACTTTTTTCTTCAAGTGGCATTGTATATTCTTGATTTCTTTTCCTGATAGAGATCTTCTTCTGAATGCAATGATGTTCTAAAAGTTGACAGAAAACTAGTTGAAAAACATTTATCCTCTGCCGTCAAGAGATGGATGATTCTGTATACTATCCACCATTTTGTAGTTTCCAAAGATAGTGATTCCTTTCCAATTATTCATTTTTTCAACATTCGCAATATCGAAACTTCTTTCTCTGTCATAATCATTGAGCAAATGGGAACTTAGAACGCGAATATTTCCGTAATCGTCTAAAATAACCTGAAATAATCCTACTATCAAAACTAGTATCGTTGAATTCGTCATAAAACCTGTTATGGAATAAAATACAGGGTATTGTTTTGTCAATTGATGAGCAATTAGGTATACTTGATACCCACCAGTTCTCGGAATCCAATCTCAAATGATTCATAAGATATAGAACTGGCCAGTTTTTGTGCACTTCTCTGTATACCCGTTTTATGTTGACAGTATTGGGGAAAATCATGTCCCTAATTTTCGTCACATTCGAACCTCTCTCTGTATCGACAAATTTCCCAGCATCCCCTGAAATCTTCGACACCGCTCTCCGAGTCCTACTTGATATTCCCGTCAGGTCTAAGGGCAACATTCAGCCTGGCCCTACTTTAATTGCCGGACGGCCCCCCCATTCAGGAGTGCCATATCGCTGCTTGCATACGAAAACGGCGTGCTCGACATCAAGTGGGATATGAAAAAACTTTTGAAGGCTGCGGATGTTCCTATTGCCAGCTATTGCGTTCTCGAGGCTACTTCGGATAACTTCCCTGGCAATGCGAGTGAGAACAAGAAAAAGTTTTGAAGATTAGAGTCCCTGTATGTATTTGACAGTTTTGCTGTAATAGGTCGCGTGCACCCATACCGACCCTGGAGGTGAAATATTGGAACACAACCTAACTCTCCTGTGAATTATTGAAACACAACCTCACTTTTTTATTTGGTTAAAGGGAAATCATAGGATTGAAATAGTTTTTCACAATATTATGGCTATTATTGCGCTATTTATTGATTCAAGCATGCCTTCGTATGTGCTGTTGTCCGAAGCACAAAAAATGCAGACGAAGAAATATGATTTTTCAGGTAAATAGTAATCTCACTTAGTTATCATTATGAAATGTTGTCATTCCTCATTAAAATTCCTTCTACCACTTCTGCAATAGAAGCTAATACTGCTAATAGATTGAAAATGTCTACAACACACACGATCATATTTCGTCAGCATATCAGACCAGCTTTTCACGCCATCACATTGTGCTGTTGTACAATGCACAAAAACTGCAACAAAAGACGAAAGAATCATGTATTCAAAAGTGAGTACCTACTATAGTCACTGACATATAGTTTTCATTTTTGAAATTTGATAATTTCTTTGATTTCTCATCGGAATTCCTTATGCAATAGGAGCTAATAGAAATACACATGAAATTTCTAAAATTATGCAAGAAGATTGGATACATTCAGGAACTCTACCGTGTACCAACTAACCTGACATTCCTAATTGACAAAGTGTTTGATGAAGGGAAGGAAGGAATGCTCGAAGTCATCTCCACAAATTTGAATGGTGTTTTGAATTGACTTGGCCGTTACTCGATGGAAATGGCTACGGAATGATATAGCGATGTTCAAAATGCCGATTTCCAAAATAGCGGGTTACGAATTCGCGATTTTCAAAGTAGCGATGTACTATAACAGCGTGTAACAAAATAGCGACGTAATAAAATGTATTTTGTAATAAAAAAGCGATGTGAAATTAACACGATGTTATGCAATGTCGCCGACGCATTTAAACGACTCGAATAAATAAAATAGCGATGGTTAACGTCACTAAGCAGCTAGAAGATATAATATTGTTGTCATCAACGTGACATTTATTAATGAGTTTATTGTCAAAGTTGTTTGAAAATGCAGTTTATAGATTCACAAAAAGGTAGTGAAATACTTCTTTTCGGAGGTTACAAATACAGAAAGGATAAGTCGTATATTAATACCGAAAATTAGCGATGTTCTAAGACTGGATGCAGAGGTAGACTCATAGTTAGGAAAGATGATGTTGACCATCCAACCCCGACTGCTAAACATACACATGGACCGGATATATGGGGCAATGAAGCTGATATAGTAGAAGATCAAATTAGAAAAAAAGCAAGAATGACCAATGATCGTTCAAGGTTGATTATACAAGAATGCGCGCAAAATGTAAACATTGTAGGGATTCCCTTTCGTGCGCTCCAAGCGATAAAAAAACGCCGCAAGGCAGATTTTCCATCGTCAAAAGAACCAATCAGAAAATTCTACTTCATTCAATTTTGAATCCAAAATAACTCTAAAGTATCACAAAACGTTGAAAGATGACAATTTCTTATTCTTCAATTCTAGTGAAGTAGACACAACTGATAGGATTTTATTGTTTGAGACGGAACATTCAAGATAGCACCTGAGTTTGCTTTACAGATCTACACAATACATGCTTTTATGGGAAATAAAGCAATTTCGATGCTGTACGCAATTCTTGGTAGCAAGAAAAGCGAGACTTACTCCAGGCTGTTCCAAAAAATTAAAGAGTTACAGCCAACGCTAGAACCTAAATCTGTTATGTTTGATTTTGAAATAGGAGCTGTGAATGCATTCAAAGAAATCTTTTCTAAATCGGATGTAAGCGGATGATTTTTTCATCTTTCTCGAAACCTTTGGCGTCAAATTCATAGAACCCTAGGACTAGCTAATTTATATGTGAACAGACAGGAAGTCAGATTAAAATGTTAAACCCTGCTCGCATTGAGTTTCGTTTCAACAGGAGACGTACAGTTTGCGTACGAAATTATTAAAGAAGAAGGGTTTCCCGTCGAAATGACTACTACAACAGATTATTGGGAAAACACCTATGTAGGAAGGAGACTGAAAGGAGTTATGCCAAAATACCCTATACCCATGTGGAACAGGTATGATCGAATCAATACAGATATCCCGAGAACTAATAATTCGTTGGAGGCCTGGCATAATGCCTTCCGAAGAGCTTTATGGATTGCCATCGTCCTTCATTGTCTAAACTCTTGGACAGATTTCTTTTGGAACAAACCCAAACTGAAAACATCACCTTGAGATACAGAGCTGGTTTTAGGACTATACAGAGTCCGTTAAAAGCAAGTATACTCAGTTGAAGAAACGCCTCCAAACTATTACGCAAAGGTACTCATTGCGGCGTGTTAAGGATTATTTGGAGGCCATTGCATTAAATTTGTCGATATGATATAAACTCATGCAATATTATGAATGTATATGATGTTATCAGTATATTTTGTAATGCAAAGTTAATTCAATAAATGGTTTCTATTAGAGCGTTCTTTTCTTACATCGTTTTAAAATAACATCGCTGTTATGTTATAAGTGCTATTTTGTTACGATCGCCATTTTGATACGTCGCTGTTCTACATGTCGCTATTGTATTACACGCTGTTTAAAATCATCGTTATTTCAACATCGCCGTTTCAAAATTCATCATTTTGAACATCGCTATATCATTCCGGAGCCGATGGAAATTCATGGCAAATGTAAAAACTTCAGAAACGATAAGATTTTCACGAAATTCTCAAACACACGACATGTTTCACTAACAGAGTGGCTTCATCAGGTGATATACTGGTTCATTGTACCTATCGCAGATTCGTGATTACGTTTCCTCAATTCAGAATTTCTTTCCACGTCCTGTATGATGAATATCAATTTGTTATACATCAAAAAATATAGTATTTTACTTGCTTCTGATGGCTATTACCCATTCAGATGATAACAGCACTCGCCTTCGGCACGTACTGTAACTTTCATTATGCGCTCGTTGGATAATATTATAACACAATTCAAAATCCGAACAAAATCGTGCCGGATTTCTCACTATGATACCCGATGAAACCTAACCCTCTAAGTAACGCTAGCTGGAGACAATCCAAATGTCAGTTCTCATTGTTCAAATGAACTTGAGTAATCAGATCATATGCATGTGAAACAGCCATAAAAAATTAAAGCTGTCGATTAAAATGAAGGACTATAATTGGAAACATTTTTATCCGACCAGCGAAGTTTAATTAGCTGCAGTAAATCACCAACCGTCATAACTTTTTTAATCTCTCCCCAACAAAGGGCAGTATCAGGACCGGATGCATAAAAGATGAACTAAGTTTTATGATCGATAAAAATACCCAATGAACAATGCAATTTTTCAACATAAAATTCATAATGACGTCTCGGAAGTTTCTTTTCAAATGGAATTAATGAAGCGGAACATCTTTGCTCCTGTTCATTTTGGGATTTGCCTTGCGCTTTATTAGTTCCATAGGAAAAATAATATCGCCAATTTCTAAAAGCATCAGATGGTTCATTTCCAGAGTAAGATATACATGAGGGATTTACAAAAGAAGTAATTGAATTTTAGACCTTATTATGACTGCTCTGAGCTACCGTCCGTAAACAGAACACCTTTTCCTCTAATCTTCGCTACATTTATAGTCGCAACTGTGAATTAGCAACTATACAGGGTGTTTCCGAAATTGAAGTGTTAAATGGAATGTATTTGTATTTGTATATCGCTACCAACTCCTCAGAAGTCTAAGCGTGTGTGGGGTCAAAAAAAACGGAACCTACAGCCTATAGTGGTATCCGAACCACTAAGGCATCGATGTGCTGCCAAGCCGGATTAGAACCGATAGTACCTTTGCATCGTGAACGGCTATCTAGCAAATTTCAGCATAATATAGACAAATTTGGCCACGGCGCCAAGTATAATAGAAGACAAGAGGGAAAAAAAAAAGAAAATTGGAGTACCATTTCTGAGATAACTAACAGGTGAGAAAATTCGCAAGGAAATTAGTAAAATGAAATTGTCTCGCGATTCATAATGTCATTATATCTCACATCTAATTTCTTTCCTCCTCCTCCTCCTCCTCCTCCTCCTCCTCCTCCTCCTCCTCCTCCTCCTCCTCCTCCTCCTCCTCCTCCTCCTCCTCCTCCTCCTCCTCCTCCTCCTCCTCCTCCTCCTCCTCCTCCTCCTCCTCCTCCTCCTCCTCCTCCTCCTCCTCCTCCTCCTCCTCCTCCTCCTCCTCCTCCTCCTCCTCCTCCTCCTCCTCCTCCTCCTCCTCCTCCTCCTCCTCCTCCTCCTCCTCCTCCTCCTCCTCCTCCTCCTCCTCCTCCTCCTCCTCCTCCTCCTCCTCCTCCTCCTCCTCCTCCTCCTCCTCCTCCTCCTCCTCCTCCTCCTCCTCCTCCTCCTCCTCCTCCTCCTCCTCCTCCTCCTCCTCCTCCTCCTCCTCCTCCTCCTCCTCCTCCTCCTCCTCCTCCTCCTCCTCCTCCTCCTCCTCCTCCTCCTCCTCCTCCTCCTCCTCCTCCTCCTCCTCCTCCTCCTCCTCCTCCTCCTCCTCCTCCTCCTCCTCCTCCTCCTCCTCCTCCTCCTCCTCCTCCTCCTCCTCCTCCTCCTCCTCCTCCTCCTCCTCCTCCTCCTCCTCCTCCTCCTCCTCCTCCTCCTCCTCCTCCTCCTCCTCCTCCTCCTCCTCCTCCTCCTCCTCCTCCTCCTCCTCCTCCTCCTCCTCCTCCTCCTCCTCCTCCTCCTCCTCCTCCTCCTCCTCCTCCTCCTCCTCCTCCTCCTCCTCCTCCTCCTCCTCCTCCTCCTCCTCCTCCTCCTCCTCCTCATCCTCCTCCTCCTCCTCCTCCTCCTCCTCCTCCCCATTTATCTCCGAATCTATTATGAAAATGGCATCTGTATTCGTATTTCACGTTCGATATCCAACCGCACAGCAATATTTCGCCGCCATTTCACGGTCCAATTAGAAGCAATTGACAGCTTCGACGCTTGTTAGTTGGGGCATCTCGAGGCTAGCGTCGAACTTCGTTACCACAACGCTTGGATCGTCCGGCGATATAGGAGACGGAAGTAGAAGTGTACAGGACATATTATCTTCATGAGTTAACCCAATCTATACAGGGTATGTCACGACGTGCTTACACAATCCTTGTATCGATAATCAATAGCAGGATATTCATGAAGATGTGCATAGCCATATTTGAGATTACGCCTTCTTCGTTCAATATATTCACGACAATGCAGAGTTGCCCTATATTTCATTGCATTTTTAGATCTTTCCTGAAGAGCTGATTTCATCAATGCATCCATCACACTTGGGGTCTAACGAGAATCATTATAGAGATATAGGGTGTTTAAAGTCGAGATCAGTCTTCTTTCGAATTTTTTTGTGTAGAACTTATTCATTATCGGTCAAAACGGCTCTCATGTCCATTGTCCATATCTTATTGATTTACCTACATATACAGTTTGATCAGGATCCTGAAACTTGAACCACCCAACGTATTTAAGGAAAATAAGTTGGGAAAAATAAGTTGATGATGGTTTCTGGAAGACAAAACGTCGGATTTCGAACACAGTAAAACCAGAGCAATTTTGTGTTCGATAAATCAATGAGGTACTTTGTATGTCATCAATTTCATATCCGTATATGTGCTATCACAATGTATTCATTGTTTTATCATTTCACAAAATCAAATCTCCCATAACTTCATTCTCATGGGAAATGACTAGCATTTCGAAAAAAAAATCACCTGTGTGCAGAATGACACTTTTATATTCATCGCTTGCTGAGGTATAATCATATGCAGATATTCAGGAAGAGACTGGAGTTCCACTTTTCATTTCGAGACGCTTCCAAATTCAATGAAAATCCGACGACTTTAGAGTGATATCCTTCCATATTCTGTTTGACCCACTGGATATCATACAAAATCATTTTAATGCTCCAGTGTTCAAAAAAGCAATTTCTCATTTCCTCTGTTTCCTTCCATTGAAAAATACTATAGAACCTCTTCCATTATCCTTTTGAACTCGATGAACTTATGACTTCATAATATAAATTTGATTTATTCAGCCTTCCACGAATCGGTCTTCAAGAAAAAGTGGAAGAAATTAGTCTCGGAGATTTAGCGTAGTTGAATTCATCAATTCGAAAGAGATTCATCATATGAAAAATGGAAATCCTCTACGCTTTAAAAGCTGAATTGCAGATGCACCAGGTGCTTTGCTAAGATATGGCCATGAATAAAGACCTTGTTTTCATATGAGTGCATATTATACTGGAAAAGACATGGCAGAATTCAGAAATCATAGTGGCTCGAAATTCGACTAACAAACGATTCACTGATGGTTGTTGTGATTCGATGATGTCCACAATAACTTAGTCATTTAGATACAGGGTGTTGAATTCCAAGAAAAAACTTAATTTTCTAGCTATAACTCAAGAGCGGTTGAAATTTTTGATTGGGATTGTGTTCTCGTTGGCAAACAGCAGTATCCATGCAGTATGAAAATCAGTATTGAAATCAGTAGAATTTAATATTCTTCTGATCTTAAGTATCCGGTTTAATGAAACTGAGAATTTTCTGGAAAGAGATAATATGCAAAAATTCAATGGAAACAAATCAGCGTTAATCTTTCAGAAACTATTTTTATTTATAGAATACTGTATCTTGAGAAGGAAGACCTTTTTGTTCTATTTCATTTTATTGATTTACGAGGACTATTTCCTGTTCAGTGTTATAGGTCCGAACACCCTTTATAGATTTTTCCTATTGATCCTTCATGATCGGAAAACACGGTGATAAACAACAAAACTGATGATTGCACTATTATTATGCACTTCAATCTGATGATACAATTTCATCAATTTTCCCAGAGGAGAAATAATGAATTCATGTTGAAATTTTACATTTTCCTCATCAATCGAATTATCTATACTTTCCTAGCTTACAGCAAACTACGAAAATTGGATTAACTTTGTCTGATAGGTACAGGTAAAACTAGATAAAAGTTATAATCTTTATCTGAAGATGCTACATAGTTAGCGAAACGTGCTGACGCGTTGGAAAATCAACTTAACTAGTGGAAAGAGGTTCCTCGATATAAAGTACAATGAACATCTTGTTCGGAAAATGTATGTTTGAAGGAGGAAAAATGAATTGAACTGCATAGAAATTATATATAATGACAGTTATTTTCGGACATCAGAGAATGAACCTGCTCTCGTTTTCATCATAGAAAGAGAAAATGATTCTTGATATCGATCTCTTCGCTAATTCATTTTGATATATTTCAGTATCAGAAGTCAGAAAAATGTATGAGTTACAGGGTGTTTTTCTAATTGATTTTGGATTGAATATTTCATACTCAGATTCTGAGCAGTGAGTGAATATACCATGAACTATCTACCGGGTGCCCCAAGTTATCGTATTCAATATCTCGTTTATTCGACATGAAAATTGAAAGATTCATAAACTTCATTGAATGGCATTGAAGTAACCTCCTAGTGACATATGAAAAAAAATCCATTACATTTGACAGTTCTTTGGCATCAACCCCTCCACTTTTTATCTCCAAATAATTACATCCCCCGTATATTTTCATTGAAAATTACGTGCCATTCAATCAGGAATACAGAGGTAGCGTATACTTGGTAGTTTTTTGTTGATAACAAAAATATATCGACATTTTGTGACTTGTTTCAAGTTACTTGATTATCCTTATAAAAATGATTTATTGCCTCCACTCATGTTTTTCATAGTTTCAAAAAGCCGATGTCATGTCAAAATAATTTTGAACACAGCTATTTTTTGATTCTCATACATTTTAGTTGACACAAAAAATAATATTTTTTCTTGGAGTGCACGAAAGGAAATTCCTATAATGTTCGAAGAACATCGTCCTTACCTAGGAACGATAGGTAGAGGAGGTAGGTGTTGGGATATTTTTCGAACAAGTGTAACGATTATTCCGTTCCATTAAGATGTTTTTCAATCAATCAACCATTCAATTATCTGACGTCCATTCGTTCTTCTATCTACTTCCGCTTATCAGCCCTTCACCGGTTCAATAACCAGATCGAATTCATCAAGTCTTGCGCGCTCGTCCTTCCCGCTAGACAGCGACACAGAAGATCGAAGAAGGGAGACTAAATAACCAATCAGGAGAAGGGATTGATAGGAGAGGATCTTTCGCGAAGAACGAATAGGAAAATCAAAGTCCTTCTGATTTGATCTACCGACTTGAAAGGTTGAAGTGATAGGTTGTGTGAATTGAAGATATCTGGTAGGTCTGGATGTATCTTTATTTTTCGAGTGAAATAACTTGTCATCGCAGACATTTGGTTTGTTAGAGTTGATTATTATCTATTGAATTGAATATTAATTTATATATTTTTGGTCGAATTTCATTTTTGTGAGAGATAATTGCATTCGAGTTAATTGAGGTTACAATTCATATCTGAGGGTTTCTTAGTTAATAATTGGTCATCGATATCAACTTATTGGATATTTGAGTTCTTTCTATATTTAATTAGCACTTTGTGATGATATTTTCGTAAAATTGACAAATTTATAAGTCATATACATTTATTCCAGCTCAATAAGGTTAAGTACTATACCTGGATTTCTCTGCCTTGTCGCTTAAATTTGCTTTTTATAAATTGTTGCTATCAACATCAGCTTTGTTGCTAATTTTTTTCCTCATTCAATAAGTTGAAAACAGTATCTACTCTTTCCAAAAATTTTTTCTAGGTACCTATTGGAAATTCGAAACGCCATCGCATTTTCCTCAGAAGTTCATCCAGGAAACCTGAACTGAAGTTTCCTCTGTGTCTCGTCCAGGAACCTTGAGCCTACAGGACCTAGAGCCTTGAAGGGAACCTTGACGTCCAGGCTGTACCTTTCCAGGATTCTTTCTCAGGTGAGCATTTAATTTCTATTATAAACTTGTGAATTTCTTTTCCAAGTTATTTTTCATTCTCTCTGAGAAATAAATGCAACCTGAGGAAGGTCTCCTTCTCTCTATAGCCTGTTCAGTCAACATTTGTCTGGTTCCTGTATAGGTTTTGCCTTCTTGTGACGAAAGCACAATCTATAGTTCAAGTTTTCTGGAAGGGAGATTTTTCTCTTTATCTTACTGTCAGTATTTCCTTGGTCAACTCAGCAAACCACATGTCAGTGCATGTCTATTTCCTTATCTCCAGATATACCAGATCTCAATTCCAGACCTGTCAACTTCACACCTGAAGTACTTACCTACTATCTGGCATTTAACTTTTGAACAGGACTTGCCACCCTGTATATATATATATATATATATATATACCTTTTCTTGTACTTTCACGGACAAGTAAATTACCTGTCAACTTCGAACTTGAAAAATTACCTATTATCTGGCATTTTACTTTTGAATCAGGACTTGCCACCCTGTATATAAATATACAAATTTTTACTTTTACTAGAAAGTAGTTTCTTGGCATTTTAGTTGAAGGATTGGCCACCTTCATTTAATATTCATAATCAGTAATTTCTTTGATTGCTTTTTCCATTTCCATTTCCATTAGAAAAGTCAAATTTTCACTGATTTTTTTATATAATATATCAATATACCAGGATATCTCAAAAGTTTGATTCATTCAAATAATTCATCTTTTGGTTGAATAACGGATTATTAATATACTTATTATTGCCTTTTCCAGTTTAATAATTTAAAATCAATTTCTCAACACAATTTTTTTCATTGTAGTCAAATTGCATTCATTACTTTTCTGAATTTAATAAGTTTCAAATTTTCAAATCTAACTTTTCAGTTTTCCATATTAACTTTTTTACCTTTTTCAACATTTTATAAATCAGAACACAAAGCTAACCAAGCGGTTCAAAGGATATCCTTCGTCCCTTTAATCACATTGTCGACAAAACTCTGATTCCTCGTATATTTCCGCATGCACTCTACGACGATACCTGACTCGAGGATCCTTGTTAACCACAGAGGGTTGTAACGGACTGGTAAAGGAGGTTCCCTACTACGAAGTCAGAACTGCAGGAGACTATAACTACTTCCATCCTAAGAAGTACCTACCACTGTACTAGATAGCTCTGGAAGCAGAATTGAGAGCTGGAAGCTGCACTGACTGAAGGTTGAACTCCAAATTTACCCTAAGGAAACCCTCTTGGATACTTCATCGAAACATCCAGGTATAATCCATCCAAGTGCCACGACCTTCGATTGGAATCAGATGTATCAATTGTTCTTGTAAAGTGGAATGTTCTGATTTTATTTTGCTCCATTTCTCTTTTCCTATTCAAACATTTTCACATAATTTTCAATAATATTTTAGGGCCTTCAGCCACTTCACTCAAAATACTGTAGTTTTTATATTCAGTCTTTTCACATCATTCTCAACCTTATTCTAGGGCCTTCAGCCCTTCATTCAACACCTTATTGTAATTTCAAATTCATCTGGCCCTCAGCCTTCTTGTATTTTATTTTTATTAAATAAATTGTTGAACCGATTTTCTTGTATAATTGTTTTGTCTTCTCATCCAAGCAAGGTTTTTTTTTTTAGAAAGTATCTGATTGGCTTTTGTCTTTTGCAAGCCTGGCGCCCAAATATATCGAACAGTCAAATCAATCACCTTAAAATCAACTTTAGAATTCATATTACTCGATTACCATCTTAACAGTAAAATTGTAACTTTTGAACTCACACCCTACCGTATCAATCTGAGCAGCCCAAAGGCATAAGTATAAACTTCATATTTTTTGTTTCAAAATTTTTCAAATTCTGAACTCAGAGTGTGGAGTGTTACACAAGGCGGATGACTTTTCTCTGGATGGAATCTAAGAGCATCAGCTTATGTTTGAATGCTGAACCTTATGTATGAGAGCAGTATTCTGAAACTAGTCGTATCTGTGCTTTGTAGATCATAGGAAGCTGTTCAGGTGTAAAGTAGAACTTCGCAAGGGATGAAACTCCAAATTTTTGTGAAGCAGCTTTCACGATGGAGCGGACATGATTTTCTCATGAAAGAGAATTGCTCATGGTGGTCTTGGTGGAATAGTGGTACCAGATATCGTTTCCAGGCATACTGAGTTCCGCCTTGTAACAGAAAATACAGGCTGGAGTTCTGGTGACGTTGAATTCCACTAGGTTGTTGGTTCTCCAGGCTGTAGTTTCAGCAAGATTGTCATTGACTGTGTTGACCTGCCTACATCGTAAGTTCTTAGTTTCCTGGGGAAAAATGAAAATTTTGGGAGAGAACGCAGTATGGAGAGTACTTCATCGTCACTTGTAGGAGCTAACTAGGTTAGTTGAAGGTGACTAAGGCATAAAAGATATGATATGATAATGATATGCTTCGTTTATTTTTTTCTTGTAGTGAATTTGCCAACTTTTATGTTTTTTTTTTGTTTTGTTTTGTTTTTTGCAATTGCATTACCTCGTTGGTCCCAGCACTGGGACCAAACGCCCCATAAGTCGAAACTTGTGCGGGGTTAGGTGAGCATACAAACACAAGTTGTTTCATTCGTATCCACCACCTCACATAGACTTCGCAAATTTTTTCACCTCTTAAGTCAAAGGTAGGGCTATCAGACTGGTACTGATATACCCACTTTTACATTCGGAACTTGATTGCGAAAGTTGTGCAAGCCATATTGTCTCTATCATCAATGATTCCTGAGCTTTCCAGATATTTGATGAGATTGTACGAGATGATGAATAACTTGCAGATAATCGGTGTCAATTCTGGTGCACACGTTTTGAGAACAATGAGTAGCATTTCATCAGGACCGTTAGCCTTATTCGTTATGAGACCAAGCAGACTGCGTCTGAAGGTGCGTTGACGAAAGACGACTTCGGACATACTCTTCCTTGGGAATTCAAGGTGGTGTTTGCTGCAAACATGTCTGCAAAAATGTTTGCTTCCTCTTGCGATGTTGTTGCCAACGTGACGTCGGCTTTGGTGAAATTTCTTCCGACTGCTTCAGCGTGGAACCAAAACGCACGTAAGCCATTCGGACAATCTATGAGTTTCGATCTTATTTTGACATTGTGTTATACTTTTGATGCATCTATTGCCTGTCTGCAGTTATTTCTGGCTTCAACATACTCTGATCAAGTCACGTTGTTGTTTGTGTTTTTGTGCCAGCTATGGTAGGCTGTTTGTGATAAGCCTACATCTCTAGAACAGTTGAACAAGGGTCTTGAAGGTGATATGTCCACTTCAAGCGTGATGATCTAGGATATTTCTGCAGCACACTGTGAAGGATCCTCAGAATCAAAGCATATTCTATGCCAAGGAAACTCGGAGAAAAACGGAAACCGTCCCAGTCTCCTGAGTTATAGTTCCATACAAGACGTAGAGATGCTGGTGCAGTTGATGAAATGAAATATTGTCAGGTTGTGGAGATGAATGTGTGATCAGAATTGCCAAGTGGAGCACGTACATCCATGGTCGGAGGTGCTGAATGGTTAGTGAGAAATAAGTAAAGATTGTTGTGGCAGAATGGTTATTGACATCAAGAATTCGTGAGGGTTTCATGATGAGCTGCTCTTATTCGCGAGTGATGGCTTGTCGCCGAGCTTCATCCGTTCTGTTGGAGTGTACGAGCCAATCAGTGTTGTGTGCATTGGCCCATGATGATGATTTCTGCTGCTGGATGAAAAGGAACTTGAAGAACTGTTCATAGGATGGATATCTGGTCTGTTTCTGACTATCGAGTTTGAATCACATAACATCAAATTCATTCGGATCCATGAAGATTAATCCCAATAATTTTGTTTTCCTCCTACGTTGAAACAGGAAACAGTTTTATTTCCATGGCAAGTGAATACACCTGCTTACCCAGCAAACACACATATGTCTGCCATATGGCGAATGGAGCTCATCAGGGTTCCGGAGATACATCACCATGCTACATATCTGCTACAAAGCTATTACATTTCATGCAATATATTTTCTTGTTCAGGTGGTTACATAACAGGAAACATATCATATACAAATATGATGCTTCGAATGCCATGAATAAAGATTGTTCAGTTGAATTATACATGTATGGTAAAGGAAACAAAATCGCATGTTTCACTTTATGTCTCGAAACTATACAACATATTCATAACAGTGAAACGTTCTGTTCCGTAGGTGTTGGTACCTAGTTGATGGAGAGAACTTCATGTTAGTTTCCTTTGAAGGTTATGTTATGCTTTGCATGTTTGTCTCACACATTTTTTTAGAAAAAAATTCAAATAGTGTATTGTTTTCATTGTGGATTCTTCATAGTGATATTGAAATATCTCCAAAATATGTTTGCGAGTTGAGTACAAGACAGAGGTGGAATCGAGGGTGTAATATAACAAATGAAACTGATTTACCTACCTAATTATCGATCTCAACATTATCAAACTGCTAATGTGCATTTATCTATGTAAGTACTACCAGCCACTCCAAGAATCTGAAGAAGATGTCCAATGGGGTTTTGAATGATGTTTTTATCTGTGACTATCAAGATCAATTTGGAAGACTTCTGGGTCATCCAATATTCCATGAAATTTCCATGTGCAATTTCCAATGTCTGTTTATCTATTTTAGTACCATCAGCTGTTCTTTAACAACTGAACCTGAAGAATGTGATCAAATGGATGTTGAAAGTAATGGTGTTTTCATTTGTGACTTTCAGGGACAATATGGATGGGTTAGAAAATCCAAAAGCATGAAAAAAGGAAACATTCTTTGACAGGAGATTTCGGGACATCAAACAATCAAACTTTCCATATTCCACTACACTTTCAAGTGCATTTTCCAAAGTATAGGTATTAACCTGAAGTAGAACTCTCCCACCTAGAAACCCCATGGTATACCTATCAATAGTGTATGGTCAAAGTTCCACTGAGACATTATAAACCATTTTGGTGTGTCAAAAGTGCTATATATAGTATGTGCAGTGCTCTTCTCAAGAGAGAATACATTCCTGGATATACACCTGACATCACCTGATATAGAATCAGCTGGAAAGCATATGGATATAGGTGATTTACCACTCAATTTACCTATCATTACCACTGAAGTACCTATTCTTCCATTTTGGTGTCAGAAATGCAGGATCATTTCAAATTGATAATAAAAATTTTATCTTCAATATTTTGTCTCAATTAATATAGGTATGATGTTTTCTCAGTGATGTATTAAGTAAAACTTGAATTTCAAATAATTTCCATTGATTTTCAATCTAGAAACCATGATATCCATTTCTCTAGGACTAGCCACTGAAAACAATCAGACATGAAACACTACAAACGAGGAGGTAACTACAACCTAAGTATACAGGGTTATCAAAATATTGAGTGTCCACCATAGGTAACTTTGTTATAATTGAATATACAACATTGTTTGAATTATCAAACTATAGCAGTATTTTCAATGCTCTTTATGATGAAAGAATAAAAATAAACATTTGAGTATCGCATTTTTTGTAACATATAATCAGAAATTTTCTTCTATAGTCAGAAATTTCTATGTACCTACTGATAGTTTGTTGATTTGAACCATTTAGTATCTTCAATAATAACAAAGGTCGACACTCAAATTCCTGTATATTTCTCAAAATGATCAAGTACATTATTTTGGATTCATCTCACATATATTACTCTGTAACATTCATTTGAGTATCATTATAAGAACAAATTCGTTACTTATAATGTATCTGAGACATGTATGCAATATTACTTCGAGAACGCTCAACATATGTCAGCTATATAAAGGACATATTCAGGGAGGCGGAAATTTGACGTTACATGCAAGATACATTAACTGTACAGACAATATGTCTGCAACATCGGATGAGAACAGAAATATGTGGTTGTTATGTATCAGATATGTATTTGTGTTTGCTGGGTATATTCTCTTTCTTCGAACATTTTTCGAAAATAGTGTTACCAACTATCGATTGAATGTTTTTCTCAGATTTCTGATTGTGAAAGTTCAGCCGCATTGAAATTTTGAAGCGAATCATCTGATTTGCCTTCTCTACATTGGAATAATAATGATGTTGCTATTCACACAGTGGAGTTTATTCGAATTATACGAAGTAGGATCATTGTATGACACCCTACATACTGACTGTCATCGTTGAGCGGATAATCCCCTCAATAGATCTGTGCTCGTTACTCGTCTAGTTCTAGCAAGCGCTCGCTATCTAATCGGAACTCTCGCCATTCAAAACTCTTCCCGTTTTCCAGCCTTTGTTCTGTATGCAGACAATCAAAGCTTTGATATAATCTGTTGTTTCGTGTTCTATGCAGGAGTAGACGCTGCACGGCTGATTTTCGAATAATGGGTCCGAGATATATATATACCTATATGCATGAATATGCGCCCTACTGATGAAAATGGTTGTCCCAACTAAAGTGATGGCCACTTCAAACAAATTTTGATTCGAAATACACTGATGAAGGAATTCATTTCACATGATTCAAATGATTCTGATGTGGCCAATTATTGTAACCAACGTAGAATCATCTGAAATTACAGATTATTTTGCAAGTATGGATGGATGAATGGATGCGTATGGCGTCTTGAGGCTATCTGCCTCCACACCGCTACATTTTCAAATCTATTGTGTCTGCCCTCTAAATCGTTCAGAGTTCTTTGACTAGTTCCGCCTTATCAATAGGCAAGATTTTAGATCCCCTGTTTATCCTTGGTCTCTTGATTTTCCCTTCCTCAGCTTAGGGAACCTTAGTAACCACAGTGGCAAGTGGCAAAGTAAACTTTTTCATCAGATCTTCAGCGACATCTATAGTACTCATGTGTCTGTTGAGCCTACAATGCTTCGTGAGGATTTTAGTTGATTTCAGTAAATATTCTGTGAATATTTGTGATTGTTGTATTGGTAAACTTCTTTGCCTGTCTCATTCCTAGCGAATTGTTTCACCATTTTTGAGATTTGGTTTGCATCCATGATTTGATGCATGTATATTGTATTTTGTATAGCTTTCGCAATATCACAAAGCGGTTCTGCTTATATACAGTGTACATACGCTTATATAAGCATATGAATATCTCACAAATTCTGAGAATTTGTTCTGGAAACTGGCAAGATTCATGGAATCTCAAGGGATAAGTGATATGAGTTCGAGAGGGACTATATCGGGTGTCAACGAATCTTTTAGACATGCCATAACTTTTGGAATATTCGGTGAATCAAAACTCAATTCAATGAGTATATGGTATGTGAAGAGGAAAGTTTCCGCATGTTTTTCACTTCCTGGTCACTTCTGGTTTAACCGAAATGGCTCCGGTTTTTAATTTCCAAATGGAACACACTGGATATTATAACATTTACGAATTCCAGAAACAATTCTGGATCAGAACTTGCATCTAGGTGTCTATAATAGGACTCATCTGGGGATTCATTATTCCAGATTAATTGGGATTTTCTCTCCTCGTTTCAAGAGAATAAAAATATGAATATTATTTCAACATATGTGTAGTAAGGACAAATCAGATGATTTGCCCCAAAATGTCACTGCTTTCAAAGAATTTGCCTATCAGAGAGCCTAAAAGAAGAGTTCACTGGCTTGTCAGTACAATATAGAGAAAAGACACATCGACAAATCGAAACTAGCTGAACATAATGATATCCCAAAAAATCTGTAATGATGAAAGTAACTATTCAATTGTTCATTTTATGGATTTTAAATAAATGGTGTCAACCAGGCGCCATATTGATTCTAACCTGAGTTGGATTCCCTGATTAGCAGTTATAAGATTTTCTTGAAAATAAACTTGTGTAACTATGTAGATTTTCCTCGGAACAGCTTATATATATTTCTCTCCGTTTAGGGTAACTCGAGTAATCCATGGAAATATTATTCCATTCAACTCGTCTCAAGTCCATGTAGATATTGATTGACACGTCCTTTGAAGTCTTACGCACAGACATCTTGAAACTTATCACACGTCACATCAATGGAAAACCCGTTCACAGAGCGAAAAGCCAGATGTCTACACGAATATGCCTCTCGGGTTCAGACATCTTTGCAACATAGTGTATGACTGGGGTCTCGATATCTGCTCTTTTCACGTATCAAATTATGTTAAATCGGCAGTAAGATTTTATGAGGAACGTTCCATCGAACGGCCAGGGCCAGAGATCCTTCATTTAATGATGTTGGTATTCGTGAGATCGTTCTTCGAAAAATTTCACTTCGTGTACTGTGAGGAAATTCCAACGATCATACCACTTCTTCAAAATAGATGTTTCTGATTGGTCGAAATATCTGTGCTGATAATTGGAAACATAATGTTTTCGATTTTGTATTGCAGCAGTTGGTTGGACACTGGATACTTATTAGATGTGAATTTTACTTCCTTATTGGTAGTTTGATCAGAAATTGAATATAAGATAACTTATACCAGCAGCAGGCTCCCATGGATGTAATATTATTTTCCTACGACTACTACTGTAAGTGATGAATATTGTACACAAAACAATGGCAGTAAGCTTATCCTTACACACGTGTGCGTGAAGAGAGCGATCGCACGTTTTTCATAGGTATGTTGATACATGACTTTGTTTCGTTGCTTAGGCGATGTGTCAATAACAATTATCAAATTTCATTAATGTCAGTAGCTAGGTGGGTAGGTACTTATTTTTGTATCAATCAATCCAGCTATCCACCGAAACCGAAAGCAGCTTAGTTATATTTTTTGAAAATATGATTATTTGATAGTTTGAAAAAATTATGTCAAGCAATGACGATGACCAGATAACTCCTACACCACCAGTAATGTTGGAAAAAGCTAGAATGGCTGAAAATGAGTTGCTACCCGCTAAGTCTCGTGAATGATATGAAAATAGCACATCAAAAATTCCTGGACTGGAGAATTAGGAATAATACCGTGTCGTTTTCGGAACATATCCTCTTAGTATATGTTCAAGAATTATTAAATTCGATGAAATCATCATCACTCTGGTCGACATATTCCATGTTACGATCAACACTAAATATCAATCACAATATTAATATAGCAACATATCCCACTCCCTCGAGAGGAAATCGGATGGATTCCGAAGTAAAAAATCTAAAATACTTAATGCTGAAGAGATCAATTATTTTCTGCAGAATGCTCCTCCATTTTTCACCTAGGTTCGAAAAGTGTTTCTTCTAATTAGAGGAAATCCTAGAATAATGTTGATTTTCCAGGTTAGTAGTGAAAAGAGTATTATTTTCACCATCAGCTCTAGAACTTACCATTATTCTCTCCTTTTCAAGCAATATATTTTACTCATTTCAGTACAGTGAAACTGAAATATTGACCTATTGTTACTACGAGAGCTCTTCTCTTCAATTCTGATAGAAATCTAGTAGCCTTGACCATGACGGAGCATACTCACTAGTCGTTCTTGATAAATACCTGAGTGCCATTCTGTGGATCTCGCATCAGAACAGTGAGTTTGGGTTTATTATAAGATTAAAACAGAGATGGCTATGTCTTCATTGACTAGCTAAAAACAATCTTGGTATCAAAAACACACTTCACGCCTTGAAAAGAAATGAATGGTGGTAGGTTCTACAGCTAGTGGTCGAAATAAATAATGAAATCTACCTTGGTATTGAAAAAACCCACTTCACGCCTTGGACAGGAATAAAAAATAATATTAGGCTCTATATAGATAGTGGTGGAAAATATAGCGATAGTAAGTGGATATTCACGTTTTTCAAACACGCGAGATTTTTCGAGCACAACGGCCTTTCAGAGCCATCAAAAATTTCGATGAGTATTCAACCAAATTTGAACATGAAGCGTATTATTTGATGATTCCTCGTATAATATGCTAATATCGAATAATCACATGAAATCGTTACCACATAAGGTGGTAAATTATATGGTTGTGAACAATTAGGGTGATCAAAGTGCCAAACTGATCAGAACTTCCAAAGACGTCGGTTTCGAACTCTGATGATCTATAATTATTCATAGGTGTATGTCGATACATCGAGACATGTTGGCAAAGTTATTCACGCTGCCGAATTTTCGGGGTGCATGGAAACTTCGTGTTTCGGGGATCTTATTTCGATATGGGCCCGTTGTCAGAGAACTCAGGGATGTTGAAAGTTTTTGATGGATATAATGAAAGATTTACGATAACAAATACATAAACATTAGAAAAACAGTCAAGAAAAACAATTTCTGGAGCAGTGAGCTCTATCACAATATAGTTGAAAAACAAAAATAAATAACATATACTTAACAAAATAGTACGTTCAATAACTAACTAACAAACTGAAGCACAACAGAAATGTAGAAATAAAATAAAATAAAATAAAATGAATGAAGATATAAAATGATATACATCTTGATGAAATTCGGTAAAACTATAATGAGCCTTCATAATTAGAAACTTGCTGACTTGTTTTCTGATCTTAAGTTCATTGTCAATTTTCCGTAGGTGAATACAGATAATTAAACATTTTCTTGCTCTCATGAATTGAAGGGTTCTGAGTCAGAGCCAATGTGGGGATGGGAAGTTTGATACAATTTGAAGAGTTGCGGTTTTTATGGGTAGGTGTTACAAATCCATGGACTAAAAATAATGATCTGCATGAATCCCTGACCCCAGCATTATACATATATCCCAACGCTCTCTTTTTTAAAACGAAAATAGATTCGAATAAATGGTCAGTACCAGTAAATCAACTGAACAGGAAGCAATGCTCCATCTTTAGTAAGGATATGTTCAGTTAGCTCCGACAACATAATATGGCAAAGTAGAATAATATCAAAATCATAGAAACGGAAGATAACAACCAAAAAAGAAAAATCAAGGAATCCGCTTGCATTCTTCTGAACGGAGCTAATAGCATTGCTTCTTGTTCAGTTGATATATATAGGAAGAACATGGTTATTCACTACTGAAAACTGAACATGAAAATGGTAGATTCAAGATAAATTGATGAAAACATCCTGTTACTCATTTGTAGACCAAAGTAACTCATTCATATGCCAACATTAGTATGACACTGAGTGTCAAACTTTAAGCAGAGCACAACACCCAAAGAGAAATATTTTGCATTTAAATGTCGAGAACGGAAGCAGATTCGGTCCCGAAAAGTCCGAAGATAAGTAAAAATTCGATATTTTTTCAATATATCTATATTTATTTCCTTCAGACATTTTTTTGAACAAAGTGTCACTGACAAGCTACTGGATTTTTCTTTCAGGCTCCCTGATAGAAAAATTTGTTGAACGCAGTGACATTTTGGGGCAGATCATCTGATTTGTCTCACTACAGATATATTGAAATGAGACGCATATTTTTATTTTATAGAAAAAATCAAGTAAAATGAATGTGCCACCTCCTCGATTAACCTGCAGATACTATAAAAGTATTTTTGAATACAAACAAAATTTTTTTGAATATAAACAAATTTTTTTTGCATAACATGAAGGTAAAGCTATGGGAAATTGTTCATCACCTTTTCTGGCTGAACTGTTCATGAATCGATTGGAGCACAGTTGCAACTGTAAATTAGGAAGATGACAACTTTTTTTCAGAATATCTCTTGATTGATAGTTGCAACTGTGTATAAGTGCAAATTTAGTGCTGCCATATATGCTCTTGGAGATATAAATATGGAGATTTCCATGATACGTTTTCGTAATCATCAAATTCAAATACTGATCGTATTTTCATTCTTCTTCGAACATTTCTATATAAAAACGACTTTCATCAGTCATTCAAACAGTCGAATAATGAGCCGACATTGTGAGTGTATATTATCACGTTAGGTACCCTTACGAGGGGAGTGTATCAACTTTGACGTATAGTAAAGTTATTTCATAATCTGATTGTGGCGACCTACAGAGTCTCTGTTTCGTTCTCAAAGGGCCACCCTGTATTTAATTATTGAGCATTTCCGTTATTGGGATGTCAACTCATCGTCTTGAAATGCCTTGAACATAAATAAATAGATAAACTATGATGATCGTGACATATTGCGAAAGTTTGCTTCCTGAATTTTATTATTTGCCCAATTCACTCGTTACACATACGGTTTGGTCTGGCCACGCATATTTTTATTTTATAGAAAAAATCAAGTAAAATGAATGTGCCACCTCCTCGATTGACCTGCAGATACTATTGAAGTATTTTTGAATATAAACAAATTTTTTTTGCATAACATGAAGGTACAGCTATGGGAAATTGTTCATCACCTTTTCTGGCTGAACTGTTCATGAATCGATTTGAAGCACAGTTGCAACTGTACAGTTGCAAATGTAAATAAGGAGGTGTTTTGAATAAAATGTCTCTGCCTAATTTACAGTTGCAACTGTGAATTAAGGCGATATTTGAAAAAAAGTTTCTTTTGCCTAACTCACAGTTGCAACTGTAAATTAGTGCTAATTCACAGTTGCAACTGTAAATCAGACAAATGTTCGTGAAAAAAAAGTTTTTTTAGGATGGCAGTTCGGACGCGTCGTGGATTCGAATGATGATATGGTTAATCAGATATGGGACGCTTAATTTTAGGGATCAGTGTTGTTACATGATCAATTTGATCGGTGAGTATTTCATTCAGTAATTTTGTAACTTTACTGTAAGCAATTTTGTATGGAATGTTTCATTTCGACGAATCTTATAATGTTCACATGCTCCACCGTCGAACAGTATTTGGAAAATGAAGGTCCCAGTATAAACGTTCGAAACGGTGAACATAATCACAAACATTGAAAAAATTCATCTTCTCAAGGTGTTCGAAGAAATGGATGTGTAGATTGTTAATCCTGAGTGCAGTGAAATGATTTCTTCATCAAACTATATGAAAAAAAAAATAGTTATTTATTATACAAGGGAAAAAAGTAGTAGATTTTTCCCGTGTATGATACACTATTTTTTTCTGTAACAGAAGAAAGGACGAATCAATATTGAGAAGATATTACATTATTTTGATATCTGAAAATTATCGACGTGAAATTTTAAGTTTTTAACAGTAGGGACACTGCGTTGTAGGCATCTTTATCATTCATTTGAAGTAATCAAATATCTGATGTCACTTCTGTCAGTCTAATTTTGTGATTTTATTTCAAAAAATTGCGAATTCAGTGGTTATTTAGTAATACACGTAACCGCGAAGTCGAATGGAAGATAAAAGGACTTGCAGTTCTTTCTCGGAGACGGTATTATTGGCTCATTTTTCGGAATTATAGCACAACAAAAGCCATCAACAGTGTATATATATGTGATATATATCCGGGAAAGAAGTACTCACTTTTTTCCCACGGGAAAAAAGTAATTTATGAAAAGTGACATTTTATAACCTGCCAACAGGGATGAAATGCCAAACTTTTTTCCCGTCACAGAAAAAACATCATTATTAACTATGCATAGAGAATGTATGCCATATTGTTTTCAACTGCTTACGGCGGATTAACAATATCACTTTTTTTATACGCTTCGAGTGAATCGAGCTTCTATTTAATGAACCTTATTTATATCATGATTCCTTCCAGCATGAAAGTATTATACCGGCAACAATGGATCTTTTATCTGAAAAAAGCAGCGGAAAGAAAAGTAATTGACTGTATAGCAAAATCTCTCGAAACAATATTAGGAAAATATCGGAGGAAATATTTTCTTCTCTGGATATAATAACTGCTATATGGAGCAAATAGCAGCTGAAGCTGAGGAAATTGCTTATTTGTATCGATATCGTATCAATGGATACAAAGACACTTTCTGATTTCACCTTCTTTTCTAAAAGCGGATAAAATATGATACCATCTCTAGATACTCCAGACACCACTTCTCAAACAATGAATATAAACTGGTCAACATCAAAAACGTCGTGTTCCAAAATATAGCCTGAATTCAGAGTAGAATAACTCACGAATTTCCTCACCAATTTTAAATCGGTTTTCACCGATGATTATCCTAATCTCTCGACAGTTTGTTGTGGCGATGAGAAACTTGTGTGATTTCAGATAACATTGCTACAGGATGATAAGTGAATGGGTGTAAAATTGCATCGTGGTCTTCACTTCACCGTTTGAATAGATAATTTTTATAATTTCATTTCTCACTTGTATCCTCTTGACTGATGCTACATCTCGAAACAGAGAACGCATCAATCAAGAGAGATAAATGGCAGATGGTTAAAACCCATGAAGAGGCAGGAGTTTCTTCTCAGGGCAGCACGTCGAGCAGCCGATAAATTGTCTCTGATTTTTGACTCGGAGCGCGAGGCTCAGGACTCCGATACTGAGCTAAAGCCTGCTCGAAGAAAGACCCGCATCAAAGCTGCAGAAGTGACAAAGCTCCTGCAGCTTCACATGGATAAGCCCATGCATTCGGTCTACTTTGAGACCATTGAAGACCGGGGCTTATACAAATAACTGAATTTTTTTAACACTCTCGTCTACCGTAACCGTGTCATGGGCATGGAGGTCCCAGACACCAATTGCAGGGCCTGCCCCAGGGTGCCCGAGACAATGCACCTGCTGTCCTCTTGCACGGTATATGCAGTCTCGGCCTATATCCATAGACACAATGCGGCATTACGAGTGCTCTACTACCATTTGAGGCACTCGTACGGAATAGACGAGACCCCAGTGCTGCCCTATATGCTCTTGGGGATATGAATATGGAGATTTCCATGATAAGTTTTCGGAAACATCAAATTTCTATATAAAAAACTACTTTTATCAGTCATTCAAACGGTCGAATAATGAGTCGACATTGTGAGTGTATGTTATCACGTCAGGTACCCTCACGAGGGGAGTGTATCAACTTTGACGTATTGTGAAGTTATTTCATAATCCGGTTGTGGCGACCTACAGAGTCTCTGTTTCGTTCTCAAAGGACCACCCTGTATTCAATCATTGAGCATTTCCGTTATTGGGATGTCAACTCATCCTCTAGAAATGCCTTGAACATAAATAAATAGATGAACTATGATGATCATGAAATATTCATATTGGTTAAATATTCGAAATGACTGGGGCGGGAACCTTTTAGTGCGAAATTTTGCTTCCTGAATTTTATTATTTGCCCAATTCAATCGTTACACATACGGTTTGGTCTGGCCACCACAATAAAAAACAACCGCTATTCTCCATAACTGCCTTGTTGCCAAATGTCATCCTTTCTTGAACTCCTATACAGTGTGTCCCTTTAGTGCGTGATTCTTCGATATCTCCAAATCCATTATCACTAGAGAAAATTTGTGAAAACAAATTTCTTCCGTTATCCGTTATCGAAGGTTTTCATTTCAAGAATGTTTTCAGCAATACGAGGTGTTTTATAAAAGCGAGACGACTCGGAGACAAGTATTTCAAATAGAACACTCAGTATTTTTTATTTGAAATTCATCCAGCTTTTTAAAATAAGGACCACTTTCATTGTCGTTATTGCCACAATCCGAATCTCCATTTAACTTGAAGGAAGCAAACTCTATATAAAGATACAATCAATATTTCTTCACTACACGGGTTTCGAGAGGGAATTCAGCAAAATCTCAAATGAATTCAAGATATATTCATTTGATGGTGGCGATGTTTGACAGGTCATTACACAAATAATGAAAGTGAATGTCGAGAAATCAATTCATAGACTGCAAAAAATCTCTGAAAGTAGCATTTTGGATGTATTTGTCAAAACCCACTCTGTTTTAAATTCAAACTTGGAGAGTCTGTGGATGTTCCTATTGTGAAAAAAAATATGAATGGTCACTGAAGAAATTTGATTATACGGTAGCAACGCAATATTTCCACAATACAGATAAATGGAAGAACTATATGACGTACAAATTACCCCGAAATAGTAGTATAAGTCAGGAAATTATCCATAACTTGACAATGCCGCAACCGATTCCAGTTTTTTTTCTCAGCAATGAGGAGGCGAAAGGTGTCGAAATGGATTTGTGAATAAAAATACAGGGTGTTCCATATGGAAAATTTGAATAAATGTCATCTGAATTTTGAAAAATTCTAAATGCAAAATTGAGCACCCTGTTAAAGAATATATCGCAACATTACTGAATTGGTATACGTGACACCTTGCTACTATCTTATGACACAAATATTTTCAAAATTTGTATTAATGAATATACCATGCCCAATTCAACATGACTCTTCAATAGTGGTAAAAATGGATTTATCAATCATAACTTGGCAACGTCGCAATCGATTCTATTTTTTTTACAGCGATGTGAAGGTAAACTTCGGCGGAATGAATTCCGAATGAACAATACTGGGTGTTCTATAAAAAAAAAACTCGTATCCGAGTCGACCCGCTTTTATGAACACCCTGTTATGTTGAAAATATTTTTCAAAAGAGCAACTTTAGTAACTGAAGAAGTTTTTCCTTCAAATTCTTCTCTATAGGTTATGACTTTCGAGATATCGAAGAATTACTCACTAAATGGCCACACTGTATATTACGATTCGATAAACAATCTGTAGCGTGTATAACAAAACCTTCCAGAGTATTTAGGAAATGGATTTTAAAAAATGTGCATTGTTGAAACACAGAAATGAATGAATTGAATGTTCACTTCTATAAGTCTGAACTAAGTATACCTTCTCTTCCAGATTTTCCAGGGAAAACTCGAACCCAACGATAAATTATCTCTGAAGCAGACAGACCATTTCAGCTTTCAGCCAAATGGATTAGAGTTGTAGTTTTCTGCGTCTTGAATAGAGGATTTAATTTGAGGAGTCTATTCGCTTTTTAAGCTTAGTCAGTGGTGCTTGTATGATGAATAGATCTGCATTTAGAAGATTTATTGTTTCAGATGGTTTATTTACTTCTGGATCGAGAGCACCAGACGATTTTTCCTGTAATGGAGAATCGAGTATCGAGATTCACGTTCGAATCAGATAGCTCAGGAATTATGTCTGCTTTATCAGCTTCTGAGAATAGGTCCGCGTGCACGATGACCGACCCTGGAGGTGAAATATTGAAACATAACCTCACTCTTCTGTGAAACATTGAAACACAACCACACTTTTTCCATTTGTTTACAGAGGAATCGAAGGTTTAAAATAGTTTCTCACAATATTTTGGCATACGAATCGTGTTCTTTGCGCTATTCATTAATTCAAGCATGCCTTCTCATTATGCTGTTGTCCAATGCACAAAAAATGCAGCGAAAGACGAAGGAATGTGATTTTTCAGGTAAATAGTAATCTTACATACAGTGTGACCCATTTAAGATGGAAGCACCCTTATAAAACCTACATTTTTCAACCGATTGGAATGATTTTTTTTTTGTTAGGTAGATATTCAGAAAGTCTATTAGGACACCAAATATCATGAATAAATCTCCATTTCCAGGGCCAACTAATCTGATTTTTCAAGGTCAAAAATCTAAAAAAATTACTAGCGATTTTTTTAGAAAAAATCTGACTACACCACTGGTCATGTTCAGGAATTTGATGAAAATTCTGTATACTCCACTGGATTCAGGATGTCTTGAAATATTACTGATCACAGTTTCATCGAAATCTGTTCAGTAATAAAAATTGATGGGTTGATTAAACGGCATATTTTTCAAAGTTCATTCCTTTATAACTTTTTTATTGATTGACGCATTTCAACGTAATTTAAATTTAAAATCATTCCAATCGGTTGAAAAATGTAAGTTTTATAAGGGTGCTTCCATCTTAAATGGGTCACACTGTAGTTATCATTATGAAATGTTGTCATAATAAAAATTCCTTCTGCCACTTCTGCAATACAAGCTTATACTGCTGATAGATTGAAAATGTCTACAACACACACGATCATATTTTGTCAGCATGTCAGACCAGTCCTTCCGTTTGATTGCATGAATCCAATCTTCTCGCATTATTATAGAAATTTCACGTGTATTTCTATTAGCTCCTATTGCAGGAGGTATTCCGATGAGGAATCAGAGAAATTTCCAAATTTCAAGAATGAAAACTATATGTGAGTGACTATAGTATGTGCTGGATTCCTTCGTTTTCCGCTGCATTTTCTGTGCATTGTACAACAGCACATTGTGATGGCATGAGGGAATTAATGAATAGCCGAAAAATACGATTCGTATGCCAAAATAATTGTGAACAAATAAGAAAAGTGAGGTTGTGTTTCAATGTTGTTCTCCAGGGTCGGCCATCTGACAGTTTCTGCACGCAACCCATCATTGACCAGAATATCACAATATGACCACTTCAAACTATCCATAGTCTTGAGGATAATAATAGCACTCCCATGAATTTTGTGAAAATCGAAGAAGATTAGGTTGAATATTTCACCAGAGTTTTGTTCATAGTCTGTTGGTGGTCATTCAATAGCGTTCGCTAAACTTTTTCTCAATGTACTATCATGTTATTATCATTATTATTATTATTATTATTATTATCAATTGTTGAACTTCGTAATTTTCCTTCGCTTGTCTTCCTTAATTTGCAGTTTCACGTTTGTCGTTCCATCCGATACATATTTTTGAAACACTTTTGGTCATGCTCAGGCTATATTCCCAATTGAACTGATAATACTGAATCTGCTGTTTCATTCTAAGATCAAAAAAAATCACTGAACGTGAGAGATACTTCTGAGTAGACATAATATTCATTCCAAATATTTCGAATCAACATTCTGCTGAAATTGCTGACTATCAAAAGGTAGTGTGGCTTCAGTGAACTGTCATTATTTCAGAGGAGGAGGGAATGTTACATCTATTTCCGTTGTTTTTTGAACATCAAGTCTTGCCTCATCGATAATGAAGTGATAATATAATTTTTAATATCAGAAAATGCCCGTTATCGAAATATCGGCCAGATAAATGAGCAACTACAGAAGTGACAACCTAACAACTGACAAATATCACCAGCTGATCAACTGCTGCTGATTACTGATGAGAACTTGTTCCTAATAACAACACTTTATTTTTTATTTTATATTTTGGGACCCAGATTCTCAACAGAGTTAGTCGATCTACTGATAGTACTGACCAATTGAATTCGGAATATTGCGTAAGCATGTATCAGACGCGTTTATCTAATATAAAACAACCTCAATCGTATTTCTGGCGTGATTTGACTTATATTTGACCAGACTATGCTTGTGATAATAGCTGACTTTGAGATATTGCCTCTCAAAGAGTGTTTCGTAACGATGCCTGCATTTAAAATCCAAAGTTTGATGTACTAGCGAAGTCGAACTAAATTGGGAGTACATTACTTTGCATTTAGTTATACTTGCAGGCACAAGTTCTTGGCAGAAGCGGGACAATATTGGAAGGAGCTCACATTTCGGTTTTACTGAATTTCTATGCGGTGGAGAGATAGGTAGTACGATGAATACCAGAAGTTGAGTTTATACCTGGTATATTTCAGAGCTTTCAGTCCAGTAGATATCTGGGTTTTCGAACATTCAAACAAATTCGAGAAAATGTGGAATTTATGGCAGCAGAAGCTCGTCTAAATGGTAAGATCAAATTACCCTTGTAACAACCTACTAGAAATTACCACTCACTCGGCTTTCCAAATTCCAATCCAATGTTTTTTTCGGTTCTTCTTATATAACTTCTCATTCTCAATTTGACTAGATATCACGGTCGGTATAGAGTTAGTTATAAAGCAGTATATTTTCCTCCCTATATTTCTTTCTCTGAATAATGAAAAATATGGTGAGCCTTTCTAAAATCATTGACAAGTTATTCTGTTCAACAAACAAGTCTATCGATAGTCAAATTAAGGTGATTTGACTCCAATGATGATAGACTTTGAAGACTGTCATTTTTCGTGTGAACACATCATTGTATGTTGGATTACAAGATCAATAGGAAAGCGTATACTTTTTTTATTTCATTATGCTCTGGTTCCCACGAAAAGGGATATCCCGTAATGTTCAGAGAACATCGAGAGAACCAAGGGAAAAAGGTAGGAATTGGTCTTATTCTTAAATTGCTAGAGGTTATATGCCTTGGGCAACACCTCCCTTGGCAATGTGTTCCAGAGCCACGCTGTTAGTTGGATGAACGAGTCTTTGGAAAAAGATGTTCTGCAGGTCTCCAAAGTGACCACGAAGGGGTGCCAAGCCTCAACTCGACGGATTAATCTCGCGGTGACTGCGAAGGGAGGAACAATTGTTGATATTTCAGATCATCGTCCATGAAAACATCTATGAGATAGAGCCAGATCGCCAACTTTTCTACGGTGTTCCAGAGAAGTGAGTGAGTTTGTGAGCGTGGCATCACCCACGAGACGAATTGCCCTTTTTTGGACAGAATCCAACAGTTTCAGGGTATGTTTGTGTGCTGCACTCTAAATATGGGAACAGTATTCCAGGACATGTCGGATTTGTGCCTTATAGATCATAAGCAGCTGACTGAAAGTGAAATAGCTCCTGGCCCTAAACAGAAAACCAAGTTTTTGGTATGCACTTTTAGCAATTGATCTCACGTGAATATTTCAAAGAATAAAAATATAATATGATCATACATAATCATTATAATAATACAACTGTGGAATTGGATTTTTCCGCTCTTTCCAAATATCAAAACAAATCTACAAAATTTTGTCACACAGAGTGTTTTTGTAGTTTTTCCTTCCTTAAGACGAACCTGAATCCTGATCTCGATTCTTATTTATTTTTGATGAGAAATATGTATGAGTGGAATATTTCTAACAAGTATAGAAATATTATACCAAGTGGCCAAGAATTATGACAAGATGATGATTTCGCCATAGTCAAGATAACGTCCTGTATCTCAGTCATGGAAGACGATAGACACATTAATGCGGTGGGTAATCTGGAACTATCAAAGTGTTCCATATCTACCGTTATCGTATGAACATTCAATTCTGGAATACCCTATTCAAGGAATAATCTCAAATCTTGTTCGATTCATTGAAAATTCTCATCACCTGAAACTGAGAGTTTTTGCAATTTTTCCAAATAATGAAGATGTTTGAATAACAAATTTGACTGAATTAGCCATTTCACAGTCAAGATGTGTGAATTTTCAACTCAATCAGGAGTGGACTGTAATTGATAGATTATTGAGTGGACTTTCTTTGAAATTTCACATTTTTCCCAATGTACAAAATGATTATTGGGGTCACACTGAAAAAAAATAGTTGGTAGTATATACCAAACGTTTAGTAAAATAGGCGCCAGTCCATACATTCATCTACTATACCACTACAAAATTATTTATATATCACCAGTACTCATAGTATAAGTATGATAAAATGTTGTTGTAGTGACTGGAGCGTATTTTACGAAACGTTTGGTATTCACTACCGACTATTTCACTGAGTCCAGTCTATCGTTAATTCTGCAAATGAGTAGTCAACTGCAATTGTGCGTTAAAAGTGGAAAATAGTGGAGAATAAATCCGTCAAAGAGCTCTGGCGAAGCTCCATTCAGTCTGAAATAAACTGTTTAACAGCGTTCCATGAAGCCATAAGCCATATCTTCGCTACGAAAACGGAACCAAATCTAGCCGACATTCATGAATTATTGCTAAACCATAGGCGGGCCGTAGAAGCCTAGCAAATTGAATACCCTGAAACTTCATTACATCTTTCGATAGTGTCCTTTGGTGTCGAGAATATAAATGTTTCACTTGAATTCGGTAGTTAGATCACGCTTTACGTAGATGATACATCTGTTATCATATCGGATGAATCCGATGTACGGTTGACAGATAAATGCAACATAGTTTTTCATAGACTACATGAATGGTATTCTGCAAATCAGCTGTTTCTCAATTCCTAGTTCGTCAAGAACTGAATCAATGAGGTTTCATAACCAACAAAAATCATGTGAAGAAATTGCATTCAGCTCAGATGGCTTTTCAACATCAAATGTTTCCAGTGATAGTAACTGTGTAACATTTCTTGGTTTTCAAATTCGTGCATGCACTGGATAAATTACTGCCAATCACTGATATCGAAACTGAATTCGTTATCATATCAATTCAGAACCACTAGGAATGTTTTAGAAATTAATCAACTCCTAACATTGTACTATGCACAAGTTGACAGTAGATTGCGATATGGTATGTGTCTATGGGGTTCATCTGTATCTACACAAACATGATGTATCTATTGCTCAGAAGCAAGTTGCAGAAATATTTTCCGAAATTATAGAATCTTAACAGTTCCTCCGTTAGTCATTCTTGAATTCTCTTTATACTCATTTTAAAATAAAAGTACCCTATTTAGTACAAACGAAGATAGACATCAACACAATACCAGAACTAAAAATGACCTCGATATATCTTTCAATAAATGCATTGTATCTTTCAACTCTCCCCTATCCATGGCGCCAAGAGTATTCAATAAATTGCCAAACTATATTGAAGAAATTAAAAATACAAATATATTCAACAAGCAATTACGTAAAAATTTTATAGAAAAATGTTTTTATAATCTTGAAGAGTTTATGTCCTGAAATCGTTTTTGTCTGTGAATTATCATCTTCACCTTCATATGTAATATATTATATTCTGATATTTTATCACATTCTATCTATATATTGTATAATATTTTGGATTTTCAAATAGTGAATATATAAGTCAATAAATTGTGTACCCACCTAGTTTTAGTTTTTACTTTTCAGTATATTTTGACTATTCCTATACAATGTTCTGTTGTCTACTGAAAAATGAAGATCTTATCTTATCTTATTCCTTATCTTATCTAGGTTGATTGACTTATGATTCATATAATTTCAAGAATTTCAGTGGGTTGTCGATAGAATTAGTGTTAGCTGTGCTGGACTAGAATATTACTACGTGCACCACCTGTTTAAATGTTTTTTTCATGTCCGTCAGTTGAAACTGCTCTTGATGAAGACATCAGTGAAAGGTATCGATTGCCGTTAATTGACCATATCGAATTCTTCATTGAATCGTGAACTGATTAATTGCATTTGTTATCAATGAACCGATGTTATGCTATATTTCCTAACTATGAAATACTACATGCAGCAGAGATATACGTTCACAGTAGGAGAACGTAACATTAATCACAAGTGAAATTAATAACATGATTCAACAATCATAACTAGAAACGTGAAAGCACATTTGATTGTGTTTACAAAGCAAGAACCCTAATTTCATCAAGAGAAAAGATAGAGAAAATGAGGAGAGCATGTCTGACAGATGATTAGAGAAATGTTGAGAAGGGTGTGAAGTTTTCTATGTGTGAGGATAAGAAGGTGTGCTGAAATTGTGAAGTATTCGAATATTCTCATTAGACTGTTGAAATAAAAACGCAGTGGATACTGATGCTACAATAAATAAAATTGAAAGTGGATAAATATAAATTGAATGATAGCTTTGAGCTATTAAATTGAATAAACTACTTATTTCGAAGTATTTACTTCATCACGAAGCATCTATAGTCGGTTCCGGTAGTATTTATTCAACGTCGAAGTATTTGTGATACTGTTTATAGTATTTACTTCTGGTTCATATAGTAACATATGCTTCAACATGTGTATCATCTATCCCACTCCGTTTGCTCGGGAGCAGGTCATGACAAGTTAGATTTTTTGGTCCATCATTGTTGTTACACTAAATTGTCAAGACAGCCTGGAATATAATTTGATATTCTTCTTGCTTGTAAGTTGAATTGTTACAAGTAAGTATCAAATTGGTAGTGTATTCGTTGTTCGGTGAAAATTTCTCCAGATGGAGACACTACCCATGAGGAAGATTACCAGACGACAGACTTACAATTACCATTTGTTTAAATTTTCAAAATGGTAGAAAATAATTCTGGATAAGGAAATTTCACCTGTCACCTAGGAAACTAGGTACGGATTTGAAATGAAACAGGAGATAGGAAAATCGAATCAAATTAATAGTAACAGAGATGTCATGATCTATACAACGAAAATTGGGATCTGGTACCTATTTCAAGAAATGCCAATGTGTATAAGCCAACAACCTCTAGATTCATTTACTTCTATTAGGAATGTATCAGTAAGGTAAGCTCTCCGTTTTTCCTATTAAACCTGGAAAAAAAGCGAAATTGTAACAATATCTATAAAAAAGTTGAACTTTCACAGTTACTTCATAATTTTTAATTGTACTCCATACATTTTCAAACGAAACTAACCTTAGAATGCCTAGTGCAGTTGCAATAAGACCTACTTTGCTAACGTCGAACAAATGCTACCATCTTCTTCCTGAATCGAAGTATCTGCTGTGAGAAGTCGGCACTTCAACGAGTTGTAAATGGTTTCGTCATTTCCACGAGAGTGCTACTTGGTATAGCAGCTTCCGGAAAAAGTTTGACAATCGATATTTCGAAATGTAGTTCCTTCTTAGGTTTCGAGCATCAACTATGTAAAAAATGTTTGCACTGCTAATATAGGAAGGTAATTCATTTTTATTCATACCTACCAATTTTAAGATGAATGTACCAGGAACAAAATTGGTATCTTCTACTTGGATCCGCAAGCATTACAAGGAAATGTGATTAATCAGATCCTTTGAACAACAATCCTGTTGTATGATGGTTGATCAGATCGATGACTTGTTGTTGTACAAGCGTCTAGCTCTAGCTAGACCAGCTAATCTTTGAAACCCTGAGGTTATCAGAAGGTTATTCGTGGTTGAAACACTTATACGGTGATATGAGGAAAAAATATCTCTTCTGCATGAAGAAGAAAAGTACTTTCGAGCTAGCTTCTCTTAAAGTCGGTCCTAAATAAACCTTTCCCCTGAGAAGTATAGGGGATTGAACCCCAGTCACCACCGTGGATGTCAGATACACAGACCACTGAGCTATCGCTTAACTCGTAGTGGTCGCAGTCTGACTACATAGTTTCTCAAAGAAGGAAGAAACATCATGTGGTGTAGGTGACGTCACTTGACCTCGATGATCAAAAGATTCGGTGGTCTAGCTAGACGCTTGTTGTTGTTGTCTACACAGACACGAACTAAATTACATGTAGTAACTACTCCTCAATCAGACGTAATTCAACTATATATCTAAACTTCCTTTATTTTGGACCTCATTGATGGAGAGTGTGCCATGGAAGATTCACAATATCAGTATTTCAGTTATAATATCAGTATCATGCTTATTAATTACTTTTCAGGGTGTCCATTCAATATTTTGAAGTTGAATAAACGATAAGGTGGATGATACCGACTGATCGATACTTCGTTGCACACCCTGTGAATTCAGAATTTTCTGCATGATTCCCTGTTGTCTTTATTTTCAGCTCCTTCATCTGCCAACTCCTTCCTCCACCTGAACCAAAGCTTATAGAAAGTTCAAAGTTCCTCCAATGCTCTGATGAGATATGAGTAAGTATCGAAAGAAATGATCTTACAGAAAGTTTGGTATGCCAGTGGGAATGACTGTCAAAACACGAAATGAAACTTCAAAACGAATGATGGATAGTTGTAGAGAAAAAAAGCGTTACCTTCCGATTATTTGTTGGCTGTACCACTGCCTCAAAGTAAAAGTACGTGCCATTTGATCCACAGCCTACGTATACAGTGTACGCAATTCGTCATTTTTATGGTTTTCTGGAGGTAAACCTTCTTTATGGCCAGTTGTCTCGCTTAAGATGATAAACGGGCTCATCGGTTTAATACATGTGCAATGGTGTTGAGATGTAGGAGAATGGCGGTATTTTATTGGGATGAGACTTTGTTGACACCCATACTCTTATCGATGATGAATGGTAACGGAATATAATATCTACCTACATCAACTGAATTCGATTTGTAATCAATGAAATGGGAAAGATAAACTAAATTTATAATATGAACACTGTTTGAAGTGAAGAAAATGAAATATCACCATGTGCTCAGAAATCGATGGGTCAAAGATGCTTCGTATACACGTAGGTATAGTTCATTTAAAATGATAAAAGCAAAAAATTTGTTCAGAAAGAGAGTAGAAACTTGGATTTTGTCTTTGAATAGGAAAAGACAAATTCATAAAAATTGTGCATTTTGTGATACAAGCATGCCATTTCCACCATTGTTCTTACATAATTTGATCTAGATATTACGATATTGGGCACTTCATATTCTATCTCTAACGAAGTTGAATTTTCAATTGTTCAATCTAATGGAAGCATAGAAATCGTCCAATGATATTTATCATGAACATTGTCATGGTATAACCCACATCGACCCCACAGAAATTATTATTTTGAATTTAATCGCAGCCGGAGAAGCTACATGTTACTATTAACTATCAAACCACCAGGATCGATTGAAATTGAGAGATATACTCTTAAGTAAATAATAAAAAAATTAATGAACCTTACAATTGAATATCAAGCCCCATCTGCACATCCTTGTCATCATCCACGAAATATGTCGAACAAGTCTTTACTAAAACTTGTTTGTCTATAAAGAAAGGCAAAGCTTCGGAATTCCTTACCAAAGAAAGTATTCCAAAGAACTTATAATCTCCAACTTCATCTCTTCATCCTCCCTACGGTATTCATTTCGTGCTCTCCAGGAAATATAAAATATTAATCCCAACGTCGATGTTCTCATGCCCAAAATTATGCCCAAATATAAAATTTTATTCTAATCATAGATAGAAAATTCTAGAATATTACGGTGTGTCTCCCCAACAAAAACTTGCTCTACAGCTTTCCTAAAATGATTTTGAGAGGATGTGTTCCTGAAACTGACCGGAAGATGGTTATATAATTTGACAGCAAAATAGACCACTGAATTTTCAATCAGATTTGTTGATGGGATTGGCAGTCTCAAGTTGTAATTCTGTCGAGAGCGTGATTGACAACTATACCGGGTGTTTCCAAAATTAGGATGATAAATGAATTGGGTAATAGAACACGAAAAGTCGAAGTAAAAAAATTTAAGGATATATTTTTGTGAAAAAAAAATTTTTTGAAGATATTGCCATTGTAGGTTTCGCAGCAACTTTTGAAAATAACTTCCCACGTCACAAATGCGGCCGACTGCATGAAGAGTTTGATCCTTAGAACCAAGAGTTCGAAGCAGGTGCACGCAATGTTGCCGGACGTTCAATATTTTCGTGAGACAATATTTCCCATTTGCTATTTGAAAGACGTGATCTTTGAAAAGTATGTTGTAGACATTTCCAGTAGTAATACTATTTGAAAGCACAACAATTCCAGATATGATTGAAACAAGACATAAAAGAAAAATCTCAAAATAAAGATGATAGTAATTTACGTTATTTCTGGAAAGGGTTATCTATACAGTACGGATATGCAAATTTTAGGCTGACGCCAAAGGAAAGGCAAAAGCATAATTTTGACATGTAATTTCACACTTTTCAGAACTGACGTGAAGTTTCAAAACGAGTCTATTTCTTGAATTTCGTCGCTGATTTGGGACCATATTATCGTTACGGCTACTTCAAAGTGACGGGCGTGGTCAACTTGCCTACTAAAAGAGTGATAAGTTTTGTACATAATCGGTAGAACTTATGTGGAGTTGTGTTTAGAACTGGTCATTACTTCTGTTCAAGCGGAGGTTTTCATCAAAATTAGAAAGAATATTGCACGTAACACGTGAGGAAACGCATTTTGTGTGTGTTTTGCGGGATCTCGCTTAGCTCGTACTAAAATTTCATCGTCACACAAAATGACGCGTCACTGGTTACGTAAATATCTATTCCAAATGTGTTCAAGGCAACTTGCTACTTTCTCCATTGAATTAACAATCAAACTACAAAACGAGATTCCCACATCAAATTCAGTTCACACATTAGAGAGGGATATTTTGAACTTCCGACCTCCACTCCATTGATTTGTAATTTTACTATTCTCATCACCACCTTTCACATAATAATCTGTTTATTTGTAAACAAATCAAAATTTACTTCAACCACCTTCATAAAGTCAGAAGTAGGAAAACCCAAAGGCAGGTAATAAGTGAGGTGTACTTACCAAAACAGAAGTGACGTCACGGGTGAGATTCCGCAAAATGGCATACGCCCAAGTGTATGGAAATAACAAACTGATAGGAATACCCTTCAATACATGTTTAGTCAATAATTTCAGGATTTCCTTCACGTGGGTGGTGTATGCAAATTTTCTCCACGGTACCATTTTTTCTTAATTTCAACAAGAACCAATTTGCATGCGAGCACAATTAGATAATTGTCTAGGACATGTTGAAAACTCATGAAAATCATGACTTGAAAGATGCAAACACGAATTTTGTCATTATCAGCTAGTCTATAGATACGGTCAATGTCGTCTGAATTATTGTAATCATTGTCACTTTGAAAGTAACGAAAACATCGGATTATTAATTATCAAAATTTCCGTTCTATTCCGAAACGACGGATATTAGATTTCCCTAGCCTACTAAAAACGCGGCAGGGCCAAAAATAACACTATCGCATTCAAACCAAACACCACTCGCGACAAAATCCCCATCATCCTGTCACTCTGCTATCCGCCCGGAGCCCGAAACGGGGAGAGTCAGCCTTTTCCAAAACAACGTTCTCCGGAATATTGTCGAGAAATGTTATTTTTCCCGAATTAGAATTTTAAATGATCCGGTATGCGACACGTGTACTATTACGGAACGGGTGCGGATACCGAAACTATGCTAATGAAAATTCTTCTGTGACATTCGCACGACAGATGATGCAGCTTCCGATTCAAATTGGAAACACGCTAGCTTGGATTTATATTGAAGGGTATTCAGCAGTGATATCACGATGTTCTGAATATTCGAGAATATTCCATTCACACACGGCTGCACTTATGAAATTTCATTATTGAAGTCACATGATACGGAATGGCATCAAGTGGAACATCACAAGTTGATGGACGAAAAAGGTATTCCTTGCCCCTTACAGATAAAAGACGAAACATTTTCCTGAACCGGAGGATATCGCGGAAGGTTTTCGCTTATATTTTTGAATTGATCACCCTGTATATTATTCGGATTATTTTCCCATTCAATTGATCATGTCTAGTGAATAAGCAATGAGGGATTTGCCTTCGCTTGATGAATCAAGCACCGCAATCATTCGGGATGAGATCAGGATGTGAAATCTGGACGACTCACCACCTGACGAAGGATCAAAGGGTTCACTCGGAGGATGGTCAATCAATTATGGAGACGTGATCTCAACTGCGTTGATTCTAACCTGTCTGAATCTCTGGATATGCCCAGTAATTAGGTCAGATGGATACAAGAGAAGACCCGATCTGCCGGAAATGCAAATTACCTACTGCTTCTCAAAATAAAAGGCCAACTTTGATGTTGTTCATCTCGATCAATGATTCATGAAATAATTATAATTCCCGAGAAGGCGGCATACTGTGTTTCCAAAAGTCATTTTCGGGATAGGAAAGTTGATGGTATAGCATCTGAAATCGAGCAGTGCTCATATTTCCTATCAGATGGAACGACATTATCAACACTCCGAAATCAACAAGGTGTCAATGAGACAGAATCCCTCAGAGTAAGGAAGCAATGCACCCGAACTCTTGTTTCTCATTTTATGAGTATATTTCACAAAATGAATTATGCCACAGAAATACTATTTTTCTACGACTATAAGACAAAATTGTTTACTGTGTTCAAAACATCAATGAGGTACTTTGTATGTCTTCAATTTTATTTCCGTATCAGATATCACGATGACTTCATTGTGTTATCATTATTATTCTGTCAATTATTTTCCTCTTCTTCAGCGTTGTCCATATAATGTCTTCTCGATTCATTCCATCAAAGGATTTCTCCAGATATAGTAAGCATACTGTCTGTATATCTCTGTTCTTTTGGATCAGTTTTTCGCTTACTTGTCATATCGTGAAAACAGTAAGTCTTGGATGCTTCTTCCTTTCCTGAATCCGCATTGTGTTTCTTCAATTGTCCTATCTTATTCTTTTTTTATTCTTTCTTCTGATATTTTGGTCGAGATCATTCAAGGTATGCTTGATAATGTTATTCCTCTATAATTGTTATAATTGTTGCAATTTCTCATGTCGCCCACTTGCTGTATGAGTACTTTTGTATTCTTCATGATCTCATTCAGCAGTTCTGACAGTTTTCTTATGACTTCTTTTCTCATGAACCTCAATATTTCTGATGTTATATTGTCTCTGATACGCTAAATATGTATATTCAGAACATCAAAGCCTTCCCACTTGTGTAGTTGTGTGATCTGTGTCCTTGAAACATTCTTTCTGCCATGTTTCCGGCAGAATGTAGATGTAATACATGAGGAGGTAATATCGAATGGAATGATTGCAAATATACCTGGTATAATCTCAATAGCTCACCTTCCTGATAATGGGTGCTATGAATTTCAAGCAAACCTAGTGGATGGAGCTTCAGAATGGTATCAGGATGAAGAATTTCTAATACAGAATAGATCTACCATGATCATGACTGTCTCATACTCCGTTTAGGTACAGAATGGAAATCAAATCTTTGAGAAAGTTTTGCTCCACTACAATATGTATATATATATATATGATGTTCTGGTTTTGAATGACCTTTATACTGAAGTCAGGTTTCGATATTTTTTTTATCAATACAGAATATCATGGGTTTTGACGGAGGAAATATATTTGATCGATTCATTGCAGAAATCTAGGAACAAAAAAGGCATAAACCATAATTTCCAGGTATCCAAATGTCTTCTCGAGTTTTCTCATGCCTGAGGCATAGACAAAACAAAAAGGATATAAACTTTTCTGGTTAAAAGTTAGGCCATTCAAGCGTGCTATGCTCGATTCGCGATAGAGAATTAAATGACTTTGTTTCTTATCGGAAAGATTAACGAGTTTTAGACAACAGATTAAAGAGTTTCTGGATATCGACAGTGACTACGAAACCTTTCTGAGGAGTTTTTTTGGGACAATGTTGGAAATGTGACAATTTTTTATATCATTGATGAAATCCCAGAATCATCAATAATATTCACAACTCCACTTTGATCCATTTATCACAATGATCGGTTTTCGATAGCTTGTATTTCGTTATTTTTATTGGAATGGGGAAAAATTCGTACAACATTTTTTATATCATACTATGATAAACATGATCACAACTGAATAATTCACAGGATGCCAAGAAAAGGCTCCAATTAATCAATGACAGTGATGAATGATTTTTAGAAAGAATGAATAAATCAGATAATTGGCCCCAAAATGTCAGTGCGTTCCAAAAGTCACTATCAGTGAGCCAAAAAAAAATTTAGATATAGAATAGAATCGTGGGTTTTGAAAGGGAAGGAAAGGGAAGTTGATTAGGAGTATAGGACATGATTTTTTCATATAGAATTTACTCATGATGAAGAAATGAAGTAACCATTGGAAAAACTGGAGATTTTCAATGTTTCACATTGACTCTCTTGCCTCGCTTTCTTGCGCATCCGATCTTCCTCCATTATTCATGATTTCTTCACGGCAAATCACAAAAAAAATGTAATTCCCATTGTGGCAAATGCACCCATGTAAGCTTTGGCTATGGGTGCAATGACCCACAGGCCAATAGAAAAATGTATAAGAGAATACGAATAGAGTATCTAATATGATTCTCCAGAATCCTTTCTTGATTCAATTCATGAAGTACCTAACCTCATTATTTCAATCTATTTAATTTTTTTAGAATTTCGTTTCATCATATTTTGTTTCATATCTCATTATTCTATGTTTGTAGGGATCTTCCATTTTATTAATTATTATTATAGACTCGAAATTCAAGCCTTACGATGAGATTTGGAGAATGGTTATAAAATGGGACAAATAAAAATGTATGAAAGTTGTGCTCACGTATTATAGCATCATTATGTTTCTCCAAAATGCTTTTGTTTCGTGCAACTTTTCGCCAAAAATAAACAATACTCAGAATCCCAATAACCCCTTCCTGAACTACCTATACAAATAGATGTGGAAATTCCCAGCTTGTGCTTAATATTCATTGCTCTTTTCTCCAAATTTGAAGGCATTTGACCCCAGATGTCCTTGGACATATGTTGGATAGGCTGCATTTGTCACTTTTCCTAAAAAAACTCGATTTATAACTCAAAACTGGTTAATTTTAAGTATGAGGTATGATATCGTCGGCGAAACCCGAAAAAATTCCATATGAGTATATTTTCCAGGAGAGCATTGAAACATGCCAGACGAGGAAAATGGTTTAACTCCTTCTGTATAATTTAACACGTTTGAGTGAGAATTAATGGAAATATTTTGACGAAGGAATATGCTGCCACCCACCTTGAGTCAATATTCACACAATATCAGCAGTTTAGTTATTGATGACCGTTTTATTGTATATTTCCAGATATGAATTTGATCCATCAGATGTCGTTGGGATCTCAATTTCAGTTCGGGTTTCTCCGACGATATGTTGATTCAAACCAGAATCATGAGATGAATCCAAACATCTTATGAAACACAGGGTGTTCTATTGAAGATAATGAAGATACTCATAACAAAAATATGTCAGTTGTATTTCCCATCATGATTCCTTCACCGTCCCTGAAAATGTTTACATACATGCTTTTTCTAGTTCTTCACACTTTTTGCTCCATCTCGGAAAATATAGGGGTGAGGGGACGTCATATTATGTTTTTCTCAAACGTCTCTAACTCATCATCAGAATTAAACAATCTTGGGCTCGTTCTTAAGGCCTCTTTCTATTTTATCAACTGTGATTTGAATTGGTTTCATACTCATATATCAATGTTGTCGCTAGAAGGCGTGATCTAGATTTGATGATAAGAAAAAAAATCAATGGTATGCATATTATTACCCGATGGGGTAGAGGAACTATACATGGACATACCATCGTAAACCGCAAGTTGGAAGATTGGTTGATTATAGCCGTTATTTGTTGTTCACCCTGTACTACTGCCAACAACGACATCAAAAAATGCCCGAAGACTTTTGTCAAAGACATATTCGATGTCGAAAGACTCATTTTCCTGGGCTGTATCGGGAAAATACAGACAGACAGAAGCAAACAGACAGACAGAAAGTTAAAAAACTCTTCTATACCTACCATGAATTTTTCTGAAAAAGAGGAACTGAATTATTGTAGCATGTAATGTTCCATCCGTATGGAAACTTGAGCGCATTTCCAGACAAAAAACATCCAACATTTACATAAATGCGAACCTTTTAGATCCCTTTATCAAATAATCACAACGCTCCAAACAAAAGTTCTTGCGCTCCCGTTCTACCTCCAATATTCATGATTTCTTCACTGCAAATCACGAAAAAATTGTAATTCACATCGTGGCAAATGCTCCAATGTAAGCTTCGGCTATAACCTGAACAGACCAACGAAAACTGCAACATGATAGCATTTCGCTGAGATATTAACGATCAAAGTTGGAAGATTGGTTGATGACATCCGTTATATTTGTTGTTCACCCTGTACTACTGCCTACAGCGAAAAAAAAAATCCCAGAGACTTCAATTTCGGCAAAGATATATTCGTTGTCGAAAGACCAATTTCCTTTTTTTCATGTTCTGGTTTCCACGAAAAGGGATATCCTGCATATTCAGAGAACATCGTGAGAAGCAAGGAAAATGAGGAAGGAATTGGTGTTCTTATCAAATTCCTGGAGGCTATATGCCTCGGGAAACACCTTCCTTGACAATGTGTTCCAGAGCCTCGCTGTTCGTTGGATGAATGAGTCTTTGGAAAGAGATGTTCTGCAGGTCTCCAAAGTGACCACGAAGGGGTGCGAACCAACAACTCGACGGGTTAATCACGCGAGGACTGCCAAGGGAAGAACAATTGTTGATATTTCAGAAGAGCATCGTCCATGGAAATTTCTATAATATAGAGCTAGATCGCCAACTTTTCTACGGTGTTCCAGAGAAGTGAGTGAGCTTGTGAGCGAGGCATCACCCACGAAATGAATTGCACTTTTTTGGACAGAACCCAACAGTTTCAGGTTATGTTTGGGTGCTGCACGTCAAATACGGAAAAAGTATTCCAGGACAGGTCGGATCTGTGTCTTATAGATCTTTAACAGCTGACTGGAAGTGAAATAGCTCCTGGTCCGAAACAGAAAACCAAGTTTTTGAGATGCACTTTCAGCAATTGATCTCATGTAACTTTCTCAAGGAAGGTTATTGCTGATAGTAATACCAAGCATCGAAATGGATGTCTCCAAAAGTATGGTTACTACTGACAAGCTTATGTTGGCACAGAGAGATAGGAAAAATACGAACGCAAATAGTCAAAAAGGGATCAATACAGCAAGCGGAAACACTCTTCTATAGGTACCCATCATGAATTCTGCTGAAAAAGATAAACTGAAATATTGTAGCATGTAATGTTTCATCCGTACAGAAGCTTGAGCGTATTTTCAGACAAAAAACATCCAACATTTCCATAAATGCAAACCTTTTAGAGCCCTTTATCAAATCATCAGAACGCTCCAAACAAAAGTTCCGCTGTCATTCATGATTCAGCATGAGGGATTCGAGCGCGCCGAATAATGAAGTCACATAAATTGCGGACAGCACAGGAAATGGGCCACACTTCCGCCGCTGTAAAGGATCACCGGATTGCGGTCGCCGCCAGTGCCCGGAGCGTCCTCCCGGACTACCGGGTATTTAACAGTGATCTAAACAGAGGAAGCTTCGACTCAGCCCAGAGCCGGAACAGATAAGATTGGTTCTCTCCTCAAGACGTGGAGATCCTTCTTCTGCAACCGACACAAAAGTCGTCCATTTACATACCAAAATGGGCGTGTACATCTTAGTAGAACTTTTAACTCAAACCGTGTTTATAATGATCCTTTAATACATAAATAGTGATTGACGACATAATTCGATCAAAAAATTAACTGAAATGTTATATTTTTGGACACAAATAATAGTACCTTCTGAAAACGGACTCTCTTATGATGTAGAAACCTCATCTTGCCATAGGTAAAAAAAAATACCAAACGGCCGATGCAGACTGGAGCAACTGATATATCAATTCTTTCAACTGTGATCTCGCGCTAATTCACTCTATCAGAAATCATGTATCATTCATCTCTGTCTAGAATAGTCTTGTTTCAGTATTAGGGTTTTGACGTCACATCATCGCCTCGTTTTCAGAGGTCCGAAAAATCGGGGATTTCAATGATTATTTATAAAACGTAGAGAGCACACAGCAAGAAATGGTTAGCGGTGGTGAGCTAGTTTGGGTGAGTTCTATCGAATTATGAAATAATTTTTTTTTGTGATATAAGCCCATTAACTCTTGAATTGACGTTTTTATTACTGACACAAACATAGGTATGTTGCTAGGCAACAATTTTAGTTCCTAGGAGCTGAAGTTGAACTGCAATGTTGTGGAGACGACTTTGGGTTTTCATCTGTGAACTACACCACTCCACTTCGAGTAACCATGGACTCCTTTCAAAGATTATTGTCTTATTTTTTGAATTGACTCGGCCGTTACTTGATGGAAATCCATGACGAATGTGAAATCTTCACAAACGATGAGATTTCCACAAAATTCTCAAACACACAAAATTCTCAAACACAGTAGCTTCGTCAGGTGATATACTGGTACAATGAACTGAACTGACGTTGGTTTGCTTAACTTTTATATATCTTACTTTCCCAACGTGCAGGATTGATTACCTGTGGACAGGTACGATATACCTCCATTTTCAGAAATCAGACACAATATCTACATTAAAATACGGCATACCGGATTGACTTGAAAGAGTTGATAGCAAATACATATTATCACTTGATGAGAAAATAAATTCAACAGTGGTGAACTATTGAGGTCTAATTGATCATAAGGTAAAATGTCAAAATTTTTGAGTTTGTGGATTCCTAATGATTCAAAATGATTGAGTTTCAGTCCTTCATTTTTACGTGCAGAATTTCGAAATTATCATCAAAACTATGGTTTTCTTCTGATATATGGTTGGCGTATGTTGAATTTTTTTTCTTTTTTGTAAAATTCATCTTATGTTCATGAATGCGCTGATTAAACGTACGACCTGTCTGACCGATATATACCTTGGGACAAGATCCACAGTTGGGTTTGATACCCCTGATTCTTCAGATTCAGTAGTTTTTTCTTTATTATTCTTGATAAACCGTCCCATCGTGTTATTTGTTCTATATACCGGACACCCCAGAATATTCAATTACACACATAGATGGCATGGATTTTTCAATTTCACCTTTCTTGATGAGCTTTGAGAAATCTGAATCGAAATGGATAGAAATGTACAGGGTGTCCCATCCCGTACAGCGATATCTTGGCAACAAAATGGAGAAATCGAGATGCATTTACAATTTGCTGATGATATCTCGTTTAAAATTATAAGAATGCTGATCATTTCAGTCCTTGGAAAACTAATTGCAGTTACGCACGAAGGCAGGTTTTGTTTCACATAATAGATAACATGCCCTATAAATTCTTGACATATCGTGTCGCAGTGAATTAATTTACTACAAGACTATCGATTAGATATACTATGTTGAGCATTACTCGTCATAGGAGCAATGAAGAATCTGAAATATATCTGAAGATTTATGTTCATTGAATGTTTATGCATTTGACTGAACCCATCAATGGATATGTATATATACATATATATATATATATATATATATTGAGAAGAATATATATTTTTTAATATACAGGGTGGTCCACGAAACCTCTCTGATATTTCTCAAGGTAAAATGGAAATTTCAGGATGCGGAGTCAACGAACGCAACAATATTTTATTTCTCTGGAGATATACATATTTCACCTCACCAATCAACCTAAACGAACAGTACTCAACATTGATAATTATGTTTGTGATAATTAGCTAATTGGCTGAGATATAGGTACTGTAGGCTGTATTGATGATCGAATTTTCCCCTCAATTATTATGATATTAGCCATTGGATTATTCTTACCCGGAACCAGAAAAAAAAAGAATTCATCTCATTAACGCACAGACAAAATCAATAAATTTTAATTTCCAGCAAGACCGTGTTGATAATTTGGATGGTGTTGTGAATCATCATTGACGGAGATGATTGGGTTCATCAAATTGGGAACAGTGGAAGGAAAAGTAATTGAAGATAATTATTCTGTTAATTGAATGGAAGTGGGGTTGTAGAAAGAAAAAAGGAATAAGAACGAGCTTATTTCGTCCCAGTTTCAATCCAAAAACGGTTAGGAAGACTACGAGTTGAATCGTAAATAGATCGACATATTCCATAACCACAGTTGTGAATCGAATCGCATGCAAGGTACAGTCAGATGCAATCAATATGTCGCTCATGGAAGGTGTAAGCACCTCTAGTCATACTTTTGCAATAACAGTGCTAACACCATCCAACGTCGACATTTACTTCGCATCTGCCATCTGCTGTACATACGAGGCGGAGATAGGTGTTATTGGATTCGAAATATCGAATTTTTACTCAGCAGTTATCTTATGTATGATATTTTATTTGCAAATTATTACAATTTCCACAAAGTCCATGGACATTACAGTTAGACAAATCATGAAATTCATGACATTTTTGTGGAGGTATAACTGTATATTGCACCACTATGAGCTGTAGATCGCACTCTTCCTAACGCCTCACAAGTTTCGTCTTCTAGGGAGTTGATTCCCAACTTGAAAGCAGCAAAATACAAGTTCAAAATTTCATAAAAAAAAAATTTCGACATTTGCGTTCAAAGATATCTCAGAATTCTTCAGATCAGTTTATTACGGACAGTGATGGCGACTTAGAAGTAGGTACTCAATCCTCCAGGAATAAAGCAAGGTGGTAAAAAATATAGAATTAAAGTTGCCGGAGAAGTCTCGGAAGTTTTATTCCATTGAGAACAAAACTTTGCTGATTGATATGTGTCTGAAAATTAATATTTGTTGTCAATCGGAGAAAAAGGATTTTTCCCCTATATTCGACCTTTTTTGGCGTTCGTTGAATTGAACTAAATTATGACCGCTCTCCTGATAGAGATTGTTCAAACGCGTCGAGTAATATTGGTGAACATACATGGAATATTGTCTGTTTATTTCACATCGAGGTTTGACCAAATATTTGCTCAAATATGTTATTAACGAATATTTTAAATATACATGAATAATCATAAATGGCATAGATCAATGGTAAATTAAAGTGTTCACATTGATAATAAAATGTAATGAAATGATAGAATGTTATAAATTTTTAATCAACGAATTTACATGGCTTCCACCTAGGAAAAAAATAATGGTAAACGTGAAAACAATGTTTATCAATCATACATACAAATAAGTAGTCACGTTTTATACCATACAGGGTGGACAAGCGAGTACTTTTCACCCCGATTTTATATAATCTGATGGAAAACAAGTCTTCTGCTTTTTCATCTTCGTTACTTCAAACTCTCTACCAACAGAAAGACTCTGATGTTTACTTTTGTGATAAGTTCATGAGAAGCTTAGAATGACGACCACTATTGCACATCAGGCAACATTTCTGATGATGTAATTTGACAATATCTATTGATTATTTGATTCCGCATTTCATTCAGTGATTTGGAATGGGTGAGATATATCTCATGATGTTTCTGATGACTCCTAGAAAGTAATACAGTGGCGTCAGATCATCAGGTGACCTGGATAGCCACGCAATATCCTTTCTTATTCCTATCCGAGTTTCAATTCAACTCTGAGGTTTCAATATTTGAATCGAAAATTTCACAGACAAGGTAAAAAATATGATTTCGAATAAAAGGGAAACATCTCAAGATATAAGATCTTTCTGGAAATCATGATCACCTACCGATGAACTTTATTATATATTATATTCAATATAAGATACTTTCTATAAATCATCATCATCAATATCTATATATCAATGAAGTGGCAAAATTTTGACTTGATGTTGAATGAACGAAATATTTCACTGATATTATGTATTCTGTTGTTCTATTCAAGCAAATGATCCATACGAAACAAGTTTATTGCTACATTGTAATAAGGGAATTTGAAAGTTGTTTCAAACATATATTCGCATCAAAATGATCATTATGTTCATCGTTGAATCAACATTCACATTATTTTGGACCAACATAATTTGGTACTGGTATTATACTGTTGATTCAGTTGAACTGCTTTCTTGATTTGAACAAGCCGCTTCTACGAAATGAAATGGAATTTGTATCTATCTTCAATAGGAGGGGGTATGGATCAGTGTGACCACTCAACATACACCTATTTGTTGTTAAATTTGAAACTGCAATACTGAATTTGGAAAATTTATTTCGGATTTTTAGTGAACAAAAATTGAAAACGTACCATATAACAAATGAATAACTGAAATAAGATGCCTTTATATTTTCCATCAGGTTTTTCTCAATGTTCATTATTTTTTTATCGAGACCAAAACCAAGACTCTTGTGGGAGAGAGTTGGTTTCTTGAAGCCCTAAATTCTGTTCGATTCGACACCAATTTGCTCAGTTCAATGAAAATAATTCAAAACAAAATCCTTCTTGCCGTCTATTATTCAAAATTATTTTAGATTTTAGCTTTTGGTTTTTGTCTACACAACCTCGAGCTAAACTCTAATAATATAGTAATACTCCTTACGTCTTTACTTGAATAATGAATAACTATCATTATGTGTAACATGTAATACTGGTTCCTTCTTCTTGTGTTCCTTGACGATATAATATGTGTGCCCACTGACTTTCTAGAGAAATATGTTGAAACACTTTTTACCAGTGCCTAATGCGTGATAGTCGCGTTGTTTTCCAGCAATAGCACATTACCCAAACTGATTTTGCTATTTTCAGTAAATAGAACCATTTTCTCTGTAAGTCTCTTCTTTCATTGAAGATTTCTCAACTTTTTCACAATTTCCCTATTAGTGTAAGTTATCTCCCTCATTTTCTCATTTCATGCACACCTCACTCGAATGAATCTACAACCCTCTCGAGAAGTAAGTGTGCAAATTAACGCCAATTCGGGTCAAGTAAACACCGACATTTGCATGATAACACAATTTGGCTATGGAACGAACTACAAAAAGACGTCGAAACCGGTGCCGAAACTGTGGATAATAAGAGTCGAATTATCATCTTTTGGAACAATAACAGTCTCGCCTTTTGCTCAACGAAATTTTCAGATGAACGAGAGCGAGAAGTCTAGTTTGATGCATAATATTTGCATTTTGTACTAGGGTATGATGAATAATAAGTAGTCAGTTGTCGAGAAGGTGACGTGATGGTAGGATTTACGGATTATGCAATGTATATAGCCGGAGAAAATGATTAACAGGACTGGAAGGTATTCATGGCGCTCTGTGCTCTGAGATGAGTAGAATTAATTCCACCTACACCAAAGCTGGTGCAAATAAACCTGACCAGGATTCTATATTATATAGCCTTTGCGGACGCTTTCCAATTGAATTCATCAAAATTGTAAAGATTTAGATAGGATGGGGATGAACAAGTAAATCAAAACGAATACTAGTTATAGACATTAGATCTGTGTCTCTATATCTGATTCAATCGTCAGCCACATGCATCGTAAGGATAGTACATTATCAAATTCAACAAATATTCAAGAGGCCTGGTTATATTTAGTAAGTTATTTCAACAGAATACAAAATCCGTTTTTTTCCATATCAAATCGTGCCAATAAAAAACATATTAAGGTTCAGGAATATTGATTCTGTATCACTGATCACGATGTAGTAATGTTCATATAAGAGCAAACATGAGACCAATGATTATTGATGGTTTCATGAATATGATTTGTCAGAAAAAGCACTATATCTTATGGCAACATCGACATCTGTTTGCCAATCCTGGGAGAGGATAAATACGATATTCCCTATTATGATCCACATGAAATCAACCCAATGACGTCACATAATTTTTAGAGTTGCTCACAACGAGACCTTGCATTTGATACCCATATTGTAGAATTTCGTTGAAAATTACTATTATGCTATCTTGGATGGCCGCCATATTGGATTTATGATAACGTCACACACCTCATCGTGCATTATTATCCAAACTGAACGTGTAAACTAAATTTCAAAACACCCTGTATATTTATTCATTTTTTCATGTTCATAATTATATCTGGGAATATTTTCCCAATACTTTCACCCAATCAAGGGGTTCAAACTTGAACGATGGAAACTTGTCATTTTTATAGACCGCATAATCGCAGATTCGTAATTAGGTTTTCTCAATTCAGAATTTCTTTCCACGTCCTGTATGATGAATATCAATTTATCATACTTACATCCAAAAACAAATTGGCGAAATTATTCCAAATTTGTCTGATTATATGAAAGCTGTCATGAGCCAGACAATGTCCACTTATCTACGTCTACATGTTCATGATTGGTTGGGAATTATTCCCAAGGGTGACCAGATTTTGAGAATAAAAAAAGAGTACATCCAGTATAAATAATTACAACAAATATAAAAAGCGCCGCAGTCGATTTTTTTTATTTCTCAAGGTCAAATGCCTTCAAATTGAAAATTAGATTTCCTCCTACCTATGAAACAACAGCCCATTTTTACCAATATCATGAGTCAAAAAATTGAACATTAAAACAAAAAATATAAATAAAACATATTTACTGATTTCAGTAAAACAGGTACAATTCAGGTACATAAATTAAAATATATTTCTCTTCGTCCACACTATAACTATAGAACATCTCGTGGAACTGGACCATGAAACATACCTAATACAAAATATTCTCTAAGAATATTTTTGTGAAGATGATATTTTATGTAAAAGATCTTTATTAGACATTGAATGATCATAAAACTGTTCACAACTATATTTTTTGAAATTAAACTGTGTTATCACAATAGATTCATGAGAGAAAAAAATTCTTTCGAGATTTGCATTTTGTGCGGGCACAGCAAAGAAATACTGGCAAATTTTCAAAAATTCGCTGTAATTTTCTTCTACCTAATTGAAGTATTTAGTCCATTTTTCATGGGAAAGTAAATGGTTGAAACCATCATCTTTAAGAGATGATTTTAAAAATTTCTTGAGATTACAAAATTGATCAAAAAGGAGAGATTCTTGAATATTGATCCTTTTCTCAGTGAAGAAAGTGATGGACTCCTGAATACTTTCCCAGGAAGGAATATTTTTCAAGTTCATCCACTTCAGATTCTCGAAACTTTCAAAAGGCTTGGTCCATTCATATAAGTATTCATAACATCTTTCATACACGAACAAGAATTTTTTTTCAGAATACTAACTTCTATTTCCTTGCCATCTCTAATCGAATTTTCTGAAATTTTTTTCAACTTTCATGGAAAAGAAAGATTCCTGCATTCGTTCCCTGAATCAATCTTTGATATCCTCCAAACACTTCAGTATTTCTGAAATCGAATCACCTTCCCTCTCAATAGCCCTAATTTTGTCATTGAAAATATACATCAATGAATGTAAAAACCATAGATAACTTTCATTTAGTTTATCTTCAAAAAATGATTAAATTGTAACAGGTGGATTATTTTCTGATGAAAAATAAGATTCCAAGGCTGAATATTTTTTTTAATATTCTGTCGAGACATGGGAATAGTGATAACCATCGTTTCTTGCTATGATAGAGTAATTTTTTATAAACAATTTCTACAATTTCACAAGAATTTTTTAAAGACTGTTCTTATTGTGTATATTGGATGCTATGGACATAAAACAGAAAGCACAAATCACAAAGTCTTAGATTGAAAGAACCACAGAACATCCGATGACATCGGTTTTTTCATCTTGCCTACTTATCATCAACAAATTTTGACTATAAACCGTCTAATATGGTCCGACTTCGAAAAGAGAGAACATTTACGTCCCAAATGGAAAAAGATAGAGTACGAGGACAGCAGCCTCAAAAAAGAGTACTTGTACTATGAAAAGAGTACGTCTGGTCACCCAACTTGGGAATGACTGTTATGGAAATTTCAATAGAATATATGTTCTTATGTTTACCTACATCGAAGCGTCACATTATTTTTCTCCGAATATCGAATCCAGTCACAAATCCGGTGCCTATCACTTATCCCCTGGCACCTATTGTGAGGTGAGCGACGCCAGAGAATCAGAGAAATGTGAAACCTCAAAACTATATTTTATTCCCTTTCATAGTGCCGAGCAACAACGATCGACAATCGGATCACGCACAAACCAAAATCCACCCGCCGGCATTCGAATTGTCAAATGTCATCGCGCTACCCGACTATTTATATTGCTTTTCGGCCGACACCACGATATCAACAGACGTCTATGGATTTCGTTTTGGAGAATGTGGCAATGTTGCTCGTTAAATCGCACGTCTTTGACATGACACCCAGATGCGTATCGAGAGAGGTTCTATTAGGACACGCTACACTTAGTGTTTCAAAGTTGGTAATGGTAACCAAAGTCAAACTGTCAGACACACTAGCGTCTAGAAACAGAACGCAACAAATAACTATGACACTACAGTCATCACAGGTATCTTTAGCTTTCATTACCTATCAAATTTGCTGGCTGTTGGGCTGCTACTTATCATAGTCTCATTATGCAGGTTATTGGCCACGTTTATATCGTATGGAAACTTGGTATGCTTACCAAGGTGATCTAACTAAATTCAGAACGAATGCCTCAGTTAACGCATGTTTACACCATGGCTGTGTCAAGTATGTGGTTTGACCAGCCAGATACGTTCAGTATGAAGTCTGACCATCAGTCTGACCAACCAGCTGTTTGGGAATATCGGTCACGTTTCAAACCTGCCCACAAAGTTACGACGCTATTTTTTGATGGGAGTCTAGTCAACCATTGACCATTCTGGTATCACCACTGTAGTCGAACGAATAACTTGACACAGCTCATGTATCTCCAGTTGACTAACGTTGCCAACTTTGTTTTGAGGTTAGGTTGTTGAACTCAGCTTAACAAGACACGGTATAAACGTGCCCATTGTTTGTGAAATTCGACTGTGACACAGCCGTCTTCAACTATCTGAAGACGGCTGTGACTGTGAGGTTCATGCATCAGAATGTGTTGTAGAAGTTGGAGGCTGAGAAGTGGGAATAAAACATTTGAGCTACCTAGTTCAATTTTTCTCTTCACATAAGCTAATGATATGTAACCTTTAGCAACTGCTGAGGATTCCACCGGTATGGGACTTACTAGAACGCCGAAAACAATTTCCTGTAAAAATCTCAGGATTTGGTAATTCAATTGTTTTGATTCTAATAGGACTATTTATGCAGTAACCAATGCGGTATATTGGTCAACAACATTACATATTGTGGAGGTCACCAGTTTGACACCATACTTGGAAATTGTGGAATTCTTTTTCATAAGCTGTACGAGCTTTCTTGTGCAACAAATCATTTATTATAGCTGTCAGGACTTTTTTCCATTGAATTCATTCTCTTCTTGTCTACCATTCATTACCTCGAATATTCAGTGCAATCAATTAAAATCCCACGAAGCATTTTATAATCGTTGATAGTTGATGGAATGACAACCCTTTCAATATCAATCAAAATAATTTCATTTCTTGAACTTTCAACCTCGTCTTCAATAAATTCTGAGTTTCAATGTGGAATATATATTTATGTATAGAAATGAAACACATGAAAGTAATGTTCGTTGATCCTAAATCCATTTTGATCCATATTATGTAGGTATATAATATATTCGCGTGAAACCAATTACATTCATAACGAATTTTCAGTGGAATTATATATCAATGGGTATGAACAATGAAGGCATTAGACCAAATGAAAGTAATAATTCAGTTGCGGTGGAGTTCAACGTTGCCAGTCGAGTTATAACCGTATTAAAACGCGCGAAAATGCTCAGAAATCCTCCAGAGCGGGCGTTCACAAATTGGCACGGAGGTTTTGCGGTCCTGGCCTCGATTTGTAACTTCCGGTTTAAACTACCTGTCAATATCACAATAATCAGTGGCGTACCCATAATAATTCCGAGCATTACAGAATAAAATCTGCGCGTCTTGGCTTTTGTTTTCTTATTATTTTTTCAAATATGTTTTTCTGTCTATTTCTGGGCACTTCTTAGGAGAACCAGCACCTCAGAGGCCTCGGTGAGTTGGTTTGTGACGAGACTTTTTTTTGTTATAAGATGAAATATTCACATTTCTTCGTCTGTTTTAACAGTTGCCATATATATTCATGAACATATTGCCTTATCCTTGACGACGCAGTGAGCTATAGTGCATAGTCCATAGAAGTAACAAGTGAAGTACGTAGTTTTTGAAAGGTATCAGATGAGTATAGATAAAGTTTTCATCAGGTATTAGATTAGTATAGAGGTCAGATAATTCATACGACGCTATAAAAGCAGATGATATTTTATCATTGCTCATGTAAGATGGAAGTAGAGGCCATGGCACCATATCATGAGCATATTTTTATATTGAAACTATCATTGGGCCCCAAAGATGTGTATACGACGCTATGAAAGTTCAGAGAACTGAAGATTTTTCCCACAAACTACGTACTTAGCCCACTCGACTGTCTTGGTTTTTCTACACAAACTACGTACCTAGCCCACTCGACTGCCAATAGGGACTGAAGAAACAAAAACAAAAGAAAGTTAAAACAATGCCAACATATTTCTTCTTTGTGGGAAATCAAGACAGTCGAGTGAGCTATGTACGTAGTTTATTAGCGGAAAATCAAGACAGTCGAGTGAGCTAGGTACGTAGTTTATGGGCAAAAAATTAGGACAGTCGAGTGAGCTAGGTTCCTAGTTTATTGGCGAAAACTAAGGACAGTCGAGTGAGCTAGGTACGTAGTTTATGAGAAAAAAATCAAGACAGTCGAGTGTGCTTTTTTTACTCTCTTTTGTTTTTTGTTTTGTTTTCTACTGGCAAGTGATTATCTAGGAACTTGTAAATTTTTTGGTTTTTTTCATCGTATCTCCCGAACTATTGAATTCAGAGAAAAATGTTATACGGATTTTTTGTTGATTCTATCAAAAGGAATAATTTTGGTTTTATAACATTTTCAGATATTTCCAGTTGTTTTCGAGATATTTGGAATCATCTGAGAATGAAATTTTCAACACTTTTGTTCCATCTTCCAACCAACAAAAGGAAAAAATATTACATGGTTCAGTGGAAGTCGATGAGCTTCATCTATCGATAATCTTTTGTTTATCAATATATCTTCATGGTACCCTATGGGTCGTTCAAATTTTGTTTTCATATTTTTTACTTTATTTCCTGTACTATTGGGTTCACAGAAAAAATTTTGGATAATAATTTGTAGGAAATGTTCCAGTGGATAACTTTGCACTTCTGATAATTTTCGATTTTTCCATTTGTTTTCGATATATATTGTATTGAAAGGATTTCAAATTTCAAATATAATTATTTGTTGCGTCATCAAGGAGGCATACGGTGCATTTTTCAAATTTGGATTTAGTCTATTGGTTCAGGCGATATGTCGTTTTAAAGCGAACCGTGTGTTTCGGAAAATCTCCTTGAAAAACCCACTTGTAATTTTCCGACCCTGCTCAATTTCTATAGGTTTCGTCTCTCCCTGATAGAGTTTTTTTTTCACAAGAAATGAAATCGATCGGACCACTTTTGCGATTTGTAGAGTGGTCCCAAGAAACTTCCGGTGAAAAATCGAAAAAACCAGTAAAAACCACCTTAGAGTTTTCCGATTTCCTTCACATTTTAATGACATGATAATGTTCTGAGTACAAATAAGATGGCGAAATTTCAAGTCGATATGTCAAAGGGTTCCGGCGATATATCGATTTATGATTTCCACAGAGAGTACATACAGACAGACAGACAGACCACACACAAAAACCAGAGTTGCTCAAAATTCGATGAGGATCATTTTCTTCAAAGTAACTATACCTCTATCTCGCTTAGTTTCCGAGATAGCATTTTTGGCAAGGCCGTATATTATATACTCCACTATGTATAGCGTCGTATAACAAGAAAGCTACGTTTATCTGCCTAGATGACGTTCACTTCCATGACTTCGAAAGCTGTTCTTCTACCGCTTGTACCTTTTTCACTTTTCAGCATATCTCAGGGCAACATTACAGTATTGGTTTTGCTGAGTGATTCAATATTTTGCCGTGTGTGTCGAATCTTGCACCTCAGTAGGATGATGAATAACTAATGCTTCATGAGTTTTTTATTCTTTGGAATGAACCGTTCTGAAAAAGGACTATCATTCTTCGAAATATTTGATGTCTTAATTTGTGTAACGAGGATTTATTCTTGGAGCCCTTATTTTGACTACTAGGACCTCTTTCGGGAATCTTGGGCGTTGGATTTTCATGGCGGTGATTTAAGTCACCTACTCCTACAGACTTAGGTCTTGAGGAGGTCTGTGTAGCAACAGTGAAGAAAGACATAGGAGGTGCCGACCTGGGCCCTTCAGTGAACCAAGGATCAATGTTATCGATCACACCTGGAAATTCTATGGAATCTCGTTAGATCTCTCAATAGCAGATTCGTGATTAGGTTTTCTCAATTCAGTTTTTCTTTCCACGTCCTGTATGATGAATATCAATTTATCATACATCCAAAAACAAATGTCCAGATGACAGTGGTTATGTCAACACATTCTGATTCTCAAATTTCAGTTCGTTATAGTTTTAGTTATATTATAGGGAGATGGAAATTGTGTATCTCATGAAGAATGGCTGAAAGAATAGCTGGACTTCAGATTACTGATGAGGATCTGATATCCGAAATGAGTTTTACTCGAGTGGAGTCATATAACCTGTTTGTGAGAGATATAATTCCCATATCACTGATGCTCATCAAGATCAGAATTCATATAAGTATACTTCTTCTATACATTTGAATTTTCATTTCAATACTGAACATATTGGTGAGTTATATTTTTTTATCATAATACATCATATTATCATTATTCTATTCGATTTGAGAGATGATCTCACATCTCAATTTCAGAGGATTTTGATTTTTCAAGCTCTCTTTTTGGATATTCAACAGATTTAATTCAATGTCCGACGTGACAAATAGCCAGGAAAGTAGTTGTTTTTGTTGAATATTCAGAATTGTATTATGTGCATATCTTCATATGAAGGAGAATGCAAATTCTCTACTGCAGAAGATTTTGTTTTCAAATTCTTATCGTGTGTGTTCAATAGATGTAATTCAATGCCCGTCGTGGCATAAAGCCAGTAAAGTAGTTGTTTTCTGTTGGATGAACCGAGAAAGGATAAATATTTTCATCACATGGAGAAGGCGAATTCCCAATGTATTTTTTTATACAGGGTGTCCGCTAAAAGGAGGTCAATCTATTAACCATATATTTCTCGAACGAAAACAATATGAGTTTCTAGATACCATTTTTCATTTTAGCCCTTCATATTCGACATACAGGGTGTCGAAGTTGGAAATTGAAAACTGTTTTTTTTATTACTCGCGTATTTAATAAGATAATGATCTCGAAATTGGTACATTACTTCAGCCCAAAGAGTTACATCGTGTGAGGAAAACGAGATAGAAAATAACTGTCAAATATTCAAAATACTGGGGGTCAGGTACACACTTACCCCCCTTTTTTTTGTACGTGCGCTAATGACTTCCTCTTTATTTTTCTTCAAGTGTTCAATCATATTTGAGTATTTTTTGTCTTTTGTAAAATTTCGATAAAATCATTTGTTGTTAAGATCATTCGAAAAGTACTGGTTATTGTTTGATGCCTATGCGGCTTACGGTAATCTCATAATGTTCACATACTCCTATTTACTTCGTCGAAATTGGAAGAAGGCGTTAATTTTCACGTACGAAAAGGTGAATATGGAAATACTGGGTGCTCAGGAGCAAATGTATTCAAATAATTTTTACAAAAAAAAAATTATTATCTGTTTTTTTTCCTCACAGGATGAAACTCTTTGTGCTGAAGTGATGTACCAATTCATAGATTAATATCTTATTAAATACGTGAGTTATTAAGAAAAAACAGTTTTTAATTTTGACACCCTGTATATCAAATATGAAGGGCAAAAATTATAAATGGTATTCAGAAACTCATATTGTTTTTGTTCAAGGAATATATGGTTGATGGATTGACCTCCTTTTAGCGGACACCCTGTATATATCGATGCTTTTGTGTTCACAAATATATCTGAGAATATTCCTTTTCACTACTAGTAATGCAGCTTGTTCAAAAACACTTCACTACGAAAATGTTGACCACTCTTCATACGCGCATCAGTTTATGATGAACGGCTAATCTCTGCCCTCCCTGATGATCAGCTACCTCCAGGAGGACTCTAACCCTTCCGGTCGCTCCTTCCACGGTAATTACGTTGTATCATTGTTTCCCTCGACCCATATATCCCCAATTTGCAACAAACGCCGTGTATCCGTCCGAACTGACGTTTTCCGGTAACCGGAGTCCGCTGTGATGGATTGGGCGGAATTTGCTGTGTGCATGTCGAGGGATGTCCAAAATAATCCGGAAGCACACGCTGCCGTAGCGGACTGAGCGACTGGATCTGCATGAGGCTTCGGGAGCTAGGGACTGCGGTGTTAGGGCTCTGAGATCGCGGTCTGTGAAAAATTGGGGTGATTCCGTGATAGAACAAGGATGTCCAGTCTGTCTACGTCCAATGGGCATCTACAGGGGGGGGGCACCGGGTGATCAAGATTCTGAATTCTGCACCACCCTGTATTTGTTTCAATTGAATGTCAGTAGATAGTTGATCAAAAGTTAAGATAGGGACATGTGAGCCGTTTTGACCAATTATGAATAGTTTCGACACAAAAAATTCTTGAACTTGGAAAATCTCGATTCCTCACACCCTATATCTCAGTAATTATAACTGCTAGACCCCAAGTATGATAGGTCGTTGAAATCAGCTCACCAGGGAGAATCTCAAAATGAAATAATATATAGGGTGTTCGATTGAAAACAGTTCAACTTCAGTGTTTCGTGATTTTTGAGGACATCCTGTATGTTTCAAAATAATTTCAAATGGTAGCCTATGTTGACATGCAACTTCCTAGAGAGGAAGAATTCCAAGAAGATAAGTGGTTAGCCTTCTAGAGACCGAGGCGTTACTGGTGGCCCACCCTGTATAGGAGACTGCATTTGAGATCGCAGTGCCAAAGTGGCCGGTTCTACAGGGTGATCCACGCTGGATGGCCTATTGGAAGTATCTGGAGAACCAAAAGACAGATCATTCAGAAAATTGAAATGCTCTGTTAATTGAACATTCTCTATCCGTCTAGAATATTTTCATCGATACAGTGTTGCCACTTCTATCAGATACAACTAGCAGCTTTGTTATTTCACCCTGTATTTTATTGCATTTTAAGGTTTTTCCTGAAGAGCTATCGTACTTGGGGTCTAGCAGAAATGAATACAGAGATATAGGGTGCTCAAAATCGAGATTTTTCAATTCTAGTGATTTTTTGTGTCGAAACTATTCATTATCGATAGAAACGGCTAACATGTCCCTATCTTAACTTTTGATTCACTATCTACAAATCATACAAAGTTCTACTGAATTTTTTTCCGAAAAATATTCAACTTGTCATTGTAATACTATAATTATCATCAACAATAATTACAGCAAGAATAGAGTGAACTTGGAAAAAAATCTTCAACACTTCAATGATTCAAATATCTTCAAATTACTACCTCTGACTTCAATGCAATCAATGCATCTACGAATCATATTTCTTTGAACGATATTGTCCATAATTTGAGGCATGTTGCGAATTTCAAGCGCTGGAGCCTCCATTCTGGCCGTCAGTTCCTCTGAAGTGTTAACCGGATTCTCATAGACTATGCTTTTCATGTGACTCCATAAAAAGTAGTCAAGAAGTGTTAGGTCAGGTGACCGGGCAGGCCAGCTTACCGGACCACCTCTTCCAATCCACCGTCTTGTGACATTTGATTAAACATTTCATTTGACAGTCCTGAAGTGATTTATTTCAAGTGGTATGATTTTTAGACGGTTTTCAGAGATTCGAGGATTTTGTATGTTTTCATTCATGAATCGACATTTTTCTCGAAAACTTATTTGTGTGGAATATATTTGCGCTCCAAAATGTGCTTAAAAAATCACAATTCCCCCAGTGGCATGAAAGTTTGGGGGGTTAAACCCATACGAGGCTTCGAACTCTCGATCCACCACTGACAATTGATCAAGAGCTTTAGAAGTAGTCATTATCAATGAAGGAGTGTGAGCAAAGGCTTAGCTCTGTAGCTCAAACGGTTCCTGAGATGAGAGCAAAAAACTGATATTTTTTGATGCCCTGTATCTTGAAAACGGAAGCCCGGAGAAAAATTTTCCTAAAGGGAATAAAAATAATATATATATAAAAACTTGTGACACTTATTTGTTAACACCCTGTATAGTCTTTCATTATAGTCTAAATCCGACCCTGTTGAAAACTATCGGAGATCAATGAAATATTCGATGGATTATCAGTTGTTTCAGCTATTTCAAACAAATATAATTATCATCAATTACGTGAAGAGGTAATTGAGACTGGAAATGAAACATGTCTATTGAAACTAGCTACATTGCCGCATGTTGGAATGTTGGCTGTGGTATCTCTTAATGTCATGTCATTTCAGAACAAACAATTGGAATTTAAACAACCGCGAAGTATATACGTAGTTTCAGGCGAACAATGGCTTGCGAAGCTGGCATCAGAGGGTTCATCTCCAGATAAAGCTAATACTTGCAAATGTAATCAAATTGCGGCACCCGTTTTCCAACTATTTATAGAGTCCTAATTAAATAGTCAGACCTCGAATTAGTTTTGTCTTGAAGCGATGTAATTGGCGCATCCGCCATGGCTTTTAATTAACCAACAAAGTGTAATAAATTTGCCGTGTTTCGGGTGGCTACCGTCTTTGAGATTTGCGTTCTCCTTATGTTTCGGTTTTGGCATTTGGGTCTCGCGCAGATTGTTATATTTGGAGCTTGCGCTATACTTGGATGATAATATTGAATCGTTCAAGCCATCCATATTTCTGAAAAAAAAAAAAAATGTGAATCGTTATTTGAAATCGAGTAACTAAGACACTAGGTATATGAATTACTTTATTCAACTATTATATACAATATAAATATGAAGAATTTGATAGAACGGCCAACATTATTCATTCCTCATATTTTTTGTGGAACGTTCTGGTGGAACATTCGTGAATGCCGTTTTTTCCCTTATCACCCTGTCCACCCTTTTCAGCATAGGTTTGATGATGGGGGAGCCATCAGCAGAACTCTCCTTGGAAGACAATCTGAGACTCTTCCGCGAGATGATGGTCTGGTTTGGTGACGATTCGAATGATATGACGTCCTGTAGAACTGACATCTGACTCTACTAAGCCTCTGAATATTTTCTTGATTGTTGATACCAGTACTCTCATCTTTATTTCCTTTTTTCCGCGTCCTTGCAACCTTCTGCTCGTAGAAGAGGATTTATGCTTCTTCATTCACAATAGATTTGATGATTTCTGTGAAACAATCGAGTTATTGTACTCGTTCCATAGGTCAGTGATTGGGTATTCACAATATGCTGTGTAGTGTCCGGACAAAGTTGTTTCACTATGATTAGATACGGCATATAGATTATATCTACAAGGGATTTCATTATTTGCTGCATAATCACCCATATCCAAATCTTCTAGAGAAAAATCAATTGTGATGTTCATTTTTACATGAGAGCTCTTCGATGACGAGAAACTTCTCAAGTGAATTACTAGTGAATTAGGGAATTTGTATATTAACAAAGACTTTGTGAAATTCCTTCGTTCCTCACATTTTGAACCTGTTGGTGACTCGTCACCGTTCAAGATTTCCTCTATGGTGAAAAGGTCTAAGCATTGTGAAAGTCTGAGTTGGGCCGTTGTGTTTGGAATCGGTAATGATATATCCCAGAAAGGTTCATTTTCACAATTCGTAGTTTCATCGGCATGCTGATTGGAAAGGGAAATATGTGGTTGGTGGGTGCATAGGAATCAAACAAACTGGATCTCTTCTTTCAGTTTGTCAAGGGTGTGTGGGAGAGGGTGGGAGTTATTCCAGGGGTTCCCTGAGAATATCGCAGGTTTCGTAGATCAGCCCATGTTTTTTACGTAGGCCATGATCTGCCCCGATGGCTGTGATACCTGCTGTAAGAGGGCTAGTTGATGTATGGTATTTATAAAACGTATAAGCTATTTTCATGATATGATCTCTTGTCATGGGCAGATCATGGTACTGTAAGTGCATGTCTGCAACTCGAGAGTATCGATTGCCGTTGGTAATGATACGGAGTACTTTATTCTGCAGTATTTGTAGCCTACTGATATGGGTGGGTGGAATACTGCAGAATACTGGACAATGTGGATATTGGCCGAATAATCTGTTCGTGAATCTGGAGCTTATTATCCATTCTTACTGCGGAGTTCCTTGCTAGATACAGCTTCCTCATGCTCGAGTTTTCGATACTAATGATGCTGTATTTTCTTGGAAATTCAGACGCCTGTCGAGTACTACCCCTAGGTATATCACGGATCCGAACCCTCACCGGTACATTTCAATATGATTTTCATTGGAGGTAATGATTATTCACTCGTAAACGGTGACTCAACAGGAAATAGAATATCTTGTTTTTCTTTTTTAATCATGATTATTTCACCTACCGGAGCTATCGATCCAAAATTTGTAGTTTATTCGAATTTACAAATTTTCTGAAGCTGAGAATGAAAAAAATGAGCCATTTATGCTGATTCGGAATGAAGTGATTTTTTGCCTAATATAGAGGTTCGAGAGGATGGAAAACAATAATATGAAGTCAGTTTTCTTGCAAAAAACTCCCAATATGATTTAATGAAAATCGACTTCCTTCAATTTCAATTAAAAAGCACGGTACTTTCCAAAATTATGCTTCCCTGAAAAACTGATCATATTGATGATAATCCATACCGGTCCGAATTTGGTACACTATAGAAAATTCATTGAAGTGACTGCATATGTGGTTGTGAGTGAATTTACTGATTGAAATTTTTGAGTGAATTCTCAACTCAAACTAGATATTTCATCTAGTGTTTCCATCAATGAGAATGTTTACACAGTCGGGTGGCGTGATATTTCAACACAATCGGGCGTGGACCGAAATTTCACTCAATTGTTTTTCCAGTATATATACGAATCCCACGACTGATACCTTTGATATCGACGGAGGTAAGGGGGGGGGGGGGGCATTCAAATTGACCTATAATTTTCTGTTTTTCTTCCTGATTTCAAGATGTCTCAGAGTTTTATACTTTTTATGATCATCTGATCTCAAAGTTAAATGTGATCTTGACCATTATTCCAATGAAGAGTAAATAGTGTTTTTATTGGCTCCAAGACCTAAGTTGATGTAATATAATCTGATGAATGATGAGTAAGTTGTCAAATTCAATCTGAGGATATATAAAGTTCAATTATAATAACAGAATTGGATGAAAATGAAAAATAAACAATCAATCAATGATAAGGGGACTGCTCGAATCATTTCAATTATTAGGAACAATATGGATGTAAAAACCCCATTGGAGTAATTTTTATTTCAATCAATGGATGAAGTCACTTAGTACCATACAGAATCCATCGTTTAAAATCGATCAATCATCGGAGATAAAATTTCGGCGTATTCATTGAGAAACTTTTACAAATGAGGTGGGAGATTCAGCAGATAATCCCTTTCTATTTAGGCCCTTCTTTTTCTAGATCATTAACTCTAATATCTGCTGGAATCACATACGAATCTTTTCTGAAGAGGATCTATTTTTCTCATTTCTCACATCTCACTGTTCGTGAAGTAAAAGAATTGGATTATTCCGGAACTCCGGAGCCCTTCTCACGAGCCATTTTGAGAAACGCTCACGACACCTGAGAATCAGATTTGTATCGAAGTTTGAAGTCAAATGATTGTCAAAACAGTATCGTCATGACATCTAGAATCTCATTCCTTACAGAGAGAGAGATTCGAATAGAAAATATACACTGTATCCGTATAAAGTACCCATCCGCCTAGTTAGCTTTGATCTCTATGCATATGTATCTGATTTTCAGTATGGGAAAACGAATGATATTTCACAATCGTTACTACAAATTCGATGGAATCTTGATTGTTCAAGTTTTTCAGTTTTTTTTTTATAATCATCAGTTGTAGTAGTTGTAACTGTAATTAATATTGTCAATGCTTTGGTGTGGTCAAAACTGGAGTTTTGATGGTCTGGAGTCCTGGATATGATGTTCATTCTGATATTAAAAACATCCAGCGGCAATTCATGAAACAAATCTGGTTGAAGCAGATGGGGTATATCCGGACAGATGATTGCCCCAATCCACATTAACATCAGGTAGATTGGACTATTGACCTCTCGCCGTACTTATAGTGGTGTCTTATTTCTATATAAATTGCTCAATAACAAACTTGATTTCCTCATTCACTGTCTCTGATTGATCTACAGCAATAGGTACATATTGCCAGTTAGATATAAATATTTCTTTTACTTGCACACACATCAATCTAATCTATTGCAATTTTTATTGTTATTTTGAATTAGTTGTTTATTTTTCCGTCCTGTAATTTAGTTTTGGCTGTTCTATGTTGTATAAATAAAATGGAATAGAATGAAAATTCGTGCTATAGCCAATATTTACACGAAATTTACCTGTCTGTGAACGGTAGATGCACGTTGTTTTGTACGCAGAAATGTAGAAATATATTCATATCCGTATACCTACTGTATCGAAAATACCAACAAATATTCTTTCATCAAATCCAATCCATACTTGGATGCAATACTCGAAATTCTCTTATGCATGTGACTTCAATGCAGTGTATTAACAGTTGGTCCATGAAAGGTGATATGGCAGTAATATCTTACTATGTTCGAAAATTTCTTATTCTACAAGAGTGCGTGATTCACCCTATACCCGCACCAAAAGTCAAAGTGACAGACACAGCGTTACTGTCATCTTCGATTCAGTGGAATTGCCACAATGTGATCAAACACTTCCAGCTATAGGAATGCGACACAGATGCGTGGTTATTGCCAACAAAGTCTTAAGAAATGTATGAGAAGCTATACACGCGACCACGCGTTTCATTAAATGGTGCAACAATAAAAAAATTAGAGTACCGAATAAAGAAGAAGCATTTTTGGTTCATTTCCTAGACGTGTCTGAAACCTAGAGACCAAACACCTTATGGGCCTGCTGGCTTTCGCAATGGTTCATGCGTCAAACTGTAATTTCACAAAAACTTTTACTAATAATCAGTAGATAGAGAATATATTTCTCTTGTTAGTTGTTTCTATATGAATGAATGATTGATTAAACAAATCAATAAATTTCCTACGCTTGTAGAAAAAATATTGTTCCTATAACTCATGCGGACTCGACTGCGAACTCGACTGCTTGCTCGTCAACGGCAGTCGCGTGCGCGAAAGAATCACTTTCGGCACTTGTTAGGAAAATTACTGTATTCGTATACTGAAGAATCTATTCACAGATAATGGGTTTTGGAAATCGACTGAGGTAAGGCAGTAGAAGTAACATCTGGAGATTTTTAATAGGTTTGTTAACGAAACTTAATCCCAAGGACTGTTCGAGCCATCAAAATATGTAAAGCATTTACATTTCCATAAAAAGTGAACTTCCCAAAACAGCCAAGCGGACAGCTGTCTTAATTTCAAACAAGTTCAACTAAGTGTGAAACAAAAGCACGAAACACCAAAAGAGATAACTTGAAGTATACATTCAGAGATATGAAATGAATAGAACCGAGAATAAAATTTTAAACAGCGGAAAGTTCCATTCAAAGTTTATCTGACGTTTATTGCAACTTGGCACGGGATTCAGTTTTCGTATTTTATGATACAATAGATTCTGCAGTCTGTGTCGAATAAAGACATTTACTGGATATTTAATTTTTGAGTTTTCAATCTGGATGAGACCTCGAAGTAAGACGAAGGGATCGATATCGACATTGGACTCACTCCAATTGAACGCCAAGGAGCTGGAAAAGGCAGCTTTGCGTTCGAATTTCATTGAGATGGATCTTTGAGCTAGATGAATACGGACTCATTCTTCATTCCCTAACGATGTTTTACTAATCATCCGTGAAGTAGAGAGGGAACACAACAGAGTGAAATCTCCAGTGGAAATCGAACTTCAACTTTTCAGGAGCAGTGAGAGACAATAAAGCAATTTTCAAATTTTTTTTTATTAGGTATTCCAGAAGCATTGTTAGTTGTTCATTCTTCAAAATGAAAAACTTCTTGAACCTTCGACCTCACGATATCCTATCAGGTCATCAAGAGGTAATTATTATCAGCAACAGGAATTTTGAAAGGTTCACAGATAATGGATATGTAACAAGTAGGCCAAAGGAAGTCATCAGATATTGTTTCTCGACATCGATCATCATCATTTTCGAGTGGTAGCGCTTTGAGAATATTGAAACACACATCAATGGTCAAATCATAGTGGCTATAAAACAAATCAATTATATTCTTTTTACTAAACAATCTCATTGAGTGCGTAGATCAGGGAAATTATGATGAAAAAACCAATTTAATTTTTGTGCATTTTTTTTCATTTCCACTACGACTCAATATTTTTTAAGATCGTTACGGAACAAAAGTATTCTTTTTCTATAAAGAGGTGGATTTTCATAATCCGAGATAAAATTGTCGAAAAATATTAATACAAATAATTTGGAGCAATACTTAATGTAGTCTCAACCTGTATCATACACTCCTGAGTTGAATTTCGAAATAGTTTCATTTTCACCTCATCAGGCATAAAAAGTTCAGTTTTTGTACTGAATTGATTTTTTGTTCACATGGAGTTTTGGAAATACTCAAGAGATATCATCTCCAGAAGACTCCTCTCAGGAGGTTCATCGGAACTTTTCTTCCTATTTTGGATAGTAGAAGCCACTGGCGAAGTTTGGTAGGCTGATTTCGGGGCACCCTGTATTCTTATATCCATGTTTTCATATTCATAATATATCTGAGAATATTCCTGTTCAATGAGATTGTTATTTCCATATTGAATAGAGACAATTCATCACAACTACTACGTGTTGAAAGATATAACCAAGAATCAAGATAGGTTAGTTTTCTATTGAGCAAGATCCACACAATGGGCTTATATCACAAAAAAAAATAATTTCATAATTTGATAGAACTCTCCCAAACTAGCTCACCACCGCAAACCGTTTCTTGCTGTGAGCTCCCTACGTTTTATAAAAAATTATTGAAATCCCCGATTTTTCGGACCTCTGAAAACGAGGCGATGATGTGACGTCGAAACCCTGATACTGAAACAAGACTTTTCCAGACAGAGATGAATGATACATGATTTTTGACAGAATGAATTAGCGCGAGATCACAGAATACTCAACAATTGGGTATTCTGTGGCGAGATCACAGTTGAAAGAAATAATATATCAGTTGCCTCAGTCTCCGTCGGGCGTTTGGTATTTTCTTTCAACTATGACGAGATGAGGTTTCTACGTCATAAGAGGGTCCGTTTTCAGAAGGTACTATTATTTATGTCCAAAAATAAAACATTCAAGTTAATTCTTCGATCGAATTATGTCGTCAATCATTATTTATGTATAAAAGGATCATTATGAACATGCTTTGAGTTGAAAGTTCTACTGAGGTGTACACGCCCATTGTTATGTCCAGCGGACATCGTTCAACAAAATCTGAAAGTATTTGCGGTTTCTCAACTGAAATAAGAGTATCCATTTATGACCCCAATAAAGCTTCTCATGGCCTCTCTAAAACCTAAAATCCAAGTCAAACATCAACTTCCTGAGTATCCTCCTGTTTACACTTACCCACACATCGTCGAGTTCGAGTATTAACCAAATACACCCCAGACTTTACGTTACAACCTTTGACTCCTAGACCGCCTTTTGCTCAATATAAGAAAGCCACTTGCGACTTATAGTCCAGTCAAAAATCAGTGAATTTCATCTCGAAGTCGACCTGAAATTGAACAGGACTCTTTTCATCGATTAGGGCTTTATCAATCAACCAGAGAAATTCGCATCACGAACTAAATGTAAATAGTCAGAAGTAATATCACCATATTCTGAATAATCGAGAATATTCTGTCGCTTCCTTGTTCACGAAATACTGCTGTATGGCAAAACAATAATCGAGTTAACAATGAGAGACAGAATTCTGGGAAGCTAATCAGAAAACAGTGGTATTCTGATAGATTAGACGCAACATCAGCTATAATTATTATCAATGTCAAACTGACAGACCTTGTTTCGCTATTCATGGTTACATCGTAGGAAATACCAACGTTGGCAGACCAACAACAATAAGAACAATCTTAGAACAATTTAAGAACAATTTTGAAACAATTTTAGAATGAGCAAGCAGCAGAGATTTGCTTGAACCAGTTTGAATTGGAATTTATGTCACTATATGTTGTCGCGGTTTTCCTGAATGAAGAAAATATACTGTTTATGTTGAGTTGATTCATATCAAGAAATTTCAAGAAACGAAGCAAGCAAGCCGATTGATTTGAAGTGTATATTGCTCGATTCAAATGAGAAAGTCTAGTACGAAGCGATTTAATTTCGAGAAAATAGATTTGTTTGATCGAAGAAATCATTTTTATCTGTGTATACAATATAGACTAACTCAATTGAACGTTCTGATTGTTTCAAAATCCCACGAACAAAATAATCGACAATATAATCAGAATTTGTGCTAGCTCAAAAGGGTAGGATCATAAGAATGATGCATGATACTATTTTGTCTACAAGGATCATTTTCATGAACTCCTTTCTCACAGTTGATTCTATTTATTTTTGATTAAATTGTAGGCTTGTGAATCTCGATTGATTGGAAAAGGTATTCAGCCAAACATTTTGTTCTGGCTTCAATTGCAACATTGATTCATTTGTGTATTTTCACCACACTATCAGAGGACGGGTAAATACAGTGCACTCACACGGGTGGCAGGTTATGATATACCGGGATGGTATAATGCGATATTACTGTGGAATCTGTGAACTTTTGTCCACATATGCATTTTACTATTTCCACACGTCATGCCGTTGTGTTCTACTGTATATCAGTAGCTATGGCAGACACGTTTCCAAATGCCGGGGGAATAAGTGAATACAAATATCCAAATTTCCTTCTTACAGATGGCAGCTCAACCGTGAGCATGCAATTTTAATCAACACACAAATGAAGAAGAAAGAAAAATTATTGATGTAATCGATTAACTGTCAAACACAAAAAACATTTTGTGTAGGTACACCGCCTACTAAGTGAAATAATCATGAAAAAATAGACTGATAGCCCTGTGGATCATCGTATAAGAGGAACAATTTTAGTTTTATTATTCCAAATGGGAAGATCATGTGATAGGTACATGGCGAAAATGAAAGACAGACAGTTTCTGTACAGGTAGATGAATTCTAAAAAATATGTTCCTATCTTAGATTCCTCAATATCATGAGTTATTTTCGAAGGTTTTCATCTTGACTCAAACAAGCTATTGACAACCTACAGACATTGATCAGAATATCAAAACATTTTGAATAATATCGGTTTACTGATGATCTTTAAATTTAGCCGCCATTTGCCACTGTTGATTCTCTTGAAGACGGTGCATAACACATTCATTTTGTTTTTCAAAGATGAAGTGTTCAATAATCAAGAGTGCTAAAACATGATGGATATAATACTGGTGTGGATGAAACATGGATATAATACTGATGTAGCCAGCTCTCAGTCTATACCAAGATTTCTCCATTCACATTATAGGATATCGGTCGAAAATCTTCTGGTAGATATATGAGGAACAGTAGAATTTGATGATGACTAGAATTCATTATAGAGCGTAATAATTCTCTTTACATGATGTACTCATCATCACATATTTCATAAACTCACAATCGATCGAATTGATCCTCAATATAATCATTAACAGAATCTTTCATGTTGGAGTTCATAATGTTGATGAGGATGGTATGAATTATAATTATTCAAATCACCCTGTACCTATCAGAAACGAATTCGCTCTACCATGTACAAGCAAATAACATTCGAAGCACATACATTAATAGTATTTCACAGGCAATTGAAACTCCCACAAACTTGTAGGTTTATTGTGAGGTCCCGCGTACGCCTAGCCTTTTGTATCCTTTGTTCTACTTTAGCAAATTCATTTTCATGGGATCCGGTAAGGACAAAATGTTGAATGTGGCCTTTATTTAGTACCCCAACCTACATAGTCCAGTTCAGACTTCAACTCACTGGGTTTGGTGTCAACACACTTTACAAAGGAAAAACGAAACTGGAAACCGGTGACAGGCAGAAGCTTATAACATTCACCAGCTCTCAAATTGAACATTTTTCAGTCTTACACAACAAGGGTTCAATTAGTGGTATTGTCGTTTACACTATACTGTGTGCGAAAAATAAATCGCTCGAATATCGCGAAGCAAATTTAGAAGACTATCATTGTTCTTTTGAAAATTTTGAAGAGTTACAAAATCGTTTGGGATCCTTATGGTGGATCCTATATATGGAGTCTGAACCTAGTGTCTTCATATGAGTAGATCAACCGATAGTTCAATAAATGAGTATAGGTATTTTCTATAACTCTGATGTTGAGGCCTTTCGAATTGCCACTCTGAGTTGAGGATGAGCCCACATCAGCTCGAAACATGTACTGAAGTGGGAATTATATTGATGAATATCACCATTAACATTTGTTGATATGACTTCGAGCATTCCTTTCTTCCTCTGGATCATGAAAATGCTATGCAAACTATGTCCTCCTTCTAATATTTCTAGAATATCATTCTGCATTGCCTCACTTATCTATATATGAGAAGATCGGAAGTTATAGATTTACTAGTCAAATTCGTATGAGACAAAATGATATGATGAATCGCATCTTTTGATTTCTATTGGCAAGAACCATTCTTACTTCCGATGTTTATCCATTTGACCCACCACGTCGAAGTCAAGTGCATGGTCGATTCGCCAGTTAACCCCTGATCAATTCTTCACAATGGCTCCAGTCGAACATCATTATAATTTAACAAAAAAATCACGAAAGAGGTCGATTTTTATATGGAGGGAGACACCTTTTGACGCGAAATAAATATTATATACTTCAACCCTCAGCTCCCCAAACCAACCCCCTCATTAATTTGAATAAGGAATAAGGGTCGTGTCATACAACATTGCAAAGGTGATTCAATTTTGAAACTAGCAGTGTGAAGTTTCTTGAATTCCAACAAGTCGTTCTCGAGATATTCGAGTTTAAATGGTATGATTTCCGATTGTGAGTAATTGAATGTACGGGATGAATTATCACCCACAACAAATGTTCAAAATTACCAGACAGTGGTAGACCTTATTTGTAAATTCCTTTCGCACATTTGGAATGTTTTTCTAGTTATTTCTTGGCATTCAACCCTAATTCTTATCAGAAAAATGTCTCCAATCAGGGATTTGAACCCACGATCGGCGAGCGAACGCTTCAACCACGTGGCTGCCTGTATGACCTATATATCTGTAGGCAACACTCAAATTCCACATTTGGATTTATAGAAATTTCCATAGGAATCCACTGGTATTCCCAGTTTTATCGAAAATTTCACTGATATTTAGTATTCCGCAGTTGATATATTCTATTCAGGTATATGATTGACAATGGGGAAAACAATTAACATCGTATTAAACGAATTTGGATCAAACAAATATCCAACACTAAATAAATATTGCAAGAGGAACACCATTTACCGTAAAATGTTTTCTCTGATATATATATTTGTTCCAATTATCGTCAATAAATTTTTATCGAGCTCATTTCATTTAATATGAGCTTCGACTCTATATACACGATTTTCCTGGTAGAGTATTGCATTGTTCAGCATGGAATTTCATCTAGAAATTCATAATTCGATATCAGGACGACAGAAATGAGAACGAGCCATGGGTGTAGACATAGAATGTGAAGGTGTGTCATAGTTATGAATGAATAATGTGAATGATGAACATGAAATAATTGTACATACACATCGTTCTGCGAAACTCTCGTTCTTATGAATAGAACTGTTTCAATGTATTTGCTGTGAGGACCTCTGATACCTTTCGAGAAGATACAGAGTCGTTCGAATCACACGGAAGTTTCTGTTTTCAATGCTGGATATTGATGCATACATGAAGAGATTAGGGAAATTTTTTCCGTTTCCAAAATATTGTCGAGAGACTGAAAAGAAAAACCATAGGTGGGAGGTTCATATTCATCATGTCAGAAAGTCAAACGGTATGCTTGAGGCCCTAACAGGCCATGAAGCAACGAGTGAAACTGACCTGGATGTCAGGACATCATGGGATACCATGAAATGGGAAAGCTGCAGAATGTGAGGAAATTATCCAGATCCAGAATATTGTAGATTGTAGGTGGGTCGTATAGGTTCGGAGACCTCCCAAACACTGCGACATGAAAGATCTATTGCGAATACCCTTATATAATTCTACTCCTCCTACCCGCGACTTTTCACAAAGCCTAGAATTGTTCTGACAGGTGAATTTTCCACCTCAGCAGGCGTCAGATAGAGCTTTTCCAGGTGATTCTGCCTACAGCTGATGTATACTTCACAAGAGTGTTGTTGCAAATAAGGCAAGTGCCAGTCTTCGTTAGACCCATCTTCTCGAGGTGATACCTCAGAGGGCAGTGTCCTGTGGGAAAGCCTGTCATGAGCTTTATCTCTGCTTTTCTGAGGCTGAGTAGCTCTATGACTCGGTTCTGCGAATGGCTGATGAACCTTTCTGCTGCTTGGTGTCCCAGAGTTGCTCTTCAGTAGGAGATCTTTCCGATCCCACTCCATTTACTGAACTGTGACATCGGGATGTGGCTTGGGATCAAAAAATGCAGATTCTGCACCTTTCTTCGCAAGGCAAAAAGCTGCCGCATTTCCTTTGATTCTTCCATGCCTTGGAACCCACATGAGTGTGACTTTGTTATCCCTTGCCAGTTACATTAGTGTTTGGCTATCTGAGCAGATATATATGTTGGCACCCCTTGGACCTTTGCTCAGGCACCTTTGGGCGCACAGGTTGATGGCATACATTTAAGCTTGGAAGATAATAAAGGGTTCAAATAGCCTGCATCCAGGCCCATGAACACCAGTGCCTACCATTTCTTTCATTTCCGAACCCTCAGTGTACCACACAAGGGACCTTCCGTCCATCCATCGTACCTAGGGTGGCTTTTTATAACTACTTCAAATGCACGATCGAAGCTGAGCCTAGCTGAGGTTCAAGACATACACTGAGGGTGCCAAAAAGCACAGTGCCGCCGGAAGAAAACTGTTCTTTGGAAGAATAAAAAATCACTGGGAGAATATTCCAGCAAACAGAGATGCGAATTTTAAAAACCATGAAACAAGAGAATCGCGGACCTGGCTGACTCTGAGCATGGGACAACTGAAAATCATAACTGGATTCTTGACTGGCTATGCACCAGTTAGGAAATGCCTGAGCAAATGAAAATGTAGGTACTACTGTATATTGATGATATACATAATCTGAGAGTTCCGGGGCAAAGCTTCAGAAATAGTAGTACTGAACGTTCTGTGACATTGCGAGACAGATAGAAAAAATTTGATAGGTGGAATGAAAGTAACCAGAGTGATTTAATAATGGGAAATCATATATTTTCACATGCTTCATGTTTCGAGAGTAGCTCGGATATTACAGTTCATATGTGGAATTTCTCCTGGTTTTTATATTAGTTTTGTTGAGGACATTCCATGAATTGAAAGTTCCTGTAAAATATTACGCTGATTAATTGACACAATTGCTTCATAGTTTTTCGTCTTCATCATCCTAATTCCACAACTGATTTTCAAATTTGATCGTTTATATCGATGATTTATTTTGGAATCTTTATGCAATATGAGATATAATACAAAAGAATTTTCGAATTCAGCGACGGAAGTATGTTCGATTTCCTTAGAAAATGCGAAACTTTCCACCAGTAAAATGTTAATCAATGATACAATTCTGCGAAATATCATGTTTCAATATCATCAGTCGCATAAATACCTAGTTGAATTCAACGCCACCAAAAGTCAAGCCTGTATTTTCTTTAGGAAAGCGGAACTCAGTATGTCCGACATTGTAATGTCTGGAACCACCATCCCCACCAAGCCCACCATATCTATGCTCGGTATTTCTATCAGCAACACTCTTGCTGCTTCACAAAAACTCGGGTTCTTGTTCCGTGCGAAAAGCTACTTCACACCTCAACAGCTCCTCATGATCTACAAAGCGCAGATACGGCCTGTTTTAGAATACTGTTACCACATATGGGTTTCAGCACCAAAACATACGCTGATGCTCTTAGATTCCATCCAGAGAAGAGCCATGCGCCTGGTGGGTGACGCCACACTCTCTCACTCTTTGACATCATCGGAACACCGTAGAAAGGTCGGCGACCTTTCACTTTTTTATCGATACTTCCACGGGAAATGTTCTTCGGAAATCTCTGCTATCATCCCTTCACTAGCAATACCAGTCAGACGAACAAGACAAGCCCAGTCAGCACATTCTTTCGTTGTCAACCTCGAAAGATGTCGAACAGCACTTCATCAAAACTCCTTCATCCATAGAACGGCTAGGCTCTGGAATTCATTGCCTGAGGAAGTATTCTCAACAACATATTATAATCTCCAGAAGTTCAAAAAAAATTCAATACCTACCTCCTATTCCTATCGTTGCTAGGATGCACGATGTTCCTTGAACATTATAGGAATTCCCTTTTGTGCGCTCCAAGCGATGAAAATAATGATAAAAAAAATGTATTGCAAGGAATAATACTTGATTCAATATCCTGTCGTCGAATTTGAACTCCTTAAAAATTGAGAACTTCCATCTTACCTGTTTGAAACGCTACTGAAATGAATGAAAATTTGGTCGAAGTTTTTTGTCATAATTAGTAGTAGTATAGTTTGTGGAATTCGTATCTTGACAACACACACCTTGTTCACTACACTGTTTCACCACTAACATCAGTTTTAATCTTCTCCTGAAGATGCTAACATAGTTAGCGAAACACGTGTCGAGGTTGAAGAAATCGGTTTTGGTAAGTGGTAAAACAGTGTAGTGTATTATCGTGTATAAGTTGGTAGAAACTCCCTAGGGAGTAGATATGTCACATTATCTCCCTAAGGAATAATACGCAACTTCTGCCACAATTTTGTTACCAGAGAAAGTAACTTTTACTTCCGCCAGCGTAAGATAATTTTCTCCTAGAACAGGTCAATGTAATCTTCAAACTTTCATTATTGGAATATTCGCCTTACGTGGTATTTTTTTCTTCTTTAGTGTTCCTATATGTAATTATTTGCTGATGATGAAGTTTTGAAACTTCGAAGCATGTCATACGAATTCTTGAATCAAAGTATAACTTTGATAGCTGTGACTATAAGATTTTCTTTCCGCTCTATGCTCTATAATTTTTCTGACCACGTCACTGGGGTGGGAGAGCGCATTTCCACCTGATATCGAGTTACTCGCAGGAAAAGTCGTTGCAGGGAGTTTCCATCGACCATTGCAGGTGCTAACGAGGGGAGTTCGTGCCTCAGTTGGATATCATCAGTGTCAGGTATTTCCGGTGGCAAATGCTCTGTCACGGATATTTGCTGACTTGCATCTGATATGCCTGTCGGTGTTCGGTTTCAGAATGTGTTTCCTAATAGACCCGGGTCAATAATTCTTGAAATCGAAAGTGATTATAGTAGAACTTATATTGAAAGAGGAGAAGAATATAACAATAATGTAATAGTATTTCCACACTCCATCGACTTTTTTGAAAAAGCACATATTTCGACAAGAGAATTTTCGTTTGAAAATCAGGGTCCCTCTTCGATATCACTTCAAAACAGTGTATTTGGGACATCGAGAGGTATATTTTCATAAAATTTGGTGGAGAAATGATATATCTTGAGAACGATTATATGGAAAATTCATATAACATTTTGCTGAATTTTCTGAAATGAGGGTACTATTGAGCAATTTTCATATTTTTTTACCTACCCTGTATGCTGTTTGACTTGCAACCATTCTAAGTGCACCTCAAATGAATACAGAACATGCACCAACTTTCGGCACTATCTTTATTCTGGTTGTGCAATTCATTAAAAAGATTCCCATTGCACACTTAAATGACCACACTGTATATGTAAAAATAACATTATAAAAGTAAGGTATGCTCACTGGTATAAAATTACAGAACTGCTACCGGAATCGCATTTTACAGACCTGTTGGTGGAGTTTAGGTAAATCCTTTGGTTATTAAATAACAAACGTTTTCTACCTGCATTTCACAGGACAGTTTTTTCAGTGTAAAATCGGGGTGTACAGTTTTCGTTGGACAGCCCTGTATGTATAGGCCTGAAAACCCGTTGGCGTGGCAGGAAGCTAGAAACTCCATAAGACTTGAATCGAACTTTTTCTGTTAATCTTGGCATTACCTCGGGCAAGTTGACTGCGTGAAATTCCTGGTCGAATCTAGGACGATAATCCGGAATCTCTCCCTCGGAGTGAAAGCAACCTGATATCCTTGAGTCCTTCTCGCATTCGGGGATATCTTCTAATCCTGATATTGGAAGGCTATCCGCGAGAGGACTCGCATTTCGTCAATCTTTTATTGGTATACAGGGCGTTTACTTCAAAAAGAAGAGTGAACTAGTTTTTTTTATTTCTTGAATAAAATCGTCACTCGAATACCTTTCGATTGAATAATCATTCAGAATAATCTCTGGTAGAAGTCCATGTTTGTTCAAAGTAGACTAAAAGAAGGAAAGCTCCAAGGGACATGTTTCGGACATAAAAGTCCATCTTCAGCCGTATTCTAGAAGTTACTACAAGCAAAGGCATGTGAAAATATACATATTGTAATAAAACTAAAAATTGACCCACATGGAGGTGAACATTATATGTTTTTGAAATGGGTGCCGATGACTGTCATTATAATATCGTGAATGATAATAAATAAGTTCTTGTTTGAGAATACACGGGTTTTCATTAAGAATGCAGGCCCCCATGCCCTAAGAACGTGTACTTATGAAATCAAGAGTCAAGTCCCAGAAGGGAAACTTGACGAGCACTCAAGGTGCTGTGAAACAGGAAAAACTAAAGGGTCCCGTATCCATGAGAGAGCGCACTAAAAATCCAAAAATCAATTCAGAATTGATGGGGCCATAAGCCGAAAACGTGTTAGATCCAACTAGAGGTTAGAAACACGGAATTAATATAATGAACCTTGACATTAGTCAAAGTCTCAATGACACGATATTATGACAAGTGGCATGGGACACAGAATTGAAGTAATTGAACACTGGGATGAATGTGAATTAACCTATAGTGGTAGTTCAGTTTGAATTATTTCTAACTGAATAGCAATCATATAAATTCACACTAGAAGAGTTTCGAACTGGTAAACGTGACAACAAGGCGCACGAATTGTGGGCAGTGAATTTTCAGTTCTCTGCTTTCAGCACAATGTTGACAAGTCTTCAGCATTTGAATGATATTTTGTCATGAGGTAATAAAAATATTTGGACATACTGGTTAACATATCTTGTACTCATTAATAATTATTGTAGCAGTAGCTATGATTAGAGTCCTGACACATGAATACCATCTCCTGAAGCCATGCTCCTCACGTTGAAAAATCTCAGAGATGAACCCACTTGGGTTAGGTTAGGTTAGGATACAAACATTGGCGTGTCAAATAATTCCAAATGGTTGGAGAATGATCAATTCCAAAAACCCTCTTCCTACTGTCACCCTGTCAACGCGCTCGTCGCCTATATACACAAGCTACGCCCAGAATCGGCCACTAAGACAAAGTCATCCTTCATATCGAGGCAGAGAGACATGGAATTCATTTTTTTTTTCGAAAACTTCAGTATTTGGTTTATGATTTTTGGAATGTTTTGGGGTTTATAACAGGTTATTTCGGTGGACTATACAGTATACAATCTGAACCAGCGGTTAACCGATATCCACGACTGTCCTCAATTAAGGCGTTTCTTTCTTGCTGCGCCGACAGCTGTAAATCATGAGTCTACGTCTACGGTATCGTGTTGCGGCTGTGTTAACGTGGCGAGAGGGGAGTTTGTATTTTCCTAACTTGTTATAGCGGATTGTGTGCGAAAGGGCAGAGAAAATGGTGGAAAAAATGTTGTTAGGAAGTTGGGAGAAAGGTCGTGGCCACATGTTTCGAGTTAAACTATACTTATGTAGGCAAACTCTGCCCATATCGTAAACGGTATACGGAGTATGAATGATCATACTACTGTTACTCATACCTCATTGACATATCCTAATTGAAACGATGAAGGAGATGGATTTCTCGTTGTCATAAAATCTTCGGAATGTTTCAGGTGTTTCAAATTATTTCAGGTCACCGTCCTGAATGCATGAATACGAAAAAAATCTTGATCTTCTCTGTGTTTTACGACATTTCATCGTTATTTTACTGTGTAGATTCGTTGCATGACAGCCACTGAAAGTGGAACAACCTGAATACTAACCTCGGAAGGTGGTTTATTTTCAAGGAACTTCTCCTTGTCTTCATACGACATTCATGAAAATACATACATACTATACTGCACTTCACACGTATGCATCGTATGAACTTGATTATTTGCTTCCTTTGATTTTCAATCAATCAAAACGTTCAATTCAGTTGAGTAATCTTGCATAATTTAGAATATACCTGGATATACATAGAGTAACTCCACCAATAAGATATTTTGAATCATTTCCATTTCTATCATAGTCACCAATTCATATTGTGTGTGGTAAAATTTTTATGCCTAGAACTACTCAAAAAAGGATCACAACGAATACAATTATTCCGACTTCAAAATATCAAGGTTTTTCATCTCAAACTTCCTGCACATTTACAAATCATGTCAGTTTATCAAAATAATCCTTGGATTATTGCATCTGTTGAACTGATACTGTTTGTGATGGTGCAACAACAATAATATATGTATATGAACTTGCTGGTGTTTGGAATGTATTACGGTACCCCTTCTCTTTATGGTGCTTACTGGGTATCTTATATGGAAGAAATTGAGGAAAATGTGTTGATGGACGTGTATTGAAATATGTAGGTGGATCATCAATATGAAAATTACATCTTATAATGTAAATTGATTGAACATTTGTTTGTGATATTTTATTTGACGTTACATGCCTGGGGCGTTCTTTGAATGAGAAAAATAGAGTACCAATGAAAATCAGTCTTCATTTATATTTCAACATATTCCAACTCCTCCAGTCCTTGAATTGTACCTTGTACCTTTGACGCGTAGTCATTGAATGTCAGCAATTGAAATTAAAAGTCAAACAACTCAAGCAAATGAGATATAAACCATAGATCTTCTTGACTATACTTGAGTACCTAAATTCGGTTCAACTAGAAAAAAAAACCTCATCTGCAATTTCGAAAAAAATAGGGTGGTTAATAGTGTCAACTTGGTATGGAGATATCCTGATGATGAATATCAACTCAAAGTTAACATTTTGCCGCTTCATAATTTCATTTGTTCTTCATAGTAGAATTCTATTTTCGCCAAATAATTTCACATGATGAGAGCAAACTAAGTATGAACTCCAGTAGTTATTGAAAGTTTCTCAGTTATATATTTGATATAGAGTTCGGGAGATGTCTAACAACGTTATGAGGAATTTCATTCCATATATAGGGCTGCATTATTCAGTATCCTCTCTATATAGAGCCTTTCCAGAACTATTCTGCTCTCAAGTAAGGATAATAGCATAGATTGCATCCTCATCTGCTCCTTCTATACAGTGAGGAATCAAAAAATCCTCCCCTCCTCCTACAACTTCTGAACGGAACCAGCTAACGAGTCGGGTGAAATTCAGGGGTAAGGAGGTACATCTTCCACTACTTCTCGCCATTAAAAAAATGGATGTGATCACGTGGCCTATTGTGAAGACGGCCTCCTAAACTTCATTTCCAGATGTAAACCATATTGAAGTTTGAAGCGAACAGCGCTTCTGCCCCAAATAAGTTTCAGAAATACATTCTGAGAATTGAAAAAGATCGAACGGAATAAATGAACATCAAAAATTTGAGAAGAGTAAATTCGGTCATAATGTTGATATTTCCTCTAGTTTATGGACAATCTCGGTCTATTGAAGTTTGATTGATCACCTGGATCATAATAAAATGCATTTCGAAGACGCTGATTCTCATTAACCTCAGCTTTTCCGAAAGTATTGATGTTTCGTTCTCTAATGACGAACACGGTTGAAGGGAGTTTCAGATCCCTGGAGATCTGGTTATTCCGAAGATACCAAAGAGATCCTGTCACCATTCTCTCGACTTTGTTTTGTAATTTTGTAATCTGATGATATGAGATTTAGCTGTGTGGCCCCAGACTACCGAGGCATATAGTAACATTGGCCTGAAAGCCATGATGTGAATATTCAATTTTTGTCTCAAACCCAATTTACTTCGTCTGTTCAGAAATGGATGCAGGGCTCCCATGGTCCGTTCAGCTTTTGAAACTCACTCATAATGAAATTCCCAAACGCAGTGATATTTTAAAGAGAATCTTCTGATCTGTCTTGTAGAAACTTTTTCAGGTTTCATCTGGATCCGACAGATTCTCCGAAATCCTAGTATACAGGTGCCGATATAGGTTTTCATATCACGTGGGCACGTACAGGTAGAGAGCGACAAATAAAGGGATTATCCGTTCCTATGTTCCTATCTCTTTGTGCCTTGGTCTGTTTAATTGTGAATTCTCGTACATGTATATGTAACAAGTTGCTTTGTGTCGAGTATTCAATTATGCTGATGTATTGACAGAGCCAATTTGGCAATCAGTTCAAACTGGATCCTACCTATATAAATTTTCATTTCAAGGGTATTTACAGGTACGTAGGTATACAGGATCGCAATAGTCTCCCACAATGTTTCGATGATATTGCCTAGGTGCACAAATTCAAAGAGAAAACTAGAAACTGTCTCATTGACATGGTGTCCATATTCGGTTGAAGAATATTTTGAAAATAATCGTTGAATTATGTCTAAACTGCTATATATACTTTGATCTGAATGTTTGATGTACCAGTATATTTTTTATAGCTTTTTTGTGATTCCTTCACGTAATTGCATATTGTTACGTAATTTGGCCCTTCTTAATATGACGTTCTGCAATTTCGAAAAATGTCAGCTGTTTTTGAAGTAATTTGGAGAAACTGAAAATGTTGAAGGAAAAATATTGAAATTCTGTGTAAGCAGGTAATTAATAATGATAAAGAAGTTTGGATTGGCAGGAATATTCTATCTTCATTATATGGGCGCCATATTTGTTTACTATTGCATTGAATGGAACTGAAATTATCTCCACAGTCATGCATAACAAGAAACAGTAAGATTTATTTTCAAGAGTGGTAAGACATGATAATGAGAACACAAAATATCATGACTAACAGTGTGAACACGCTACAATAATATAGTTATTGGAAATTATTAATATCTTGTAATTTGCAGTGAAAAATGTGTATTCTTGGTTTTTCTGTGCCTTCTTTCCATCATGTTGCCAATTATTCAGGACGATCAAGAAGTATTGATATTGTATTTATGACGACGAATATTTTGTTCTATTCTCTTCTATTTTCATGGCCTCGCTACCACATTTGAAAAGGTTTTTACTGTTTCCAGCACTATTTCATATGGAAATGTCAACATGTTATACATGGCTTCATTCAGTGGAATGAGAAACGAATATTGCGTAAATATAGAAGAAAAACAAAAGTTGCATGATACATTTATGAAAATAATGATGATAAAGCATATTTCTGACAATTCCACTTTCTTTGTTTCGATTTATTACCTGATTACCCAAAAAAATCAATATTTTCCTTCAATTTTAACCAACAGAATGAGAGGAAGAAAACGAATTGAGTGATATTCAGTATTTTCGAAATTATTTAGGAACGACTCACATTTTTCAAAATGGCAAAAGTCATATTGAAAAGGTACGAATTTCGCAATTTTTATTTTATATATCGCTTCGAGAGCACGAAAGGAAATCTATATAATGTTCGTAGAACATCGTGCATATCTGGGGAGGATAGGGGAAGGAGGTAGGTATTTTGTACTTCTGGAGATTCTTAGTTCTTGGGAATACTTCCTTAGCCAATGAATCTCAGAGCTTTGCTGTTCTAACGAGTTATGAGTATTGTTCGTCATATTTCGAAGTTACCAACAGGAGGAGATGCTGACTGTTGAGTTCGTCTGATTGGTATTGCTAGTAATGGAATGATAGGAGAGATTTTTGAAGACCATTTTCTGTCGAAGTATCTATATAGAAAATTGAAGGGTCGCCAACTTTTCTTCGGTGTTTCAACGATGTCAAAGAGTTAGTGAGTGTGGCATCACCCATCAGGCGAATGGCTCTTCTCTGGTTGGAATCTGATTAAGGAAGCATTATTGAGAAGAGAAACATTAGCATTAGTATTCGTTTATATATTTCGGGAGGATTTGCCAGGAAAGTAATTGTTTTTCTTGTGCCATTGTTGTTCTCATTATGAACATCTGTGGAAATGGCTCCAGGTTTTTTGTATTTATTCAACAGTCTACGAAATTGAGTCTCCATTCTGATCCAGTCGGATTGAGAGCATGGCCTGGCATGCCCTCATTATAACCTTTGTCGGGAAAACTGGGAAACCGACTTGCCCGACTGACCTGACGATCAACATTCTCTATTCAACTATTTTCCTTCTCGTGGTTCTTGTTTTGTGCGCTCGACATAGCATATCCGATTACTAGGGCCACAACCTTCTCTGTGTACCTTACATGAAGCTGGATATCATGAAGAGACATTTTCATAAACAGCGCGGTAGGTGAAAGACACATTGCGAGTGTAGTTAGTATACAGTTTGTCTCACTAATTTGAAACTTTATGGAAAATTACATTTTTCTCTAGCTATAACACGAAATTGTTCTTGTTTTACTATGCTCGATAGATCAATGAGGTACTTTGTATGTCATCAATATTATTTTTCTACGGCTATAACACAAGATTGCTCTTGTTTTACTGTGTTCGATACATCAATGAGGTTCTATGTATGTCATCAATTCTATTTCCGTTTCTGATATCACAATGACTCCATTGTGTTATTATTTAAAAAAAAATCCCATCGCTCCCCCATGTCAAATTGCAAACAATGACAGCTCTGTCTAATAGATGAGCATTACTTGACAGGAAATCAGATGACTACAAGCCGGAGAAATTGAAAATGCCGATATCTGTTACAGCCGTAGGAAAATCATAGTGCCTATACAGGGTAACTCACGGTCGATGGTACGTTAGACGTTTATGGAGAACGGGACATAGGATCATTCTGAAATTTTGATTACTCACGGAGTTGCTCATGGTCTATCGATCTAAAATATTTTCAGCTCTGCGGCGTTGGTGCTTCTATCGAAAAGTAGCAACAACTTTGTTATTTTGAATGGAAAGCCCTGTATTTGATTGCATTTTCAGATTTCCTCTGAAGAGCTGATTTCATCGATGCATCACACTTGGGGTCTAGCGGAAATGATTACAGAGATATAGGGTGTGAAAAATCGACATTTTTCAACTTTAAGAATTTTTTTTGTCGAAATTATTCATTATTGGTCAAAACGTCTCACATGTCCCTATCTCAACTTTTGATCAACTATCTACTGACATTTGATTGAAACAAATACAGGGTCGTGCAGAATTCAGAATCTCGATCACCCGGTATATGTCCCAATTAAATATCAGTAGATAGTTAATCAAAAGTTGAGATGGGGACATGTGAGCTGTTTTGACCAATAATGAGTAGTTTCGACAAAAAAAAATTCCTAAATTTGAAAAATGACGATTTTTCACACCCTATGCCTCTGTAATCATTTCCGCTAGACCCCAAGTGTGATACATCGATGAAATCAGCTCTTCAGAGAGAATCTGGAAATGCAATAAAATACAGGATGTTCCATTCAAAATAACAAAGTTGTTGCTACTTTTCGATAGAAGCGGCAACGCCGCAGAGCTGAAAATATTTTAGATCGATAGACCAAAAGCAACTACGTGAGTAACCAAAATTTCAGAATGATCCTATGTCCCGTTCTCCATAAACGTCTAACGTATCATCGACCGTGAGTTACCCTGTATATGGCTCATGCTGCAAACTTCGTTTTGAAGCATGCTGTCAGTGTCTCAAATGCAATTTCATGACAAATGGAAGCAATATCGATAGACACCTTAATCTTTGATGAATTTGGAATTGTATGTAGATTACGGATCTGTCAAATTGGATATTCTCTATGCAAGTTTTTCTCATAGCTAAGTTTTCTTCTGATAAGCCATTACTTTCAAAAATTATAGGTTATGTAATCCAAATTCGGCATGGATCTGAATATGAAACTTTCTTAATATTTCATAATCTCCAACACTTACGTTTTTAGCGAAATTGACCCTAATTAGGAAAATTTCAATATAATATCCGTGGAAGTGTCTCATCACTTGTTGAGCGAGTTATATAATTCTCTTCATTATTAAATGATGTATCGATATTCGATACTATGTTTTATTCGTAATCACTGATGAATCCGTTGTAAGAAGTTTGAAAGATGCAATTTGAAAACTTGAATATTCCCGTAACATTTAGTGATTCAGAAAGTTCCCAGCTGTTGTAGGAACCTACTCAACTGAGCAGAAAAAACTATGTAGGTAATATCATAGACTACAGAAGATCATATTTTTCACTTATCATTCATGTCCATGGAATCAGTTCAATGTACTCAAGATCCAAAGTTATAAACCACCAAATGAGCACATATTTTTCCCGTGAATACTGCCTCCATTCTATTCGAAAAGCCAAAGTTAGGGTCTCTCTCGCAGAAATCAGAATTGTATGTTAGCATATAAAAAATGTTCCTTCAAAAAATGTTATCTCATAACCCTGTCAAATTTAAATTTCATATAATCGTGGAAAATACGTCATAACCCATAATATTCGAAATTATCATCAGATTCATTCCGTTGCAAATAAGGATCAAATTACCACACCCTTAACTATGAAATATCCCTGTCGTTACTCTCACCGATGAAAAGTGTATTACCGATGAATTATGCGGGCCTGGCTGCAAGAACAACTAATAATAATTCTTCCCTGACAGCCAGACATTCCATTTGGCTAAAACTAATATGGATGGTGCTTTGCCCAACGCAAACATTTTTGGCGAATTTGCATATTTATTCTCATTTCAATTTCAGCCGCAAATGGATGTTCGCGTCACTCCTTCACGTCAGGCGACCGACAGATATACGGGATCGTTTCATAGGGAATGTCGATTGACATTAAAATAATCTAAATGATAGTCGATTCAATAACAATGAGTGCCAACATTTCTAGTCTCATCAGTTGGCGCTACTGAAATCATTGAACTATGAGAACTCAATGTAAACAACTGGAATGGAGACTGCCGTTTTCTCGAATAGCATAGAGTGTGTCAGGGGCAGCTGCAACAAAGATAGCTTGAGTTACGATAACCTGTCTCTTTCACACTCATGTTGTTTAATGAAGGATTGGTGTATAGATTTGCTTTTATCGAATATCTGGAGTCCTTGAGATCTTTTTTCATCTGAACAGACAAGAAAAAGTGAAGACAGAACATCATTGTTTTTTTTATGTGAAATATCGCTAAATTTGGCGTGTTTTCTTTCTTCAAAAATACTGGATTTGTTGGTGTGATTTGATTGTTGTTGAGGAGGTCTAGGATTTCGAATTGATAAACAATATGGATATTCGAATGTTATGACCTTTGGTTGCAAAACAAGCAAGACAAACAGAAATTGTCCTTCATGGTCAAGTTGAGAATTGTTCAGATTCTTAGAAAAACTATAGTAATTTATTTTCAGGATGTGTGTGTGTGAATGGTCATGAATTGGATTCTGAAGATGATGTTTTTCATATCGACATCGATTTGCCTGCAACTTTCAGCTCCCAAGCTTCAAATTTATTGATAATGAAACCCACAAACTCTTTCATTCGAGAAGGCCTATTCTATTGCGAAGAAAAGTGAAAACACTGAAACAAAAAGTACAAACGACGATGACAATCTTGATGACGTACTAAAAAAACATTTTGAAGTTTTAAACTACAAGTTCAATTTTTTTTTAATCCAAGTGCTACTTCATAATGTCTTTTCAGGTGTGCATTTGAAGCTCCTCCTTATTCAGGAAGGAGGTACATTGGACATACTTCCAAACATTGTACATTTATTCACCTTTCATTCACTTTCAAATAGGGACATATATGTCAATGGAAAAATGGATACTATTGAAAATTATGCTTAAGATACACCTTAGATACTCAATACCATTCAAGAACCTCTTTTCAAAGTTTTTCTATCATTCATCTTGATTTTCTGTTTCGGGTCATCAGGAGCTATTTCACTTTCAGTGAGCTGCTTATGATCTGTAAGGCACAGATCCGACCTGTCCTGGAATATTGTTTCCATATTTGGAGTGCAGCACCTAAACATACCCTGAAACTGTTTGATTCTGTCCAAAACAGGGCAATTCGTCTGGTGGGTCATGCCTCGCTCACAAACTCACTCACTTCTCTAGAACACCGTAGAGAAGTTGGCGATCTGGCTCTATTTCATAGATATTTTTATGGAAGGTGCTCTTCTGAAATATTAACAATTGTTTCTACCTTGGCAGTCCCCGAGAGATTAACTCGTCGAGTTGAGGCTTCGCACCTCTTTGTGGTCACTTTGGAGACCTGGCAGAACATCTCTTTCCAAAGACTTGTTCATCCAACGAACAGCAAGGCTCTGGAACACATTGCCAAGGGAGGTGTTCCCCGAGGCATATAACCTCCAGAAATTTAAGAAGGACACCATCCTCCTACCTCATTTTCCTTGGTTCTCACGATGTTCTCTGAACAATACAAGATATCCCCTTTCGTGTGAACCAGAACATAAAAAAAACCTCCGGAATATTTTCAAATGTCGAAGAAGTTTGAAATAGTAAATGGGTGAGATAGGAGTAAATCGACAAACTCGAGGTTAGTAGGCGTAGGCCATCTCAGATTTGTCAGAATTATCAATCAACAGTCATCAATTAAGGGAAATCATGGCTACGTTTTCAATATGTCAAACAAATGTGGGTCACTATATTCATATACTAGATTCCTCATAATTATGGTATCTTGGTAAAAAAATACGATGTGTATAAGACACACATGTTTTTTCGAGATATAAGGAAACTAGGTCAAAAGATAATGACAGAATATATTTTCTTCAATTCTGTAATGATTTAATAAACGATGTTCCGATAATGAATTCGATCGAGTTTTCTGTTGATACTAGGATTTTCCTTCATCATAATGTATCAACATGAAAACAAGTTTTCGAAATCATGAAACTTCGTGATTATAACGCATTGTTAGGTAAAAACAATAAGGTACATTTTTCACAGCAGATTCTCTGATAGAAATGAACCGGAAGTTTCCGAAAGCAATAAGCAATTTTAATATTCGAAATCACTGTGAAACTTTGTTGTGGATTCTGTTTCGAGTTTGAGTCGAACGCATAATTACTTTGCTAACTCAAATGATAAACATAATTGGCTCTAACCTTTTATTCTCATTTCTACTCGGAACTGTAATTAAAAGTTGAATATCAAGATTGCTACATTTTTCTAGCATGGAGAATTAAATGAAAATGGAGAATTCCTGTTCTTGTAGTCACTAAATGTTCAAGTTAACCGGATTAAAAATTGCCTGTTTCCGTATCTGCTTCGTATTATCGTATAGTTCATGATCAGACAATTTCTATTCAGCTAGTTATAATAACCATTACTATATCCTTTGCAGTTATCGATAATTTTAATAGAACGATTTAATGAATATGGGGCCATTTCTAATGGTCCTAATGCTCCAAAGGTAAGTGAGACTCAGGCTGCGACTCTCCAAAAAATATCTTCTCCTTCTTTTGGTTCACTTTTACGACTTTGGAGCTATCAAAAAATGTACAGGGTCTTTGAATCCCCACCCGACTTTTCAATGTTTTGTTGAACATCTCTAAAAATACTTATGGCAACATTTATGATTTTTTAGGACACCCTGAATTTCATTGCATTTTCAGATTCTATTTTCATGTTCTATCTACTGACATCAATTGAAACGAATACAGGGTGGTTAAAAATCTAGAATTCCGATGACCCTGTATTTGTTTCAATCAAATATCAGTAGATATTTTATCAAAAATCGAGATAGGAACTTGAAAACAATTTTGGCCAATAATGTATAGTTTTGACATGGAAAAATTCCTGAAGTTGGAAAAATCTCAATTTTTTGCACTCCATATCTCTGTAACTATTTTAGCTGGACCCCAACTGTGATCGATCGATCGATCGATGCATTCAGCCCTCCAGGAAGAATCTAAACATGCAATAAATTACAGGGTGAATTATTGAAAAATCATAAATGTTGCCCATGAGTATATTCTGAGATGTTCAACTTTTTTTTTGTTGGCATAAATGTAATCAACAGGAAAAAAAAACGTTCTTCAATATTCAGAGTGACTTTGAAAAATCAAGTTGGCGTAAAAACTTTCCATAATGTCACATTCTGTTCCAGAATTATCTCAAAATCCCAGAAATTTCGTTCTTTCTTCATTTATGAATCCCAAGAAACATTGTACTCTATTCAGGGATATGATATAACATGAAATTGAATATTTAACATGATAGGTATGAGATAGATAGATATAATATGATGTATGATATGTATATGTATCATTTTGAATATAAATTCTGAAATAATATCAATGATAACAAGACAAATATGCATAATGATCATCTCACATTTACAAAAATGAAGTTTTAGCCAATATGTGCATTGTGTTTCATTGAAAAACTCAGCCTTTTCCGTTGAAACCGGTAATCACCGGAGAGTGAAATATATGCGAAAGCTCTCCTATTCACATACCGATTACGTATACCAAATCTCATTTCGATACATCAAATTATTTTCGAATTTTGAAAGTACTGATTCGTCCAATAGATTTGTTAACACCTGATATGATCATTAAAATTTTGTTTTCGTCATTAGAGGAGAACGAAGAAAAATCGGTAATCCAACTCCGAACACACTGTGGCATGACATAGAAGAACATATCTTTGTTAACAAAATCGCTCAAACGATATGGAAAAAAAATTATGAAATGAAAGGACTCCTATGGGGCACTTGCTGGATCAAAAGACCCTGAGCTTGAGCATACTAAGCATTCTGGACAATCCCCTGCTGGAACTTTTTGATTTCAGACTGACATATCATTTTGTTTCTCACTCATTCAATATGGTTTTGTCTACGAGATTTCCTTCTTCCAACAATAAAGAAAACATGAACATGTAGGTCATGTTCATGTTTTCTTTATATTCTGGTTCCCATGAAAAAGGATATCCTGTAATGTTCAGGGAGCATCGTGAGAACCAAGGGAAATGAGGTAGTAATTGGTGTTCTTCTTGAATTTCTGGAGGTAATATGCCTCGAGAAACAACTTCCTTGGCAATTTGTTCCCGAGCCTCGCTGTTCGTTGGATGAACGAGTCTTTGGAAAGAGATGTTCTGCAGGTCTCCAAAGTGACCACGAATGGTTGCGAAGCCTCAACCTCGGCCTCAACCCGACGGGTTAATCTCGCGAGGAATGCCAAGGGAGGAACAATTGTTGATATTTCAGAAGAGCATCGTCCATGGAAATATCTATAAAATAGAGCTAGATTTGATTTGATTCGATTTGTATATTTGGAACACTAGAATTTAATTTTGTGAAACGAACTGACGTTTCCCCGTAGGATATCAACATCAAAAAGGTGCTTTCGTGAAATGAAACATCCAGTTCCGCTATTCCATCAAATGCGGAATGGCAATCCAACAGTTGCAGTCACAGCACACGAACACTAATAACAGTTGACTAGCACCAGGCGCGTTCTGAAAACGACGCTCTTAATTACAAAAACGAATCAAATGGAACAGCTGAAAAATCACCGAATTCATTCGAATCGAATTGTCTAACCTTTATCCATGATACACCTAACCTGGAAAATATTTTCACTGTGATAACATTGGCGTCATTTGAGGGAGACATAAGGCGGCGATTGCCATTGCAGCCTTCTTGATTTGCCACAAACAGAAGGTTGAATGGAAAAAAGTTGCGCATTCAGAAGGTCATGCCAACCACTTTCGAAAATTCTCAGAATCGTTTTTGATTTATCAGTTATATCGAAAAGAGTGAATGGTTTGGAATAGTTATTAATGTATCAAGGACGAAACACTGTCTATTATAATTCGATAGAACTCACCCAAACTAGCTCATCACCGCAAACCGTTTCTTGCTGTGAGCTCCCTACGTTTTATAAAAAAATGTTGGAATCCCCGATTTCTCGGACCTCTGAAAACGAGGCGATGATGTGACGTCAAAACCCGAATACTGAAACAAGATCATTCCAGACAGAGATGAATGATACATGATTTCTGACAGAGTGAATTAGCGCGTGATCACAGTTGAAAGAATTAATATATCTGTTGCGTCAGTCTCCGTCGGGCGTTTGGTATTTTCTTTTAACTTTGGCGAGATGAGGTTTCTACGTCATGAGAGGGTCCGTTTTCAGAAGGTACTATTATTCATGTCCAAAAATAAGACATTCCAGTTGCACCGAGGTGCATATTGTGTTTTTTCGTCGATCTCCAACACTTCTATCCACATCACGACAGGTAAAATTCATGGGATTTCGTGAATAATCAGTTAGACTACAGCAAATGAGAGTTGTTGTCAACTCAATCTCCGCGCGGACCAGGGATGCCAGTTCGATTTTTATTTCATCAGTAAATACTTGTCAAAAATTGAGATCTATTCAATGCTATACACATTCCAAGAAAGGATAATGGAATAAACCAATGACGTCAGAACATTATGTACTTCAAGTAAACAGAAAAAAAAACTATTTTCAACAGAAGAGAAACAACCGAACAAACAATCTCATAAAAAATAATAAAATTCCTAGTTCTCAATTCGAAAATACTCACGAAAATCACGAAATACAGTTACATAGGTACTCACAATATTTGAGAACAGAAAATTATGAACGAATATTAAAAATGCACAAAAAAATAGAAAACAAATAAAGAAATTGAACGTAAGAAACAAACTGTTATAACAGAGGTATGTCAAGAATTGAATTTGATCTGAATCAGATGAAGTATTGTCCTTTTTTGGTTTATACATATTATTAGTACCAGTATGTAATTCTATCACTGATTTTATAGAATTGATTTGAACAGAGCGTGCCAAAATATCTTGCAATTTATTGAGAATTAGAACGTAAAATCTGATTTTTTATAGAAGTCGACAAAAATATATTTTATTCCCAATATTCGTTATTATCAGGGATACAGTGAAGTTTTTAGTATTTTTCCATGGCAACTTTCATTCAATGTGATTCAACGTTCGCTGATTCGAATTTGCAGAACCGTCATCAACTTCTTTTCAAGTACGGTCCTGATTATTCCTGCACAATTTCTGGAAGCTTTTTTTATTCTGAATCCAACCAGCTTCTCTTATTCTGAATCCATATGTATGAATGTGTGACCTTCACCAATGTTTTTCCGAAATTCCAAACAGGAAATACCACCAGTTCCATCTTTTTTGTTCATTAGGTGTCAAACATTGATGTAGTTATCTGAAACTGGAATGTCAAAAATAAAATTTCTCATAAAATATTCAAGGCAGCGCTTCAAAAATTGTTTCATGTTAATGGATTCGTAAACGAACTACTCCAATAATAATGATAATAATAATAATAAATATAATAATAAAAATAATGAAGTTGATTCATCACTAATTGAATACAGGGCACAGAATATTTCTATATACTTCCTCATACATGATAATGATAAGATTGAGAGATTGATGAATAAATCATGATTCTACTGGGGGTTCAACCCTGTGTGTGATAAATATCAACTTGTGAGAAAATTTCATTAATGAACAAATTTAACAGATGATATATAAACATCTGAAACAATGATAAGTGGAGTTTAGTACGCTTTTATCATGTTGGATTTCAACTTTCCAGAAAACCGGGAGTTTGCCATATTGGATTGTTATGTGATCGAATCCGAAATGGTTGCTTATACAATAATTATACCAAATTCCAGAAAAATTCGTTCATGAATGCAGAAGTTACAGGGGTGGCCCGAAACCCTGTGTCACCCAGTATAGTATCGCATTAATTCAAATTTGTTCCATTTACCATAGATATACAAATACCATCCCCGCAGTGATAAATTGAAGAATAAGATTCGGGGTCAGTCTGAAGCACAATATCAGACCTACTCGTCATTACTTTTACATTCAGGCCGACAAATATTTGTTGAAGATGAACTTCACTTATACATGGTGTATCCGAATGACACCAGAAAAATTCAAGGAGTAATTCCTTGTGATATTTCAGGAAATCAAGTTCACAAACATGTGTCCTAACGTCTCAATTATCTTCTCATCAATTTCTATAAAACGTTGTGATTTTGTAAATAGTAATATAGAGCTTCCTCTAGTGCAACTAGATTTGTCATGGTGAATGTCATTGTACGCCACCAGGTTTTTCTTAGTTTAACATTTTCATTAAATTGAACCATTGAATTAACATTATTTTTATCCTCTTTGTGACCTTTGTATCTAGTCAAGTTCTTGAGGAAACAATAAAAATTCGATTTGACTCCAAATTTTAATGTAGGTGTTTTCAAGACTTCCATCGACATTACTCAATAACCCAAATTAAAATCAATTTGAAATGTTGGGGCTTCCTCATTCTAGACCCATACTGGATTTTGGCACCATGTAAGCTCATACAGGAGGGTTATTATTGAAAACAATTGATACTTCCAACTTTAACATCCTGTATCTCAAAAACAGAGCAAGTGAGGACACATATTTATATGAACTTTATTTGCTAAGGAAACATCCCATGATTTTTTTCGGTAATATTTAGACACACCCTGTATATGTTTTGGAACATTTTGCTCTAATCATCCGGTTTTGCTCATCCTCTCCAAGACCTATCATTATAAAATAGCGATGTTTCCTGCCAACGTCTATGAATCATTTTTATCGGACGAGAGTTCGAGTCATTTATCTGAAACTATAGCGTAATAAAGAGCACTTTGCCAAGCTAACGATATGCATATTAATATTCTTTAAACCCCGTTACGTGTCTTCATTATCATGTTATGTCCGTGTCACGAATAAAGCTCCTTTTTAGCGAGAAGACGCTCCTCCTAATCCCACTTCAGCGGGAAATGAATTCCGATTTTTAAGAGACCGTAATTCGACGATCTCTCCATTTTCAGCGCTGCTCACAAAGCTGAGACATGAAGATTTCCATCTTGAGAAAGAAATATCACCAAAACGATCGAATGATTCCATAGTGCGTCATAGTTAGAGAATAGATGAAGGAACAAGAATAAAATACCTTGGGGTGATGTAGTAGTAGTAGTAGTATTGTGGGGAGGCTGTAGCCAGGCAAGTAGGCCCCCATGGGCCCTTTTTGCCTACCCCTGCTCTCCACATATCTACACATCCCTCTTTTAGTTGTCTATTCAGAACCTTCCCGTCCTTCTGATGAAGGTCAGGATGTCCGTCCACTCTAATTCGACCAAATCTTCCTGTTGTAGTTTATCTACTCCAAAGATTTCGAATTTCATCCTTGGGGTGATAGTAGATCAACATTCGAGATGGGATGAGCAGGCTGTATTTATTATCAGAAGAATGAGAGAATTGACCTACGAATTCTACACACTCAAAGATATTTTGAATAGAAAAAAACTTAACGATTGTCTATCATACCCTAGCGCTATCTGTGATTAAATACTGCGTATCGGTATGTGAAGGGATGTTCAATAATATTCTGAGTAGTATTCAATCGATGCCGATCACAATTTTGAACATAATCTCCAAGAAAAATGTATATCTATTATACTCTTATTTGGATGTACAGACCTAAAAATAAATATTACATTGAGAAGATTGAACCAACTCGATTTATTGAAGATTTAGGTGTCAATAATTCACCAAAAAAACGCACACCCAAAGAACAATTTCCTTTTTCGGTCGAAAATTTTATAATATACTACCGGTTGATATAAAGGGGATACCAATACTCAGGAAATTTTAAAGCATTTTGAAGAAGGTCAAAGCCTATAATGATCAATCAATGAAATTATTACAGATTCATGAAAAAAAAACATGAAAATCACTCCGAATATAATACAATTGTTCAATTACCTCTTCTCAGCTTCAAAAATATCAGTCAATAGCGTTTAATATTTATGTCTACTGATCACTGTGCTATATTATCAAGAATTTGTAGATTTTGATCGCTCAGATGGCAAAAAAGGATAGCGCACAAAACAAGCACTAGATAGGTTCAATGTGGATATGGCAAATACCGTTAATCCACTGCGACCCCAGATGGGTCTATTGTGGCTCACCCCTAGAAGTTACAGTTCAGTGTACAATCCTCATCTTTTTCAGGTCATGGTTGAATGAGGTGAGATTTGTCTGAAATCGATAGGTTCTAAACTGGTAGAGTCAAATATATCGAACGTTAGTCTCTCTAAGTAAGAGCATTGACACAATATGTGTTCAACCGTTTCGTCTTCCACACAGCAGAATCGACAGTCCGTTTGTTGGTTCAGACCCATCCTTCCAAAGTGGTATCTTGGAAGACAGTGTCCCGTTAGCAGTCCTGTCAGAATTCGCAGGTTGCCCCTGCTCCATTCTAGGATCTGCCTGGTTATATTTTTCGATGGTTTAGGCTGAAACACTTTTGAATGGTTCAACCCTTGTAATTTAGACCAGTTCGTGAGTCTCTTTCCCTCTGCCCAGTCCGAGATTGTTGTTTTGGCCTCACTTGTGGTGATCCCAAGTATAGTTCTGATCCTGTGAACACAGATTCGGTTCCCTGTTTGGCGAAGATTTCGGCTTTCTTGTAGCCCTCCACCTCCTGGTGTCCAGGCATCCACACCAAAGAAGCTCTGTTGTTGGCACCCAGGCATTCTAGGGATTCAATACAGCTCCATACAAGCTTGGAATTTATCTTACTGGAGCTCAGTGCTCTGAGAGCATCCTGACTATCTGATAGAATGCTGATGTTTTTGTTTACTAGAGGCAGAGATTATACACTCCTCTGCTAAAGGTCTATTGTAGCATACTTAACGAGATTGACAGAGATTTCCGTGTTCGGTTTCCTTCTGAACACACCGGCTCCGACTCCGAGAGGAATTCTCGAACCATCCATCCACTTACCCACTCGTCTCTCTTCGGAAAGAGAACTTTGAATGACTTTCCCACGTTTCCATCATTCCTAGAGTTTGGTGATTTTTTAGTTCACACAGTATCCCGGAGTGGTCCAGCAGTCGCCCTCCTCCAATTTGATTTTCCAATGACAGGAATCTCTAGGAAACCATCCTGGCTTGCCTCTCCAAGATGATTTAGAGGGGATTTAAGTTCAGCAGGTTTTCCATCGCTGCCGTTGGAGTAGAGGACATCGCCCCTGTAATGGCCAGGCAAGCCATGTCCAAAAGAGTGAATATATAAATTATCACAAAATTGTCATCACCTGAGATAGTGAAATAAATTACGTCCTTCACTTACTCAGTTGGTAGGACCGGATTTAGAAAATACAGGCCCCATAGGATCCAACTGTGATGCGGGCCCTGGGTTCGTCGGACATCAGGGGACATGGAATACCACCCAATGGAAGGATGGGAGCAGAAGCTCTCGCCCAGAAAAAAAAATCAGGTGCAAAATGGTGATTTTTAAGGAACATCGTTGTTTTGTGACACAAATTATTGTCGGTTAAGATACTCCACGAAAGTGAACATAACTTTAATACTTTAATGTACATTGTTTAGTCGACAGGGAAATATCAAGTCAATATTGAGTACTTATCTCTTCTTCAGATCATAAGTATATCTTGAATTATTCTTTTTCGAAATATTGAATGAGCAGTACATCGTGTTCACTTCAATCACTCTTGCTGATTAGTTTCTGTTCGAGCTTGTTCGTGATGAAGGCGTTTATGATATTCTCATTGTTGACTTGTCGTAGAATGCTGTGTTTCGCACTACGCAAGTCCAAAAAGTTTATAGCCTGTCTTCTGACATAGAGGTCTGGAGTCTGTTCTTGATCAGCTTCAGCTTAGAGAATGATTTTTCCGATAGTCACCGTTAAGGAAAAAAACTGCATTCTCAAAGTCACTTTTACTTTGGGATAGCATTCTTTCACATTATTTTCCAACATGATTTGATACATCCACTTCTCTTCACTAATATTCTTCTCAATTCTCTATATACCGCGACGAACATTGAATCATATTATGTTCCACTACACTGTTTTACCACTAACCAAACCGATTCTTTTACGCCTCGACACGTGTTTCGCTAACTATGTTAGCATCTTCAGGAGAAGATTAAAACTTAATCTGAAAATAAGGCTAAGGTGTCATTCCAATATTATTTGGATAGTGTAACTATTACACTCTACAGGGTATTACAAATTTCATGGAAAATCACGCTCTATTTGTTACAACACCCGGTATTTATGCAAAAAAACTATGCACAATAATGTTCAGAAGAAACTGAAGTATCATCAAGAACAAAATAACGTCTAAATCGGACAAGTAGTTTCGACAAAAATGTTTACTAAACCTTTGGCTCCTTTTTGGTGGTACGTTAATTTCTTGGATATGTGTATATTGCATAGATACAACTAATTTATGATGTATATACCTTGAACAATCTGATAATAATCGGAATGCCATGATCTCATTGAATTCCTAGTCAGGTCTTATCCCTTTTTCTGTGTTCTATCTATTTGCTATCGATATAAACTGGAAGTCAAAAAGAGAAAGGAAACTGGTATAAAACATCTGTTTCCATGCTGCATATAAAGACCCAAAATTTCAATAAACGGGCTTGGGTCGGAAATATTTACATACCTACATTTTATGGGGAGGTCTGAAGTTTTATTTACATATGCATGGGAGAGAATCCGAAACTATGCAAATTTTTATTATCGTTTTATTAATTAATAAAAGGTGATGTTTGAGAAAGAGTTTTTCGGCAGTTTTTACTTTCCGCTTCTCCATATAGAGAGGAAGTCAAGTTCACGATTTTGCTGCGGGCCGCGGTATACTTTTATACGGTGAAAGATTTCGACGCAACTTATATAAAATGATATAGAATTTTCATGGTATCCTACACCAGAATGACATTAAATTCGCAATGGTTGATATTCTCTAGCTGAATGTGAGATGCAATTTTTGTGATTGAACACAATACACAGGCTGTTTTTGAATATCGCGTCGTTTTCGAGATGCAGTCCTGAAAAAATGTAGTCTGTAAGAGTAACATTATGCGAAAATATCAGAATCTTACACATAGTATGGTTATTCTGGTATTCCAGTGATCTGCACTGATGATGTCTTGAATGAATGAAGTCTGATTCCGTTTTTCCGTCTTTTTTCGACAATGCTGCGTTCAACCAGGAAGGCACTTTTCGATTATAATTGCACGAGTTCATAAAAATCAACAAAGCGTGTTGTCTGAGAAGTGCAAGTTCATTTTCACATTTTGGCGAAAGCGCATTTTCAGACTCTTAATCCTTCGCCAAAATAACCGAATTATCTGGTAATCTCTATGCACGAATCATTGGATTTCACGAACAAAGTTATTTTCTAAGAAATGTTGTTTTTTTTATGCGAGGCACTTACCATGCAGAACGTGAAATTATTTGACAGAAGCCTATCACGTTTATTTGTATTGTTTTCTGGCGTCTAGTGACACGGTTTCAAAAGTGTGTTGCCTTCCATAGTTTTGTATAGTTTGAACATTTTTCCTCGCTGCTCATTTTCTAGTGGAATATAATACCCTCGTCGCCATTGAATATCCAATTGACCAGATGCTATCAATATTTCATTCGCCCTTCGGTAATTGAATCGAATCGATCATTTTTCATCAACTTTGACACTCACCCTGTATCTGGAAGCCAATCAAATAGAGCATATATTTATAGGCACTTCTAGTCCTTAATGGAGTCAGAGAATTTGAAAACAGGAAAAATGAGCAAGTGAACTGTGTATCTGATACTGTTCTGTTGTAGTTGAAACAAATTAACATTCTTTTCACACGACTAGATTAATGTTAGCCACCATACAAAGTTCACAGACTCTTTTCTGCAAGTTGTTAGTGATCATGATATGAGTTGTCTCAACTATGAAAGTATATTCTCCTACTTCGAGAATGTGACTGAGTTACCATGGTAACGTTGATTCCATCAGCGATATTCCTCACTGCATCAGTGGTATTCACAATGAAAAATCAAATATACCGGTCGTGCATAAAATGTTGTATGTATTTCGGGCGTAACTTGCTCTGATGGACCTTGGCATGTTAATATCTAACTTACACGCTGCGGTCCATAAAAGCCTTCACAATGCCCTTGACACATAACTATTATTTCTGACCAGGGCATTATAAGCCTATATCGTCGTTACGTTATCAATAAAGAGGATCATTACTTCCTTGGGACACTATAGGTTCGATGATTTCCTCTACCTACATAGCTTGATAGCAAAGTTTTTAAGAAACATATAGCAAGAACCAAGCAACTCCTATAATCAACAGTACGTGATTCAAATATGGCGCAAAGGTAATGAATTGGTACATTCATTCCGTTCTGGAAAAGAACAACATTTCACTGGAAACGGTGAGAAAAATAAAATCATCTATGTTCCACGGGAATTAATGAACCTTGAAAACTAACTAGGCAATAATAACTGTCTCTCGGGTCAGAGGCCCCCAGGACGTATACTTTGCCTCCGGTAATTGAAGCCTCTACAATTCCCTTCATACAAAAATAACTATCATTCCACGTCTATTTTTTTGGGATCAGAGTCATGTATACATATCCTGCATCTATTTGCCAATTTTTATTGAGGATTAACAGTTGAGTCAGTGATACTGACCACCACCATTGATATTGATCTTGAAAATTAATAATTCAGTTAAATTGAAAAAATTGTTCAGAAGTAATTTTTATAGATGAAAAACCCAAAGTCATCTCCACAACTTTCATTGAAATGATCAAAGATTATCATTCGTACATGTTTCGGGCTTATATGAGCCCATCATCAAACGATAAAATAGTTCAAAGTTCTAGAAAAAACCGGTATTGACTTAGGATATAAATGCGATGATTGATCACTTACATGGAAGTGAAAAAAGTTGAAATTCAAATAACGTGGACAATTACAGAGCAAACAAAGGCAACTGCTCCATGATCTGGAATACAAACAGTTAAACAGATATGTAAAGGAAGTTCAGAATCGGAAAACTTACTGTGAATGTGAAATAGTGTTTATATAAAAAGTATAAATGTAAAATAGTGTTTTCATAATTTTTTTTGATCATTTCAATAAAAGTTGTGGAGATGACTCTGGGTTTTTCATCTATGAACTACACCACTCCACTTTGAGTTACCATGGACTTCTTCCAAAGATTAAGTAATTTTTAGTTGAATTAGAGAAAATATGAGTACTTTCTTACATCAGTTAAGTTCACTGAGAATTATTTTTTATGAACCTTCTATTTGCAATAATTGTGATTTCATTGATCATGAGTCAACTGTTTTCATGGTTCAGTTTGATGAGCTGACTGAAATAAATCAGCAATCGTCTATGAAGCATTATAATCAGTTATGTATATCAAACATTATTTCAATGGAGCGATATTAGCTTGTATTAAGGGAAACTTATGAGTACATTTCATGCATGTTGTCCACCCGCCAAAATTCGATTAATTAATCAATTTTAATACTGACTCAGGTCCAGGTCACAGACGAAATGTAAATTTCACAAAGGCTAATTTCTGTCATATTTACATATAAATAGAGGACCGTTCAAAGTGTCTCCGAAGTGACCAATTATTTCAAGAATAATTATAACATGGCGACTTTGCATTCGTTTAATTCCATTTAACACGATGAGTCCTTTGGATGAAATGGAAATTTGATGATTTCTCCCAACGAAATCGGAATGATGTACATACGTCGCTAACTCGTGGAGTCGAATTTGTGGATAGCTGTTCGAATAAGTAGATAGTTTATCTTGAATTGAGTTTTTTAACCTCCTAAATGAATAAAAATAATTGTTTGTGGAAAAACAAGGTAAGAATGATTGTTGAAACAACTCATTGGAATGGAATTGTCACTTTCTCCTTGGGTTTCCTTTCTTGTTCGAATTTCGTCCATCTTCGATTTCCATACTTTTCTGGGGTTCGTCCTTGTTTGGTTTCTATACTTCTTTGAATTTTGAATTCCGTCCTTCTTTGATTTCCACACTCCTTCGGATTCCTTTGTCCTTCAGTTTCCTTTCTGCTTTGGTTTCCTTCCTTCTCTGGTTTTCTTACTTACGCGGTGACCCAAGAGTGACGCGAAACAAGCCGCCGTCGATGATATATAACATATTCATATGCTGGTCTTATGGTACGCGCACTTCCGTGACTCGAGTTTGCCGCTTCATTCACATCCCACAAAGTGTCAAACAGGCCTACAGAAGTTGGCAGGAAAATCTCTACCACAGGAACCATGCCTCTTCAAATATTTTCAATATAGTCGACTCCATCATTCTTCATAACTATTCTTTCACGACGATGGTGAAAGTTCCAAATAATCAAATCATAGTGATGAAACTATTTACTGAAGTGGCCTCTATTCTTGTGTTAATATCTTCAAAATTTGTCTTCTGATGATAATTATGATGTATCATGTAGGCACTTGTTATCGATCCTTGTGGGACAGCTAACGTCGTTTCCTTATTTCAGAGCGATTTGGACATGTGCTGAGCAATAAAGAGATGCTGCTAGAAACCACACTAGTTTGGATAATCTGATATGGTGGTCCACACATATCGGATTGAACTTTGAGAATCATCAAAATATCAATCGAGATTCTTGTGAACCTATAGATTATCATAACAGGCAGAGTTTATCTATTGGTTTGAGAAAGCAACTCGATATATGCATGATATTATATTCCAGGAAACATACATAACAACTATAATTGCTCACGGGGTATGAAGCACAAATCAATTTAGGTAAATTACAAACAAAACAGGCCGTTTCTGAACCTCGAGTGTGCGTTAGTTGAAATTGTTTTACTTTTGGTGTTATCAGTTTTCAATACAACAACGTTGTCGGATCATATTCATGCTCAAGTCTACTTTTCCGGTTATGTATAAATGATAATAATAATAATAATATGAGTACTTGAGATAATGATGATGATGAACTTGATTCAATATGTATGTTTAATGTGTGACGCTTTACACCGGTTTGTGGTCTGAAATATGGACACTTAACATCAATTAGTTTTTTCAATGGCGTCCACATCTGTGATGAACTTCAGGTCACAAATCGAGTGTTATCATTTCAATAGTGTGATCTTGAGTGAAAAGTAATAGTATATTATGAATATGAATATTATGAATCCAGTTTTCAGCCAATTATCTACACTCCCTTTCTCAGGACGATAAATGAATAATTCAAAAAACACAAATCAAATTTCGAACATTTTATTGTTCCTAATACAACTTGTTAGATGTCTGTCATCTATGGAGGAATAGATTCAACTTATTATTCGGTGAATAAATTATTATTCCTTTCCAAAGGATGGAAATTGAAAGTGGAACAGTTTGGGAATCATATTTTTCATCAAATTGAAAATTTCCATCACTTCCAAAAGTTCTGAATTGAAAAATCATTTTTAGCCACCCTGTATAATTTGAGGGCGTGAAGATTCCACAGAAATATCACGCATCTTTCCATAAAATGATGTTATGGTTATTCTTGCTTGAATTTCATAATTATTGTGACTACAGTGATTCTCGAGTTATTCATTTGCAGATAACATTATTTCTAAAACAAAAATCAGTAACTTTGAAATGATCGAGATATATTCAACAATATTATAAAAGTTGTTAGAGGTCGCAGTAATGCTTCCCTCTAGATTTTTTCTGGCGCCCTCCGAATATGCGGTAATAATTTCTAGTTATGGACCTTTTTGTCTCATTCACATTCGTTTTTGAATCAAGTTTCTAGCTATCATAGAACTCGAGCAAACGAGTTCCGACGCATTAATGCCTCACCCTGTATACAATGATTGAGTATGTATTAAAATATGTTATTCCAGTATTATAATCATCCATACATTAAAATACAGAACAAACAAACATCACGTGAGTTAATATTGCCACAGTGTTCGATTTCACTCATCACTCTCGCATTGCTATTTTTTTTTTTTTTTTTTTTTTTTATCGCTTGGAGCGCACGAAAGGGAATCCCTATAATGTTCGAAGAACATCGTGCGTTCCTAGGGAGGATAGGGATAGGAGGTAGGTATTGGATTTTTTCTTGAACTTCTGGAGATTATATGTGATATATAGTTTATGAGCAATAAAACAGCGTGCTATTATGCTGCTTTCATAGGTTATCGTAGGGAGAAGATAGTATCAATATCATAATTATCAATGACGAGGATCGAAATTTCCAAGAATTCAGAAAAATGAATCCTCCATCTTTTCGATCATCCGATAGAGACAGGATCTGATAGTTTTAATCAAGGAAAACAAGCTACAAAGACGTGACGATCCTGTCAATCTGTTTTATTCCATTCAATAAAACATTACTTCAAACTAAGCCTTAAATGAATATATCAGATTAATTGTAGTTCTAAGGGTCGTCAACATTTTATGGACCAGTTCCGAAGATAGTAGATACTCCGACATAATCTTTTATGATTTCTCTGTAAACATCAAATATGTATAATGGTATCCATTATCCGTGATTTCAGTATATTGTTTTCAGATGCAAATGAAATGTATATGATTCTACACTGCTTTGTCATCAACGAAACCGATTGTTCAACGCCTCAACAAGTATTAAGTTAAATATGTTATAACATCTTGATGAAAATAGGAGACGAGTGTGTTGAACGTAATCTAGATGTATAAGAAAAATGATCATATATTAGTGTTTCGAATACTTACTTATGCATCTATACGATTTCAATCGTATCCAGTAAACAAAAAAATATATACAGGGTGATCTATTTGGAATTTGAGGTTTGGGCCTCTTTCCTCGAACAAGAAGTGATGGAGGAATAGAAAATATACAAAAAATATAGAATTTCCAGATCCAATCTCCTTTTCATGTTCGAAACTCATACCCATGAAACTATTGTTCACCAATATAAATGCACCTTCGCCATAAGTTTCGATTTTGAATTCTGGTGGCAGCGTTCATCAATTATATTGATTCATGCAATTGAATATGGAGTATCGAGTATATCTCAATGGTTCCATATTCCTGCATCTCGTGGAAAGGAAAGGACAGAGTAATAATAGAAAAATCAAGCTTGTTGATATGATGATTTTTGTAAGATGGTGTGTGTGAATTCGATTATCTTCAAACATTTATAGATTTTCCTTCTTCAAACATTTCTCAAACGAGGGGTCATTGACTGTTGATTGAATTCCTTTCTCAGACACTCTAGGAGTGAAATTTCCAAACGCAGTGATATATTGAAACAATACTCATATTTCATTTATAGAAACGAAGAGAGGAAATCTCAAGAAAACTGGAACAATGGATAATTCTTCCTCCTAGATATAGTTCATTGGTGTCCTGGAATCACATAGAAAAAAAAAAGTTTGTTGAATTATATGTGTCTAAAAATGCTCTCCTAGGCAGTCATATGTAATTTCGGGACACCCTGCTTATTGTACTTTTATTCAAAAAATTCGAATCATATCTCTGATGAATGCAGAACCCGAAATGGTCAACGTTTCTTCATTAATACGCATTATATCGAATTTCTCCTATAGCTCACTCTTTTCAATTTACATGTTTATAGTCACATATCTCCCAACTCCCAGATGCGATTGCTTTCTATGCAAGTACCGAATTTGAATTCGAATGTGCGGCGTCGCCATATTAACAAGGGTTAATTACTCCTACGGAGATGGGTTGAACTCTGCTTCGACCATAAACTATCAGAAACATTCTAATTTTTTTCAGATGATTCATAGAACTTGATTAGATTTGTGATCTGGGGAGCCAAATATTGGTCAATTTATGCTGGTATATCTTCCATCTTGAATATGCCACAGAAATACTTCCACCATTTCTTCGATAAGTGTGGACGTGTTTTTTCAGTGTAGGTCGAAGGGTGTGAAATCAAAGATACATTTTTCTCCGTGCATACGTTATTCTAGGTACCGCGAGATGTTTTCTCCAATTATCTTTCTCAGCGTTCATCATAGAACCACGAAATTTGGTACTCAAAGATAATTTGATCTCACAAACACGAATGAAATAATATACAGGGAAGTGTAAAACTCTTAACCGATGCTATAGAAATTCCCCAATTTTCTTTTCATGAGTATCCATCTTAATTATACAACACTTTTCCCAGTTGTTTATCAGAAAACCCCAATTGTATTTCAGAATAGTCAATCGGATCTCAAAAAGCATGAATTGTATTTTAGAAATCATCAATTGTGTATAAGAATAGTCAATTGAATTTCAGAAAGCTCCAATTGTATTTCAGAATAGTCGATTGAATGACAGAAAACGTCAATTGTAATTGAGAATAGTCATCAATAAAATTTCAGAGATGAAGCTGTCTGAAATTCAATTCTGAAATACGATTGATTATTCTAGATACTATCGATGCTTTCTGGTAATAATGATAATGATAATAATCATCTATTTCCTCGAGACAATCACGAACCATATGGAAGAAGTCGGTTTCTTACATTCAACATGTGTATATACTTACACTCGCAAATTTTCAAAACAACAGTACTGAAAAAAATTATTTCACCTCAAATTGCCACCACAAATATTCATCCAGCTTATAAAAACTCTGTTCAGTCAGAAACGATTTCAAATTATGTTTGAATGATTGTTTTGTAGAGCAGATTTTCACATTTGAAGAAAGAGCATTGTATATTCTAGGAGCCATTTGACTGGGAGATGGTGAGTTATTTTGAATTCTCCAAATGGAAGTGAAAAATCATTCTTTTGTCTTGCATTGAAACTTCGATTTTGTTTGCTCCTTACATATTATATTCCATCGTTATTGTCGAATACTAGCATACTCAACTCTGATATGACTAGACATGGTAATATTGATATTTTCAGTTTCTTGAATATATCATTTATCAAAACCTTATCTACCAAGATTTCCATAATTACAGTAACAACGATGTGATACTTCCTGGCCTGGTCCGGGTAGTACTTACTTCTCGGACTAATCCGGAAAAATGCTACTTTGTTGAAGGAAATGCGTGCGGGAAGTGAGCACTTCCGAAAAACGTTTTTTTCCATTCCATCTGTTGAATCACCTCGTGGAGTATACGAACATTCTCCTGTGGCCATTGTGAGAAATCCTTTGTTTATATCTCATGTTGGAGGTTTCAAGATTTGTTCAGGATATTCCATCCTATCACACAGATATTCCAAGAGCCAGGGGAAAACGAAAAACATATTATGATGCCCCTTCTGTCAAAGAGTGCTTGGAATATAAAGCCATTCTATTTTATTTCGGGGAGAATCGAGTCAATATTTGCGGTCCGGTGCAGGTCAGTGATATATTTGGGTTGTCTAAATGTCCAATACTCTCTTTCCAATGAATTTCGCATTTCTCCTGTTCGATGGGAATATATATGGACTCAGGTTCCGATAAGTGAATTCGTTCATTTATTCCACTTGTTTCTATATCCTACTGAATAGTACTTCAGCGATAGAGACAAAAAATTTCCGTTCTATTGATGATTGTTTCTACGAGAAAATTAACGTTGATTCATCAATGAAGAGCTGAACTCAAATAAAAATTGTTCGAAGTATGTGAGAAATATGAATATGTAAACAATGTTTGGAGAAGATTATGCAGAGCAAGCGAAACCTCATCAAGTCATTTATATAATTACTTAGTATTTATTGCTTTATGTAATCACGACTGCTAGTAAGGACGTATCAATGTTCGATTTCCTCCTGACAATGCTATGTCAGCAAAATACAGGAAATTCCGAATTGCGGTGGAACTGAACTTCTTACAACATCAATTCAGATCTCCTATTCATAGCTCTAAACTTGAACCCTAAACCTTCAATGGAACCTGATTCTGTCATTGAAAAAACCTTGTCAAGTCAAGTCAAAGCAAGACTTAGACACAGAACTTCATAGACTACTACCAATTCTCTCAAATTTGAATCGTAAGTGACGTTTTTATTCTATATCATCTCAAATTCAATTTAAAAAAGGATTCAATATTCCAACTACGTATAAGTTATTTATGTGCCAAGGGTGTTTGTTATACACAGGGTATTGCGAAATTCGACCTACAACGCATGACAGGTGATATCCCTCGTGATTTAATGATCACTGAGATAGGGACAAAAAGTCTTCAAGTGTTCAGTTCTCGAGATACAGGGTGTTGAAGTTGAGAAATAAAATAGTTGTTTCCTATATCTCAAGAATAATTGAATATAATGCATTCAACTTCGGTATATGGTTTTATCTTGGAATCAGGCATTTTTTGACCAGAAAGCCATTCCGGACATTTCATCCAGTGGTTTCCAGGGGGTTGTGGCAACTTTTTATCCCATATTTTCTACGCCACTGATTGAATTTCGATTATTTCTAATTCCTCGAATTCATTGTTCAATTTTTTTCAGAAAATGCATCACCTTCAACTGAGCTGAAATGAACAGTTTTCGAGATATTCGACCCAAAATAGAATTGCAAAAATATTTTTCTGGTGTTGAGTAGATACTATCCAGATATCATTCTTTAGCTGAACAGAAATAGTTATTCCACACATAAAGAGAAAACACATTTTTTTGTAATTTTCTACTACTGAGGAAGATGAAAAATTACTATGCAAACTTCTATTTTGGGTCGAATATCTCGATAACTGTTCATCTTAGCTCGATTGAAGATGATGCATTTTCTCAACATAATTGAACAATCAATTCAAAAAATTGATATATTCTTGAAATTTCATCAATGGCGTAGAAAAAAAGGGAGGAAAAGTAATCACAACCCTCTATAGCGCACCTCTGGATAAAATTCACGAAATGTCTTCCTCGTCAAAAAATTAACCATCGAAAGATGAAACCATATATCGAATTTGAATGCATTATATTAAATTTTTCGTGAGATATTGCGAAAAAACTATTTCAATTCCTTTACTTCAACGGCCTGTATCTCGAGAACTGAACATTTGAAGACCGTGTGTCCCTATCTCAGTGATCTTGAAATCACGAGAGGTATCACCTGTCAAGCGTTTTCGGTCGAATTTCGCAAAGTGATCCTAACTATAGTACTATATAACATTATTTTGGCTTACTCTGTCAGCCCTATCATTTACGACATGACCTTTCCGGACACCCTGTATATATGGACATCGAAGATTGGACAGCCTGTACAGTGCATCCCATTGTGCTCGGTTTCTCGATTGTTATCGAGGATAGAGTCTGCCCCTGCTCGGGCAAACTGAAAAATCACTACCTTGAAAATAAACCGCTAAACGTACAGTCGTCTTCAGAGATCATGTCGCTGTTGGACGGTGTCAGCGCTCTTATTGCAGGAGTTATTAAGAATGCTATCATCGTCCATGTGCGACATGTTTTCTGAAGATGACTGTACGTTCTGAGTCCGAGCCCGTCGAACCTTTCGCATGGACCGGACTGAGCCGGCTCCGCACATTAATTTCTGATGGCCCTCAGGGAGGCCGCATTCCGATCGAAGCCCGCCGCAAGCCTAATAAGAAATACTTCGACAGATTTATGGAGCCCGTCTGTAAGACCAAAGACTACAGAAGATGCACTATGAGAAGAGTCACTCGTTTTTTTTTTTTCGACTTTCGATCGCTACGGGCGATATAAAACATGTTGAACTAGCCCAAGACAATCAACTCAACATGATGGTACATACATCTTTACCCAAATATATGATAGTTGACGTCAGTCACAAGGCCCTCGGTGATGATTTATTCCTGAGTCAATAATTGCCTTTGACCGTTCGACACTGATCTCTGATTAACTTTTTCATTTCATTCGATGTTTAGTCTGTATATTGAAACTGAATATTTTGCGATAGGCCAGCGTAACCTCGTGGTTAAAGCGTCAATGTTCTATCCACGTTGGATTGCCGGTTGGTGGGTTCGTTTCGACCGCAGCAATTTTTGTGATGGCCTAAGAAAGTGTTTGATGGGATCACACGTTGAGAGGTGAGATTCCTTGCTCGCACAGGTCTCTTGAAGACTTCTGAGGGTTGCTCGTAAGGGAGCAACCGAATGATGGATAATTCTACGATGTCTGCCAGCTATTTTGCCAATAACAGATTGTTTGCTAACAATTTTCCGCGTTTCATAATAATGAATTGAAGTTTTTCTAATGATAATTATATTCAATGCATCTTATGAGAAATTTCAATATCGGAATTTGACCTGGCAGATTGTCTACCCCTGCAATTCCAGATTTGATACACAATAAGGGGATCTTTTTGAAGTAGGAATCAGTTATGTACCGATGACAACCTATATTATGTAGCCAGTTCTCCGTCTATCACTCCATTTTGTCATATTTCTGGATAACCAGGAACATGACTAATGGTCTTGAACGACAGTTTGAGGGTTTTTGCAATCTACCCAAGATTTTCGGGTTCCTGATGAGATATAATATACTTATATAACGGTCTAGATATAGTAGTTAACCCTTGATTACTCTTCGAACTTTTTCCCGCGCGGTGTATTTTGTACACCACCATGAATTTGACTTGTTTTTAGGTGAAACAAAAACGTATGCTTTCCTAACCCCGCACAAGTATCGACTTATGGGGCGTTGGATCCAGTGCTGGGTCCAACGAGGAAATGCAATTAAAAAAAAAGGCACTTAGATAATTTACCCTATCTCCCACGCAGTGTATTGTATTCTAGGCACCAACGAGCACCAACGTGACAACGCGTCAAAATTTACGTACAAACACACACACGAAACTGATCTATCACATCCCAGACATGTTAGACATAGGTTAGGTGGGAGTCTAGAGCCACGAAAAAATTCTAAGATCGATGGTAGCAAGAAATTTGGCGCTGGTGTACAAAATACACCAGCGCGAGTAATCAAGGGTTAAGTCCTTGATTTCTTTACATATTCTGTAAATTACAATACTAGTCTATTGGAATCTGGTGAAGAAAAAGTTGACAATGTTATTGTTACTTGAGAGAATCATTTCCACATTTTTTTACAAAACTAACTACTTTCAAACCAGTGCCTGAAGATTCCTCATAGTCCGTGATATAACTGCATTCAGTTCAATGATGCGCGATAATATTTCTTGAATTCCATTTTTGAGAAAATAACAATCATTATTATAGGCGTGACGTGATGACGTTCACCCTATTATTTGGTTACACCTGGATGGCCCATCCTGTTGAGTTAACAATCCTTGAATCGAGCCAACCTTAATGCAACAAAGTGAATTTGTGAATTCATTATCTCTTCTTCTCTCGCTGTCTTCAACATCTGCCTCTTTCTGCTACTGAGGAGGAATCTTTAAGGAGTCCCAACATCCATGGCCTCGGGACCGCCGGCTTGACGTCTTCTCTGAAGGACGGCATATTATCTTGTTTGCTGTGTCGTATTGTAGCTGATTTCATCAAGTGAATCATCTTATAGAACTCGTTAATCTTTGCTTTGACTGTAATTGATTCCGGGTTCTAATTCCGTTCCGCCTTTGATGATTTCATCTGGGAGTTTTGTTTAATTTTTTCTTCGTGGAATTGTGTTGATTCTGCGTATTGGAAAGATCAAGGGTGCAGAAAATACCACGAGTCAATTCGGATTGGGTTCTCGATTTCCCTTGTTGCTAGGAAAAAACAATCCATGAATCTATTTTTTTTTTGGCGAAGCTTCTTTTGATTCAGATATCCAACTCACCTAGTAGACACATATATATGCCATATACAGGTTCATTCAAAGAAAACTTGATCCTTCTTATATTTTTAATATATAAGAGAACCGAATGTTTTCTATATGTGCTATTCGATGAAAAAATGGGGAATCTACTGGTTGAGTTTTTGATAAAAAGTATGATGATTTTAGTATGAAATATTTTTCAGATGCCCATATAATGTATTGTGTTCTATTTGTATTGTTGACATTCCATGATAATTAATACTTTTCTTCATTCTAGGTACACAGGGTGTTCCAGATTGTGATTGTGATAATTCGATAGCTTATAGAACACGTTGAGAAACAAAATTTCACTTGAACATGTATGTTTTGCCAGGTTACCAACAAGAAAAGAAAAAGATCCTCGAAGAGTCATTAGCTGATTTTCATTGAATAAAGCAGGTTTGTTTGTGATATGGAAATGTACCTTTTTGCGTCAATTTTGATTCAACGTAATAATTCCAGTTGGTTTCATTGGTTTTTCTCTGTATTATTCACTTTCATGTTCCATGAGTTTTCATTTACCTGATTATCTTGATGAGTTGTCAGGAAAATACAGGGTGGCCCATCGAAAAAGGTTCCACCTGAGTTTTCTCCATTGAAAAACGTGTGAAGAAGTGTGGTAGTGTTTGAAGTAACAAAGTAATGTTGCGAATGGGTACATGTTTCGGGCTCATAATAAGCCCATCATCAGCCAAGGTCCAGCCAAAGTCTCTATTTATACTGAATTTTGGCACCATGAAAGCTTATACAGGGTGGTTATAAATGAAAACAATTGATACTTCCAACTTCAACATCCTGTATCACAAAAACGGAGCAAGTTAGGACACAGGTTTATGTGAACTTTATTTGCTAGAATGTCACAAGAAAACACCTCTAAAACTTTTTTGGTGTTATTTGAATACACCCTGTATATATCGATTTATCGAATAACGATATCATCGAAAAATATATCGATATATCGATATCTATCGAATACATACATACACACATACATATCCATATACAGAGTGTTTCAAAAAAACCTGACTCCCTTGCTAGGGTAGGTAGAACACTGCAAAATGAGTTGGATTTGCTCACTAAAGAAATGTCGTAACGGCATCCGTTTTCAAGATACAAGGTGTTGAAAAAATGATTTTTTCATAGATTTCTTTACGATTATGTCGAAACTACAGGCAACATTGTAATTAAATCCTGTATAGATGTTTTTTGGAATCTGACACATGGCATGAATTTGTTTTTCTATCTGACTCTTATAGAGGGCGCTAGTTACACGGTTCTTACCGATAAGTTTTCAACATAACTTTTCTGAGTTTTCTGAGGTTAGCTTCTCCAACCCAAATTTGATGTGAACTCAAACATCATTCAATTTCACACCGAAATGGTACTCTTGGTAAAACTCTATACTGTGTTCCGTTTTCGGAATATTTCGATTTGAAAATAATGGAGTAATAGTTAATGCTCGTATAAAATGAATTTTATTGAGATCAATCACTTGTTTATTCAGATTCAAAAACGATAACATCATTCTTGTGCTGTGGTTATTGATATTGAACAAAGAATCACAAGTAGAAAATTGAGAAATATTTGACTACAAACATAAAGTATTGAATCAGTTTAGAGTAAGTGTTCAAAATGTCCTCCGTTGCTTTTCTAAACGGTTGAGGATCAGCTGAAAGATCATCTAAGTGATGTTCAATTCTGACTTGCAACACCAGATGTGAATTTACCTCTGTAGCATACACTTTTTGCTTCATACAATGAAACTGTGTAATCCATGTTTTTAGTAAAATTTGTTTCAATGTTATACTTGTGAATCATTGTTATTTCAATGAGTTAAGCATCAGAAATGTATTGTTTTTTTCGGTTTGCAATAAATTGGTGATGTTTTTTTATAATACTTACAATACATATCTTTATACCAGCCACAGTTATCACTTCATCATTTTCAAATCGGAATATTTCCACAAGGGAACACAGTATCGAGTTTCACCAAGAGAACCTTTCTGATGTGAAATTGATGTTCAAGTTCACATCGAATTCGAAAAATCAAACCACAAAAAAGCTATGTTTAAAACTACTAAGTAGGAACCGTGTAACTAGCGCCATCTATGAGAGTCAAATAGGAAAACAAATTCATGCCATGTGTCAGATTCCAAAAAACATCCATTTAAAAATTTGAATACAATGTGCCAGTAGTTTCGACATAATCGTAAAAAATGAGTAAAAGAATCATTTTTTCAACACCTTGTATCTTGAAAACGGATGCCGTTAAGACGTTAGGACATTTGAGCAAATCCAACTTATTTTGCAGTGTTCTACATACCCTAGCAAGGGGGTCAGGTTTTTTTGAAACACCCTGTATATCGATATTGAAGCATACATCGATATTGATATCAAGTTTTCAAAATCATACACCCCTACTCTACCAGACCGCCATTGGTGAAACATTTCTCGAGATATTTTTGCGAAAGTTTTGTAATATTCTTCAATGATCGTTGCATATTTTGATTTCACAATCAACTGAAATTACGATACTTGTTCGGTTTCATTTATGGTCAGTCATGCAAATAAAACAATTGGAAAGAGAGCCCAAAATAGCTTTTCTTCATGATTATAGAAACAATACGGACGATCATTTTTTACCACTTTCAGTCTGTATATCGTACGAGTTGATGTATTGTTCGAAACCAGGGAAGCGAAAATATACGCCATCACAATTAGTTTTTATGAAAAATGTGGAACTCGTCGAGAATTTCTGAATTTCATATTGGAAATGCAGATAAACTAGACTATATGATATTTAATATTTCCAGAATATCCAATATAAATTCCAAAGGCTAGCATCAAAATGAAGGAATGTCAGTATATGATGGTCATTGGGTATTATTATTATACTCTTCCATAAACATCAAAACCTACTCAAGTGAGTATATATACACGTTTAACACGTTCATTCTTCAGACGAAAATGGTATAAGTAGTTTTTATGTACTGGAAATGTGATTGAAGCCGGAAGAAGTGATCTAATATCATTGGCAGTGTTTGTTGCAAAATTTTCATGAGTGTATTCTCAAAATTCACTCCTTTAAAGAATTTGAAAGCATCTAAAACAATTTCATAATATTGCATGCCTTCCTGCATGATTATTTTTTGTTGTGTCGAATATTCAATATTCCAATTGAAAAATTCACTTCCATCTGATTATATCGAATGAAGAAAAACGCCAAGTCAATCGACTACAAATTATATCACATCAATCAAAGTGTGACTAGTTTCGGCTCAAACGGCTGTCTTCTACCTATAAAAATGTTGAATAATTACAGTAGAATAAATTGCATGAAAAAAAAAATACCTTGTATCTCGAAAACAAAACAAGTTAGGGCACATGTTTATATGAACTTTATTTCCTTGAATTTCACAAGGAATCAGCCCTTGATTTTTTTCGGTGTTATTTAGATACACTCTGTATAGGTACAGCCAGATACACATGGTTGTTGTTTCTTCATCAAATTGTGAGCATAACGATATTCTACTTATAGTAAAAATGAGAAATGATTATTGTAACAAGCTATCTGGTTGTTTATTTCTCATGTTCTGATTCCCACGAAAAAGGGAATCCTGTAATGTTCAGAGAACATCGTGAGAACCAAGGGAAATAGGGTAGGAATTGGTGTTCTGGAGGTTATATGCCTCGGGGAACACCTCATTTGGCAATGTGTTCCAGAGCCTCGCTGATCGTTGGATGAACAAGTCTTTGCGAACAGATGTTCTGCAAGTCTCCCAAGTGACCACGAAGGGGTGCGAAGCCTCAACTCGACGGGTTCATCTCGCGGAGACTGCTAAGGGAGGAACAATTGGTGCAGTTTCAGGGTATGTTTGGGTGCTGCACTCGGAATATGGGAACAGTATTCCAAGACAGGTCGGATCTGTGCCTTATAGATCATAAGCAGCTGACTGGAAGTGATATAGCTCCTGGCCCGAAACAGAAAACCAAGTTTTTGAATTGTACTTCTAGCAATTGATCTCACATGATTTTCCCGAGGAAGGTTATTGCTGATAGTAATACCAATCATCGAAATGAATGTCTTAAAGGTATGGTTACTCCTGACAAGCTCATGTTGGGCACAGTGAGATCGGTTTTTTATACTGCTGCCTATACTAACCAGATGATTTTTCCCTTGCACTCTCCAATGTAGAGCACTCGAAGGGACAGGAAAGAATGACGTCATTCACGTCAAGTCAATCAAGGCACGGCTCTCAGGCCACTCGATGTATATCGAGTGTGTATAATATTATACCCTCTTGTCATCCCACTCATTATGTGCTGTATCCCCCTACCACTCACACATTTTCGATGTGATTCGAGAGGTACCTGTCAAGCGAATGATGTGTGGTTGGCTGAAAACGAAATTGTTCCGTGATATACAGGGTGTTTCGAAATTCGATCGACAATGCTTGACAAGTGATAGCCCTCGTGAGTTCATAGTTAACCCTTTATCGGCCCGCTTCTGATAAAACCATGGGCTATTACACATTATATTCAAAAGCTGTTATTCTCAAATCACCGTAGTTCTTCCAATCACAGGCAACGAAACCATTTGGTAACAATCAAGCTCAGGAGTGGTTACCAACAAACAAATCGATTCCATGCATCTTCGGCTGGTAGTTCAACTTTTTATGATTTCTTCTCGTCAGTTTTTCAGGTTACGTTGCGTACCTGTGTAACTATTGATGTCTAGAAATGTTGAGAACGATTGTTTTCATTGAAATTTTTGTGTTGGATATATCTGTTATGGTGTCTTGTTTTTTGTTCAACTCTATATTAATTTCAATGAGAAATTTTTTTCACTTCGATTGGGCGTAGCCATATGGTTACTTCGTCCATTATTTCGCGATCTGTTTCAGTGGATTTTTCGAAAAATTCATAGTATGGACGAATTTGTTACAAAACCTACTCGCTCATTCTAGGCTACCATCCCCTCTCCGGTCTCAGATGGATCACACAAGTCCGATATGATGAGGAAAATACGACTCATATAAACATTTCTCCTAAATTTCTTTCTTTCTTTGAATGCTAGGTCTCTATATAGAAAGGACTGTACTGCTTAGTGAACAGGTACGATATTATCGCAGGTTTATCCAGATGTATGAATTAATCCAGAAGAGGGCATTCCGAGTGGCTTCCAATTTGTTACACTGTAGAATCAGCTATTTTCAAGTCGTCTGAAGAGTAGGGAATATGGAAGTGGGTTATTTCTCACTGACTAGAAAAATTGTTTCATAGCCTGCCATCCAAATGAAGGAAATGCTGCGGATTGAAATTTTTGGAAAACATTATTTTTCATTATTGCAATCTATGCGAGTTTTATGATTTGACTCTGTTCTGCTACTGTAATTGTCATTCGGCACAGATTCAGACAACATTGTCAAAGTTGAGTAAACTTGTTAGGCCATTTTGAAGTTAAGAAATGAATATGGGGTTTTTGCAATAAGTCAAGAATGCATGCTATTCATCTTCGAATTGGTCATTCTTTGATCAGCAAGTCATTCATCCAGTGGTGCGCTACAGGGGGTTTGTGGTAACAATTTCTCTCATATTTCAATCGCCACTGATGAAATTCTGATTATTTTCAATTTATCGAATTCAGTTCAAGAAATGCATCAACTTCGACTGAGCTGTAAAGAACAGTTTCCGAAATATACAGATGTATTCAGAAGAAGTATGAGAGAGAGAGAAATATTTGGGGATCTTATTCCAGAAATAGTTTCAACAAAATTTCTGTTCTATATAAAAATGCATTGAAAGTATTGTATCGTCTTCCATATGATACTCCGACGAATCAACTGTATTAGGAAACAAACACATTTTCTTTGGAAGAGCACTTTTTGATCAATACTCTCAAAATTTCCTTTTATATCATCAACAAAAAGCTCGAATAAAATCTTATAATAAATCAGGAATTCCGAAATTCATGATCATCACACTAGACAATAATATAACTTGTTTCATCCTGAAGCTGCAAATTCTAAACTTGGGCAAACAAAGTTTACACATGAGGCGATTTCGAAATTCAATAAATTACCAGATGGTATCAAAAACAGCCCAAATATTATGCAAAGGAATAATCAGAGCTGAAAGACTATGAATTTTCCTTTTTTTTCACTGTTTTTATTTTTCCCCTTCTTGTTCACTATAATATGACTGTTATTTTGAGATATCTTAATGATATGTAAGTTTTGTTCACTATTTGTGATTTCATTTATACAACAGCCGATATTACTCCATGAATGATCTTATACCAGGAATTACTGTCTGATCATTCATGTCATTCCTACTTGAAAATTAATTATACTTCATATATTATTTGTATGAAATGTATCAATGAAGAAGAGAATGTAATGCAATTATGCAAAAAAAATTAGCTTCATCCGGTTTGTGTTAAGCAACGACCTATCGAGAGTAATTGTTTACCAAAATGTCTTCATATATTGGGTGTCAAAAAATATAAATCATTGGCTGAGTCAGTTTTGAACAACTAGAACTAATATGACGTTAACCTCTATTTTGATTACTTGTACGCTTTCAAATTGAATACAACTGTACTGCTCCAGATAGTAGTTTGCCCAGTAATTCTAAAATAAAAAGAAAAAATCGGTTTGGTGAAACAGTGTAATGTAGTGATCCTTCATCATTTTCAGTAGTAGAAAATAATTTATACTGAAAAATACAAACATTTGCCTAAATACTTCCGGAATGTTGGATCTATTGAGATTTCATCTTTCTCAGTGCATATTATATTTAATTCTCAAATATCAGGGTGCAATTTGAATAAAATGAATGATTACCGAAGGAAATATACATTCTCAAATTCTAATTCTCAATATCGTTCGTTCACGAAGCTCTTCAGATTATTTCAAATGGTTTCACCTGAGGTATGTTTCATTGTCTTTACGAATATTATATGAATTATCTAAATTATGTGGATTTCACATGTCGGACCAGCTAATTTGTAGCTTGTTCACGTTTTAGTTATTATAATAATATAGAGTTAGAGTATATCCAACCATACAATTTTCGTCATTATCTTTGTGGGTAATTATTTTTGTATATCACGCGAAGCTTCTTATATTTTCATTAATTCAAAGGTAGATTTATCATTTCCCAAACATGTACTTCAAACAAGTCATATTCTTTTATATTCGCTCAGTTGTCAGTGAAATGTTATGTGGTAGCGCATCCTCGTAGTTTTTTCTTCTCGCTAATTATATGCCTTTGTTTTGTCTTTGTTAATTAACACTCGACTTTCCGAGAGGATTTTCTATAGCGAAAAACCTCCAAACGATCGCGTTTTCCCCTTTGAACACGGATTTTCCGTAAGGACCTTTTAATTTGATGTTTTTTGAAAAACAAAGAACGGCTTTGCGTGGTGCAGACTCCATGATATACAATGGATTTCTTGACGAGAATCTCTCCGACTTCATGGATGATGCTTAGTTAATGGAAATCGGTATATGAATCTCCAGGTTATCATGAGTTCGCTTTCAGCTTTGATGTTGATTTAAAAAGCTCTCAAATCGAACTCTGGTGTGTACTTCATACTGAAACGAAGTAACTGATGTATAATATTGCGATAATTTGAAACATTGTAACTCTCACGGAATGCCACAGCCAATCTCAATATTTTCAGTTGTAGTATAAGTCACATAAGTTATTGATTGTTTTGGACAGGATTACATTTGAATGGTACTCTCTTCAAGTTTATATACTAGATACTGATTAAATGTCTCTCAAGAAGTTTTTCATTTAGGTAGACAATTTCTGGATATTCTCCATCTATTTTGGAAAAAAGTAGTCTCAAAAGCGCCGGTGAATCGATTGAAGGCTGTCGATGTGAGTTTCATTATGAGGACTCCAAATTGCCGAAGCATATTCCAGCTTCGATCGGACAAAGGCATAATACAGAATTTTAAGAGTTACAGTATCCTTGAAATCTCTGATGAGGTATCGAACTATATCACCATAGAATTTGCTGGCAGCTGACGATATTATTTGTTCGATGTGAGTAACAAGTTGACATTTTGGATCAAATATTACTCAAAGATCCTTGAATGTCTCTGCTGTCTGTAAGTCAGTATTATCAATGATATATTTGAAGATGACACCAGATTTCAAAGTGAAGGACATTATACACCACTTTTCGGGATTGCGAAATAACTTATTGAAAATACACCATTCGTTAATTCTGAAATATATTGTAATAATTGGCCAATCATTTGTATTTGAAATGGCTGTGGGATCTTGTTATATCGTCAGCATATAGCAAACCATTAACTTCAATGCCGTCTTGTATGCCATTAATGAATACCTATGTTGAATAACAGAGAACCAAGGTCCGACCCTTGAGGTACTCCTAATGTAAGATATTCGACTAACCGGTGACCAGGGCATTCGTCATATTGCTTCCTCAATGATAGATATGACAGAAATAATCCTTTTTTCATTTCGTCAAATGAGAAGAAAAACCAATTTTTGACAGTTTATTCGATACGATGCGGTGATTTGGTCTGTCGAAAGCTTTAGAGAAATCTGAAAAAATTACGTCTCTTTGAAATTCATCATCCAGATCATCTGCTATATGCGTAGTAACATGCAATGAGTTGAATGTTGTGGAGCGACTTTTCATGAAACCGTGATAGTAAATCGACAGATTTTTCCATTTTCATATAAGTACCTAGATATTTCTTTTGTAAGAGGATTCCAAATATTACAGATTGTTATATTATGGTCATCATATAATGAACACGAGCACAAATGACATGGACAAGGGTTACACTTGCTCACAACTCGGCTGCCATCAGCCGAATACTATATGAACCAGTCTTCACACACGTCTGTCATAGGCTCTGATCTAAGCACATTCCACTGAGCAGTGGCGCATCTAGTTGCTAGATGCTAACACAGATAATAATGATAGGTCTGAATTGGTAACATCTAACCGATTACTTTCCTTGTATATTGGACTGACTTCAGAAATCTCCCAAGAAGATGGAACAGTGTTGGTTTTCAGGCAAATATTCATCAGAGTTGCTAAAGAAGAGGCACGTACAATTGCACGGTCTTCAACTAAAACCGCTGGAATGTGATCAGGACCGGTAGTCATTTCAGGTTTGATTTGCTGCACTGAAGACCTCACTTTCATCAAATCCTTGTATATATGAATTGAATTATTCTGGACAAACACCTGTTTGCATAACTAAAATCAATTCTTCAGAAACGAGGAGAATTATTTCGAGAATGAATCATTTATGCACCCTTCATGCATCCGATTTTCCAACCTATTTCTTCATAATCAACACTGATCACTCTTCTCATGCATTGTGCTTTCTCACGAAAACCTCTTCTATTCTCCCGGAAACTCCCTCCGAATGAACCGAAACGCAACATCGTTCTCCCAAAACACACTACGAGAAAGAAGAGAAAAAGCCTATTCCGTCCTAAACGATAAAAATTCATCACCTCTCCACTTTATATGGCGGAAGATATATGGGAGCCATTTTCCTTGATTAAGTAAAGCTCCGGTCGGACAAGAAAAAGCCGAGACAAGGATGCAAAGTGGTTTAAGGGGATCCGAGCGGGTCAGCCTAACAGGATTACGCGTGTGGATGGTTGCCTATGAGTCGCTCCGCTGCGGATATGAACTTATGAGACCGTGCCACAGTGAGAATGTGGGTTATGGAAACGGGACACAACAAGTAAGGGAGACAGGAGACAGATAGGATTTAGTGAATCGTGAACTCTCGGGCTTTGTCGTGATGCTGAGAAGAAGCGGGTAATATGGAATAGGTAACATTTGAACACGGAAATAATCTGATAGTATCCGAAATTCGTATCACGAAAAAAATTTCATACTTTGTATGCATAGTCACAAATAAAAAATGAGCCGTGGTAGAACATGAGATGCTTCAGCGTATATGGGCACAGTTCTTCCTGTCTTTCAGAACCAGGTAACGAGTGATTCAAAACTTGTATTACCTTTCTTCAGAATTGGGATGATCTGTCAACCTATTCCGGGTGTAAGAGTTATATCTATTGCCTCGATCATCTATTTAAATGAAAAATATTGTTCATTTAGAAGATTGACTGATGGAATTTTCCACGATTTGATATCAACACTAGAATCTATAATTTGAGAAAAATCTTCATAGAAAGTCGATCACATACGGTTGAAACTAACCCTGAATTCTTCAGTTCCAAATGGAACCCGGTTCTTAGCGTGATTGGACAGGAGACAAGCGAAACACTTAATTGAGAGATCAAATAGAGAATACTTGCACTTTACTACAATAGTTCGAGATCTGCATTCGATAATCGATAAATAATATATACTGGGTGAGTCGAAAGAAGCGCACCAAACTCCAGCTGTGTATTGTACAGATATAAACAATTCATATGTTTTTATACGATACTTATTCGTTTTCATTCTGAATTTGAATAGATGTGTAGCATTTTATAGGACAAAAATCGTGAAAAACACGTACACACTGACACAAACATATGTCAGATCAACAAAACAGATGAAACAATCGAGTTTGTACAATTGAAGTCTCATGAAATGATACAAATCTATTCAAATTAAGAATGGAATGTAAGTGTACAATACACACCTGGAGTTTGGGGCGTTCCTCCCGACTCACCCTGTATAAGGATGGTTTTGGAGTATTAAATTCGAAACGAATGTTGAACCAACTCTTATATCTCTGAAATTCTATAGATTTGAAATTTCTCTTCCTCTATCAACTTGATTGTTGCTACTTTGAAGAATTGAATTGGAAAAGTGACGAAAATGTACAATGATCATATCAAATTTGGATTGAAAAAGAAGTACAAAAAAAACATATTTTTAACACCATGTATAACGGATGCTGTTACGACGATTTTTATTGTGCAAATCAAACTTATTCTGCAGTATTCTACCTACCCTAGCAAGGGGGTCAGGTTTCTTTGAATCACCATGTATAATGACCGCATATTTGAGATTGATAGTTGATGTCTCACGGAAATATTGATGAATTAACGTATCTATAATCTTTTCTAGAGAAATTACATCTGGAATGTAAACGATATACTGTCTCAATGTATCCCGATACTCCTGCAACCCGATATATATATATATATATATACAATAAGTTTCGATGTTTGATGTTGATGAACGCCCAAATCGTCGAGAGACATGAAAGAGATTCATTCGATCACTTTCGGATAAACGAACCGGAATCGCTAGACATTTATTTGGATCATCTTTGTGAGGATCTAATGTAATAAACACGAACCCAATTCCACTAGGATGATTTTTTTTACCTTTCTCCATCTCAGTGTTATAGATAATCCATATTGATAGCTTCAATACAGATTTAATTCCGTTTGAAAAACACCGGAATGAATGGAAACCTGTACAGAATCATTTTATAGCAGAATTGGAGGCCTTCCCTTTAATTTCTCTCAAATTTCTACCTATGACCACTGTAGAGAACTAGCAAGAACACAAGATACATAGCCTTGGCAAGTAGCACATTACGCACGGTAAGCAAAAAGCACAGTTCGAATAGGCAACTTAACATAATATACAATCGCAACAGATGCAGACATCACAATGTAATTCGATTGGACACATCTGAATACTTTTTATTTTTATTTACTTATCAAAGTCGTGAAATATTCTGGAAAAGGTGGCAACCAATGGTAAATTATTTCAATAAAAATAATTCCTCATGAAACTTTCTGCGAAGCCTATTCAACACCCAAAATGCAAATTTCAGAAATCAAATTCCTTCAGTCGTGTACGAGGTATGTAACAGAAATATTAGTTTCGACCTTTATTTCCCACGATACCTAACTAGGTTGTCATCTAGAACGACAGTGCACCAACAATAACTTAATTATAATATTATTTCGTATTCCATTGTGAAAGCACCAGTCACAATTTTGGAGACAACTACCGTACTGCGGGTGCAAAGCTGATGCAAAACCAGTGCACCGCCAGGTTTACAAATGGAATTCGCTGTTATACTAATTGAAGAATACATATTATTATATACAATACAACCCATCATCGATGTCCCCGTTCTAGCTTTTTCACGAAGACAGAGAACTACCACGTAGAAGTGGTCAAAATAAGTTGATTGAACCCAATTTATTACCATACAGAAATGTTCCGTTGGTCCATCAGAAGTGTTCAAGGTTTGCACAAAAAAAAAACACATTCTTGTTCGCTGTTCAGAACCGAGTAGACGAAATTCAACGAAATTTGACAAAAGTGCATTCTAGAGGTACACTCTCCTTTCAGAGATGAAAGAAACCCAGAAGAAATTGTAGGAGGATTGGAACTACTTTCACCCCCTGACAGCTTTTTTAGAACATTCTTCAGAGCGGTAGTACGGTTCTGAATTTTTTAACAAGGAAACAGATGAATTATCTTCATTTCGTTACTCTTGTGAAAACTTCGTACTCCTCATATTTTCAGGGGAAAAATGTATTATATAATAAATGCTAAGAGATATATAGATATAAGTTGAATAACATTATTGTCATACAAAATTGAGTGTGTGAGTGAGTTCAAAGGTGAATTAGACAGTAAGAATTGGAATGCACCTGTTTTTATTGAGTGAACCTATACTTTTCACACGGAAAACCGAAACATTTTGGTATATGAATAAATTGGGTCCAATCAACTTATCTTGACCTCTATTACAAGTGGAAGCTCTGTTTCCCAGCAATTTCAGAACACCCTGTATACACCTTACTGAATTATGTAAGATGAACGTTTCTGGCTTCCACCAGAGGCGTGCGACAGGGGTGACTGGTTGATCCATCCGAAATTCTACGCCAATGGCGGAATAATTGTCATTTCACCACAATTTTTCAAGTCTTCAATATTTTCTACGTCAATATCGCACTCTTTCTACATAACAATGAAGTCACTATTTTTCGAGATTTTTCTATTTGATCATGAAGCTGCACAATTATTTTTATTTAGAAGCTCGTTTCGATGTATATCAACCCGGACTCAGGTTTTGGACCATTGGATTGACAATCCATATGAACAAACTAAATCAAAACATGATAATTTTTTAATCTTCGCATGTCAGGTTTGAATAATGAATCTCTATGTAATGGCAGAAGACACATTTCATCTAGGCGACATGGGGGTTAAATCTTCATATTTTGAGATCAGGATTTTATATAGCTGAAATATTCCCAATAAGTAATGAAACACCCTGTTTATGATCTTCGGAATTATTATAAACATAGTTATATCGTGTATTGACCTTTTCTTCAACGATCTGATGACTTCATTATACCTCAGGCCTATCAACCAATTACGTTCCACTCAGCTGTATAACGACATATTATGGCAGTGCTGTGCTAACTAGATCATTATAATCATCTCCACCACTATTAACTGGTCGTCTACGGCGAATTAGACAATAATTCAGATCCCAGTTTACAATTTGGTCACAACTGGACAATGTTGTGTGATCGATTCAATTACACTCAAATGATTCCGATTGTCTTCTCATTGTATCGATTTGAGAGCCGATTCTCAATGATTAAGTAACGAAAAACTCATTTGGAAAACTATCAGAAATGTACTGAGATCTGATAGAATGCTTGCAATAAGTATTCACGATACGAGTATCGTAAAGACTCATATTACGATATGAAATGGGAAAATTGTCAAAAGAAACCGAAGACCGAGTTTGATAACCCATCGATTATCGTTATATGAGTTAACGATACGAATATAGTTCAATATTTCACCTACTATACCAAAGAAGCTAATAATTGATGAATCGAAAATATTCAATATTCCTTGTACTGACGATTCATTAAGTATATGTAATAAGCAAGCGTTGCAAGGGTTGTCACTCATTCAGCGAACTGTCAACTCTTCCATCGGTATGAATTCGGATCAGGAAAGTTCAGATATCTGCTCAATCCCGGGATAGGTACGAAAATGAATTTAAGAAATTTGAAATGTGGTGCTGTTCAACAGAAGTTCCTGATCGTGATATATAAAAGAAATTTTATTGGCTCATTTTGCTTGTGAAACTGAGAAAGAAAAGCTATCTTCATCACGGACACACTACAGTATCTTGATAACAACCATTTCTATGAAGAAAAATGTGGATACTGTCTGTAGGTTAATCGAGGAGGTGGTATATTCATTTTACTTGATTCCTTGTGATTTTCTTTCCTCGTTTTTATGAAATGAAAATATTCGTATTATTTCAATATATTTGTAGTGGAACAAATCAGATGATTCGCCCCAAAATGTCACTGCAGTTAACAAATTTTTCTATCAGGGAGTCTAAAAATCTCGATTTTGAACACCCTATATCTCTGTAATAATTCCTGCTAGACCCCAAGTGTGATACATTGATGGAATCAGCTCTCTGAGAAGAATCTAAAAACGCAAAATGGAATACAGGGTGTTCTGTTTGAAATAACAAAGATGATGCTACTTTTTGGTAAAAGTGGCAACGCTGCATCGATGAAAATATTTTGAATCGTTAGATCACAAACGCTTATTGAAGTAACCAAATTTTCAGAATAATCCAATGCACCGTTTTCCGTATACGTCTAAGGTACCACCCTGTATAGTTGAATTTTGTTATGAAGGTTATTCAATTTTCAACAGCCATTTGAGCTATTATTCGTTTTTTTTCTCAGTGTTCGTAATGAAAATGTCGGGTCGTTTTTTTTGAGAAGTAATGGTTCTATTAACTGAATTCGAATGAAAATGATTCCATATAATGAACAGTTCGATGAAATACGCATTAGTAATTGGTATAGGAACTTTACTCTTTCCATTTTACATACCGATTTTTTCACATATTTGATTTTTTCATTCCTCTCTATGTTCTGTGGATCAACACAACAGTATAGAGGCAAAGAGGAATGAGGAAAAGAAAAACGATGCCAGTCGAATTGCCGATGTACTCGCAATACAAGGTTTGATGGCTTGAATTCATTAAAACGAGGCAGCACGTTTGGCATCGCTTTTGCCTCTAAAAGGTGAGTTGGCTGCAAATTTCGACGCCATCTGATAAAAAGATGATACGTACCAGAGGAATGTGAAAACATTAAATTTTATCGAACAGCACCTGTCGTGCTAATCACTATCCTGAGCAAAATGATTGAAAAATTTCACTTTCCAGTGCGGTAATTTGCACTAAATTTCGCGGTTTTATAACGTGATGAGAATTACACCATCCGATAACAATTGAATGGTAGAGCTGGGTGTCACGCTGGACAAACACATCCGCTGGACAGATCATATCTCGAATATAAATAAACGACTGAGAGCTTTACTTTATGGACTTTACACATTGAGAGATATTTTATCACGCAACAATCTACTAATTTTTTATAATTCCTTAATCGAATCCATTTTCAGATATTGCACGACAATATGGGAAGGAGCTTTCGCAAATAACCTATGCCCACTGTATAACACACAAAATTCCAACATAAAGATTTTATTGAAAAAAATGAATGAATATTATAAAGAGTCAAAAATCCTTCCAATCAGTCTTTTGTACTCCTACCAATGCATACTTCGAGTACACACAAACCAAGATGGACTGAAAATCAGAATTGTCCACCCTACTAGACAAACTGATAATGAAAAATTATTCATTCATACATTTGAAGAATCTTTGACCCAAAGAACATTATTCCGGACATACTTTCGTCATGTGATAACGAGTTGAAACAAATAGCAAATGAAAGGGGAACATGTCCCCTTTGCGAATATTCAAACGTGTTCCGATTCGAACTCACGCAGAGCGTCAAAATTTCCAAAAATTTTTCACCCCTGTCGGAAGATAATATCCGATGAACCATTGAATAACCCATGTGGTGCTCGCATTACAAGTATTCTAATTCACATGTTGACTTTCACAATGTTCCATTGGATTACTTGGAAACGGGAAATTATCCCTATATGGACTTGCAGAAACTTGCAAGGTCAATGACTCGTTAACAAAGTACGATGGACATTTTTCACATTCGAAGTACTATAAAATTTTTTTGACTCACTTCCTCATATGGAGCTTGACATATTATATTGGTGACGTAGGCGAGTGAATCTCCAGTTGATCTTCGATGGTGATAATCCAAAGTATCGATCATCAATGATTCCTGAGCTACCCATCCATATGTTTCATAATGAGATCAATATTGCAGACATGCAAACATTGTTGTATACAGGGTGTTTTGAAATATATGGGATTTTTTCTAGATAAAAACAGTGTGGAGATTTGTGAAGATATACACTGTTTTCGAGAAATAACAAATGTCCGAATTCAACTACAAAATTTGATGTAGAAGTCCGAGAATGTCGGATACTCCATTCATGGCATCTGTTCAGGTTACTGTATAACCATAATATCATTCTGTAATTGAGGTACTATGCCAGTCACAAGACAAACTGAATTTTCCCACCACGATAAGACATACCTAGTGAACATAAAAAATTATATATAAATATTTTCAACTTCGACACCCTGTATCTGGCAAACGAAGCCTTCTTCGACTTTTGTTTATGCCTCCATGGGATTTTATTGAAATCTATACCAAACAGATTTCTCTAGAACTTTCTTATTTTCTTGAGAAAAACCCTGTTTATAATACACTGGCATTTTAATAATAATCTGATAATTTTGAGAAAAATATCATTCACCAACGTGATGTTTCCCCATTGTTCGGTTGTTTGTTTTTTTAATATAAGGTAGAAGCAAGTTTTCATGTTTTTTCATTTTCATCTACCCATTTTACTGCTTTCATAGGATTATATTGAAATCTGTACCATACAGATTTTTCGAAATACCTAATATGCATTCATGGAAACGACAACAAAACAGAATTTATAAATACGGTCTGGTAAAACCAGTATCTGTGGACGAGATAAAATCAGATCCTGAAATATGAAAATATCCGGCAAAATTCGATTCTTGAATGAATGAGAGATAATCCTATGTTATATACGATCTGAACCTCCTGATGACTGATGTGAATATACGGAAATAAAACGGAAAATTTGTCGAATGATCAAATAAAGAATAGGATGTCACGGCTCAATGAGTTTAGCAAAAAACAAAGAAATTTTCATTGCTGTGAAGGAGAAAATCAAGGTAGATCAAATGTTTTCTCACCCTCCAACTTCTACAGCACATTCTGGTGCCTCTACCTCAAAATCGCATTGCACAAACAATAACCTGAAGAGACTCAAATGAACACAATTTTGTGTCGACAGCAGGCCTACAAAACTTACCAACAAATTTAAAAATAGATGTTCAGGAAGTCGTTGCTGACCAGTAGGAAGAAAACCAATGTATTAACGTTTATCCAAGCTTTCGGAAATGCTTATTTCCATCTTCAGGGATGCTACAATGATATATCATATAAATGTGAAACAAAATCAGTTACTTGAAGATGAACGTATATCTTTGTTGAGATTAGTAACATGGATTTTTAAAACATCAATGCTTTGACAGCAACTCTCCCCTACACTACACTACCGTCAGATATTATTCTAGGTTTCTCAACACAACGTCGGTTCTTCATCAAACCAAATTGTCATTACACTGTAGTTCATTCAATCAATTTCTGTTTGTCTCGGAATTCTCCATCAGAAATGTATGCGAAATGTAGACGGAAGTAAAATCGAAGAGAATATTTCTGGTAGGTACTTGAATATTTTCAAGATCTCTTGGTTAAAATGCAGCTCTCATCGTTGTGAGCAATTCATTGTGTGCTGAACATGACAAGAAACGTAAAACACAATATTTATGTGAGCCTAATTATGCAATGAAAATATGGATACAAACCTGAGATATCTGGAACTTTGACACCTCAGCAAATCGAAGAGTTTTTATCTACTACGTGAGATGAAATCTCATTAACAGAGGTCAGTGAACAAGCCATTTCAATAGAAATTCATGTATTTTATGAACTGGACGCACATCCACAACCAATATAATTCAGACTTGCCTCGTTGATTGCATGAAGTTGCATAATATTATGTATTATGTTGTCAATTCCCATCCCCTTCGAATTATTTTGAAGGTTAACAGGTAGGTTAATCTGATTCTCGAAATCATGGGATCTCGTCGAGCAGAGGAATTATGAGTTTGTAGAAAAAGTGTAGTATGTAATGCGTTCAAGAAGTCTTCTAGGCACTCGTTCATTATTTAACACTCGCTTCGATCTGATACGCTCATGCTCAAAATACTGGTTACACAACTACAGTATTGAGACAATTTGGTTTGGAAAAGGAGCGACGTTGTGCTAAGGAAGCTCGAAAATTAACTAACGGTAGTGACGGTGACAGTAGGTATGTTGTCAAAGTATAGAACTATGTTCTGATTGAAAGCAAAGTGTATATTTTCCGGTGTTTGGAAAAGCTATAGGTGAATTTTCATTACTTCAAATGCCTGGTGATTGGTCGGTTTCAGGAAATTCGAGAAATCTCACTGGTTCTCAGAATAATCGTGTAATGAATTCTCCTCCATTCCGTTTTTCAATATTAATTCAATGTATGGCTGCAATTCCAGAAACAATCTGTACAAGAATGTATATACAAGGTGTTTCCTAACTACGGTTCCTAACTGCAAGCGGTGATTTGTCAGGTCATTTTAAGAAGAAAAGTTTCTATGAACATATGTCCGGAGTTGCTTCATTTCTGAGATACAGGGCGTTGGAATTAAAGAAAACAAACGATAATTATAAAATATCATGAATATTCTGGAACCGATTTGGTTGAAATTTGGTACTTTTATTTGTCAAATTTTCTAAAATTTCAGCATATTAAGGTTCAATTAAATTTTTGGCGGAGATAATGAAAAACTCATTTCTCCAATGCTGGTGTTCATGATATGCAATACTATGGCTCTGATTTTTTTTTCTCGAAAACGAGGCTGGATATGAAGAAAATGCAAGAGACCAAAAAGTTGTATTTTGAGTTGCTCAATCTGAACAAAATAAAAATTCACCAAAAAAAGTCAGTGGCTTACCTTTTTTTCACAATATTGTTGGCTGTGGTGCCCACTGATACGCCACTGGCCTCAATAATTTCAATCTAAATAGGGATAAATAAGCGCCTTATTAGTTCAAATGAAAGTACCAAATTCCAACCAAATCGGTTCTAGGATATTCATGATGTTCACGATATTACACCTAGTCTATGAATTTGCCAGTTGCCGGAAAATCGGATAACCTCACTCACCTTCTACTTCTCGCTCTGCATTTCTTCACTGGCGCCAGTTTTCTATGTTCTTTGAGAGACTGCTCACCCCTTGGACCACAAACCGTCACTATTATTGCATATCAGATGATATTAGTATTAAAAAATTCGTTTAATCGACACCTTTTTTGAGCGCCTTCTCGTGCACTTGTGTCAAACTCGCCATGCGGCCACCACGCACTGTTGCCAGATCGATTCGCGAGGAATCCAACTTTCCAGGCACAAAAATAAAAGAACCAAAATGATGTGAATACTTATTACCAATCGTAAACACATGATATTTTATGATCACCGTTTTTTTTTTCTTTAATTTCAACGCCCTGTATCTCAGAAACGAAGCAACTCCGGACATATGTTAATAGGAACTTTTCTTCCTAAAATGACCTAACAAATCACCACCTGCAGTTAGGAACCGTAGTTAGGAAACACCCTGTATATTTTCTATCTCGAAACGTATCTGTTCAAACTTACAGAAAAAAAACAAATCAGTCGAAAATTCAGACCACATGCCATGATTGGTAGACTCTTACAGTATCGCTCTAACCTGACCCATCCATCCTCAGAGTAGGATATCAGCCCTAGAACGGAACTGGGAAACCGTTGAGGTGGAAATAACAAACTGCAATATCGGCCGTCTATTGAAGTTGCGAACGGCAAGAAAGACTTTCGGCCATTGATAAAATCCGACGAACTTCATCACGGAAAACAATTTTTGAAATTCTTCATCGACTTCTCAGGATTGAACTTGGAATAAGTATTCAGAGAAGTGGTTAACCGTGCAGGAGGAGCGTCATTAATTCTCACATCAAAGAACGCATTGGGTCTCATATACTCAGAAGGAGAAAAATCAAATTTTCTGATTACAGTTTTATTTCTGAAAACCTGTTACATAAATCATTGATGATATGGACAAATAGTAATGAAATGAACGCGGAATAATATTATATCTCTATATCTATATATCACCTGATGTACAGATACAGACTGTTCTAGACATATATACAGGTGTCCGGAAATTAGGCGCAAAAAATCAAAGTAGTTATTCTGCATGAGAAAACATGAGATTTATTTTTTTATATACGTTGGTCCGGAAATGCATAGTTTTCAAGATACAGTGGGTTGAACTTAAAAAAAAACTTTTTTCAATGAATATCTCAAATATACTCCTACCGATTCACTTGAAATTTGGCAATGATATTATTTTTTATGAGGGGCTGATTCATCCATAATTCAATTGGAATTGTGAAATCCAGTGGCGTCCCGGGGGCACCCTAGCGAATATTATTGTCAATAAAATGTGCGCCACTGATTTTTTTGAATTCTATATCTCCATATTTTATTGACCAACTAAAAATACAACATTTTCGTTTCCTGAATTGTTTTGATATTCTGCTTCAATATCGTGAAAAAAAATAAATACCAATACCAAATATGTGCAGAACATTCCTTCAAAAACAGGGGTGAAAATAAATGTTTGATTCATGTCTATAGACATAGAATAAGAATGGAGATTCATTTTCTTCCAATACTTTATAATATATGTTTGAAACACTTTGTATTATTGAAAACCACTCCTTTTTGGACCTTGAATATATAGTTCTCAATATACAGAGTGTAGAGTGTGTTAAACATGAATCATGAGATATTTGAAGAAAATGAATCATTGATCTTATTCTATGTCTATGGATTTGGATCACGCATTGATTTTCACCTTATTTTGTGAAGGAATTTTTTGCCACAAAGTTTTGCAATATATTAGTAATTATTTTTTTCCATGGGAATGAGGCAAAATATCAAAACAATTCAGGAAATCAAAATGTTGTATTTTCAGTTGGACAATATGTTATGAAAATACAGATTTCAAAGAAATCAGTGGCGCACATTTTATTGACCACTGGATTTCATAATTCAAACTGAACTATGGGTACATCAGCACCTCATGAAAAAAATATTGCCAAATTTGAAGGAAATCGGTGGAAGGACATTTGAGATATTCATAAAAAACGATTTTTTTTCAAAGTTCAACACACTGTATGATTTTGGCGCATAATTTTCGGACACTCTGTATATATTGTTCACAGAACCAGCATGTCTATCTTATTTTCCGATCTTCACAGAAAGCACATCATCTTGCACGTTAATTTTGTTCAATTTCGACACGTTCAACCAACACAGTACCTACCACTAATTCTAGCTGCAACCTGTCGAACTTACCTCGGCAGATACAGGGAGTTTACTCTGCACATCATGTGATTCAACGAAAGTTCAGTAGCAAGTTGTTCATTATGAAAATAGGATATATCAGGTCGATATGAAAAAACACTCACATGAAGGAATGGGTCGGGTCTGCAAGACCGACATCTATTCTAAAATCGTTTTCTCTTATACATGGCGTTAAAGCTGATGTAGTATATGCATCATGAGCTAGCTCGGGAGAACTGAGGCTAGTTAGCACCGTACGCGCTTTTATGTAAAAATGCCACCAGCAATTATGATGGCTCAGACGTGATAGACCCGATGCGTCCACTGCAGGGTTGAATAAGGCAACGCCGAATTGAAAAATATAATTAATCGGCGAAAACGACCACTTAGTTCGTTTTGGGGTTTGTTGGGTTTCCTGGTTTGTAATACAAGAAATTCAACAGTGTGTTGTACTAGTTGAAAAAATGAAAAATGTTCATTAAAACATATACTTTTAAACGCGTTGTTATCGAAATATAGAAAAATCAAAAAAATTCTTCACACAGATACTGAACATTTCACGCTCTATATTCTATAAGATAAAATAAAAATTATTCCATTCCATGCGAAATGGATTATTCTCAGATAAATTATGGATATATATTTAGATGAAGCAAAACATTGAGAATTCGCATTCTCTATGTGATGAGAATATCTACTCTTTTTCAGTATATTCAATAAAAACCAACTACTTTCCTGGCTATATGCCACGACGAACATAGAATCATATCTATTGAACACATACGATGAGAGTTTGAAAATAAGATATAAAAACTTCTGAAATTGAGAATTTGCATTCTCCTTCAGACAAAAATATGTATATGCACACATCTTTCTGAATATTCAACAGAAAACAACTACTTTCCTGGCTATTTGCCACGTCGAACATTGAATTATATCTGATGAACATTCAAAAGGGGAACATAAAACATAAAAAATAAAATCCTCTGAAGTTGAGAATTGACATTCTTCTTGAAATCGGCTGAATCTGGGGGTGGTGATGAAAAAAATCACTCGAATTTCTATATCTGCATTTCTTTGTCAATTTGGAGTTCAAAATATCGGAAAACATAGGTTCTTGTGTGAAAAAGCTCACTTGTGAGTTATTAATGCCATTCGCCGTTTTCGAGTTCTATCGGTTCAGAAATATTCTAGATTTTGTTGATTTATCTTGAACCGTTTCAAAATTCTCATCAAAAAACAATATTCAGACTCGTATTTTCACCCCACATCTCGAAAACGACGTGTTCAAAATTATATGTTCAAATGAACTTTTTTCATTATTTCATGGAGTATACAACACGCTGTAAAATTTTTTGTAATACAAACTGGACCACCGTGTATATGTCCAAAACATTTACCAATTTTTTTCCATCTGTCGATCATATCAAAATATCGTAGAGATGACTTCGAGTATTTTTTAGTATAGTTCAGAAAAAAATTTGTTGGTGCAACAAATATCATCTCCCATGTTAGTATTATTATAGAGATGAGCTCATTTCAATTATTTATAGTACCATATATACGATGTTTTGCATGTGTTCTCGGTTCGTTTTATTATCCCTGGTTGACGTGGAATATACCCGGAAATTCAGTCGAACTTGATTGTTTGTAAATGTCGGAATAGCTCTTTCTACCCACCAAACTCCTACCATATACGGCATAGGCGTGTCGAAAACTTTTCTGGAATGCGTTGTGTCAAAGGAGCTGATTTCCCATTGTGATTTAGCTTTATTGTATATTTTCCATTCGGGAAAAGGAAGAACTGCATTCTCCGCATAATAGTATGGGAGGAGCGATGGATATCCGTATAAGTTGGTTACTTCAGACATTGCATAGAATTCTCATGTCAAACGAACAAACTCTTTCATTCGATTATTTATTGAGTATGATACAGTGTGTTTATTGAGTAGGTACCTATATAATATTCAATTATAATGTGAACAATTGGACTTGAAGAAAACTTGACATGATGTTGCTCTTCAATTTTTGAGCTTCATGTTGTGAAAATATTTCCAATCTCACAGGAGGTTAGCGCAGCTCATCAGAATGTACTCCATCAAGGGGTTTATTCATTTATAGCTGACCCACCAATCGTTGCTTTAATGTAAACATCATTTCTAGAAAATACTCGCTTTCAGTTGAATGTTTTTTTGAATTTTTTTAAATGGTCTAACGATACGATGAACCAGTCTATTTATTGTCATGACTGACTTATTGAGAATGATACTTAAATAAGTTTGGGTATATCCTAATCGTCGTAACCTGAAATAATAATTATCTGTACTGAATTATAGTTTATATTACTATAGTGATCTCACCTAATGATATTTTCCATTTCGACCCGATTTGAACGAGGCATCGTCAAATTTTTTAGGACTCGAATAACACTGACGTTTTCATGAAAATTGGCAATTGGTATAACCTCTATGCATACCTACATTGTTTCAACAATACGTTGTTATAGAAACAAGGTATCGTTGTTTGTTTTTGTTGATGAGATGTGTTGATTTACTGCTCACTATAAGGTAGAAAACTTTTAACATAGACTGCGAAGTAATAAATTATTGATTGTTTTTGAGTAACCTGGTATACATATCTGCTCCAGCGCTTTCCTGAAATGCATAAGAGCATCCATTTATAACTCCTCTAAAATTAGTTCATTTAAAAAAAATGCGAACAATTTTTTTTTCTGAAACCACAGTAGTTTTTGGCAAAAACTCGAAAATGTCCCGAGATATGGTTGCTATTTATGAAATGCCCGAATAAAATATAAGCATCGTGGTCCTCCGACAAAATGGGACGGCGGTGAAATATTTTTCAAAATGCACGAAACTTTGTTTCACCCTGTATTACGGGTCCTGATCAATTTAGAAGAAGCTGTAAGGAACGGTTCGAAAGACGATGAAAAAGGCATTCAGAATCTGGGCGGCAATTCAAAATTCGTTCAATATTTTAGAAATTACGAGAAGCCAAACTTGATGCCAAATTTCACTATTAACGTTTCAATTGACGCCCAGTTTACATATCAACACACTATCATTACTTTATTCTTCAATTCTTTTTAGTTTGACTAGATCTATAAACGCCACATTGAATCAGTCATCTTGAATTTCCTATTCTTGACGGAGGAAACATAATTCCCGATCACGGAAATCCCTATAGGAACAAAATTTCAGAAGAATATGATTATGATTACAAAAATCGTCCATCATTTTGGTTCCGCTATCTTGAAATCCCAAATTTTGCCAGGAGAATTATAATCTCCGACTCTCAGAAGCTCTGAATATCAATTTTGAAAGGAACCGCCATCTTGAATTTCCTCATTTTGACAAAGGAATCATAATCACCGATCTCTAAAATCTCTAGATACAAATTTTGAATGGAATCGAGTTATAATAACAAAACTGTTTTGCCACATTGGATCCGCCATATTTAATTTTCGAATTTTCACGAAAAAATAATAATCACTGGCAACGGAACCTCCAGATACCAATCTTGAATAGAATCTGACCATAATTCTAATATTCGTCCGCCATATTGGATCCGACATCTTGAATTCTGCGGAAGTTTCATGATCTTCAACTCTTAGAAATTCCAGATTCCTATTTTGACTGCCCTGTAGCTATAAGTATAGTCAATTCCTACTTGGGGGTTTATGGACTAAAACACGTTTTCAGAACACGAAAGTAAAACCCTCTGTATGTCCAAATGGGAAAAAATATATTCTTTCCTTGTAGATTTTGCTGTATACATATATATGTTTGGTATAGCCAATGAGTATATGTAGGTATATACCTAAGCTCTTATCATTACTTAGTCTCTCAATGAAATTCAGCACAAATACCGAGCCGAACGTGTTGCAAAAAGTGGAAATGAAACGAAAAAGCGAAGTCGAAGCCATCATCGTTGCAAACATTCAATAAAACTACCTTGAAAACTCCCAAAGTCAAACAATTCCATAGTCAATCAATCGACTCCAATCATCCAGACGAGTTATTGACGGCGGTCGTGAATCTACAAAAACCCGACCCTACAATGTAAATATCAAGTTCATCAAGAAAATCGATGAAAGCCTTCCTCACAACCATTTCTTTATCCCAAGCTACGGTCAATTGAGCAAAACGTAGCTTGGAGAAGTTTTAATTCTGGCCCATTAAGCGGAATGACCATAAAAATATTAGGGCGCTATTTATAGAGCGATAAAGAGTTATCTTCGAATGAGTCAACAATGGCAAGCAGAAAGTTTGCAAAAAAATTAACCAGTCAGATACGATTATATTCTCTATCAAAATGTAATATTGAGAATCATGATGTATACAGTGTGACCCAATTCTAATGAAAACACCCCTGTATCTTACGTATGCATCTATGACCAAGTTAGGTCATCTACAGTGATATACACTGCTCGCCAACCAATCAGGACGCCCACAATTATTATTCATATTTTTACAGAAAAATTTTCAGTTCTGAAAAATTGAATTTTGTCGCACTTTTTACGGAAGCACCCCCTTATCTTACGTAATTGACTTTATCTTTGGACTTTCCATTCCTCCTGCAAATTTCAGAACCCTAACTCAATAATTACGTGAAATACGGGGGTGCCTCCATGAGAAGTGAGACATAATTGAAATTTTCTGAACTGAACATTTTCAAGGAAAACTCTGCATAGTTAGTGAATTGGGCGCCCTGATTCCGAATACGAAGTGATTTTCAACCTATTTTGACTCCTAATGTTATTTTCCATAAATTGCGATGGTTCATTAGCTGTTGGCGAGCAGTGTATATCACTGAAGATGACCCCACTTAGTCATATAGTGCATTTTTGGTATATCTCCCGCTCCAGCAGATTTCAGGATCCTTACCCAACGATTACGTGAGATACATGGGTGTTTCCATCAGAAGTGGGCCACACTGTATAAAAGTGAAATAGAAAAATAACATTACATTTCTGAACGACGAATTGACGTACTTGAATGTACGTCTTTGAAACGACTCTCAACGTCCAGGGAGAAATGACGTGAATCGGACATAAAATTTACGTCTGTAGATATACAGGGTGGACCAAATTGACGGGAAAGTCCTGTTTCCGTACTGGATAGAAAAATGAATGATGTCGGTACTTGTTAATCAATTCGCATGACAAACTCAGAGGTGGAGACTTCATATCGATATTAATCATTATTTCACAGTTACAAGGTGTTTTTCGAAAATGTGAATTTTTGAAAAGTGGCTAAAACTCTTTTTCTTGCAGAAATTCTTCGTTGCAAAATAGAACTTTTCCTTCCAGCAGAACAAGTTATATTCTTGATCAAGAAAGCCGAATTCAGTGCCTCGAGAACGATTTTCATCACAAACTCGATGTTTTGCAGCTATTTTCACGAAAACAGTGAATTTTTGCCGAATTAATATCTGTAGCCACTTTTCTAAAATGCCCATTTTCGGAAAACACCTTGTTACTCCGAAACGAAGAGAGAAATCGATATCCACTTTGTAGCTGATTGGGTGTGGTGGTTCATCATCGTTCATCACAAACAACACTAATTTATTGTATAATGCCTCTACTTTTGCAGGGTTAGCAATATCAGAGTCCTTAAACAAACTAACAGAAATATTCCACGTACCTATACTAACCACGTGACATGTCATTCGTCAAAACCACTATCGACCTCTATTCATATTGTTTTTGCTGGCAGGAATATATCGGCGATAAAAGCTCTCTCAATAAATAAGTATCACCTTCTCCATGATTGATCGGTCGCGGGGTTACAGTCGAGTATCGACATACGTCAGAGCGGCTACACGCTTGTACGAACTCATACTATATCCCCCGCAAATTTCTGTGGGGGGCCGTGATTAATAGTTTCCAGCGATGATTTATTGGGAGTGGTTGATTTGGCAAGATGGATAATTATAAAGGGTGCTTCTTGAATGGCTAGATACAGAATTTCAGATCGATCTCTGCCAATGAAATTATATCTATACATATACAAAGTGTCCTAAAATCAGCCTGTCAAACTTCACCAGCAGCTTTAACGATCAAAAATAGGAAGAAACGTTTCAATGAATATGAGTCGGCAAATGTCTCCCAAGGGAGATACGGCTTTTTAACAGGGGAGAGTATATTTCTTGAATGTTTCCGAAACACAATGTGATGAAATGATGCAATTCAAAACAAGAACTGAACTTCTCACGTCCAATGCAGTGAAAATAAGATCTTTGTGAAATTCCATAATACAGGGTGGGACCTAATTAAATATTGCTCTACCTTCTCATTATGCATATTCTTCGACAATTCAATCTCGGATTATGAAAACCCACACAACACACAACATACAACTGGAGGAAACTAATTTTACATAACAATTAGGATCAAATCAGATGCAACAGTGCTCTGGTACTGCTAGTTATGAAAATTGGAAATGGTAGATGTATTGTGGGAGCCAGGACATTGAAGTTATTGATCAACGAATCAACTGTTGGAGGATGTCATAGATTGGGGAAGAATCAATTCATCTGCTCAAAATCAGAGTATCTTATGATTAACTAATCAGAAGTGGTCGAGATAGTACGGAATGCTCAAGTGGTGGTCCACCAGATCAGCTTATGCTTATGGATCAGTTTAGGCAGATGATGTTGATGGAACAGAATCGGCAGGACGCAGAAGATAGATGGTTCCAATATTTAAAACAGCGGGAAGCTCCCAATCCGGCAATTACCCAGTAATGACTGAATTTAGTTAATCTATTGAGGACTCAAATGAACAAGAACCAAGGAACCATTCAAATAGGAGACAGCGAGAATAGATCTAATAAAAACAACAAACGAATTATTGTTCGAAGCAAATTCAGATTTGATCCGAATGTATGATGAATTCCAGATCAGATTCCAGAAGACTTCTATTATAGTCTACGACAGAGTACGACTGACTCAATGAGAAGAATGATGCGGACTCAAGGTGAAGTTATTTCATAGCCTCAACCATTGAATAAAACTTCGTGGATTTGATGGAATCTGAGATCATGTTATCATCAGTCTGAACAATATGTATATGTAGATACATATAGTATCGAAGTATTCATGAATTTGAAAGAGAGTTTTTGGCGAATAGCCAGTCTAGATTATAAACCATGGAAATTTTAGGTGATTCTTTCTCAAGTTCCCAGGGTCCTCGGGGGGTAATTGATGTACATCAGACATTCCAGGTGTAGCCTAAGATGAGTCAATCATCAGGGTGTATCATCAAGTTCAGATTGCCTTTCATGTATAGGGAGACGACTCGTCCTAAAAACCTCTTCCGCAAAGAGTCCATCCTAGCTATTACAGTGTGGACTGTGGCCATGGCATTCTGGAATATGAAGTTTTTCAGTTCGATATCATCAAATTGAGGGTCAGGTAATGTGCAGAAGTGACTGTAGCCGCTCGATTATCCTCTCCAAAAGAGTAAGGGCTGATAAACCCAATTCTTGAAATTGACATAGTACTGCCAACCTGTCGGAGTGCGAAGGCTTCTTGGGATTGGTATCCTTCCAGTTACTCATATCATGTCCACACATCCTATGAAATGAAAATGTGCCTTGTTGGAATAAAAAACCATATCGTTTTGAGCATGCTTTCACCAACGGATCATCTGGCTAGAAACTCACGTGGCTTCAATTATCGGACTACAACCCATCTATAGGGGTACAAAAATGCAGATGCACAATAACGATTGGTTCGAGATGCCAAGTAACCTGCCTGCAAGATCTGATTCCTACTCAATATTTTCCATGGGTCATCGATGGCACATTTTCGGCATCCTCGAATGGATAGACCGACACGAGATTTCTATCGAAAATTTGGCCGGAAAAGGCGAGATGAATCTTTATAGCGACTGATACATTTTGATAATATACTCCACATCTGCCTTTGTAGAATTGCCTCACTTAATATTCTGAGATCATTAGGAAAGGAGTAATGAGGTTTCAAGAATCATGCACGGAGAAAAAAAAATCACTAACCCTAAGTGAATATTTAATAGTGGCAAGTAAAAACTTGTATACTATATGGGAAAAGGAAACAAGTTAATAACCACAAGAATATTTGTGTTCCTGAAAATGTACACCTACCACCATTGACCTGTTTCATTAAATTTCAGAGTGATAAAGGTTAGTGAACACATCACTTGTCATCAGTGACCTATTCAATTGTCATTAGTGACTCATTCACTTTTCATTAGTGACTTGTTCACTAGTCATTAGTGGCCTAATTACATGTCATTAGTGACTTATCTGCTGGTCATCAGTGACTTATTTACTTGTCAATAGTGACTTATTCACTTGTCATTAGCTAGTATGAAAAAATACCTCCATTGTTCTCTGAAAAATGATGAAACCTCGGTAATGAGACAAAAACACATGCATTCAAAACAATTTATTATATAGGTATGATGAATTCAGAAAATACAAAAAAGGTAAGGCTGACAACAAATATCGAGATACTAGATACCGCGTATTTCATCATCATGCACCGAGAAAAACGGTACTCTCACTCACTGCACTGCACTCTGGTTCACTATCTTTTCCCTTCCAGCATTGAAGATGAATCAACTTTCATACTTTTTAAACGTCACCTCCTTCCACTTCGAGTATCATAGGAAGTGGAAAACAATCCTGTTTATATGTAGAAACAATTATGTACTGTTCTAGAAGAGTTTTGTATTTTATTATCTCCTTCAAGAGAACAGATCAGGAACTCAACACCCCACAGCTCAGAGCACGGTCACAGAGCACGGCACAAAAACAGAGAATTCTCATACGAATATGATATAGTAGTTGTTCGAAAGGGCACTTGCATGACTTGGAATTTCAATGTGACTAGCGGGAACGCAAGTATACTAAATTTACGAATGCTAAGATCGAAATGACGCCGTGGACTCGTGGACACTGGACAGTGATTGCGTTGGGCGTGGGTACTCGAATAATATCGGAGATGTCCGAACGGAAAAGAGATCTATAACTACAGGTGAACTGTCACCTGCAACAATCGACTTGATAGATTGTCTTTATTGATGAGTCCGCTCAGAGCAAGTGATCTTATGACAGAAAAATAATTTAATAATAGTGAGTATTCGTTAACCTAGCACTAGTATAGTGTTCACTTAGAATTAGCGAACTCTGAGTACATATCGACTTGGTTGATACCAACAAGTGTTCTGATCACTTAAAGCAGAAACTTCGATCCAGAAATATAGTTTTGCCTACTGCAAGTACCATATTTACCTACCGTTGGTGAAAATGTTCTTGTCACAATCGACTTTTTTTCAAGAAAACAATTTACTTGGCCGAGTTTTCTCAGTGTGCGTGTTATACCCGCTAAACTTGAATAAACTGATTATCTCAGCCCAATAGCACGATCGAGGAAAAACTTAGCAATCACTTGATGAAAACTGAGTTGATCTAACGAATTATGACAGTCCTTGGATCTTTTTTCTCCTGAGACTCACCCTTATAATATTTGCACATTCTGTGAACTAGCGGAAAATCCAACGCCAGCGAACGTCTCTGGGAAAGAAACTAAATCAACCCTCAGAATTGATAAGAAAAACAACTTGGCACACAATCCCACTCCTGAAAATTATACTCGGAATGCCAGTACAGTCCAGCAGACAGGGCTGACGTTCTCTCAGCGTTTTCGTGCGATGCCACAAGAACGATGGGTTGTCTGCTCGTTTCAGTCGAGTTTGTATCTTTGGGATCCCACAATGGAAACAACAAACAATTGTCCTTGAAAGGAGCAATTCGTTTGGCTTTAATGAAGTTTATTCATTAGTATTTGTCTCAGCATTAGACCGAGGCGGGAGAGGTGTACCAATAACGTAATTCGTGGGCGTCGCCAGAAAATGTATGTTCTTTGTCAATTTCAAGCCTGTATTTTCTCTAGAAAGGCGGAACCCAGTATGCCACCAAGACCACTATATCTATGCTCTGTATTTCCATCAGCAACACTCTTGCATGGGAAAATCATGTTCGATTCTTCACGAAAGCTGCTTCACAAAAACTAGGATTTTCATTCATTGGGAGGAGTCCATGGTAACCCAAAGTCATCTCCATAACAATTATCAAAATGATCGAAGATCAATCGTGAAGGAACATGTTTCGAGCAAACATAAGCCCATAATCAGCCAATAGAAAGTATCATAGTTATGGAAATGAAAAAAGTAGACATACAAATAGGATAGTTGATAACAGTACAAACATCAGGGTAATATGCTCCATGATTGCCACTGTAAAATGGAATGAAATCGTGTTTTAAAGTCATTATGTCATGAATTTATCAGTTAAGGGTCGGGTTCATATTTCACAAGGGCCCAACGTGCCCTTGAATTATCACCTCCATAAATATTATGTTATACTGAAACTGATACAACCCAATGAAGAAAAAAAGGTTTGTCATGAAGAATACCCCAACATTTTTTATATATATCCAATTGACATGATACTGTTTTGCAACTCCCATATGGAATTTCGACTATCAAGTCTGCATTTTCTCGTTTAGTTTCATCATCCTGTATGTTTAGTATCAATTCCTCCTCATCTGTATCATCAGTATCATCGTCATTATATAGTGTGATATTTCTGTGGAGCTAGAGAAATTCTCGTAGTTTGATATCTTTTATGAAACATATTATTTCATCCAACAATTATTAATCGTCTTCCAATAATTGACCATATTGACAAGTTTTAATCAAGCTCCGCTCATTTATAACGTTTATTCACATCCGGGCTCAAATTTTTTCCCTATTGCTTTCAACAAATTGTTACTTTTTCTCTTTTTACATGGGTGATCGAATTTTGGATATCTTTTGAATATTTCCTCTCTTTTTGCTGCAAATGAAACTACAATCATTTCTTCTTCAGGTTTATCTCCTAGTCCGTTAGCAATGAGGTAATTTTCCCACTATCTTTGAAAAAACTTCTGTCACGTTGCTAATGCTCAATATTCGAATTCATGCTCTCTACCCGTGAATGCTCTAGTTCATACCTTTTGAGATTTTTTTTAACTGCTTCAACTTCTCCTCCATGCTTGTTGCTGCTTCTTATGCTCCTGCTGCTTTTTATGAAAAAAAAAAAATTAGAATAAAAAAATCGTTCATTGTCCAAACAGGAATATACCCACTAAAAGGACAGATTCAACAAAATATATACAATGTTTGTTACAATAATGTTACAATATAACATGAGTAATGCGATCGCGATTTCAAAAGTGCCAAGAAGTAAATAAACTTAAAGTATAGATGGTAAAATACTTATATTTAAAATATCATTGATAATATTGTTATGATTTGTGATAGATCGGGTTAACTAGAATCGTATGTACTGATATAGGCTCTTGCTTCGTTGACTATTATTCTATCTCTTCCACACCTGACACCATGTTATAGCACACACATTTTGAACGCAACAAGGTTTTTATTTATTCAGCCTGTTGTCTATACTCTTGACAAGTACCTTACTGGCTGCGTCATCGTGTCTTGTACAGTCCGACGTAACTCTAAACTATCAAATACCTAACTTATAACATAGTAACTATTCCTATAACACCAAGTATTGTTTTTGCTGAGGATGAGTCTACCCTCAGGATGAATGTCCCCCTACCTTTATGAAGTAAAATTCCTCAGGCTCAATTATTATAAATGGTGTTGCCGGACTGTAGGAATGTGGTCATCGAAACTTCAGTGTATATCTAGAACTAGAAGCATGCAGTATCATTAGGACGTCTGACCCCACATACTTACATTTTCGTGATAATTAGGAATCAGCATCACGTGGCGGAAACTTCTGAGCGAAATTACGAGTTAGGGTTTCGGTGTGTTATCTCATCATTCTCTATACCCACTCGGACCGGGAATAACGAATTCAATTTACCACATGTATGTTTATTATACCAGGAAACATAATGAACGTATTTTATGTTTCAGATTACGATCGACAACATATTCGATGCGGCAAAGTTTCTCCGAACCCGAGCAGAGTGGCTAAGTTTTCAACAATGAAAAACATTCATATTGGATTAATGAAGAGGTTGGAGAACGTAGAATCACAACATACAATTGATTCGTATATTTTCGAGTTCATATATGGCAGACAGATCCATAAAATATTGGTGAGAAGTGATGGAGTTGGTGATGAGTTGATGATGAATAGTGATAATTGTATGAAATTGTGGAAAAAAACTCGAGATATATAAAATATAATCGATAATCCATCTGGTATTCCTATAAAGATTTCAAGTCATGGGCATTTCTTGAACCTCAGAAGAGAAAATAACGAATATATCACTTCAAAACAATTGTATTGATTGAAGAATGTGTAAGGAAATCATCGACAAACGAGTTTGTTGCCATACAATTGGCAAATGATAGCCCAGAATGATGATTTTTGATTTCTGTAACATGCAATGAATGAGGTGAAGTTAAAATAAGTCAACATATCCTCATCTTTTTTCCGAAGTCGTGAGACACCTTGTATTGTTCAGTAGATTCGACCGGATTGATCATGATACTCTGCTGAAAGAACTTTATTATTTTGTATTATCGATCAAAATAATATCTTTCTTTCGCTCGTATCTACATAAGAGGGAGCAGTATGTTACATATAACGGACATGCGTCTTTGCCATACACAGCCAGCCCTGGAGTTCCTCAAGGATCAAATCTTGGACCCTTACGTTTTCTCTTGTTCATAAATGACTTGTGCGCCGCACTAACGTGTGAGAAGCTAGTATTCGCAGATGAATTGAAAATTTGAATATTACCAGTGATTGGTGCAATTTAAATACACTACAATTGAATGCGACAAAATGTAAAACTGTATCATATAATCGAAAACAGAATCCAGTTCTATATCATTATGTTATAAATGATAGTGATTTGAGTTTTATCGAGCACATAGACAATAAAACTAATGGGGCTCTTAAAATTCTTGGATTCATAATCAGAAGCTGTAGATCATTTACGGATATGCAAGTTATGAAAACATTATACTATTCTTTTGAGGGATCGAAGCTTGAATACGGATCCATGATTTGGAATCCACACCACCAGGTTCATAGTGATAAAGTAGAGAAAGAACAGGGAAAATTCTTGAAATTCCTAATATACAAAGCTACTGGTGTATATCCCCACCTAGGGGACAAAATTATAAGAATACTCTGGAAATTTTTGAATTCAGCAGTCTTGAGCTTCGCAGAATAATGATGTCAATAACATTTTTATACAAAATAGTACAACATGAAATTGATTGTTCACATATAGTTTCAAAAATAAACTTTTATGTTCCACGAATTGGGTCTCGTCAAACTCAAAAATTTTTATGTAGTCGTGCAAATACAAATTTGAAGTCACCTGTAAACATTATGTGTTCGAATGTTAATAAAATATGTAGAGACTGTGAAATCCACCATAGTAGTCTGGGGCAAATTTTGGCATGCGTCAGACAAGCTTACAGGAGGTTTGTAATGAATAATGATACCTGATCATACAGTGTGACCCACTTCTAATGGAACCACCCCTGTATCTTACGTAATCGTTGGGTAAGGATCCTGAAATTTGCTGGAGCGAGAGATATACCAAAAATGCACTCTATGACCGAGTGGGGTCATCTTCAGTGATATACACTGCTCGCCAACAGTCATGAAACTACCCCGATATCCGGAAAATTATATTAGGAGTCACAATAGGTCAAAAATCACTTCAGATTTTTAATCAGGACGCCCAATTTACTAATTATTCGAATTTTTCCTGGAGAATTTTTAGTTCGGAAAAATGAAATATTGTCGCATTTTTTATGGAAGCACACCCGTATCTCACGTAGAGAAATGACAATTTTTATTCAAATTGCTGCGTGCATTGAAGCTAACCGCGGACATCTCCAACAATGAAGTTAATCGTTAGTTTTGTTACTTGTTCTAAAGTTTTAATAGATTTTGTTTAATCGGTAAAAAAAATGTTTCCAAAAATTCACCATGATTTTTAACATAAAAGTAGATAATTCTCAAAAACAGATAACTTTAGAGATCATGACTCATGTATGTTTTTTGTGTAGAAAACATTGAATGTTCGAATGGGCCGTTCGAAACTGTACTTTTTCCAGTGGTGTAGAAGTTGGGGAGAAAATCATCAACTGATCCGTTAAAATGTTCACCAATTATAACTTAAAAACATGCCACACAAAAAATTAGCTCATTATGAGTGGAAAATGCTTATGGAAGCTTCAAAATTTCAACACCCTGTATCTCGAAAATGGTGCATTCCAGAGGGTGAGTAGATGGAAACCTTGTGTCATATATTCAGACAAGCTATCAGATCCTGAAGTTTCGCGCATACAGAGTATACAATTGAAAAAAAAAGTTCCTGTTCTCTTCTTTTGTTCTCATTTTGCGATCCACATTTGTTTGTTCAAGGAGTGCGAGAAGATAGTACGAATGAAACTCTAGCACTCTATCATATCAGCATTGTTGTTCCACCCATGAATAATTGATCAAAGAGAGTGGGGTGGTAGGGGGGGCCATTTGGAATCAAACCAACGGTATATGTTGTTATCAAATTATCGATGGTTCGAAAGTTATTGAATTTTTCTGCAAAATGCAACCCATCTGGGAACATATTGATAACAAAAAGGGTGTTCCGAATGATTCCATATATTATACCATATCGGAATCCGTATCAAAACAATTGGATAACAATTGGATAACGTATACGGTTAGTTTGATTGGGAATTACCTCCTCCTACCACCCCACTCCTTTTGATTCATGACTTATGGGACACCCTGTATACAGTCTGTCCAAGATAAGGTTGAACAGCATGGGGATCTCGAAAACGGTAGGAGATACGAAGTCGGTTAAATGGGGAAAAAGTTGCGCATTCGGAGGCTCATATCAAGAGCCTTCGAAAATTTTTAAAATTATGTCTAGTTTTTTAGTTATATCGAAAAAAGTGAATTTTTGGAATATCTATTTTATTTTTTATCTCCGTTATTATTAGACAAACAGAAAAACTGAAAATACTTTTTCATAGCAACTTTTGATGACTTTTAACGTGGTGATACCAATTTTTTTATACAACGTTTCGTATTCGTAGAACCATCATCAACTTTTGTTTTTTAAACACGGTCCTGATAATTTTTTCACAGATTCTGAAAGTTTTTTTCATTCTGAATTCAACCATGTATTATAAAAGGTTATTTATGTGTGTTTCGACCTATTTTTAACCATCATCAATGTTTTCTCGAAATTCCAAAGGAGAAATGCCACCAGATCCACTCATTTTGAAGGAAAATTAGTCAACACACTAATACCTCATCAACTGGTTTCAATCAACAACCCATTTCATTTCACGGAAACAAAAATTCCATCCATACAAATTCAAATTATGTCAAGCGCTAAAGCCAGGCGATGACGAAAGACGCAGGACATTCTGTGAGTGGTATACCAGGAAATGTCAAAATTTTGCAGATTTCCCGCGAACAATCATCTGGACTGATGAAAGCATGGCCACTAATCACGGTATCTTCGATAGGAAAAATACACATAATTGTTCACGAGAAAATGAACATTTATACATTACAGCGAGACACCAACACCGTTTCGGCTTTAATATGTGGGTTGCAATATTTGGTACACGAATTATTCGTCCTTTTATTCACCATGAAACACAGACTTCCTAACGTTATAGAAATTTGCTTGAGAATCATCTTGAGGAAGCTCTGGATGATTTACCGTTTGCGAAAGTTCAGAACTGTTGGTTTCAACAAGATGGCGCTCCGGTACATAATATCAGACTTCCAGAGAAGTTAATGCGTTTTTATCCAGAAATATGGATTGGTTCTCATTCTGTAGTCCCTTGGCCGGCGCGGTCACCTGATTCGACACAGCTGGATTTTTTTTAGGGGATATATCAAAAACTTTGTACACGCAAATAGCTTCGATGATGAAGAAGAACTAAAGGACAGTGTCATCGAAGCATTCAATAGAATAACCCCCGAAATGCTTAGTAATGTCTTAGAAACAACTGTGAGAAGAGGATATCTTTGTTCAGAAAATATTGGTTATTATTTTGAACATTTGTTATGAATGTTGAATGTTTCTGAAGGTATTGTCAAAGTTAAGTTGTTAAAGTAATTCGTGTAAGAATTCATCAACAATTTTAAGCGCTGCATTGAAAGATGTAGTGAAATATTTTTTATTCACTCTTCAGTATTGAATACCTAATCCATCAATGTTTGACACTGAATGATCAGAAATAAATGGAACTGATGGCATTTTTCCTTTGGTAGTTCGAAAAAACATTGATGATGGATAGAAATAGTTCGAAACACATTCGAATCACCTTGTATAATACATGGTTGAATTCAGAATGAAAAAAACTTTCAGAATCTGTGAAAGAATTATCAGAACCGTATTCAAAAAACAAAAGTTGATGATGGTTCTACGGATACGAAACGTCGCATGAAAAAATCGGTATAACCACGTTAAACTTCATCAGAAGTTGCTATGAAAAAGTATTCTCAGTTTTTCTGTATCTCTAATAATAACGGAGAAAAAAAATAAAATAGATATTCCAAAAATTAACTTTTTTCGATATAACCTAAAAACTAAAAATAATTTCAAAAAATTTCGAAGGCTATTGATATGAGCCTCCGAATGCGCAACTTTTTCCCCATTTAACCGACTTCGTATCTCCTACCGTTTTCGAGATCCCCATGCTGTTCAACCTTATCTTGGACAGACTGTATAGTTGAGGCGTAGATATGGGTAAAAAATAAGGAGACCTTGCACCTGCAAACATTTGGAATCATCTAAAACTCAAAAATCGTTCGTATATATAGGCCATATAGGCTCAGATTGAAGGACTAACTCTTCTCCTGAAGGAAAGGAGAAGCGGGCAAAACTCCTGATAGTTACCCGCGCTCCCGTCCTGCTCTCCAATGGCGCTCTGCGCGTAAAATCAGCCCGGCCGGCAGTACCTTGCGGACCCTTGCGACGACAAAGTCCTGCGAGCGAGACGCGACTCCTGCCTGATCCCACGACGTCCCGCTACGCCTCCGAGGGCGCCGCGACGCGAACTTCTCGGGCGTCGAGACGCGGGATCGGATGTGCCTGTCGGCGATGCGACCGGCAGGAAGTTGTCTGGTGGAAGTTTCGCGGGAGTTTTTCGAGTTGGTGACGGTGTTGGGAAAGTTGGGATTCGCGTCTGGCATGATGTAAGTAGGGTTTATGCGCGAAGAAGTTTGCCTGAGGACACGGTGATAAGTTTTTGGATTGGTTTCAGCATGATATGGATTTTTTGTGGAGTGAATGTAAAATTTTATTTGTTGAATTTAACAGAATTCTGCTGGAAAGAAATGAGCGCATAGAATTGAACTGAAATGAATGAATTTTGAGGAACATGATACTTTCCTCTTGATTTGGTTCTCTTCGAACAACGAGTTGTTTTTCTTAAACACAATGCTCGTTGTAGATACTCAGGTATGTTTCAGTCAGGATTCTTGATCCCACCAACTCGTTTAATTTTCCTGCCGACTAGAGGGCTGAGGGGTTCTTGAAAGCAGCTTAGGAACAATGCATGAAGTACCAATTTTTCGTATGATAATACTGAAGGTACCTTGGAAAATATTCTGAACATATCATGATATTCAACACCAACCAGAAAAATTATGTTGGATGATTTTTGGATTGGGGGGTACTTAATTCAGGTACATTAGTTTTTCACAAAATTTCCTTCGCAGAATGAGTCTGATGAAAATTACTGGATCCAGCGAAATAGATGAAACGGATTGTGAAAATTGGTATAACGGTATTCCAGAGTTAGAAGCCAACTTCCCAGAGGCTGAAGCTCATGCGGCGTTGAAAAGAGCAGAGCCTACAGCTCACATTAGAAATCGAACCAATTGTAGGGTGCAGATATTTTCACAGGAATATAACAATGGACAAATCACATTCACACCATATCTGGCAGTGTGAAAGGTGATATAGCAAATGGAATGCATAGACCGCATGGCCACAGTTACCTTTATAGCGAGGGGTAAACCACGGTGAAATTCTGGTGTACCAACACATGGAATTCCTTGGAGTTCCTTGGATTTCCTTGGAATTCCATGGATTCGATCACTTCCGAGATCTTGACCATCCTTTTCATATGAGGTTCTAAGGGTTACATCTACACCTCCTAGGGGGTTGAACTGAGAGGGCTGAAACTAATCATTTCAAGTGTCCCCCTTGAAAATAAAATCGACCTGTTATTTCGATATCTCATATTATTCTTTGAGAGGTAGATATTGAGGTTGGAGAGAAATATATGGGTATCTGTTTGATTATAATTGCACGAATGTAATTCATTAGAATATTCCACGAATAAAAAAAATCTCGATAGATTGTATGAAGCGCTCACCAAAACGCAATTTTTTTTTTCAATTTTTCAAACCGTTCTGACAATTTCTATTCGCTCTGGCAGTGCAATGGGCCTCCATGAGTGGAACATTTTATTTCATTATTTTGAAGTACTAACCCTAACTAGTTAACTGTCTCTAAATGTTTCAGAGGTCTGTTCTGAAACGCGTGACGTTATCATCCGAAAACATTCTATATACACATCTATTCTCCTTGTCTGTCAGACAAGTGCAAGCATATTTCTGATTGTCATTTCAACCAAAATATGGAAAAAGTTCGTCTCCTTGGAAGGTGCTTGTTCTAGAGTCTATCAAATTTTCTGGACAATACGTCTACTGCAGATAACAGAGAACCCAACACACAACTAAAGAATCAGATAATAAGAAGAATATCTTTGAATATCCGAATCTGGACTAGATGCAACAAGGATTTGAAGATGAAGGTGATGTTAGGAAGTTAGGTTGACAATGTAGTTCGTCTTCTTGTATTTCTGGGTACTCTAGGCATTACGCGGTTGCCAAGGTCACAAAATAATTTGGTTTAAATACAATCATTATTAGGAATACAATACACTTTATACACGGAATTATCAATATGATATATGCTCGTGGCGTGAATTCGACTAGTGTGTATTACCGCTGCTAGATTCCGATAATTGCATTGCTCTTATGGGATATTTCATATATGAAGGCAATATTCATTTTCGAAAGATTATCGAATATCATTGAAAAACTAATCATATGTAATCATCAAACCACTATGAGCATTTTTTCATTCTCATGTGAGTTTTTTCACAGTTATATGATTTATTTGAAGAAAAAAGAACTTGATCATATAGGTAAGGTGAAAAAGGACCAATGCTGGCGCCCATTCAGTTCAGGAATCAAACCCAAATAACAGCTTATTGATATTTTCTTGGGTGCGTCGATCTTATTTTATGCATCTGTTGAAATCATCATCATCTGGTTATATTTTCAAATACTTTTATGATTAATTGAGTTTTCAATACCCAAATCATCTTTTCCATCGTTAATTAATTTCTTCTCAAAAGTCTCTGCGTAGAGTGAAATACAGATAAGTATATATATATATATAAGTTAACTCATTTTATTTAATCCAAACATTTTTTCTTTTACCTCTCCTCGTCTGCCGATATAATTTACTTGATTCAAGTCGAAAAGGGTCTTTGTGAAAGAGTTTGATCACTCGAAGCGATAAACTTGAAAGAAGTGGCGTAAAGATATAAAGCTACCTAACTTGAAAAAAAACTTAGGTTTCAACACTGGAGTTAAAAAAATGAATCGAGGTAGATTTAGACCTAAGTTATTCATGATGAGTAGAGTGATAAGAAGGAACTGGAGAAATTCAATTCAGATTCATGATGATGAGAAAGATAGACTGAAACGAATACAGAAATGAATTGGAGAACGTATTTTCCATTTTCGTCGACTTCTACAAATAGTTAGTAGCAGCAGAGTAGTAGATTGACTACCGGGGCTGATAGTCCATCCATTCATGATAAGAATCCAGCCAAGGCGCAGTCAATCTACATTTCCTTTCGTGTGGAACATATAAACTTTCTCCAAATGTTATAAAACCAATTTTGTGTAATTATTTCATTGAGGACTCATTTTGTGTTCATCAAATGTCAGTGTCAATTTTGATATAGAATCTCATTCAGATTACTTGAAACGTAACATAATAACAAATTTTCGCTGCCTAGGCAGAGGAAGTACACTTTTTATGCCACTTGAAAAAAACATTTCACGTACTCATTTCTGAATAAAGAATCGAATATTTTCGAAGGCGAATCATACGTTGAGTAATACTTCTCATTCCAGTCACATCTGTTGCTTCAACTTCAATGATGTTGAAAAAATTACTCATCAAGTTTCAATACTTTGAGGATATAAAATTCATCATGAACTGAGTTTCAAATGGACCTTACCTAACTCAAAAAGAACAAAACAAACTTCTTCATAATTTTGTTCTCTTCAGAGCTCCTATGTAACCTAACGCTGATGATAAAGCTCTGAAGCTTCGAAACATGTTTCTTTGGATTGCTTAAATGGAAGTATAGTTCTGGTGGAGTGGACTGTATGAATTTTGCCCTGTCCGATCGCTTTCAGTTCACTGTGAGATGGATCGCCTCAGATGGTTTTTCATCCTTGTTCTCCCTTTAATATCTGTGTCAAATCAGTGGAGTAAAATTCACCTACTGATACTGTGAAGTTATAAGAGTCAACTTGACATCCAAAACTTTTGTATATTCAAACAACAGCTACCGAACAGAATATACATAACTCAACAAATTGAAGTCTACTCCGCAGAGTACGTATCCAAATTCACCTCTGATCCTGATTTCCATTCCTCTGATTGACCACAACAAATTCATCGCGATGAGACATAAATCATCTCATGACAAAATTGTGAAATACAAAAGGTAGGTATCTTCATTCGATTGCAATCAGAACTTTTTATCAGCTCGCACATCTTCTCAAATTCGTAACCAATACATCACCTACACTGACAACTCCTAAAGATCCCAAACGGTTCTTGGCCAACTTCGATGGTATATGCCTTCACAACTCGCAACTTTTCCCCGCACAATCCGCAGTTTCTCTGACGGAATCAATTCCCTTGTTGAAGGGCTCTGGGGATTTCCCAGCTATCAGTATTTCATCAAACAGCCACAAGGATAATGGATTCGTGTGAGGAGAGAAGCAAATCGATAGTTGATGGAGAATTAGTATTCGGAATAGCTTCCTGATATCGCATCATACAGTTGACTTCAAGTTTCTATTTTACTATGGGCTTGAATTCTTGTATGTTATACAACAAGTGTATTGATGATTATGGAAAAAGAGGAGGAATATACATCGAATGCTGCCTGTTAGTTGAGAAGCACCTAGAGTCAGAACGCACCAAATATTGTCCCTCATCTTGCCAGAGGCCGGAAATATCCGGAAATATTTTGTATATTTATTTATTCATTTATTTATTATCAATACATCCAGCAAGCTAACGCCCATTTGGAGGTGTATGTAATTATACCGTTTATTGATATGCGTAAGCGTAATATATCAATCAACGATTATACATAGATATTAGGTGGATCGCTAAAAATAAATACCTATATCTATACACAATTTGGAAAGAATATAAACTAACATAGATATGTTACAATTTTTTCCTAATGCACTGCATATTTCATGCTTGAATTGGGACAATGGAAGAAAAAATATACTTTGTGAATTGTTGTAACTTCGGTATATTGTTGTGAGGGGACAATAGTAGTGATGTTGTATGTTAGGCACAGCAATGCGGAACGTTATATCTGATCTCGACACAGTTCGTGGTACATTGAGATCAGAGAAATTAATGAGGATTTTGCTATTTTCTAGGAGAAAATAGATTGAATTCGTTCAGCAATAGGTCATAGCTATAGTGTCTTTGAGGATACAAGCTATATTTTTTATAGTATGCTTATTTCAAAACTTCCTATGCACTGATTCAATGGCTTCAGTATATTTGGAATGAAATGGATTCCATAAGACATTGCAGTAATCTTATTTACTCCTCACGAATGAGAAGTAGATACAGCGCAATGCATCAAATGATTTGAATTTCTTACAGGTACGGATTGAAACTCCCCTATTACACTTTCTATATGAGTGGAGACTCAACTTCTGATCGAAAAGAACTCCTAAATCTTTGACTTGTTGAACTCGTGCTAGTTGTGAAGTATCCAAGTGATGATCGAATGAAATCGGGGTGGACTTTCGTGTGAAAGTCATGACTTCACATTCATTGGTATTCAAGAGAGTTCATTTTGGAGGCACCAATCATTGAGTAGGTCAAGATCCAGTTGAAATAGTTGACAGTCACCAATAGTTTCAATTTCTCTGTAGATCCTCATATCATCAGCAAATAAAGGTTGAGCAGACTGTATACGATCACATATATCAATAATAAAAAGTAAGAACAGTAAGGGTCCTAAATTGAAACCATGTGGTACTCCTGAATTTGCCTTGAAAGTGAATGACTTCCTGTTTGATGAGGAAGATTCCAGCAGTAACTCAATATTATAGGATATGCCAAAGCTAAACAATTTTCTCAATAATTGTTGATGTTATACACGGTCAAATGCTTTGCTGAAGTCTGTATAAAGTACATCTACTTGATTTTTGCAGTCAAGAGCATTAGACACATATTGAATGAAAGTACATAAGTTCGTTGCCGTGCTACGTGATTTCACAACACCATGTTGAAATTCAGATGGAGAAGTTCGAACGTGAATGTTAATTGAGTCGAATATGATTTTTACTAGTGATTCGGAGAATACAGAGATTAGTGTAATCGGTCTATAGTTTTCAATATCCGAAATCTTTCCTGATTTGAATACTGGACACACACGTGATAGCTTCCGTATTGTAGGAAAATTACAATATGCTTCCAGAATCAAGTTGAATATAATGCCCAAAGGTCTAGATAACAAATTGATGGAATTTTCAACAATTTTAGCAGGAATTCCATCTGGTCCACACGTTAATTTATTCTTGAGTTTTTCTGCAGCTGTTCTTATTTGCTCTTGAGTTCTTTCCTTGATATCTATAAATTGAATAGGATTTGAGAGTTCTTTATTGATTTCATCTTCAGTTCAGGTAACGTCATCAATATCAATTCATAAGCATATCTGAAATTGATTGCGAATGCATTGACAATAGATTGTGGTGAATACATTATTTCGTTATTGAAATTCATTTGACCTGGTATACGAGACTTATTCTGTTTTGAATTTACATGATTCCAGAAATGACGGGGATTCTTTTTCATGTTGGCTTCAGATTTTTCAATAAAAAGATCTTTCGCCGATGAAATGTTACGTTTAATTGATCTGAGTTATTTGATTCCTTCCAAGTAGAATAATAATTTTCGTTTCAAAACATCTTCAAGTAGTGATTTTTCATTCTGATTTTGCGAATGTGTTCTTTGTTATATCAACTTGAATATTTATTCGACTCGCATATTTTCAATGATACAGATCCATTAATTGCATTATCAAGAATGGTGACAAGAGACTCACATGCATCATCTACATCAATCAAAGATCCTACTGCTTGATCCCAGTCAATCTCACTAAGGAGGTATGGAAATCAATCCGTGACGATACGATGAAAATCAACTTGCTTCTTCAAATCAAGTTGTCGTTAAAATTAATTGGGACTATAAGAGGTGTATTCACTAACTTTCAGATAGAGTACGATATCGTTACGTTAACGATACATTGGCCAACGACATTATGAACGATAAATCTTAGAAGCTGATTCAGTATCGATGTGGTTAGAGGAAATTTTCCATGAGTACATGGTTATGAATGGGTTTGGTGGATGTTGATAGCAGAATGTTGATGTTCCTTGGATAGAAATGCGTGAAATTTCTGTTTTGTTCTTGAAAAAGTGTAAGATTCTCTTCGTTCAACATTTCATAGAACGAGAAATATAACCCTGCTTTTTTTTTCAACCTACACATTTGTCTAAGTAGCTCATCTCATCTGGTAACTCGCAACTAAAAAGGGGTTATTTGTGTCCTTACATCACTTGTAGATATCTTTTTTTGCCTAAATTCAAAGATCTATTATAATAAAATCATTTCGAAATGTTATATCAAAAATTGAATCACATGTAGATATGCAAATATATACTAGAAATAATGATGATGATCTACTAGTTCTTCCTGGCTATTAATCAGCAAAACATTATCATTTATCCGCATCATCATTCATATACTCAATATAAATTTCAATAAATCAGGACATTCCATAGTCATCTTCACTTCATATAATGTCTTTAAGTCAGCTCATCCGATGTCAACATACGACAAGTTTTATATATCAACAACATATCGACTTCTTCGTTTCATGAATACATTTTCCGTCTCTATTGATAATATGCAATTTTAACCAACACACAAATGAAGAAGAAAAAATTATTGATGCAATCGATTAACTGTCAAACACCTTGAACATTTTGTGTTGGTACACCGCCTACTAAGTGAAATAATTATGAAAAAATAGACTGATAGCCCTGTGAATCATCGTATAAGAGGAACAATTTTAGTTTTATCATTCCAAATGGGAAGATCATGTGATAGGTACATGGCGAAAATAAAAGACAAAAGTTGCTGTACGAGTAGCTGAATTCGAAAAAATATGTTCCTATCTTAGATTTCTCAATATCATGAGTTATTTTCGAAGGTTTTCATCTTGACTCAAACAAGCTATTGACAACCTGCAGACATTGATCAGAATATCGAAACATTTTTAATAATATCGGTTTACTAATGATCTTTAAATTTCAAAGCCTGTCGATATATCATCGAATTCATGTCACAGCCAACTTACTAAAAAGCAATTCAACAGCGAATTAAGAAATAAATGCCACTTTGTGATACATTGTTCGATAGAGAATTCCAAGGCAAAAAGAAATGTGAAGGGTGATATTTAAAAAAAAAGTTGGGGTCAGTTGCGGTCAAATAAAAAAATTGTCGTTAAGTTCGTGCACTACCATTTATTATATACCCCCTGTGAATTTCAAGATGTTATCTCTTCAAACAAAAAAACTACAGGCTGCTAAATGTCTCCTGTGTCACCCAGTATAGCTACAGAATAACAAATATTGTTCCGTAATGATTATCGTTATCATTCGTCAAGCGCGTATAAAAAGGAAGGGTAATGAGAGAATTACCCCCTCTCCCAGACAATCGAAGAAAATTCAGTTTTTCAATCAGAATGAACATAAAAATTCAAGAAATGTATATTATTCTTTTCGAATACATAAAATGTATGAAGTCGAACATGAAGATCTCACTGTAGCAGTAGGTGCTGAAACTGTCAGTTATCTACGGAATGGTTTGTTATTCCCACTTCAGATATCAAATTTCACAGCTTTTTTTCTTTTCTTCGCATGGAGCGCACGAAAGGGTATCCCTATAATGTTCAAAGAACATCGTGCGTTCCTATAGAGGATAGGGACGGGAGGTAGGTATTGGAATATTTTTTGAACTTCTGGAGATTATATGTTGTTGGGAATACTTCCACAGGCAATGAATTCCAGAGCCTAGCCGTTCTATGGATGAAGGAGTCTTGATAAAGTGCTGTTCGACATCTTACGAGGTTGACAACGAAAGGATGTGCTGACTGGGCTTGTCTAGTTCGTCTGATTGGTATTGCTAGTGAAGGGATGATAGCAGAGATTTCCGAAGAACATTTCCCGTGGAAGTATCGATAGAAGAGTGAAAGGTCGCCGACCTTTCTACGATGTTCCAATGATGTCAAAGAGTGAGTGAGTGTGGCGTCACCCACCAGGCGAATGGCTCTTCTCTGGATAGAATCTCAGAGCATCAGCGTATGTCTTGGTGCTGAACCCCATATGTGGGAACAGTATTCTAGAACAGGCCGTATCTGCGCTTTGTAGATCATAAGAAGCTGTTGAGGTGTGAAGTAGCTTTTCGCACGGAACAAGAATCCGAGTTTTTGTGAAGCAGCTTTTGCGTTGGATCTGACATGATTATCCCATGAAAGAGTGTTGCTGATGGAAATACCGAGCATAGATATGGTGGGCTTGGTGAGGATGGTGGAGCCAGACATTACAATATCGGGCATACTGAGTTTCGCCTTTCTGGAGAAAATACAGGCTTGAGTTTTGGTGGCGTTGAATTCAACTAGGTTGTTGGTTCCCCAGGCTGTGATTTCAGCAAGATCTTCATTGACAGCATTGACCTGCCTGCGCCGTGAGTTCTTAGTTTCCTGGGAAGAAATGGGAATTTTGGAAGAGAACGCAGTATATAAGGGGTACTATCATGCTTGGTTTCTTCATTACTAGAACGAGAGGTACTAGAGCTTGGTGTTTCTGATGAATCAGAATCACTAACAAATATTATTATGTCATAAAATTATCAAACTATGGAACATCGGTAAATTCATCTGAAACAATCTATCAGGCCTCATTCAACAAATTTCTCCCAGTGCACCTGCTGCGTCCAGAGCAATAAACTGATCGAGTCGTTATAAAATGTTCCTACACGTATTGACTCGATAAACAATAGTCTCTAGACGCACACTTCGTATGAAGCGCAGTCGTTTTACTGCTCTGTTATCCACACACGAAGTGCTTACACTGATCACACAATGACATGATATATATTCGGCTTTTTGTCTGCTTTCTGAGGGCATCTGAAGCATCTACCACTTTTTTCCCCAGGGGTTTGCACGGTTATCTACGATGGGTCAGGAAGCTTCTATCAAGCCTGTTTTTACTTCTGGTCTCTGGTGATAGTACGGGTCCTACATTTCACTGGAAGCTAGTTGGAAATCAAATCGTGACAGAAGAAGTGCTCCTTTATGCCCATTTTTTATCATGAATTCATTGAGGGGCTGGAATATAATGGAAAAAATGTGTCTATACAGGGTGTCCGCTAAAAGGAGGTCAATCCATTAACCATATATTCCTTGAACAAAAATAATATGAGTTTCTAAATACAATTTTTCATTTTATCCCTTCATATTCGATAAACAGGGTGTCAAACTTGGGAATTAAATTAAACGTGTTGAATTTCCAACAATTTTTTTTGAATTATCTTAATACATTTGCTCTGAGCACCCGGTATTTCCATATTTACCTTTTCGTGCGTAAAAAGTTACACCCTCTTCCAATTTCGACGACATAAATAGGAGTATGTGAATATCATAAGATTTCCGTTAGCCGCATAGGCATCAAACAATAACCAGTACTTTTCGAATTATCTTGAAAACAAGTAATTTTATCGAAACTTTACATGAGACAAAAAATACTCAAAAATGATTGAACACTTGAAAAAAAATAGATAGGAAATCATTAGCGCACGTACAAGAAAAATATGGGGGTAAGTGTGTACTTGACCCTCAGTATTTTGAATATTTTGCCAGTTATTTTCGGTTTTGTTTTCGTCACACAATGATCTCTTTGTGATGAAGTACCCATCCCCCGATCTTTCTCATATTACCTGATAAAACGAACACTGGCAATACAGTGGGAGTAAACATAGTTGTTGCGAAATTTTACTGAATTGTTCACTTGTCAATGATACCACGGTATCATCGGTATCGACCCAAAAACTGTGCGATATCATATATTTTGCGTTAGATCGTTTCGGTTTGCATAACGATTGCGAGTGTGTTAATGCTGCATTGAGGATGGGGACTGGGGTCGTAAATCTAGTCACGTCGATTAGTCCTTCTACTATAAATAATCCTGATAAGTAGTCGAGCGCGGAAAATCGTATACTGATGCCGAAATAGTGGGATTTTCCTACTATAGACAGGACCGTCGCCTGGAAATGTCCTGCATTAATAGTATACAGGGTATATATGTCACGACGAGCTTACACTGTCTCTATATCGAAAATAAGTCGAGAGGAATCCATGAAAATATGCATGCTCATATTTGAGAATACGCTCGCTTCATTGGTAATGATTTCAGCAATGCAATGTAGCCGCTCCTATTAAAAGGTAGCAACAACTTCGTTATTTTAAATAGAATACCCTATTTCTCATTGCATTTTTAGATTCTCCCTGGAGAGCAGATTTCATCAATTCATTGAACTTGTGGTCTATCGAAAATGATCACAGAGATATGAAGTGTTCAAAATGTCGATTTCCCAAACACACCATCATATTATGATCTGAAAGCTGATCATTTCCAAATATAATTCTTTTCTCTAGCGAAATTAGGTTCTTCAAGAAAACAAATTAGATGACCAAACCATATCATATATGCTAGAGTAGTTCTTGAACATGATTATTGTGGTTCGTGGTCAGTAACTCGACACAAAAGAGGATGAAATTCTCACAACATTATAATCCTGAAACATCATAAACATGTATAAAGAAGCACCAAAATCAATCATTATTTATCAATGATATCTCGAAAACCACTAAAAATCTTACAAAATCTGGAAGCAGAAAATAGTGAGATAAATGATTTTGTCATTCATTGTAATATCAAAATGTAGTCAGGGGTGTACTCATTTTCATACATTTACGATAGAATATCGCCCTACGAATTTAAAAGCTGTACCATTCAAGAATTTTGAAATATTCAAGAGCATCTGGAAGTGAAATCATTCTTCAGTGCCCTCTGACGTCTCAACGGTGCATTTTTGTATAGAGATAAGTTGATTCCGATCGGCCTATTCGGGTCTGTAGTTCACCCTGTAGAATTCATGGTACGTTGTTCTGGGACACTTTTTTTTCACATCATTAGGTCCATGGCATGAGTACATCGTTCAATGAAACAGGTGGCAGGTAGTGATGTTTTTTCTAACTGCTATGTCATTGAACGATTGGTGAAGCTTTTGCTTTCATTATGTTTGACATTCACTCGTTTTTTACTCAAAAATATTGATAAGCTGCTGATGAGCGTTGTACCGCGATTGAGGTGGCAGGAGTTGAAATTGTTGAATATCTGTTTTCTTGATTATTGAGCATCTTTCATTCGTTATTCATAAATCATTTCGAGAGAACATCTTCTGACAGTACTTTTTTGGTTGTTAATATAGAGATGCTATCAAAATCCATAGGATGTTCAGTATTGTTTACATGTTGAGGTGAAGCGCATGCTTTAGGTCTTATTTTTTTTATCGTTTGAGCGCGCGACAGGAAATTCCTATGATGTTCAAAGAACATCGTGCGTTCCTAGGGAGGATGTCATTCTTGATTTGAAATTCCTAGATGTCTCTCCGATATATTTTTGATCAAAAATTCAGAATTCAAATGTAATTCATTCAAATATTCTAGAAACTAATGATGAGAGGCCTGATAGCCATCATGCATCTAACAATTCAACTTCATCTTGATCAACCATTCATCTGTCTATACAGGGTGGGCCACCAGTAACGCCTCGGTCTCTGAAAGGCTAACCACTTATCTTCTTGGAATTCTTCCTCTCTAGGAAGTTGCATGTCAATATAGGCTACCATTTAAAATTATTTCGAAACATACAGGGTGTCCCCAAAAACCATAAAACACTGAAGTTAAACTTTTTTCTATCGAACACCCTATATATTATTTTATTTTGAGATTTTCCCTGATGAGCTGATTTCAACGACCCATCATACTTGGGGTCTAGCAGTTATAATTACTGAAATATAGGGTGTGAAAAATCGAGATTTTCCAAGTTCAAGAATTTTTTGTGTCGAAACTATTCATAATTGGTCAAAACGGCTCACATGTCCCTATCTCAACTTAGGATTAACTATGTACTGATATTTAATTGGGACATATACTGGGTGATCAAGATTCTGAATTCTGCACCACCCTGTATTTGTTTCAATTAAATGTCAGTAGATAGTTGATCAGAAGTTGAGATAGGGACATGTGAGCCGTTTTGACCAATTATGAATGGTTTAGACACAAAAAATTCTTGAACTTGGAAAATATCGATTTCTCACAAACCCTATATCTCAGTAATTATAACTGCTAGACCCCAAGTATGATGGATTGTTAAAATCAGCTCACCAGGGAGAATCTCAAAATGAAATAATATATAAAATTCAATTCAATTCAATTCAATTCAATTCAAAATAATTTCAAATGGTAGCCTATGTTGACATGCAACTTCCTAGAGAGGAAGAATTCCAAGAAAATAAGTGGTTAGCCTTCTAGAGACCGAGGCGTTACTGGTGGCCCACCCTGTATATAATCACAAATTTTTGAATCTCATGAATTTGTCATGTTGTATGTGGTCATTTTGACAAAGTTATATCAATTTATGAATGTTTTTCAATTTTGTAAAGTTGTAATTTGCTTTTCTACAATGTCACCTACTGTAAGTCATTACGAATCTCCATTTCCTTCAATCACAATAGTTGTACATTCCATTTTCGAGAAACTGACGAAGGGGTGGAAACAATCCGAATCTAAAATAAATAATTTGATGTTAAAGTTACAGTAAAACAGAAAAAGTGACAACAATGACCATGTCATTTTGGAATGGAACATATATAATTATCAACTTTGAATAAAACAAAAAATCTGATGTACAGTTTTCGAGAAATTCATGTACATGGATGAGTTTGTGCCCATCTCTGTATAGAGAAATAATAATGATTACCCCTCTGACCATGATCGTTATGAGGCGTTTTCAGCACAGGATCATAAATCCGTCGATTTCACATGCCATTTGGTGCAGGCAGCCTGGTGACAGTAATATAAAAGTAAATGTACTGTATATTAAGCCCCGAAACAACGGCGCGAATGGATACTGAATGCCGAGGCGCAGATAACACGACAAAAAATCGTGATTTTCGATGCATTAAACGATGTCATCAACGTATCGCCGTTTAAACTCTGAATACGAGGATTTTATCCACCAGTCTGAATACTGGTATTTTTTCATGGATGTGAATGGGAGCTTTGAGGAATTCGCCTAAATAGCGAGTCTTTTGAATTATCAAAACATAGTAGGTGCGAAAGAGATTTGGTATCTTTCCAGGTTCCAGGCAGAATGGGGATGTCATACTGACGTTATGTTTCCGTAATTTCTCATGCGGCACGTCTTCGACCAGAATATGACCTACAAATGACGTATCATAATGAAGGATCATGGGATGTCGTACTGCCTTTAATTCGAACGAATAAAAGAAGTAGTGGTATAATATGCTTTGCTCTACGATCTTTGTTTGTCAACTTTCATTAAATTGCTATCAAACAACTTTTAATCTGCTTACATCTCGCCGACGCTCGCTATATAATTTCAGGTGAACTGATCAGTTAAAGAGATAAATTCTGTATTTGTTGTAAAATTTTATTTTCGAATCACAAATAATGAGCCATTATCAGTTCTATACCTGCGCAACTCGACCTTTAAGGAAATAATTTTTTACAAGTATGAAATGTTAATGAAAAAGTGTAGATTACTTACATGTCAAGTATTCACAAAAAATTCTAAAGTTGAATCGACCAGACCATTATTGTACAAACGGTAGTATCAACAGACATATACATCAAACGAATAAGTATACCCCAATGGGTTATTCTGAAATCATCGAAGATATACAATATATTATAATTTTTTCTTCAGGTCCGAAGGAGATATAATATATATGTCTCTCGTCAGTCGTTCAAATAGTAGCTTGCTGCTGTGCTGCAGTATATCTCAAGGTTATCAGGAGGTTATAACTTATTATGAGGAAGAAAAATATCTTGTTTGTATGAAAAAGAAGCCTACTATTCAGGAAGTCGATTCATTCAGGCCGAGAGGTCAAAAGAAGTCTCTGTCTTAATGCAGAAACAATATTTTTTCCTCATAATACTTCATAACCTTCTGATAACCGTAGCACGGCAGCAAGCAACTAGAGGAATGACTGGCAAGAGACGCTTGCCGAAGGAGAGCACGCGAAACCTTAATCTTATTCAATCTGATGAATATCTGACTTTGACCATATTGTTCACTAAGAATGAGTGTCAATGTCCATGGATAAATTGACATAAATATGAAGTAGACTAAATATACATACATACAAACATAGTGACAACAGACCGTATACGAAAGAATTGACAATGTGAGCCAAGAAAGTATTTGAGAATATTGAAAATGAAAAAAAATTAACTCTCATTTCAGGCCAGAGAGTATAACAACCTATATAAGCAATATGAAAGAAAACATTCCCGTTCAAAACTTAAGAGTCCCATAGCGTTTAAGCTGAATGTCAAAGGAAAGTCCTAGACTCTTGAAGTTTCATCACATTTTGAACTATTTTGGCACGGGCATCCAAGAGTTGTTGGAAATTCTTCTAATGTCACCTTATTGACACCATATGGAAGCAACTGGAATTCGAGAATGAGTGATTCAAGCATCCCAAATTGATTATACCCAACTCGAACTGCTATCGAGCTATTCAATGAAAATCAAGAGATCTTGCAGAGAGGTGTTTCCCTTTTTCAAGCATCTCTTCATGCTACAGATCACGCAACTACCCTGATTCATCAATCAATCTGCAGGACTCTAATACAATTTATGAGAACCTGATTCAGTAATACGAAATAACAACTGAATTTAGTAAATAGCATATCAATCTATGATTTGTACATCGTCAGCATCGCGAATTACGATTGCATCATAGTGAATGGCCTGTTATCGTTGGATGATTACTGATTAAACATGCATCACCAATTCTCACACATGTATGTCTATTCGCATAATATAACCTGGATAAATAATTACATTTCATCCTATATCGATGCCGTATTATCCAATCGAAAAACTGTTGCTTCCTTCCTGTATATATCACACAATTCATACTTATAGACGCATTCATTCACGAAGAGGCTTATATAGGATCTCTAGAATATTTAGAGGTAAACGCCCATGCAAATTTCAGACGGTATTGGGTTCTGGAATTAATTAGAAACAGGGGCGCCATATTGTGAAAACCCATTATAGTTTGTTGCTAAGAAGTTAATTTTGGAATATTATCCGTTTTCGTTAGATTTATTTCATAAAATAAACCTTGGGCGGTAGGTTTATTATACCAATAACCTATAGATTTACTCAATATATCCTATATACATAAATATCTAGAACATTTAAAACAGAGCGCCCCTATACTTCTTGAAAATGATAATAATTAGGAATAATGATTAGGAATTGAATTCCACATATTTTTCCATTTGTCTATTAATTCGAAATAAATTATACAGGTTGGTCACTGGCAGGCAATGAATGGATGATCTCGTTTGAGATTTCAAGCAGAATAATCATCTGGTATATGTAACGAATAGCTTTCAATGATAGGAAGTATAAATAATTGATGCAAGGAGTAGATTCACATATAACGTTGATGATCACTATCAAAAGGCAGAGTTAGGATTTACCCAGGTGTGAAAAGGGTATAAATACTAATAATTATGGAGGATAAGAAATAATGTGGGAAGAGAGAAAAAACATTACAAATGAGGGGAAAACAAAATGTACAACGATAATTGTGATATTAATTTCAAACGATACCCTAAATCCATCAATGAGGTAAACCAATACCTATTAGAAAATCGAGTTCAGGTTGTAGAATGTTTCGTCAAAAGGGAACCAATCATTACATATTTGAGAATCCTACCTCGAACGATTCAAAAGTGATGTTACTGAATTTCTTTATATTGGAAATAGTAATTCGAAACGTTTAAAAAATATCATGGTTATCTACTTATGATGACTGAACAATTTTCTGTTGTGATAGTAGCGCTTTTCCATCATGATGACTATACGCCGCAATTTGGGGAAATTCCTTGCTTACAAATAATTAATAATTTTTCGAAAATTAATACTGTGCTCAAATATTCCATCACAAAAATGTGGACTTTTCGCTCAGGTGGAAATCACGAATTATTCAAACATCGATCATCAACAAAAATATATAGGATATTGGGGTTTCGGCATACTTATTACTATTTCCATTTCGAATGATGTTGAATGATAGGTGATGAATATTACTGGTGGAAACAACGGAAAGCACTCGAATTATATCCGAATAGGCAATCAATTAACATAGGTGCGATAATTCCCGAACAATATTCACATTTGCTGTTCCCATGTTGAAAATTAACTTCCAACAATTCTCATCTCAAGAGAGCTTCCAAAAATTACCCAATTGAATGCACGAGTGAATTAGTTGAAGATTTGAATTCACTGAAAGAATGTCAATGAAAACAGTGAGATGACAGATGGAAAGGAAATCCAAAATTTACGAATCGATGCATATAGATTTCGTGTGGATGTAATTCAATATATCTATACCTTGATTTGAGAATTGGTAAGTTGGATTTCAGAAATGTTGAAGTCAATTCTATAATCGGTAAGTTGAATCTCAGAAGAAAGTCCATTCAATTCCAGAAATGTTAAGTTTTATTCCAGAATTTGTAAATTCAGTTTTAGAGAAAAATTCCTTAAATTCGTCTGAAACTGTTGTACCTGCATGGAAAATGAATATACAGTTCATCAAAGTATCATAGTTACTATACTTCTCCATAATATTTGAAATTTTGAGAACCATTCAACAACATAATATGATCTCAATTCAATCCACAGACATGTCTTCCATTCGAATCGCAGGAGCATAGTGGCGTTGTACATGATTATAAAAATGCGAACAATTTTGAGGTGTTATCATTCACATTCAATGATCTGTACATTCTCCTCACTTCGCAGTCTGAATTCTATTTATTGAGCAATATGTTTGGATGCCCGACTATGACCATTTGGCGATTGCAAGAAGATCTCCACTGTTGACTTGGAAGCAGAGAGTTATTCAGCTGTGTGCACTCCATATATGCCAATCTGCAAATGAAACCATCTTCAAATCCTCCCCCCATGCTTATCCTTCCTATATTTTTGAATGTGCAGGTACATCGAATATTCAAAATATCAGAACTAAAAACAATAATTCGATATTTCTTCGTGTTTGTGATGCAGTAAAAATTTCGGCTCTGAATGAGAACTCTTCGTCACATAGCAGAGCTTTTGAAAATGTTCATTCTCTTCATATAATTAGATTATTCACTTTCCAGGTGAGACATCCATTATTTTCAATAAACAGTATCACTGTCTACTTGGGCAAACACCAATAACTCTCATTTTACAACAGCAACTGGAAGCCAAAATGGACGGTTGAGTTTGTTTTCAAAGATTCTTGTCTCAAGACATACGAAGATATCTGATTCGGATCTACGGTCATTGTCGTACACAGAAAGCAAGCGGCGGGTAAATTTAAAATGTTAATTGGGTAGTGAGCAGTAAGGTGAAATTTCCAATAATTAGATTTGAGAAACCATAGAAATATTATTTGAGATCGAATTATTTCCTGCAATTTCCGCTAAGTAATTAGAAATGGAACAGAGATTTCCCATGCTAGATCTATTGTTCATTTTAGATTGTTCATTATTGATAAAAACCATTTTCAGAAAATTTTGTTCAACATGCTTCTTTTCATTCCCTAAAATTTTGACATCGCTAGAATTCTTGCGATTATTTTGATCACCATCAGAGGTGTCCAGTTTTTGTTGGCCACCGAGGTCATTTGATCATTATCATCATCATCATTGAGGACCGATGGAAACTTTTGTGTATTCAAATGAACTGGAAACTAGAGATGATCTGAAATTCAGAAAATTATGAATATACGCAGCTGCATCGATTAGATACGATATAGATACTCTTCGGAGAGCATCGTTTTCAATAATTAGACGAGCCATAATGTGTAATGAAGCAGCAAGGAGACATTTTGAACGAAAACTCTAATGAATTTGTGTAGGTAATCAAAAAATTCCCAATTGATGAAATGATACATTACTTCATTCAACATCCTCTTTGCTTCATCACATGCACATCTCGTCAAATTTCACACTTCCGACTCGAAATTCTTCGAGGAAAATGCCCTTAAGGTATATGAAACTGACACATCCATTTTGGCACAATCTAATGAAAATCATCTAGTATTTGATAACTATCAATTAAATATTTTTCAACACCAAGCCGAGTTATTCAACTCGAGAGGTTAGCAAAAAAATGGTGTTGGGCCAGCTTAACGTCAAGTTAGCACAATCGTTTCACAATTTTCCACACCGAAATGAGTTATGGACATGATTCAAACGCTAACATTTCTAACTTTCCGATAACTTTCGAATGGTGTATCAATGATTTGAATATAAGCAAATTTGAATGTTTTTGAAATGAACAAATATGCATTAAATACCTATATAAGATGCATGTACATTTTTTCATGTAATTATCAATCGTATTCTTTCAGCAACAATCAACAGATCATGATATTAAATCTATTCTCATAATCTGTTGATTGCATCTCTGAAGGCAAAAGATTGAGATTTACATAAAAAAATCTACATGCATATTTTAGGTATTGAATGCATATTTGTCCCTTGTTGTGTGTCCCGGTTGTGCTAGCTTGAGGTTGAGCTGGCCCAACATCATTTTCTCGCTAACCGCTTGAGTGAAAAAATTGGGGTCGGTGTTTAGTTAATCAATAGTTATTAAATACTAGATGATTTTTATTTGATTGTATCAAAACGACTGTTTCAGTTTTATATACCTATGCCTTCAAGCTATGGCAATCGAGTTACGGGACAACCTGTATATCGTACATAAAAGATGGGTGATGCTATTACGATTCGGCTCATTTTTATTTGCATCCCAAACACAGTTCCGCTCCCAAAGGCAGGATTTATCTCGCAAGCCACACGGAAGAATAAATTGCGACATATTCGCCTTATAAATTCGCAGTTCGGACATTCTGATTGTCCGAAATGGGAGCGCATCATGTTCCGAAACGTTTCTTTGGACGCATACCCGTAATTTCTTTATCCCCGAGATTGTGTCAATAAATCTGGAAAGATTTCTGGTCCGGCGTATAAAGTGGTTAGCACAAACGAAATAAAATCCCGCAGAAGCTATGGTTTTAGATGCATATCTACGACATCTAGACAGTTTATGGAGATTGGGACCGTGGTAGATAATGTGAGGCGGTTGATACGGAGGCAGCCTGGCTGAACGGACAAAACGCAATTTTTTTTTCCACAAGCGAGCGTGATTCACCCTATACCCGTACGCAATTGAGTTTGGAAAGTGTCATTTTCTCGCAGTTGTGCGGGAAAAGTTTTCCCACACTAGTGCGGGAAAAACATTTATATAACATTCTCGCAAAATATGAGTGGTGGGTGACGCAATATGAAGATTTAAGGTTTTTTGTTGCAGTATTTAGTTTGTACAAAATGATCCATCAAATTGCACTATTTATTGTGAAAATGAATGAATATTGAAAAATAAATCCTCCTTTAGCCTTCAATTGATCTGATGTGGAGAGAAATTATTGTCATGTCAATCATTACAATACATTATTAGTTAGTGTGATTCTCAGAGTGACAGACAGAGCGTTACTGTCATTTTCGATTCAGTGAAATTGCAATAAGAAACTTGATGAGTTATTGCCAACGAATTATTAGCAAAGGTATGACAAGCAGTATACGAAATTTATTGAGTGGTGCACTAGTAAAAAAGTGAAAACACCAAATAAAAAAATAAGTATTTTTGGCTCATTTTCTAGAAATGTCTGAAACCTAGAAGCCAAACACCATGAGCATGCTGGCTTCCGCAATAAGCTTACCTACATAATGCTTCAAACGGTGCTCACAATAGATATATCACTAATTATCAGAAGTTAGAGAATATATCACTATTGTTAGTTGTTCCTATTCACAGGAATAATTCATTGAACATATCAATCAATTTCCTAGGGTTGAAGAAAAAATTTTGCTCCTTACTCATGCGGACAGTGTCTTTCCCGCACTCGACTGGTGAACTGATGAACGAAATTCGCGTCCAGAAAAGAATCACTTTCCGCACTTGTTAGGAAAATTACTATTTTCACTACTATAGTGAAGAGACCTAACTTTATTCACTCTTTTTCAAGGCTTCAAGGCTTGAAGTGTGTTTCCACTACCAAGGTAGTTTTCGTCATCGAATGAACTACTATAGTCAATGAAGACATAGCCAACTTTGTTATAATGAACCCGAATCAACTGTCCTGCCGCAAGATTCGCAGGAATGGTACTCGCATCTAGTAGGTATTTAATCAATAACGACTTGTCATAATGAGCTGTCAAGGTCATGGCTACTATAGATTTTGAATATAATTGAAAAGAAGTCCTTTCATAGTGATAATAGTCCCATATATCAGTTTCACAGAATGATTAAAATTAATTGCTAGTGATGAAAGAAAGTACACCAAGGTATATTGAATGATATCAGTATCAGCCAGAAACCAAGATTATATCCCGAGGATTCAGACGAGAGTTATAGGAATTTTTAGAATTGATTTATCTTGGATACGGTGATTGCTATCGAAACCACACAGCAGAACCATTTTTGATTGAAAATTTTTTCTATATCTCCTGGTTATACTGCGGAAGATTGCATGAATAAAAAAGTTGGGAGAAAAATTGCCCCTTGCCCCACTTTTTTCCAATCCTGATCAAAATTCCTGGAAATTCTCATCATTACCAAATGCGGCATATGGAGTACGTGTACCAACTTTGGTCATTTTATCACATAGGGCCCGTCTTCAGATGGCGATTGTGGTTATTGTTGAATGTATGATGAATCGAAAGGACAGGTCAATTTCATTTTCGTGGGGGACACTAGAAATAATCAGTTTTAGCCCTGTTTATTCAATTCTCTGGAAGGGGTCAATGTTAACCTCAGAATCTCAAATGAGGAGGGAGTCAAATGGCATATCATTTTTTGAAAGCTTCCAATTAGATTTCCAACTGTACCTCAACTCATAACTTTTTGTTGAGCAGTTGGAAAACTTCCCACCTTCAATATCTCACTCTCAGGTCATAATATGGAGAATCGAAAAAATCATCGATTCCATTTCCATTTCAAATGCATATTTTCATCCCTATTTGGTTCAATCTCCCGGGAGGAGTAGATGTCACCATTAGAACTATCCTTTCAGTTCAAATGGTTGGATTCTGAACTGGAAGGTGAATAAATACAATGATACTTACCTGAAAACAATGCATTCCAATGCAGGCAACGTCTAGTTATTACTCCTGTAAGTTCAGAACGGCATTTTTCGGAAACTGGTCATCAAAAATCATAAATATGAGGTACTGTTGGAAAGATATTTGAACGCTCTTCGGAAGGATGTGCATCTTGACACCCTTTTCATATGAGGTTCTGAGGGTTAAGTCTACCCCTCCTAGGGATTGAACGAAGATGGCTGAGAATATGCATCTGAAGTGTCTCTTTTGAGGATGATATTGACCTGCCTTCCGATTTTCCATATTATCCACTGGAAGGAAGATATAAAAGGTGGAAAGTTTTCTAATTGATACGACATTTTTTTGGAAACTGCCCAACAAAACATGATAACCTGAGGTACCGCTAGAAAAAGAGTCAAACGCCCTTCCAAATGATGTGCCATTCGACCTTTCTTTCCATTTGGAATTCCAAGGGTACTACTACTCCTCTTAGGAGATTGACCCCAGAGGGCTGAAACTTATGATTTCGAGTGTACCCGTTGAAAATTAAATCGACCTGCTTTCTCAATTCTCCATATTATTCACTGGAAATCTGTGATTGAAATCTTTCGATGTAATTCAAGGACACAGCAATATCCAATACTTTAATTTTCAGAATTTCCAAAATACCTATCGATATCATCTGAGTCTATAAGTAATCTAAAATATCATCTGGAAAATCAGACACAAAAAAAGAAAGGAAATCGACTGTACGCTAATCGAAATTCTAGTTCCGTCCACATGAAAGTTTGATGACATTGACATTCCTAATTGGGTTCACGAATATCTTACTGGAATTCTTCCTCGAATAATGGATTGTTCAGTAACGAAGTATGGAAATCAGGAAAATACTTCTAATCCTCAGGTTTTTTGACCATTCTAGTGTGTGTGTCTAGTGTATATCTTCCCTGTCACTTATCTGATAGTTCTCTTCAAACTATTATGGTAGCTCGGCTAAGTCAATTGATTCATAAAGAATTGGCATTGTTAGAGGAGAACCTTCATGGTTCATGACTATTTTCATCAAATCATCACTATCATTGAGTATACATTGATTCTTTGATTCGTTAAACACCAAACCAAATTCTTGAATTTTTTTCCTCCTGTAATAGGTCCACAAGAACTTCATCACAATAATCGCTTCAATTTCGAAAATATTTAATATGTTTGACAAATCTCACTGATTCACGACCATTCCACCCACTTCAACATGTATATATCTAGGATCGCTTGAATCACATCGAAAAACCTATATAGTGCAAGGTCGTAAGAAACCAACATTGAAAAATACCGCAACACTGGTTTTCTCGCTTGATTATCGACGGAAATACGATAAAAAAGGAGTGTTATCCTTTTACCGCACAGATGTTGTCGGCATGAGTTTTCATTTCATTGAAATTCTTTCGATCGCCGAGCAACATCAACATAATTTTTCAAATAGCCGCTTCAATAGACACGTCGGTAAAGTGGCTATATGAGAAATGCCGCAAGGGGTAGATAAATGTGCTATTTTCACCAGATCTCAAGGATCAATAGCTATTTATATATCAAGGAAGCAAAGATATCCATTTCTCCCCGCGTCGGGTTGGTTGAAATCCTTTATGGACATCATTTGGATCTAATGCTCCATTTGATAGTGTGAGGGTCCCCTAACTCCAAGGTATACCCACTAAACACTCCACCCCGTTTGAAGGCTCGTCTGACTGATGTGTCCAACGACACTAAGGCCTAGTGGCCCATTGTACGGTGAAGTGAGAACCTACATGCAGTTACTAATCTCAACATATACGATTCATGGTGCTTATTAAGGGCCACTTCAATATGAAATACCCATTTCGTTCAGGTTCCTGAAGATTTCTCGCCCGATCCCTGTTCTCGTCTACGAAGAATGCCAAAAGTTTTCCTTCTCCCACAAGTGTCGTAGGAAAGCATTAGTCCAGCCCTGTGGTGCACAGGGCTGAGACTGTCTACTCTGAGATGCACCATGTTTTCCAGAGACCCCGTTAGCGACACCATACCTCGGTGCCATTCATCCATCGCCACTGGTTCCCACAGCTGCTTGGATTAGGTAGCCAGAGCCTCGTTGACCACTCCTTGGCCTTCTAGACAGATATCAGCATATCGCCCCATCCTCACCACAGATTTTCACAAATAATTGTCCCATCTGGCCCGGAGATAGCAAAGATGGTCCCAAAATGTTCCATCTGTCGAGCGGCCGTGGTCTGTCTTCCCCACACCACTTGACGGTGAGGTTGGGCATGGAGGGGAATAGGCAAAAATAAGTTTGCCAAGGAAGGCCGATGGGAAAGATTGATGAATAAAGGGAGGAGAGTATATCACCCAATTTGGTGAATAATCGGCAAGGGAACCTCGAGTTCACCATTCCAGTACTCACAAGTTGTGAGCCCCTGAGGAGAGTGAACTAATCAACTATTAAGACAAGTGTTCGCAGAAGTTCGTTCCTCCTACAGGTCTGAAACAATATGGAATATGAAATGAGTATACATTCAAATGGAAATTCAAGATTCACATGCAATGTGAGATTCATCCTCTCCTGAGCAAAATGATATCCATAATGATTCTAACTTATAATATACTGCACAAATTCACTTATAATGGAAGCTCTCATAAAATGAATCCCAATGAGATGTTCAATTCGTGATTCGGATGCAGAGTTCGATTGTCCGATTTACAATAGTCTCAGAATACCAAACTATCATCTCCCGAATGGCCACTCGTTGATTGACTTCATCGACAACCTTACTCCACTTAAATGCAAAAATATCGCCAAACTATATATGGAATATACTTAAAACCAGAGCATTTTCAAGAAACGAGTAGCACTTCGTGATATCATCGACTTGGCCTCATTTCCTTCTGCCTTTCTTTTCGTATTTTTGTTATTAATCGAAAATGTCTATATTTGCATGAGTTCATAGTGACAATTATTATAATTCGCATTGTGCACATATTCATGTATACATATCCAAGGGATCATCAGAATTAATCGAATCCTTGCTATGGGACTGTAATATGTCTCTGAAAGCAATGAGGAATCTATCTATCTATCTATCTTTACTGCACAACAATTCCATTTCTCACAGTACATCAAATCTTCGACTCTTGTCACTGTCTTTCCGATATTTTGATTCTACATATATAAATAAGGGCTCACTATGTTCTTCGAAGAGAAATCTGAATATAATTATTCATGTTCATGTTTTTGAAGAATGAAGATTTTGTTTACCATGAGACGAATAAGGTATCTCATACCAATGCCATAACTGATATATTGAAGTGTTTGATTGCGTAATATACATTGATTACATATTTTTTCATGACTCTGAACCGTCTCAATGATATAAGATATCGAATAATTTTACTGGTTCCAAGAAAGCGAATGAATTTTTATGTGGTCTTCGTGGCATTATCCAAAAAATTTAGTAATGCAATGACAGTTCTGTACACATCATCCCAACATAAATCCTTTTCCCAGTATGCCCTTGGCAGGATATGAGTAGTGGAGCTCCACAAAGTGGTGGAGCAGACGAAAAGCGCATTCGAAATATTCAAATTTCCATCTTAAACAAATCGAGTTAGGGTCGAAATTTAGCTTTCGCGTTCTCTTTTATCCTCCATTCACCCTTCTGGAGGGATTCTTCACGTAAAATATGTCCCGTTACAGAATTGGTTGATCCACACATTATATATTTCCCTTCAGTCAATTTAGGTATTCGAAAAACAACAATAATGCACACATTTCGTGAAAGAAGTTGAGAGCATGATATATTCAATAGTATTTTAGCTCCTCTGGGATTGAAAATATATGATATTCATGTAATTTGCCCCCATCAGAACAGTTTGTTATACGGAAAAAAATTGACCGTAATTCTTGCCATTTTTTTTTCATCTTTTGAAGCGCACGAGAGACATTCCTTTTACTGTTAAAAGAACATCGTGGGACCTAGGGAGGAAAGGTGAGGAATGATTGGAATATTTTTGAACTTTTGGAGATCATAAGTTCTTGTTTATACTTCCTTTGGCAAAAATGTTTAAAGCTTTGCCCTTCTATAGACAGAACGAGTTCTGGTATAGAGTTGTTCGACATATTCCAAGGTTGACGATGGAAGGATATACTGAATATGCTTGTCGAGATCGTCTGACTGAGATTGCTAGTGATGAAATGACAGCAGGGATTTCTGAACATCATTCCCTGTGAAAGTATCAATATAGAAGAGTGAAAGGTCGCCAATTTTCCTGTGGTGTTTCAATGATGTCAAAGACTTAGTGATTGTGGCATCACACCCACCAGGCGAATGGCTCTTCTCTGATGGATGAAATCTAAGAGCTGAATTATTTATTTTATTCATACTCCATTCAACAGTGGAAGCCAATTACATGTTGGGAAAAATAAAAAACTAATTTCAATTGAGATACAAACTAGACTATGACTAGCAATAGATTCATTTTATACTCGTGAATGGAGATGGGCACATCTGGATATGAGCTGAGCATATATGTGATATCAGTATTCTGATTCATGCCGTAACTTTGCTCAATAGAATATATTTCTCAGGAGATATAGACTCAACTGGTCATATAGAGGAACCTGATGATGATGATGATGATGCTACTTTGAATGAGACAAAATAACTAGATATAACAACTCGAAAAAACACTACTAATTTTAGAACAAACGAATGGATTGATTCTATGATTAACTCAAGCAGAACAAGTCTGACTTCTGAAACGACCGTCATGTTATGAATTCAATACCTCGCAGCTTCGATATACAGAGAATTATGATTGGAAGATGAAATTCAAGAAAATATAGTTCCTAGTTCACTCTTGAACAGGTTGATTTAGAACATATAACCACTTGTTTCCCACTGTGTATACTTTTCTGTTTCATGGTGAATGATAATCAAAGGTTTAGTCACGTTTAGTGAAGAGAGAAAGATATATATGGTCCCTCCGAACAAGTCTGTTTCATGATCGAAGTATGGTCCACTCTTAGAGCACGAATTATTTCGTTTATTTTATTAGGTAGATAACATCTGTTTCCTAATATTGCTGTTACATTTCCTCTCATTCACTCTATTGTCTAAATACTATCTCTGATTTGTTGATCGAACGACATTCATAATGAGTTATACACTAGAATCAACTACACCACTGAAACCAGAATCAAAAAGGCCATATTAGTAGTTATTATCGGAATTTGAGTGATGCAATTGCCTAGGTCCCTATAAGCAAACTCTGACCCCCGATCTGACCTCACCCATAACTAATTCCGAACTATTAACTTCCCGTGATTGGGCCATAACGGGTCAGTCCAATATTTGTGCATAATTTAATGCTTGCCTCGCAATATAAATTATTATATCCTGCGAACAGTTCTGGATTATGTCGGCAGCTCAAAATCATGATCCAGATCTTTCGATAATGAGTCTGTACATATTATTTTGAGTCATTATCTCCACTTTTGTCTGTTTGCACAAAATATACATTCGACTAAGAATAATAGCTCATTAGAACGGTATCAATGAAAATACTCTCTGCGGTTTGATACGTTTCCGGGGGTGCTGAATCTGAATCTGAAGGTTGCACAGAATTTCCTGGAGCAATCCGAGATATTCACCTGAAACAGCGAAGTTATCGCCCTTCTTTCAATTTTTTGCTTTCCACTCGAAAGCTATACATTTCAGCAAAAAGATCACCTTCTAGAAGGTTGAGGAAGATGTAATTTTGTATATTTAATTGTTCTTGCTCATGCGTACAGGACTAACAGGTGAGGAACTAGGACGAGTTGAAAATATACCAAATATGCGTAATAAAAAAAATGGTGTTCTTCGTCGGTGCTCGTAGATAATTTATAATCTACGGATTCCTAGGAGGAACAAACTACACTGCCTGATGTGTAGGAGTCCTTTTCATGCGAGTTATTACTTTTGTCAGCGTGTTACTCGATTCTTGATTTGTATATCTACATCAACTAGGTAGAATTATACTTTCCACATCTGCCTCTTGTTACTCGTCAGCGGAGGCGAAAAAAACAAATCTCTCTCATATAGCACCAGATACAGGATGAGAGTACCCTGTAGCCAACACAATCTGCTCCACCTTCATCATCACCATTTCCCAGAACCGGATCCTTCTGGGTACCAGTCTTCCACCAAACGATGTTACGATTGTAGATTGTAGGTGAGGGTCATCTGATCGGCTCCTATCACCCTAGCCCTCTAATGGAACCTAGGATTTTCTTGATGGTTGAATTTTCCACCTTCTTAAGCGGACTAGAACATTACATCCTAGTTAACACAGATTGATACCAGAGATATAAGAGGGTATCACATTGATACCACACATCACATCCGTGACTCGAAATGAGAGTCGCACTGAAATCACATTGACTGCTATTCCGAAGGCTATGAAGAAGGTCTTCTTGGCCATTTTATGATTCACATTATGATGTCAAATGAATCTCAAAGTACGTATTGTGCGACTTCTCATTGAACATCAGAATTGATTGATTCCGTGTGTTCCATAAATAGACAAGACTGTGAGGTTCCAGTGAGTCTCTTGCTTGTTAGGGAGCCTCATAAAGTACCTACATTTTAAGTCTCAACTCCAATGGAATGGCCCCTGGCAATACCAATGATGTTTCCTTGAAATTCGCATTGTTACCTAGCGAGACATGAATATGGATTCATCAGCAAACTATGATTGTGTTCCGCAGTTCCGCAGTTCCGTGTTAACATCAATATTCGCGAAGCAGTACCTACAATTATTGCTTATGCATTGTTGGCCCAGTGATGACTGACTGACGTATTTTCAATGCATTTCCGATGAAAATCAGTTGGTTATTCATCACGAAGAGAACTTTAAGGTTAAGTGAATGGGACATCATTCTACTACTGATGATAATGATAATACAATACAATAATTACAATGCATCTTCTCGTATTCAGTTATATCCACATCTGATTTAGTCAATCAGCCAATAGTTCACAACTTTGGTTCCTGTTGATAGATATTGTAATCTCTAGAATGAACGGAAAATGGCTGAAACTCGATAACTTCTCTTTCTTGTCATCTGGATCTGAAAACCATTTGTGAATTTCAAGTTACTTATAATGGACATCTACATATTTCCTAGCCTGCTGCAACAATAGTTGGGTGTAAACAAAGACTTAATTCTGAGCAAAAGTAGATTGCTTCTGGGACTGAAATTTCATGATTCAGGTAGTATCATATTAAAACGATGAATGTTTTAATCAGTTCATATATACAACTGAATTCATTATTCCGATTTGATGATATTTCATAATGAACCCATACAAGTTTTTATCTATTCACTTGTTCACTTTATATTTCACAAAAAGAATTGACGACTCATGCGCGAAAGAATAGGAAAAACTAGATGGAAGACCTATTCATTGTCGAAAAAAGAATGTCAATATCATCATTCCATTGATGACTTCATGACCATGAGAAATCTATATTCATTATTCATCATTCAACTAGCACTGTTCCAGTGACCTTTGTGGAATGGATTAATGAGTATATCCAATGCCGTGAAAATAGTGTAATCTTGATTCACATGAGTCCATAGAAATATTTATTTATTATACAAGGGAGAAAAGTAGTAGATTTTAGCTCCAGGTTGTGTTGTCTTCCGACGCGTAGCGGAGGGAGACAAAAAACCGTGAGCTAAAATCTGATATTTTTCCCGATAATACACTATTTTTTTCTATGACAGAAGAAAGGACGAATCAATATTGAGAAGATATAACATTATTTTGAAATCTGAAAATTATCGACGTGAAATTTTAAGTTTTTAACAGTAGGGACATCTGCGTTGTAGGCATCTTTATTCTTTTGAAGTAATCAAATATCTGATGTCACTTCTGTCAGTCTAATTCTGTGATTTGATTTTAAAAACTTGCGAATTCAGTGGTTGTTTAGTGATATATACGTAACCGCGAAGTCGAATGGAAGATGAAAGGACTTGCAGTTCTTTCTCGGACACGGTAATAATGACTCATTTTTCGGAACTATAGCACAACAAAAGCCATCTACAGTGTATATATATGTGATATATATCCAGGAAAAAAGTACTCACTTTTTCCCATGGGAAAAAAGTAATTCATGAAAAGTGACATTTCATAACCTGCCAACAGAGATGAAATGCCAAACTTTTTTCCCGTCACAGAAAAAATGTATTTTATTGTACTAGCACAATGAAAGTGCAAAATATGTATTATATGATGGAAATAGGGATAGGTTTTTAACAGAACTATAGACCATATAGTCTAATCTTGTGAAGATGTTAATGAATTTTTCATGGAATCGAGTGAACAAATTCAAATAATAATATTCACTTCTCAATCTATTCCGTGGGTTTTTCCTCGGGGTCGATTTTTTTTCGTATGTGTATCAAGAGATAAAGGAGCTGAATAAAATATCAAAGGGTGAAGGACAGAGTTTTGGACGAAATATATACAGCCGCATCCTATGACAGGCAGAAAAAAAGCAATTTGTTTGTCGGCGAACAAAAAGTTAGAATGCGAAAATAGCAGGGAAAAAATGGCATTTCTCTTGCGGGGACACGAAATGAAAAGTGCTGTTTACGATTTTGATTCAGTGCTTGTCGTTTATCTCTAGTCTTGGGAATTTGAATGAATCGCCTGTATTTTTTGAACGCATTTTGCGTATACAATGACAGGATATATCGGTCATTGTCAAAATTCCATCCAGAAGAAAATAATATCAATGAATTCAACTACGACGAACGGAATAACTCACGTCTCTGAAATGAACTATACTGGGTGAGTGGAATTCGAGTAGATGAAGGGGATCTTGGAAACGGTAAGAGCTACAGAGAGGGTTGAATGAAGACGAAGTTGTTTCATGTTCAACGAAATGCCGTTTTGGAATTGTCCAAATGTCGATGGTACTTAAATTGACGTCCATTGCACGTTCAAAACACGAACGTACAATAGTTATTATGAATTCGTATATCGTTTGTACGTACATAGATTGTACAATGTACATGGATCTGATTCATTCTTATAAATATAATATTTTCAATTATCTCAATTATACTATTTTACTTTCATTCCAATTGGAAATGTTATCATAAAAAAAAAACAGATTCCATCAGACACTCATCCGAACGTCCGACGTACATTAATGAACATCCAAAGAAACGTCCAACTCATACACATAATAATATGCACTCATACATTCAATATTGATTATTGATCATATCTGGAATCTTGATAAGTACCCAATATTGTATATTATCAATGACTCAGAACCTTCTGTTATAACAAGAATTTTGGTTCGAACAACCGTGCGAGAGCGATGAAGAAGGAAGAGTTTTCTGTTTAGGCGGAAGAATATGTGAGGTTAGTTTGATCTTCGCCATGTTTATTGTTTACCATCTGATGGTGTTCACGCGGTGGCGTTTTTGATGATATTTTCGTTCTTTTCGTGAAGAAGTTTTCTGAATAGTCTGATATAGTCTGATCTTTTTATTGATTGCATGTAGTTTGTGCAGTATGTTTCTACCTTGATAAATAAATCAAACTATCATACTTGTTAAGCGTTGTCGATGAAATTTCGCATCACCCTGTTCACTACCTAGACGATTTCCATGAAATGAACAAAAATTGAATTGGGATCGACTTTCTCTATAAATATATTCTCGAGGACCTCTCACTGATTAGATTTCGGTCTCAAAATTCACATAAATTTCTTCTTGAAAGGCTTGCATCATAATATATTATAAACGCGATTCTTCAGGATCAGCGGCTTAGTTCCTGATGTTTTGCCCACTTTGTTTTCTCACAATGTTTTCTCTTCTACCCTGTCCTCCTATTTCTCTAGTCTTCTTTGTTTGCATATAGTGTTCTGATGAGACCAACCCCATAATATGAATTATACCTTCTATCGTTGTTCACATGTTTGCTATTTGTGTGATTTTTCACAACCATATATTGTCGCAACTCAGAAGTTGACCCTTCTATATGTCGTAACTTAGCTACTCGTTTGGCTTTTCAACGAGAGGTTTCAATATAAAATTCGACATTCATTGATCGAATGAAAGAATTGTAGATGAATGGTTGCCACATAATAGGTCAGCAAAGAAAAAGAACATAATGGCTTGCTGAATGGAACACAACGCAAAACAACATTCGAAAATAACAGTACCTACTTACATTACAACGTCTATCATGGGGTTGACCAGTAGGATTGAAGTCGGAGAGACGGCAAACATATTTCAATTCATAATTACTAATGACTTGTATTAATAATAATGATGCATTATCCACTCGGGTTCTATCTATATTCGGAATCGATGCTAGGTTTGCAATTTTCCGCAATGGGTAGGGCTATTACCTATCGATATTGTTCACCTAGGTATTATCGCACGGTAAGGAGTTTTTGAAAATTCTACTGAAACTGACGTCTGTGAACTCCTCTGACCTGATCAATTGGGAAAAGTTGATTGATAATTAAAGATATTTGAGTGATGTTATTCCATAGGCATGTGTACTTCTTGACAATATTTATATAAATGTGAAACACATTCTCCGTAGTGAGTGATCGTTAAAAACAAGGCAAATGGCTCGTCACATAATGGGATAGAGCATCATCGTATGTTTGGATGGTCACTCTATAGGTATATGGTAAAAGTATATTCTGAAACTTATCGGATCTGTGCTTTGTATAATCGTGAGAAGCTAGTTAGGTTTAAAGAAGCTTTTCGCACGAAATAAGAAGCCGAGTTTCTGGAAAATAGCTTTTGTGATCAATCTGACATGATTTTTCCATGAAAGAGTATTATCGATGGTGATACCATAATAATTTGTGAAGACGACGTAGGTGCCTAATACGGTCGAATGCGTTCTATATATTGAACTCTTACCAGCTTTAGAGATTCTTTATGTTTTCCAAATGTATAACTTGCCAAATAGTATGTACAGGGTGATTGTCAATATCGTACTCAAAAGCTAACTCAGTTGAGATTGGTCTTACAAGAACGTTCAGATGGGCAAGTATTAAATCGGCATTCCGTTCAGTACTGAGATATGCAATAAAGAATCCTAAACCCAAAAATTGCACCCTGTATTTCATGTTACTAATCGGTAGAGGTCTTCCTTCTGCTTTCGGATATATATACTTCTCTGAGGTTATATTCGTCAGTTTTCGGGAAATATAGATTTTTTCGTTCATATCTAAGGCAGGAATAGAAGGCCAGACAACAATTGATGCTGCGATTTCTGGCGTTCAACAGCTGCCTTGAAATCTCTAGGGCTGACCAAGACAATCCCGATGAAGTATATATATTTGGAATCAGAAGAGATAGCTCCACCGATTAGATGAATGAAATACATGGTTTCTTCGAGAAATACCAGTTTTTGAAAAATGATTTTCACATTTTCTAGTACTGAATTCTGAATGCACATGAAAATTCCTCATATTTGCCCATTTTACGTTTTTGTGAAACCAATATCAACTGAAATCGCTATCTAGTGAATCATAAACAATCATTCTATACATTGCGATTATTATGAGTTACCAAGGAAAGTGAATCCTGAAATGATCGATGATGGGAAGAGCCATATTGTATATCATCCATGATTCCAGAGCTTTGAGGATGATTGAAGAGCTCAATGTTTACGATTTCCGCTATTTTTCAACAGGATGGAAATCAACCCGACTTGAACGATATAATAAATATCTCTCGAAGAATCGGTGTTGATTATAGGCCTCAACTTTGTTAGACCAAGCAGAATGCATTCAATAGTGCGTTGGCGAAAATCGATTGCGAGCATTCGACTATCAACAGATAGAATATCTGGCAGTATTCTCTTTCAGGAACCTAATATCAATTCTGACATTACATAAGGATCAATTCTGGCACCAACATTGTTCCTACTCCATATCAATGATCTGTTGGCAGTTACTAGTTGCCCTATCCACATATTTGCAGATGGTACTGCGTTCTCTTCCAGAACCTCATTTCTTCTCAGGAAACTAAGAACTGACGACAGAGGTAGGTAGACGTTGTCCATGAAGATCTTTTCGAAATTACAGCCTGGGACAACAACTAATTAAATTCAACGCTACCAGAACTCAAGTCTCTTGTTTATCTAAAAGGGCGGATCCTGACATATCAATGTCTATTTTTACCATCTAAACAAAGTCCAATTCACTTATGCTCGGTATTTCCATCAGCGATACACTTCTATAAATAAATTATTTTAGGCCCATTCCATCCAGAGAAGGGCAATCCGCCTGGTGAGTGATGCCACTCTCACTAATTCTTTGACACCACAGGAACACCGTAGAATATTCGCCGACCTTTCACTTTTCACACATCTCTGTAGATTTCCATGAAATGCAATACCAGTCAGACGAACCCGACAAGCCCAGTCAGCAGATTCCTCCGTGGTCAAATCTTCACCAGAACACGTTTATTCATAGAACAGAGAGGCTTTGGAATTCTTTGCCAAAGGCAGTATTTCCAAGAACTTATAATCTTCGAAAGTTCAAAAGCAAATCCAATACTTTTCTTCCTCCTCCTTTCTCTTCTCCTTAGTTACGAACGATAATATAATGGGAATTTCCTTACGTGCGCCCCAAGAGAAACAGAACCTAGGGCAAAGTTTGCAGCAAATTTCCACTCGTTATACCACTAGAGGTCGAATTATTTTCCGAAATCTCTTCGAGTTCATGGATATTTTGAAATTTATTCCGAGTCGAAGACAAGGGATGATTTTGAAAACGTTCATGAGCTCCGAAAAAATTCCCGGAAAGTAATTTGACGTCGTGTTGTATTCGGTGAGAAATTTTCACACCAGAATGTTTTCGGAAATTAAATAGTTTTAGAATATATTCGTTCATTTGGTTTGCAGACAGGTTCATGAATAAATTTAGTTTGGGTCGCAGTTTTGGCACGCATATTTGCATGAAAATACTAGTATAAATTGTAACATATCATATTCATTTCATATTAACTCCGGGGATTTTGTCAATTAATTTTTCATAGGTATATAGATACATATTAGTAGTAGTAGAGAACGGGAAGGCGGTCATAATGTTCACTATTCCTTCTCCTAATTCCCCTATATTTGAACCTGCGTGGATTTCTGATGAAGATCAGTATGTCCGTCCACCTTTGTAATTTCATCTTCCTGTTGAAGCGTATCATTATATACCAGAGATTTCAGATTTTTGCCTTCCATAACGCCCCACACTGGCCCAGGTAGTGATATGACATTCTATATTATAATAGATGCAGTTAGGGCATCAATGGATTCTTAGCATTTTTTTTTTTTTCGAGACAAAAATTATACTTTATTGTTTTTTTTCAAATTTCACTATATGTATTCACAATCACATCCTATTGAATAGTAATATTCATTTTAAAAATAAATAAATCGATAAAATGACCAATGTTTTGATAAAACATTAGCGTAAGTCGCTTTTTTCTTCATCATCACTTTTTTTGACATGGATTCGATGGTGGAGGAATCTTCGTTCGAACTTTCCTTGGAAGTGCTCCATCTAAATTTGACCTTATTCTGTTTCTTGTTTCAGAATCGTTGCTATCGATCGCACTGTTGCTTCTCTGATCTTCGTTCCGCGTCCTTGCAACATTCTGCTCGTAGAAGAGGATGTATGATTCTCCATTCACAATAGATTTAGATGATTTCTGTGAAACAATCGAGTCATTGTACTCGTGCCATAAGTTTGTGATTGGGTGTTTACAATATGCTGTGTAGTGTCCAGACAAAATTGTTCCACTGTGATTAGATACAGCATCAAGATTATATCTACAAGGGATTTCATTATTTGTTGTATAATTACCCATATCCAAATCTTCTAGAGGAAAATCAATGGTGGTGTTTATTTTCCCATGAAAATTCTCCGATGGCGAGAAACGTTTTAAATGAATCACTAGAATATTAGGGAATTTATGTATCAACAAAGACTTCGTGAAATTCCTTCTTTCCTTACATTTTGAACATGTTGGTAACTCGTCACCGTTCAAGATTTCCTCTCTGGTGAAAAGGTCTAAGCATTGTGAAAGTCTTAGTTGGCCCGTTGTGTTTGGAATCGTTAATGATAGATCCCAGAAAGGTTCAAAACTTACAGAGCAATGTCCACAATAGAACAACTCAAAGTTGATTTCAATTGACCAACAAAGTTGTCTACAATAATCGAGTATTCTATTCTCAAATATCTGGACCATGACTCTTGGGCTTTCTCATGATCACTAAGTTTCTCATCTATTTCTGTGAAGATTAGGTCAGACCTTTCTGTTATCCTTTTCACATCTTCATGGAGGCCTTCGAGAAGATATCTGAGAAATTCTTGGGCGTCCTGTTCAGCGTAATCCATGAAACGTGGAGCAAATCTTTGGATCTGATTTTTCAAAGGAAGGATATTCACCACAGTATCAGTTGAATCTTCCAATCATAGTCCGTTAATCACTTCAACAAATGCCTTCATTATCAATGCAGGATCATTCAACTCGACCATATATTCCTCTTCCCTAAGAAATTCCAAAATCCATAGCATATTGATTGTTGATTTCTACTCAATTGAAAAAAACAATTTAACTGTTTGGAAATCGCTGATGTGGAATTCTCACTTATAATTACACTAGAGCTTTTTTGTCGAAGTAAACTTGACATGTATCGTTGAAAATTTTGTTGCAATATGATGAAAAAAAACTGACTCTGAAGGACGAGCAATTTCTTGAGTCGAATTACCTGATGGCCACAAAATTCGAGTTATGAATGCCAAGTTCACTTCGACTGAAAGAAAAACAGGAGTGTGATTCGGTAGGACAATTCAATTCATCATGAATTCATCGAACATTTGTTCATGACTGGTTGTCATGCTTCCAAAGTTAGGTTCCGTTATTGTCGCTGGACAAACTTTTTCCGCTGTCATAATGAAAAAATCACGCGGCTTGTGGGATTTTTCATACATGAAATAAAATTTCATGACAAAAACATATTCTCTCTGTCGCGATGTTGCTGCGTCGTGAACATCAACACCAGCCGTGCGAAACCGCCTTCGAAACAGTATTTCAATCAGTTCGAAGAATGCTCGAGTGCCAAATATTTAATCCAGCCAGAGTGGAAATTCTCCTTCGAGATCAATTTACATCTGGAGGCCTGATCGGCCATTCTGGACACGTCTGCGTCCCGGAGGATGGAATCTGCGAGCGTTATCCGGGGACCGGAGTGACCGGAGCGGTCAGAAAAATCCACGGGAAATCCTTGAATAAAGCTCATTGGCGCGCCGCCAATGTGAATTACGAGTTCTCGGATCTAGGCTGAGGATTTTCGGAAAGCAGGTCAGTTTAGTAGGCGAGGGTTGCTCATGAGATGGAATGGAAGACGTTCCAAAGAAAAATGGCATCAATTGAAAGTATATTATAGGAACTCAATATAATCTCGTAGAATTGTATTTTTACTATTAATAATATAATAATATAATATAGTTTATTGGTACAAAAAAAATGTTTAAATACAATTTCATTTAGATGACGGCGATAACAATTTTTTCACACATAAACAGAAAACCACAAAGTCAAAGACTGTCTGTGGTGTGAGTGTAGCCTATGTTTAAAATTAGTATCGATAAATCCCAGCAAACATGATTGAGCGGTAAATAGGCGGCCGATTGCTGGTAACTGCGGTTAGTTGTCGGCAGCGGCACACCTATGTCGTTAAAATGTTGAAACGACATCGGTTTTGCCGCCATGGCTGAACGTACGCATGTTTATAATGGATGTTTGTTATTCAGCCAGAAATTGCCCGTTCAAAATTCCCGACAATCGTGCCGATGTCGCTTTGACGCAGTATGTATGTTGTTTACAGGTCAGTGGTAACTGAACCAAACGCAATGTTGGCATCACTGGGTTTTTGAGCATTGGTAGTACTGCTAATTTATTTTCGTGTTTTAGTTCTGTGTCCGTAGATCGCGTCAGTTGTCTGTCACTTGTCTTCAGGTATTTGTTAAACGGCGTGATAATATTAATATTATTTAGAAAAAGTTGGTGAGTTTTATGATTGATCCCAGCAAACTATCGTCCGACATCAAGAATAATGATATATGTTATATAACAATAATTAAACTCGTTATTGTCTACCAATCCATTTTTGTGGTAATGATTTTGAGCTAAATATTTGTTCATTACCCTATATTATAACAATGATGCTCCAATGCGAAGTTCAGCTCTTTACCTATATTCGAAAAATATTTGATTCACAGTAATAGATCAAACACTGGAAAAGTAATGTGGCTAGAACATTATCAGACTAAACCTATTCTACGTCGTCGAATCAACAAGTTATGATAGGTATATCGTATATGATCAAATATCAAATATAATTGAAGTATTGTACTATTTCAATTCTGTTGACTGATGGATTCGTAATAGTATCTTTCAAGTTTCGCAGTAGCCTAGTGGTATAAGCGTCTGACAGTTGATTGGATATCCGTTCGATCGCAAGTTCGAGTCCGACTCCCGACTATATCTTTTTTTTATTTCTAACCGAATAGTGTCGGTAGATAGTCGGGCGGCCTACTAGCGGCCGGTGCGACACGGGCTAGCCGGGCCGACGATGTATCATGATTGTGGCCCGCTGATGTTGACTGTCGGCAGTTTTTGGAGGGCGTCTAAAGGCCCGCGCGATACATGTTTGCTGGGATATTGAGTGAAGCGAATGAAAAATATGTTTAATTTCAAAATCAAGATTCTCTAACATGACTGAAATTGGTAAAGAACACATGTCCAGTATACAAGCAGCAAGGCAGACAAATCGGTCACCAAATGCGAACATGTAAATTACAAAACACATACAGTTTAAATCAGCTTAAAAATAATATAGTGAAGGCAATTGAAGTTTGATGAAATACACATGCCTAGTACAACCAACAAAGTGGTCAATAAATATGAAAAATGAAAATTACAAAATAAACATACAATTTAACATATAGAAAATATTTAAGGAGAAATTGAAGGAAGACATTAAACTAATGAGCTGAGATGGAATGATATCTGATTACACCGTTACACCAGCCTCCACGAGCTCATGAACAGTTAGTCTGTTTGAATTAAGTAAATATTTTTTTAGCTTTTTTTTTGAACCCTCTATAAGAAGATGTCTCTTTTATTTCGACAGGAATAAAATTGAAAAATCTTGGTACTAAATACGAGAAGCATCTTTGTCCTATGGATTTTGAAGCAAGCGGTGTTTTGAAATATTTTGATTTGTGTCTTGTTCCGTAAGAATGTTCTAGTCTCTTTAGATTAGATTTAGCTTTGAATTCAAAGCAGGATGATATAAAAAAATAATGTTGACGAATGTCAAGGATTTTAGATTCGGAGTATATCAAATCAGATGAGTGTCGGGAGGGTTTGTTTAGTAAAATTTTCAAAAAGGTTTTTTGAAGAACTTCCAGATTTTTAATATGTTCTTTTAGTGCACATCCCCACCCTATTATCTCATATGTCAATCTAGATTCAACCAATGCGTGATAAATCATTCTGAGATGTTTTTCTTCGAAAAATTTGGAGATATATTTGAATCGGTATAAGATACTTCTCAGGGTATTGCATAGTTTCAGGATATGTATGTTCCATCTTAGATGTTTATCGATAGTTACTCCTAAATATTTAATCGTCTCGTAATGGGTTATGGAAAATGAATATGTTGGATAAACACCAGTCCACTGTGTATGTAGGCAAAAATGAAATATGAACCAATGTAATTATTATCGTTGAATATCTAGGACTTTCGACAGTGCAGCGCACGAGGGCCAAATTACATTTGTTTATTTAAAATTCATTAATTGAAGCGATGTCTGTGGTATAGATGAGGAGAGACAGCTTACTGAGCATATACTTATGTAGTTTTCCTATAGTCACGATTTCTATGATGCTCCTTACATCAGCGTGCTTCACGATTGGTCTTGATTTAAAGAGAACAATATGCAGTTTTAAAGTATAACACGAGGACTTGTTATTTCCATACCCAATTTCCTTCAGAATCCCAGACTGGTTCTTGATATGAACAATTGAATTCCAGACGATGAAGTGGGGTTCGCATTTTGAATCATAGATGGCGTGACTCCTTTTGTGGCTCTAGGTAGGTAGAACTTATGATCAACATCGATCAGCTCTACCAACCTTGATGCGGCTGAATCGCAAAATGTATTCCCTATCTTCATTGGTCATAATTCTTTCACAATTGTCACATTGATACCTGTATTTTGGTACGGCACCAAACTATATAAACTTCTCCCACGCGATGTTATGTTTATCGAAGTCGAAAATCAATGAATTGTAAAACAGGAAAGGATTGAAGTGCTTACACCAGAGGTTTATTTCATCAATGCTAGTATCTACTTCATGTAGAATGAAAGAATATCTATCGCAGTTCGTTACTGAGCTATTGACCTTGTGAGTTTGAATAAAAACATATATTCCAGATAAAGCTTCCATGGTATCAATGATATTTGTAATAGCCCTATTGGTGTTCGTTTCCGATTTATTATAGTGAGTTATATTAGTGAGTTATTATAACCCACGTCGTTTGTTCACAGATACTATGAAATTGCTCGGAATCAGTTGAATAATCAATATTTAATTCAATAGTGGTTGATAAAGGATCAGTCCGACTTCGTCTGCAAAACCACAGTGGCCAGATTCTTCAGGCTCCGTGGAGTAAACGATAGTATTTTCTCTAAATGGAATCTTTGGTTGGTCATATCAAACTTATTATTGATGGGCACCAAGTTAACAAACTGTATTCATAATTCCACTCAGCTCTACTTGACTAACTGAATGAATTTTGCGAATTTCAATGCCTGCAGTTTGTAATTCATTTCCACACATGAATGTATATAGTAACAGGACTGATCGAATTAGGAAGTTAACTCGTATTAATTGGTGTTCTCGAAGTTATTCTGACATTGTGGCATATAAGGGTTGTCAATGACTCGGTAGAATCTGATTAAACTCAAATTCATCACTCTGTGTTGATCCATCATTGCGTTATAATATAATATATTGGTATTTCGAGAGTGGCCTCCAATATGTGATAATTAGTTGGATCTCTCTGGAACTTTGGAACACATATTTTCATCAACACATGAATTGCATTGCATGAAAATCCCTATTGAAATCAATAAAAAATTAGGTTCTAATATTAAATGACCAACAAATTCTGTCTCTTTTAATGGTTTATAGCCGGAAGCAACTCTAACTTTAGAATTTGAAACATGACACCTTTTATATTCTTCCATTCCTCAATTCGGAGAACCCTATTGAGATATTAGCAGGTTTTTCTGATCAGAATGTCAGAAAAATAATTAGTTTGGTTTTTATATTCTATCACCGGTCAGTCACTATGGATTATTGATTATATTCGAGGTCTGTGTATATATGTTGGATCCCAAATATTCCTTGGGTATTTTTTGAATTGTAAAAACTTCACAAAAAATAAGATATCCACACACAACATGTTCCGCTAACACAGTAGCTTCGTCAGGTGATTTACTGGTATACGATGTTCATCATTTTTCAATATAAACATGCAACAGAAATACTTTTACCATTTCTGCGAGTATAGTGTGAGGATATTTTTCCAGTGTGAATAAAAGACTGGTGGGTGGAATGATACATGTTTCTACACGTATACGGCGGTGTTATTCAAGGTGGTGAATTCCAAACCGAATAATATCAAGAGGCCCATCAGAGCTTTAGCATCTGGAAGTTGGATGATTTGTGGTGGTTCAAGGTCTCATTCTTATTGAGATGACGTTTCTTGCATCTCACATGTCAAGATATATAAACAATTATTCTCAGAATATTCAAGCATTGGGGATTCTTTCAGGAATAAAACATGTTTCTCGAACAGCTTCAATTATTAGAAAATTGATTTGAAATTAGTTCATATGCTGAACGCATATACTATCAGGAGATAAATGGTAGCCTTGATTATATACACTAGTGTGAATACTCAAAGATGGTAGTTATATAATGTAGGGCAATGAGCGACGGAATTCTAATCCTGAGTTCACAGAGAATTTCCAATAATGAAGCAAGTATACAGAATATGATAGAAACTTATAACAAGGTAACTAGATGCAATCTATGATAAAATAGAACGAAAGAATCATTATACTAATCCTCTAATGAACTTCTAGAGTTACTATAGATGATGAGGATAACTATGAAGAATTCATATAGATTCATGCAGAGAGGAAAAATTGAAAAGCAGAATATAGTCTTGTTCTGTTGATTTTCTTGGCCACAACACCTCAATTAGGTCATAAGTGAATCGTTTTCATCCAAAGATCGCGTAAAAGGGGATCCCTTTCATGTTTGTGGAACATCGTGCGTACAGTGGAGGATTCAAGATTTGAAGACATATCTCTGATCGACTAACAATATTCCACCTGTCAAACTCCAACAATAGAATACTGTCACCTGACATCAAAATTTGATGCACACAAGCGCACTCGTCGTTTTCATCAGCTAATCTGAGAACAAATAAAACATTTTGTGCTTGCTTTTTGATGGATATCCAATATCCATCTTATTTGTCCTGATCTATTGGTGATCGGGTCGAACTTGTACATATTCAAAGTGAGAATATATCACCTGGAATTACAATGCATATTATCTATAATTAGGTATTATAGCTGAATTTTGAAGGTGAAATCAGTATTGATAATCAAAGAAATGACAAGCAACGAGCATGTCACTAGATCAAGGCTCCAGGCATTGATGTATTTCATTGAGAAATGATAGGAGAGGTACATGCCAGGAAAAAATTTAACGTAACTAACATATTATGAACATTTCAATATTTCGTTGATCAGTTACGTAACGAACGAGGTAATGAGTAAGTAGATTTGAATTTCATTAGTTAACTGTGCATTATGTCCGCATCACGTTACATCATACGTTTTACATCGAATCTATGTAATACCAGTTATATTATTGTTACATCAATGAGTAGACAATGTTACGTCAGAATCTGGATACCATTTACGTCTAACTTATATCATCGATAGATTACTTTTATATATTTGTGCGATTATAAATGAAAAGGAATAACCAGACTGATAGTTGAAACTTTATTGAACAGAAGATACATCTTTAAAAGTGCAAATTCAACAACTTACAGTATGATGTTTCTTGAGATTGAGTCTTCCAATTTTTTTATTCAGTTTTTGGTCATACAAATATAATACTTGAACTCCAAATTCGTTCGGGATATTTGCTGCCAAGCATCTTTTGTGAAATTATTAGGTATTTGATCTTCATATCACCCTGCTGCCCATGGATTTTATATTGGTGATCTGAAACAATGATATAAAATAGTAATTGAATTATTTGTCCCAAAATCCCTGCAGCATTCTGACTTGGCTGATACCTATTGAAACAATTACCTCAAATTGCTGATGAATGTAATTAACGACCATCATGATCTACTTTGCGGACTTTGTTTTCTTGTTATATGTAGGAAAGCATGCATTAAACATATCATTCATCTCTCCAAAATAGAGTATTCCACGTTCCAATCAAATTTCTGAAACTGAGATGGCCCAATTCTCAAGACTCTAGCTTAACTCGCTGGTCAAGAAATAATAACACAACAAAACATAGCAACGTTGACGCCATTTCATTCCCAATTTGAGACGAGACCCCTTTGATCTTCTATCGTTCGTGTTCGTTCGTGAAAACTCGAGAAATACTGCAATTAGATTGGTCGTCGTCACGTCCGTCTGTTGAATATGAATTTGTTGTGAATGAATTCATATAAGATTGACAAAAATCCTTAGATATTGTATGAATATAATCATATAGTTTCGAAAATGAATTATTGGGAAATTGTACTATTTTTCTCCCCCAATAATGATATGTTACTGGACCTCTTCTAGACTCAGATCCATATTGAATTACAGGACCAATAATTCTCTAGATTTCTGACCTGGGGACCTAGCAATTCTGTTCTTTATATATGTATTGCTGAGGTTAGTATAACAATAACTGTGACTCTTGTTCGACTCCTCAACAGTTTCCATAATCTCTTCTAGGTACTACTTTAATAATACATCAATTTTGTGGCAATGACCGACAATTTTACTTCATATGACGTCACTGACAGTGCCTATATCGTTTCACACCTCCGACCTTCCTAAAAGTTGGAGTTAAAGAAATTAATTTCTTTTTTTTTTATTCCAGGTGTCTATAAGTACTTAGTATAGTCGTGCACAAAACATCGTAGTGAGAGAGGACAAGTAACTAAAGATGTGAATCAAAACATTTGAGATAATCATCATGACTCAACGAGTGGCTCTGGAGAAATATGGGAAATACTATGATGTCCACAATTTGAATGAAGGCCAGCACGAAACGTGAACATCGTCATGGAAATTGACAAATGGCTCCTATTGCTAGTGGTTTTGGCGTTGAGGTTCTTCGATTTCTTCGTCTTAGCTCAAGGTAAGTGGGGATATTTACTCGCACAATGTACTCTTTACCAATTCAATGAATCAAATTTTTCTCAAAGTTAACCATACAATTCGGGTAAACAATAAGTTAACCAGTCAATTTTTCTCGAAGTGTATTCTGAACTATGACGTGATAGTTGACCAATAACACAAACCGGCTCACTGAGGAAGTTCATGGAGAAGTTTAGACTTCTGACTAGTCACTGAATTATGGGCTCTTGTATCTCACTCTTTGCATTCTTGTCGTTATAATCAGAGGTTATATGATAATTGATAAAATATGGAATGATTACCATTTTCAATGAGATAATCATGGGTTTATACGAAGTATTTATTTGTGACTGAAAATTCTTACCAGATTGTTGAAGAACAAGGAATAATAGACTCATTGGAAATAAGTAAGTATAAAGATGGTTGATCCAATTTACTTAGATTTAGATTTAGATTAAGTATGTAGGTGAATATGTGGGTGGATTATGGATGAAAAAATTCACGTTCGATGACTCAGTTGAAAATATAATGGAAACATCCAACTTTATTGATTTCGAAAGGATAATGGAAGTGTCATATTTCGTCTGAAACTAGCAAAATCATCCACTCAGAGTGCAATCAGATCGATGTACAGGGTGATTCACCATAAATGTCTACCCCTCTAGCTCACTCATTTTTGAACCGATTCAAGAATTTGAAAAATAAGCTGGAATGATTTTTCAGACATTTTTCTATCGTTGCATTAGAAAATACAGGGTGCTCGAAACGAACAATCTACAGAGTACTACTTGATTTTTTCAAATGGAACACCATGTATTTCATTGTATTTTTAGATTTTTCCTGAAGAGCTGATTTCATCGATATATCACACTTGAGGTGTAGCGGGAATGATTACCGAAATATAGGGTGTTCAAAATCGAGACCTTTCGACTTCAAGATATTTTTGTGTCGAAACTATTCATTATTGGTCAAAACGGCTTCTATGTCCCCATATCAACTTTTGATTCACTATCTACTGATATTTGATTGAAACATTTACAGGGTGGTTCAAGATTCAGAATTCTGATCACCCTGTATCTGTTCCAAACATTGAATGTCAGTAGAATCAAAAGTTAAGATACGGACATGAAAGCCGTTTTGACCGATGATGAACAGTTTCGTCATAAAAAAATCCTAAAGTTGGAAAATCTCGATTTTGAACACCCTATATCTCTGTAATCATTCTTGCTAGACCCCAAGTGTGATGCATTGATCAAATCAGCTCTTCATGGAGAATCTAAAAATACAATGAAAAATAGGGTGTTCCGTTAAAAAAAATCAAATAGTACCCTGTAGATCATTTGTTCCGCGCCTCGTTCCGCGCACTCTGTATTTTTTGATGTAGCGGAAAAAAACTTTATCGAAAATCATTTGAGATGATATTTCAAATTTTGTAATCTGTACGAAAATAACTGAGCTAGAGGGGGGGGGGCATTTATGGTGAATCACCCTGTACGAAATTCGAAACATCCATTGAGAATAGCAACGAAGCTACAAGGGAGTTAATTGGTTACGGATCACCCGGTATATTTTGAGAGACTCGTTCAGTATATATAATAATAATAATAATAATATCCATTCACTCGATCAATATAGTAATTCATTACATATTTAACTTATGAAATATCCCACATAAGGCGAACCTTGTATCTATAATATATATAGTTCAGCGAATTCATACAAGACTGTTATATCAATCATAATTTGGCATTCTCTTCTATAACCATCATATTTAACGAAACTACAAGCAAAGAGAGAGGATAAAAACACACACAAAACATCCCCTTTCCAAACCCTTTTTGTTTTTATGCCGAAACGCAATCTTGCTATCGGATACAGATGCTCTCTTCCTGCAAGATTTATGAATCTAAATGGATTTGTCAATACGCCAGGTTTTTCAAGATAATATATTTTATATTCCTCCCTTTTTTATTTATTAACATCCCTCGGGTAGGCAAAATAATTCCATTTTAACGGATGAAAGCGTATTGTGTGCACAATATTTCTTGCCGTATCAGCCAGAAACAGACTGCATAAAATATTTCGTTTTTATCCATAGAGCATTTACTCAGACGATCAGCCCTCATTTGGTTGCTATATAGTATACTTTTGATGATAACATAGTGAACTGATGAATCTTTGATTGTTAATGAATTTGTGAAAAAAAAAATTGGAGATAATTCCTTCTCATGGTGTGGAGAAAGAGTTCATGCACGATATAAAAATATATCCAACTGGAAAATCGCAAGAGTACAACCAACAGGCAAAAAGACCCTATACCTAGCAACTACAGACCGATCGCACTGCTATCTATTATTTCAAAGATCATGAAGGAAGCTATATCAACATCGAGCTCATGAAATACCTGGGACATTAAGGTATCATCAACGATATGCAATATGGCTTCCATCATCAGAGATCAACTGGTGACATGCTTGCTTACGTCTCGCATAGATGGCACCAATCTATTGAAAAATATGGTGAGACCTTAGCCGTGGCTCTTGATATCTCTAAGGCATTCGATCGAGTCTGGCACCACGGACTCCTCGCCAAGCTTCCATCTTATGGCTTACCCCTCCAGCTCTGTTCTCTGCTAGCTAGTTTTCTCTCAAACAGGTCTATCCATGTAGTGATCGACGGAGTTGCATATGACTCTCTTATCATAAATGCTCCGCAAGGATCAATTCTAGCTATTTCTACTCCATATCAACGATTCGTTGGAAGCAACTTCATGTGTGCAGTACACAGCTTCGCATATGATAGTACCCTCCATGCCGCCTTCTCTTCCAGGGCTCCAAGACTAGCCAGGCATATCAGAATCAAACGGGAAAGACATTTTGACAACATAAATATGGACTTGGCAACAATTCTCGAATGGGAATGCAATAACTTGGTAGACTTCAATGCAAACAAAACACATACCTTGGAAGACAATCATTTTGATTCTTGGTATTACTATCAGCAATAACCTTTCTTGGGATCAATTGCTATTAGTGCATCCCAAAAACTTGGTTTTCTGTTTCGGGCCAGGAGCTATTCGACTTCCAGTCAGCTGCTCACGATCTATAAGGCACAGATCCGACCTATCCTGGAATACTGTTCTTATATTTTGAGTGCAGCACCCAACCATACCCTGAAACTGTTGGATTCTGTCTAAAAAATGGCAATTCGTCTCGTGGGTGATGCGAGGCTCTGGAACACATTGCCAAGAAAGGAGTTTCATGAGGCATATAACCTCCAGAAATTCAGGAAGAACACCAATTCCTACCTTATTTCCCTTGGTTTTCACGATTTTCTCTGAACATTACAGGATATCCTATTTCGTGGGAACCAGAACATGAAATAAGAATATTGATTATTTTATTTTGAATAAGGAAGTTGATAATAATTCGTTAAACATTGATGTGTCATTGGCGATATAATTTTACGAACCGCCACATTTCCAAGTCACCGATACTCGGCCACTAAATGCCATGCAAAGCTACATAGTTTGTGATCAAACTTTATATCCGAATATAAATGTACTCACAAAAATATTTGCAACACTTCCAATAACTACCAGTACAGCTGGAAGGCCATTCTCATCATTGAGAACATTGAAAACTTACTTGAGAAGTAAATAAATGTGAAAAGCTCACAGTCATTTCCACCCAGTGTTCATAAAACTTGAGAAGTACTACTGCACAAAACCGACTGAATGGTCTGGCATCACTTCTATTTATTCATAGAGATATATCGGTGTATCCTGAGGAAATATCAGATAATATAACATCTAAAAGATGGAAACTTGATTTCTGAGAATTGTTGATTTTGCACAAAATGTTTTTTTTCAATAGAAATTACATATGTCATATGTATCATTTTGTTAATCATTGTTTTTTATTTTTTCAGAATTGAACCCAAATTCATATAGGTATTTCACTATTTTCATTGGCTTCTATGAGCCTCCCCCCCCCCCAAGAGAAATTCCTGAGTGCACCAGTTAGTAGGTGTACGATAGAGTCATCCGTAGTAAATTGTCGTCAGGAATTTCAGAGAAGTTCTGTCGATTCTATCATAGATTATTCTATTCACTCTGATATCCAACTTATGGATTTCTAATTCGAGTCAACCAAAGTTACTGAACAATTCTAAGTCTATTGCAGAAATCACAGTCATCTGTCCTTTCAGACTGAATTCCAAGAAACGTTCCAACATTTCAGCAACAACCCAACAAATAATAATTCTACTGCAGCAGTTTTCAGTAAAAAATATCATTGGGGCTACCAAACCCCAGATCCGATATCTGGCAGAATACGAAAACGAATCCAAAAGCGAATAAACTGCATTTTGCAGGGAATGCTATAACCTAGACAGTAAAATGTTCGCGAGATGGTATGTACACCACACTGCCAATATCATCTGATATGCTGTTTTATAAGGAGCGGTTCTATATCTGTTTTGGGCGAAATTATTAAATTTACTGGAGCTAGGAAGGTAATACGAAGGGGTCGGAAGATGAGAATTTTTATCTGGCCGTAAACTGACGATGTATAAAGTAAATCTGTACAAAATATCCATGTTATGTGTGGGTCAGATATAAGAAGTTTCAAAGCCGCCTGAGCATAAGATACACTGAAGCATTTGAAGTTCAGATAATTAACTAAAGTAGATCTATTCACTATCTCTACATGGCAAAAAGGACTGGGTAAGGGGTCACCAAGACAAGAATTCTTTTCTTGATTACAACTTCTCGTCTTGTCTTGAGGAAAAGTCTAGAAATTTCGAAAAATCTTGTCGTGACGTTTCCCTTGAAGTATTATTGCTTGTCTTGACTCAAGAAATTTCGAGATTTTGATATTTCTTGATTGACCGGTATACATGGTGATTCCCCGGCAAACTTTTCATTTCGTTGCGTGCTTAGGGATGCCATCTCGATTCTTATTTCATCAGTAGATATACCTTGTTAGAGTTCAGTAGATTTCAGTAGTGTTCTTTTCTGTGATGGGAAAAATTTTTGACATTTTATCCACGTTGACAGGTAATGAAATGTCACTTTCATAAAATGACACTATTCCTGCGAAAAGTTAGTCCTTTTTTACCAACATATCAAGCGCTTGGACGCAATAGAATTTAAAATCAGAGGCACCAATCACAGATCGTGCCCAAATATCACCCAGGATATTATGAGTCTATGTGATTAACCCTTTCACAATCCTATCTGGTGGTTCCTCGATCTTTATTTTTTATTTCTGACAGAAGGAAATGACGTCGCGCCCTTGCAATGATGCCAGTTTGTGGAATTGTGATGAAAAGTAAATTATATTGATATTATCTCTTATTTTACCATGAGTGATGAACGCACGTTTTAGCCAAGTCAAGAAATTTCAAGATTTCTTGTTTTCAGGACAAGGAATCTTGTTATTGACATTAAATTCCTTGTCTTCTCTTGAAATCTGAAATCATTCCTTGTCTTGATCTTGTCTTGAGATCAAGACAAGATCAAGACAAGATCCTGAAATTTTCAAGAAGTTGGCGACCCCTATAGACTAGGTACATCTCATCACGTGCTGTCTCAAACTCGAGTCCCAAAATAAAACTTGTCGGACTCCACTAGTACTATTTCCAATGAATTCCAATTGAATGACCATATATTTCCCATTCACCAAATGAACACAAAAAGGAGATCAATCGATTGTATAATTAACTTGACAAAACAGTTGATTATTGAGACTCGAATATCGGAGTATCTTCATGATGATTCATCCAAATTCACGACTAAAAGTATGCAGTTTGGTTTTCCATTTGAAGAAGTTCCTATGGAATCTGAGAAAAATCCGACGTAATATTGTGATTATTTCTTCTACTGAGACCATGAAATTGAATGATTACATACTCATACCCTAAGGCGCAACTATTTTCACTTTAGTATTTTTCTTTCAAAATGAATTTCACTTCGCCAAAATATTGCGTTATGGTAATGACAAATGAAGCAGTGCATGAAAATGTTCGACTGTGTTCAAGAATTTATTAATCAAACATTTCTCTATCAGGCGTTGATATTGGCCATGAGACTGGTCTGATATCGATAGAATTCAGTGGTTGAATTCTGTATCAAGTATTATCTTAGGATTGACATAATGGCTTACAGAGATATCGTAGGATTAATATCATTGCTACTTCTGATGAGAACAAGTTCTTGCCGAATATTCACCAGAATTGTCTTGAAATCCTCACGAAATCCCAATAGATGTTTGAGTGGTAGACAATCGCAACAATTTCCGGATGACCAAGATGATTCCAACCAGCATTCATATATCTATTGCATTCATAATTAGTATGAGGAATGTAGCCCTGCATAGCTGATGTGAATCCAGGATTACGAACTCGAACCACATCGGACCTACCAATTTCATATCGGATTTCATCAAATAGAAAAGCAATACCAATTGTTGATAAAGTTCAGTGTAGCACTCACTTCATCTTCATTGCCAGTAATTCTACTTTCTAGATAAATGTTACTTTGTGATCGTAATGTGTAAATATGCTGCGTTTGAATGTATGTAAGATTTACAAGAAAAATTCAGAAATGTGAAATTTTGAGTTATTGTAACTCTACTTCCGGATGAACGATATGAGTGACGTAGGCAAGTAGCTCAATGTTGATGTCTTTCTCCATCACTTTGGAGATGATTGATATTAGGGTAATAGGCCTCATGAACAATAACATTTGCATTCAAAACATTATCTGTAGCATCGGGTGGAATATAATGGGAATCAAATTATAATTCAACATCACATCATGCATGCAATTATTATTGTCGATGGAATCGAAAATTATAGTACAATGATTTCCGTCATCCAGGATTCACGCCGATATTATTATCAATAGCAGTGAAATTATCTTAAAATGCCATGTCATTGGTCAATAATGTATGAACCGAGGTTTCAATATGAGAATCAATTGATATTTGTACGTTAAAATATTCTCACACCAAAATTGAACATTGTATGGATATTATTACTGTATAAAAATTACAGATGTCTTTTACTCAGTTTACTATGACCTCTTATCAACATCCGGATCACGTCTGCGGTTTTTGAAATTTCAGTTTGAAACAACACAAATATTCGTAGGGCAATGTTGCCAGATCTACGCTTATCTTAATTTCAGGGATTTACTTCAATAGAAATTTTCAGATTCTACATTTGCTTCATATACATATATATAATAAGGTGGACTGCATATTCGAGTATGCTTCTTTAACTCCTCGAATCATATTTTTATTTATAAAAAAAATCAGCACCAGAAGAGGTGGAATTTTGAAATAAAAAATTATTCATAATATCAACCGAGCATTTTTCATAATGAAGTGTTGAATTTTTCCATTTTCAAAACACTTTATTTTTTTATTTTGCATTAGAGCCCCTTTTGATATTTTTATGTTATTCGATGCGGAATTGAAGAACACACATTCTTATATTCACAACCCCTGTCGAGATTCCTATCGCATCAAACCCATTTCCCGAAAACTTGTTCACTCAACCAGTCTACAGGGTGAGTCGGGAGGAACGAACCAAACTCCAGGTGTGAATATTGTTGACGTAAAAATAATTTGAAAAAACCCATATGTTCTGATACGATTTTCATTCGTTTCCATTTCAAATTTGAATTGATTTGTGGCATTTTATAAGACTTCAATTGTACAAACTCGATTGTTTCATCTGATTTGTTGTTCTGACATATGTGTTCGTGTCAGTGTCAAAGTGTGTTTGACGCATTTATTTTCGAGTTTGTTCGATTAATGTTCCATGAAATGTCACAAATCTATTCAAATTTAGAAAGAAAACAAATGAGAATCGTATAGGAACATATGGGTTTTTCAAAATTATTTATACCTGTACAATTACACACCTGGAGTTTGGTGCGTTCCTTTCGACTCACCCAGTATGATGAAGCAATTTAAATGAATGAAGAACAGAGGTGAAGGTACCTATATATACACATAAAGTGAATCTTGCTACATATTCTCTGATTTTTCTCTATAGAAAGTGGAACGAAAGAAAAAAATCTTTGAAGACGTATATGTTATTTTGCATTGAAGATCCTGAATATTTTCATGTCATTCGATGCGGACTTGAAAAACAAACATTCTCATTATCACAACCCCTGTCGAGATTCTTATCGCATCAAAAGTTATTTGCCACTTTACATTAATATAGCGATTCAATGAAGGTGAACGTATACTTTCTTTGGAGAAGAAAGTGGGACAAGAACACGAAAAACTTCAGAGACGCATAATATACAAATAGTATAGGTATACCTCTATATTCCTCAGCTACAAAAATCCCACTTCTGAAATTGAGTATTTTCTGGAAGATTTTAAAAACAATACCTCCAACTTAAGACTGATTATTCCACAAAATCTTGCTTCCCGTCGTTCGTAAACTGTATAACTAAAACAAAACTTGATTAAATATTTTGTTTACAACCAAGAAGGTCTTGGGGTTTACGTACCTACTCGTAATAATTATAATTTATGTCGTGGCACGATGATTGCTTAGACACTTCAAACAACAGCTGAACTTTTCGAATTATCAACTCTGATAAATTGGTCCTGGGAGCATTAATTTTTGCAAAATATTTACTGAGATAGGTTTAGTTGGGAATTAATTCATTTCGAACTACTGGTGAGAGAATTCACTGATTTTGTGTGGAGAAAAGTAGCTATATCCTCTAAATTTTTCATCTCAAAAGTTTTATTCTCCTCCACCCTACATATACAGGGTGTTGCGAAATTCGACCGACAACGCTTGACAGGTAATAGCCCTCGTGATTTCATAATCACTGAGATAGTGTTTAGTTCTCGAGATACAGGGCGTTGAAGTTAAGAAATAAAATTAGTCGTTTCGCAATATCTCAAGAATGATTGAATATAATGCATTCAAATTCGGGATGGTTCCATCTTTGAATGGGTCATTTTTTGACCAGAAAGCCATTCCGGACATTTCATCCAGTTGGGCCCTACATGGGGTTGTGGTAACTTTTCCTCTCATATTTTGTGCGCCACTGATTAAATTTCGATTGTTTCTAGTTCCTAGAATTCATTGTTCAATTCTGTTCAAAAAATGTATCACCTTCAGCTGAGCTGAAATGAACAGTTTTCGAGATACTCGATCCAAAATAGAAGATTGCATAGTAATATTTCATAATTTTCAGTAGTAGAAAATTGCAAGAATATGTTTCCGGTGTTGAGTAGTTTAGATACTATTCAGATCTCATCCTGTAGCTGAACAGAAATAATTATTCCACGCATAAAGAGAAAACAAACATTTTTGTAATTTTCTACTACTGAGGAAGATGAAAAATTACTATGCAAACTTCTATTTTGGGTCGAATATCTCGATAACTGTTTATTTTAGCTCATTTGAAGGTAATGCATTTTTTCAACATAATTGAACAATCAATTCGAGAAATCGGAATTGATCGAAATTTCGTCAGTGGCGTAGAAAATATGCAGGAAAAAGTTACCACAACCCTCTGGATAAAATGTCCAGAATGGCTTTTTGGTCAAAAAAATGGTGTGCTGCTCAGGCATTTTCGATTCATATTTTTCATAGCGTGGCTATATGATAGCTGTGAGCTCAGTCTTCGAGCAATTGTTTTACTCGCAGTGACGTATACGAAGATGCGTCATAGTACACCATACTATAATTTCAACATTTGAGTCAAATAAATCTATATGCCTGTAATTCGTTATGGAACGGGAAAGTCAGCAAGATTCTCCCGGGCGTTGCCATTTTCACAAAGAATAACCGATAACGAGAGTTTTCGAACTTTTTCAATAGAAAGTGATTAAAATATTATGCCTCAGGTGGGCATGTCTTTCGGAATTGATCGATCAATGATGAGTAGAGTAGAATCACGACTGATTACCAAATTGACTGATGGTCCAATTATACGAAAGGGTCTTGTTTTTCTGGAATATAGGACACACCAATAATTTATTCTCTCACATTCTCCTTCGCTTTCCTTTCCTCGAGTCATTGTATTTGTCTCAAAGGAACGAATCAGACAATCAATTTATTTTTAATTGAAAGGCGATACAACGGCACCATCAATCTTATCGAGTGAATCGATGAAGAAGACGACTCCTTCATCCTTTCAACTATTTCACAGTGAATTATTCGCTCTTTTTTATTTGAAATATAATAGCAATTGATCTTGCTGGTCGAACAGACACTGAGAAAATGGTGTTTCAGTCTTTCAATCAAGTTAGGAGAGTCTTCTCCATATACAGATGGTATTGTTATGGAAAAATGTGAATAGTAATTCGTAACGTCATCGGCATCTATAATTCCATTTCGGAGTCATAGGAATCCAGCATATTCTACAACTGTCCTCAGACAGTTTCACCTGGCCAGTTGTGGTCTTGAATTATGTATACTGGATTTTCCATTGGGAGAGGTAAATAATTCAACTGTGTAGTCACTGAGGTGATTTCAAATAACCCATGTTTAATTGGTTTTTGACATCTCATAACCGAGATACGGGATGTTTCATCCATTTGGACCATATCTTCATTGTCTCATAACTTGTCAACAACCTGTATTTTGTTTGAAAATTGGTACACTTACTCAATCCATCCTGTCAAATTGATTGGAGGGTCAACAAAACATAGAATACAGGACCGGCTTAACATAAAATTCACAATTTCTTTCTGCCCAGAAACAACACCCTATACATTTGAATTTCTTGATCATTTAGCCATATCTTATCAGAGCACCGAAATGTTTATCCAACGATGTACTTCTTATCCATGCACAAATGAAAACGATTTTTACTTCTCATGATATGTGCTCAAAATATTATTTTTGCTCATTTTGAGGTATAAAGTGAAATCAGACAAGATTTATTAATTTTATTCCTATTGAGTCTACGTGAGTATAACGTTCAGAAGGAGTGTTTCATATTGTTCTTTGTAAACATTCAGACTATTAGAAAACATATAGTTGCAGGTCCATCATTAAAACTATACAGGGCTCTTCACGATCAGCGTTAATTACACGTTTTTGGCAAACCAGGCAACAGATGAATCTGAAAATTCGATGGTATGTATAAATTCACATAATCTACACGTCTGAAATATTCGAAACCATCCGGCGTTACTGCTGCTACTTGAAAGTAGCGGCAACGTCGATTCTTCACATTGGACACCTTGTATTTCATCACATTCTTGAATTCATCCTGAAGAGCTATGATTTCATCAATTCACAACATTCGGGGTCTAGCGGGACTGATAACTGAGATAAAGGGTGTGAATAATCGAGATGTTCCAACTGTTTCTGTTTCAATTGAATATCACAAGAGCCGTTTTGACCATGCAATAATGAATAGTTTCAACACAAAAAATTCCTGAATAGAAAGAAAAATTACTCACCATTTGAAAGTACGAAAAACTAAAATTGTAAACGAATATTTGATAGTTGTTCTGGCATTTTTTCTCAAGCTGTACGTAGATATTCATAGAATCGTACCAAATACGATCCATATTTATTTTTTGAGTGGAAGTGAACTTGAAATTTATAATTTGATTTTCTTGCTTCAAATCGAATTTGAATTTTCAGGTGAATGAATCAAACTGTATTCGAACTTCATTTTGAAGGCATTCGACCTTGAACAAAAAGAAAATCTGCGTCACTGTTTTGCCTTCTGTCATCCCCAGCAAACTTTCACATGTCTCGCATCATGTCCGCTGGCGGCCATTTTTGAAAATTGTCACCATGGCCGCCAGGGAGCAGGTGTCCGATGGCTCCACTTCCGCACATTTGTTCATATTATATCGGTCTATCTCTGTACCAAATTTGGTACCTCTTTCAAATAGTGCATAATAGTTTAGCTAATCTGCTGTACAATATGGAATTACCTTCTTCTTCATGACTAATCATATTTTTATACCTTCGCCATTTTACGCAGTATGTCAACACTGTGAAATTTCATTCTGGGTTTGCGAAATGGCGTACATGAAAGCACAATAATTATCTCCAGGTGTATTGATGGACTATTTGCATTCATAACAACATATCATAAAATATGTGTACATAGCACGAAGTAGACTAGAATAATATCGGTATGTATATTTTATGTTTTTCCATTCCAACTTCCAAATTGGAATCAATGGAATGATATGAACTTTTGTTCAAAAAATAAACCTAGTTGATTTGATGTTATCGATGTTATTGCTACATGAAAACACAATTACTTTCTCAATATCGCGCTATTGATTTCAGATTAACTATGCATGGTGTTCAATTGGGTATAAGTAGGTATAGGTACATACCTAATTTTGCACAACTGTGGAAACCTATGTTTGTTGTCAATTAGATTTCTATGTGAATGGCAGAACTAGGTTCAAGTCGTTCGAAATACAAAAAAAATATCAATTGAGAAAATTCGTTTACGAGATACATCTACAGGGTGATTCAAACGTAAGCGGCATCCAACAGGGAGCATTATCGGACCCTCACTAATAGGAGCTTTTTGCCTTATTTTTATGCAAGTAATACGCCCCTGAGAGGTTGCCGCATACTCTTGATAGAAGCCTTTTTATGTTTTGTATATATTCTCCTAGATACTATATATCTTTTTATCAGCAATGAATGCATACAAAAATATACGTCTTCAGAAATGTTAACAATTTTCAATATGTAAAGTGTATCTTGTTTTTCAACATGTGTAATATTTTTCCCCAGAACAGGTGATTTTTGACTCTCTTTGTCGAAATGTTTGTCTGACGTAGCTTTTTGTCTTCCGTATTGTAGTACTTCCTGTGGAACATAATAATTTTTGCTGATGATGAAGCTCTACTGAAACAGCGAAACATCTCTCAACTCTCATGTAGAATGGAATATAGTTTGAGTGGACTTGACTGTAAGTTTTTCTTCCCGACCTATTCAGAAATGTTGATTGGCAGGCTATAGATCAGTATCACAATTTTCAAATTCTTCGGCCAAGTATGATGAGAACACTTAAAAAACTTCAGAAAATGAGGCATCATCACAAAGACAATCGAGTATATCATCCACAATTACAACGTTGTAATGGGCGTGTACACCTTGGTGGAACTTTTAACTCAAACCATGTTTATAATGATCCTTTTAAACATAAATAATGATTGACGACATAATTCGATCGAAAAATTAACTGGAATGTTTTATTTTTGGACATAAATAATAGTACCTTCTGATAACGAACCCTCTTATGACGTAGAAACCTCATCTCGCCATAGTTAAAAGAGAATACCAAACGCCCGACGGAGACTGAGGCAACTGATATATTAATTCTTTCAACTGTGATCTTGCGCTAATTCACACTGTCAGGAATCATGTATCATTCATCTCTGTCTGGAATAGTCTTGTTTCAGTATAAGGGTTTTGACGTCACATCATCGCCTCGTTTTCAGAGGTCAGAAAAATCGTGGATTTCAATAATTTTTTATAAAACGTAGGGAGCTCACAGCAAGAAACGGTTTGCGGTGGTGAGCTAGTTTGGGTAAGTTCTATCGAATTATGAAATACATTTTTTTTGTGATATAAGCCCATTAAGGTTGTAAGGATATAGGATGTGTAAATCTCTCCCTACCCCTTAACTTTTGAACTTAACAAGCTATCGAGGTTTAATGAACTACAGTTACTACTTTTCGGCATAGAAATGATTGCGAACACGTGGCATAGTGCTGAGAAGGCACCATCAACTTTTTTTTTAATGTATAGTGAGGGCGTACGGGTTCAGAGCAATCGATTTTTGGGATGATTTCTCAGTTCCGTTAATTACAATAATTCGAGTTGATACAGTTATGCTATTGAAGGTTACACTCTAATAATGAAAATAGGTGTTATGAACTGAAAATTTTCATGTCAATTTGAAGCACGTATACATATCACGATGTTCTCTGAACATTACAGGTTATCCCTTTTCGTGGGAACCAGAACATAAAAAAAAATTCGTCATACCATATTGATATGATATGAATATTATACATACCTAAAACCAGGGACACTTCGCTCTTTGGAAATTCAAAGATTTTAGATTCCCCACGAGGCTTTCAGAATCAGACCAATGGAATCAGTATTCTTATTGATACCACCCAGATCAACAATTCACTAGGCACTTATAGGTGTTTTTTTGCGGTATTCAATACAAAAAAAGATGTCCAGATGATGTTTATGGAAATTACTCAAATTATGGTACCTAGGCTGATACTTATCAGCCATTAGCGAGAATATAGAGAGGAATCAGACTGCAGAAAACGATCAGAATACGGTTTCTGGTACAATAGGGGGTTCAAGTGAAAACCAACTTTATTTGCACTAATCGGACAAGTAGCCGTTTCAAACCGGCAAGAGTTTAGAATTTTCTTCAAATATTCAGCAGATAAAAATCCAGAATAAGTTCCAATAGGCCACAGAATTTTGAGTAACAATTGTAAAAAGAAGAAATAAGTAGGTTTTGGAATTCATTCCGAACATTTCCCAGCTCTGCTGGACATATTGGATGGCCTCAATATTGAATCATATATAAATACTCAGATATATCTGAACTCTGAAGTATAGGTATCTACTCGTGAGTCATTATCGCGATCAACATAAATAAGTTCCAAACTCCTGAAGCCGCAGAAAATAATGTATGAAAACCACGAACAAACATAAAGAAGAAGGGGCATACATTAGGCTGGGATAAAAGCCCTTATCTCTATTCGGTAACACTAGTGCCGGACTTAGGGAAGGGCATCCGGGGCTATAGCCCCGGAGCCTTCACAAAAATATGCCCACAATAGAGGAAAAATTCTTTCAAACTCCGACGAGTGAAGACTAGTGAAGAACTTCCTATATGGAGTTATTTTAATACTCGTTTTAATACAACTACATTCTTGGATTTCAGTTATTTCAGTTACATTCCCAAATCATAAACAATTTTTTTTTCCAAAAAAGTTAGCAATATTCGTTAACGCTGAAATTTGAATTCAGATAATTCTTGCTTCTGACCGTAATTATACAGGGTATCCCAAAATTGCTGGGACACAGAGCTATCACGCGTAATATAGAGGTCAAAATAAGTTGATTGGACCCAATTCATTTGCATACCAAAATGTACCGACTGTCCGTGAGAAGTGTTCACCGTTTACATGAAAAACACATATTTGTTCGCTGTTCAGGAATGAGTGAAACAAATTTGACAAAAGTGCATTTCAGATGTTTACTTCCCTCTCAGTTATCAAAGAAACTGATCAGAAATTTTAAAAGGATTGAAAATACTCTCACCCCTTGACATTCTTTTCAAAACATTCTTTAGGGTGATTATACGGTTCTCAATTATTCTTGACGATTAAACAGATTGATTATCTTCATTTTGTTACTCTTTTCAATACTTCATACTCTCCATATTCCCGGAGGAAAACAAAGGTTTATTCAATAATGCTAACAGATATTCACTAGTTCATTGACATTGTGATACAAAATTTATTAGACATTGTAAACAAAGGCATAACGTTTCTTATATTACATTTTCAATATAAATCCCACCTTCATATTAGTACAGAGGTAAATTCGACGTACAAAAAATTGAAATGAATCTGTTCATTTAATGTTCTCAAGGACAAACGGTACAGTTTGGTATAAAAAAAAATTGGGTTCAATCGACGTATTTTGACCTCTTTTACACGTCGTAGCTCTGTGTCCCAGAAATTTGGGGACACCGAACATATACAGTTGTTGAATTAATCAACTGAATTTCGCAATCGATTATTGACTGAGAAAAATTGATCATTCAATTTGGGAAATAAAAAGAGGGCCTATACTCTTTTTTTGCCTCAGAGCCTCTAAATCCGGGTCTGGGTAACGCGAACTGAATGCAGGTAAAAGCTCCAGTTTTCCATTCTGCAATCGAGCTATATTATCCGTTTCATATTCATCAATAATGCATGGTTTGCTGAGATATCCCTCAGAATGGAGCGATACAACAAACTGTACTAGTGTCCAAAGTTGAAAATGGAAATAACCTATATGGTATGCCCATATGGTCGAACATGTGTCAGGGAATGATGAAGAGCCGAATTCTCATTTGGTGAGGCTGATATCGTATCGTTATCGGATGTAATGGCCAGATAAGAGATATACAGTTCTTTCCAGAAGTATAGTGAACGAATTCAATGAAATATAAATGGAAAGTCAAGTGGTTGATGGAGAATGGTTATATGACGTCATATCATCAACAAGAATGACCCTGAATGTGATACATTCATAATGAAAGAAATTAGTGATATGGAGATGGACGAGTTCTACACGCGAAAAAAATAGATTTAGTGGAAAAATCGAAATAAGTTATTCTATCACTAGACAACTTCTTTATGGGAACAATGTGGCATTTGTAGCTTTGGAATTTCATTATACCTTATTCAGTGCTTCTAACATGTGTGTTCCGTCACCACTTAGTAGTATAGGTATATAGGAATTCTAATTTTCTCTAGTTATTTTGAATAATATATTTTTTTGTTTATAAATTTAAATCACCCTGTGAATGATTTGGATTTGATATATTAATAGCATAAAAAGTACAAGGTTATTTGCATTCATTTATTTGCTCCAATTTCGTATTGGTATTGACTGCTGATATTTCTCAAAAGCATAGATTTGTGGTCGTCAACTTAACATAAGGAACATTTCACCAATGTGGATTTGGTACACCGATTTCCATCAATCTTCAACAGTGATTACAAAGGTGGAGGTAATTTTTTGAAAATTCTAACGTACGAATCATAGAAAAAAAACAACCACCACGAATGTAATTTGACGTGATTATTATTAACCACCTACCTACCAACCAGATAAGAGATATATATGTGTGCTCCTTTATGTATTCATCTCAACGAAGATACAATCGTGAGGAAATTATCGCTGTGATTTGCTACCAACAAATGTTCAGTATGATACCAAAGGATTGGCTAGAATTACGTATCGATATTGGTTGAAACAACGAAAACGTCTCAATTTGATATGTCAGAAAACAATCGAAATAAATTTCCACAGTTCCTCTCAAACCCTCACAATCCCCATTGAATTTGCACAATCAACTTCAAATACTCGAGATTGAATTTTTGCAATTCCCAATGAACCCCATCACTGTTCACCAGAATTTCCATCTGATATTCCTCTCAAAAAAACCTGTAATCTTAGGCTAGCAAAATATGCCAGACCAAATGGTGCAAGAAGAAATTGAACAGATCACGGTGTTGTCACCTGCTCCACGATGTAGGATTTTCTGGCATGGGAAAATCGCCATAATTTCTGCTGGCGGATTTACCGATTTGATTCGATCTCTGCAACCCATCATGGAGCAAGTTGAAAAAATAATCAGATATAATTACCTCCATAGAGCCATTTATGAAAACTCCGTCTATATAATTAGGCATCGTTAGATTTGTAATCGTAATCACTAATCGATCATGACATGAAATACATGGTATTCCTTTTGAAAATTCGTTTCAATGTTTCAACTTTGGGTGATGATGATTATTGCAGATTGAATAAGATATATAGAAGCATCAGTAGTTCTCTCAACGTCGTCTGGCATTTGTTGTCTTATGCTTTCATTGAATGGAATTTCACTTGTGAAGCACTTGAGACTCAACACAATGTCAATATATACCGGGTGTCCCAGAATTACGCTAGTATAATCCAAAAGTTAATTCTGCAAACAAAAATAGGAGAAAAATTTCCTATGAACATGTGTCCTACAAAAGGGTGCTAGATTCCATTGAAGGTAGATGCAGTTTTCTCCAATTACGTTTGTTATAACTGATCTTAGAATCACGAAATTTCGTAACTGAGGGTGATTCCACCTTACAAAGCGTCTCGTGATACGAAAAACATGATTGAATATTCAGGAAGGTGCCTAGCTCGTGCTATAAAAATTTATAGTATAGTATAGTAAAATTGAGATGAATCTTGAAACAAGAAAAACTTCTGGAATTTACAAAGCATCGGTCACAAGTTTTGCAACTACCTGTTTATTAATTCATGTTTTTTGTAATGAATTTTGTGATTGTAGAATCAATGTAAACCAAGATAAATCAAGAAAACTGCATTGAAGGACCCACGATCAACACAAGTTGGACGGAATCTTTCTTCTTATTTTCAGCTGCACAAATACCTCCTGGAGTTCACGAATGTTATTCTGGGACACCCTGTATAAGTTATCTAGAAACTGATTTTCCTTACTTCCATTGACATAACTTCGTTGAGATATGATATATTGGAATAACATGCATATACCACGAATATCAACTTTGATATGTATGCTTCACATATGCACATCAAAAGCAATATAAATATAAATGAACTTTTATTGAGAGGGCTTTCGCCAACAGGATATTGCAAATTTTATCTATTTCCATAACCATAAACGAGCTGAAATAAATATTTTTACCTGCCAGAGTTCCACGTATTTTCAATATTCTTGTCGCCAGCTGTTCTCCATATAATTTCATAATAGTTCAGAAAATCATGAAGCAATATACAGGGTGTTTCAGAGTTGTGGTGAAATAAGCCTATATAGGCAAGATTTCTCTCAACAAAATGATAGAAGTTTTCTATCAATACCTTGAAAACGATTGAGTCGATTTGAATGAAATTGTTATGGTTCACTTACACATGATTATCAGACATTCATTGATCCAATCAGATTTTATCCAGAATTTCCAGGGGCGTATCCATCGAGCAAGTCGGTACTTTTTAAAGAAAAAAGAGTCACTATCATATGTTTTTTTCGGGTTATTTTCAAATATTCAGATGAACCCAATAAAAATGCAACATCTTGCTTCGTTTTTGAGAAACACTGACAATACCATACCTTGGCGTATATCTCATGTTCAGATATCATCCAAAAATTTTTTAATATTATTATTTATGAGAACGAAAAAGACATTTCAATAACGTCCCTAAAATATATACTATCTCCAAATGTTATGAGACATATCACTTCAAGATATTCTCAAACTTGGATATCTCGGAAAAAAGGCATTTTCGGAGTCATGTTCATATAAACTTTTTCCATATACAGGGTTATGTCGCGACGAGCTTACACTATCTTTATATCGAAAATCAGTCAAGAGAAATCCATGGAAATGTGCATGCCTATATTTCAGAAAACGCTCTCTCTATTTGAAATATTTTCGACAATGCAGTGTTGCGGCTGCTACTAGAAAGTATTAGCAACATTGATATTTCGAATTTAACACCCTGTATTTTATCGCATTCCCAGATTCTTCCTGAAGAGCTTATGTCATCGATATATCACACTTGGGATCTATTGAAAATGATTACAGTGATATAGGGTGTTCAAAATCGAGATTTCCCAACTCTAGTGTTTCTCTGTGTCGAAACTATTCATTATCGGTCAAAACGGCTCACATGCCGTTTCTCAACTTTTGATTAACTATTTACTGATATTTAATCAGATCATCAGATACAGGGTGGTTCAAGATCCAGAATTATGATCACCCTATATCTGTTTCGATTGAGTATATCAGTAAATAGTAAATCAACAGTTGAGATAGGGACATGTGAGCCGATAATGAATAGTTTCGACACAAACAAATCCTGAATTTGGGGATCTCGATTTTGAGCACCCTATATCTCTGTAATCAGTTCCGACAGACTCAGTGTGATATATCGATGAAATCAACTCTCCAGGGAGAGTCTAAAATTGCTTTGAAATACAGGGTATTCAATTTTGTAATAACGACGTTATTGTTGCTACTTTTTGATAGAAGCGGCAACATTGCATTGCTTAAAATATTTCTAATGAAGGGAACGTGTTCTGAAATATCAGTATACATATTTTCATATCAATTTCTCCTGACTGATTCTTGATATAGAGATAGTGTATGCTCGTCGTGACCCTGTATACAATTGAAGCAGATTGAACAATCATGTAATTGAGGCACATATGTCTGTGACAACATACAAGTATTATCAAAAGATCAAATAACAATTATCTTCAAGAAGAAGAGGCATGTGGATCTTGAGATACTGTCTGTAGGGTATAATCAAGGATATGAAATATTAAATTTTCTAAATATTTTGGTTTCCTCATCTTCCTGTCTATATGTGAAAACTTCACAAACGATTAGATTTCCACAAGCATGTCGTGTCTTTGAGAATTCTGTGGAAATCTCATCATTTGTGGAGTTTTTACATTTGCCATGGATTTCCAAGAAGTGACGGCCGAGTCAATTCAAAATTCTCTTCTATAATTGGGAATATTAGTATATCATTTCAATCAACCTATTCCCATTGAAATGTAGACTAATTCTCGAAGGATCTTTCCGTTCTCGTCTCCTGACACTTCTCAATGACATGCTTTTTGTGAAAAGAATGTGTGATCCAAAGTTATCTTATTATTGATCAGATAATTACTAAATTTTGAAGGGTAAGAGGTGGCTGTGAAATTCCTTCAAAAGGGAATGGTTGTTATCCCTTTAACCCTGCTGGGGAGGCTGAATATACTGAGGTTTGTAATAAAAGTTAGTGTTTGAAGGGCCCCATTCATTCCGAAGGAATAGAACACTGACTAGCTCAGTGGGCGGTGGGGTGAGTAAGGTTGGTGTGAATGAAAGTGGCAGAGTGTTCAATGTATACTAAATTTAATAAAACACAACACAGGTGGTGTTCTGGTGTTGCAGTTACGAATTTGGCCCCTTTTTACACTTCACAAGCAGTTGGGTTTTCTCCCTGATAAGAAATATTATATAACACACTGTTGTTTATACCTTGGTGATCACCTCAATTCACATAGAACTTTCACTTAATAACACATAGAACTTTCACTTAATAAAACAGAAATGGCCTATTTATTGAAACTTCTGTAGATTGATTGCACCTTTTCAGTATACTGACGACATAATTCTAATGGATCTTGCAATATCCAGGTAGTAGTGCCCCAATATAAACTATAAGACGCTTACCAGAGAGCAAGATCTTAGTTGAATGTGTTACATTCCCACTTATACTACCATCTTCTGAACAGTACAGTCCGGGATGGCTCAAAGCAGTAAGATGCTGTAAATCCTATGGTGACTACTGCAGGCAAGCAGTCAGCAGCTAGTTAGTTGGGCTCCTTGTTTGACAACCAAGAAATCAATCATACAGGGGACGAAACTTGTAACTCCAACTCAATGGTCTTAGACTAGATCATGTAGGTTAACCAGAAAACTTCAAGTAAACCAGGAAGTCCAATTATTACATCAAAAATCCAAGTACCTCGAGAATTCCAACTACCTCAAGAATTCCAGGTAGGTACCTCAAGAATTCCAGATACCTCAAGAATTCCAGATACCCCAAGAAGCCCTGAAAAGAGAAAACACCTGTAAACCTATTTTCATCTTGGGTGTTGATAGTTATTATCCGTGGAGTAGTACCAGAAATATTACATACCTTTGGATGGTGTGTGGGCTTCACGTGGTGATGAAGATGGCCGGCGAACGAAGACACAATGTGTCCATGTTTGAATAATTCCATGTTCTTTCTATCAACAAATGAACAAGAAGCAATGTTATTTTTTTCGTTATATCTTCTTTCTATGCTCTTGATGTTATTCCTTACTGAGGCAGCTCATCAACATATGGTGAATACACTGATTTGCAATTTAGTGATAGGAATATTTCGGTCATCAAATTTGATAAATCGTCAGTATACTCTCACAACCTATAAACATCTCGAGGCTCCCATTGCCTTCCATTTCCCATTATCCCATTACGTTTAACTACAAAAAGGTACTTCGTGCAGATGGCAGTTTTATGACCATTCAGTATGCAGATACGATTAAGTCTAATAGAATTGGCGGCATTAATCATTTAGAGCATTCCCTCATGAAAGCGCCTCTCCATAGCGTAAAGCAGGCCATGGCATCTGCTGTTATCTAATCAATTAATTTTATAGACGTTTCGATACAATCCTTACAACATTGTTAGTAGCTTATTCTGAATTAGTGAAACATTGAAACACATCCTCACGTTTCCTATTTGTTTACAATGTAATCGAAGTATTTGAATTGTTGTTCACAATATTTTGACATACGACTACTGTTTTCCACACTATTCATTAATTCAAGCATACCATCACATTGTTCTGTTGTACAATGCACAAAAAATGCAGCGAGAGACGAAGGAATCTATGATGTTTCAGGTAAATAGTGATCTCACATAGTTTTCATCATGAAATTTTGTCATTTCTCATTAGAATTCCTCCTGCCACTTCTGCAATAGAAGCTGATACTGCTAATAGAGTGAGAATGTTTACAACACACACGATCATATTCCGTGAGCAGGTCAAACCAGCACGAATCCAGCCTTCTTACCTTCTTTCAGGAACTTCACGAGTATTTCTAGTAGCTCTTATATTGCAGAAGGAATTCTAATGAGAAATGACAAAATTTCAAAATGAATATAACATGCGAGTGACTACAGTCCTTTCAGATCACAATGAACCTACCTCATCTACCTGAAAAATCGGATTCCTGCGTTTCTCGCTGCATTTTTTGTGCATTGTACAATAGCACAATGTGATGGCATGCTTGAATTATTGAATAGCCAGAGAACACGATTCTCATGCCAGAATAGTTATGAAGAACTATCTCAATCCTTCTTAAACAAATATGGAAAGTGAGTTTATATTTCAAATTTCCATGTTTTACCTCTATGGTCGGACATCTGACAGATCTTGCACGCTACCCATGGACTTTTCATTGAACTTTTCGAGGTTATGAGTTCTTGGAAATACTTCTATTGGCGAAAAATTTCAATGCTAGTCCTTTGTTTTACTCTAGGATGATCTCGCGCATACCAGCATCGTTGTTGCTGCGATATAACAAATGACAATAAACATATTTGGAGCCTGAGCAGCTGAAAAACATCCTTCTCATCAGAATACTGACCTTCTGCGATGGAATAGAGTTGTTCAGGAAATTACCAGGGACACATGACATGAGGCTCATCTCAACACCATTCTTGATCTTGAGCTAAGAGCTGGGACGAAGTGGCCTCTGGTGCTGAACTACACCTTTTTGAATTGTAAGAAAGTATAAGATGTAATTAAGGAATCATGAGTTGTAATGCAGAATAGTAAATTGTTATACAGAACGAATAACTTGAAATTCAGATTTGTTCCTTGTAATTCAGAAAGCGTGATATGAACTTTATATGAGTAAAATCCAGAAAGTGTAACTTGTATATCAGAATCGCAAAATGTAATTCAGAAAGCGTTAATTTCAATCCAGAAAGCTCAACTTGTATCTCAGGAACACCCCGTACTCATGTAGTCTCCTTGCCATACAACAAGTTCCATCTGCAAGGGGACCCAACGTTCATTTGATTGGAGCGATATCGGCAGCAGCAGTACAAAGTGCACTTTGAGAAAAGGAGAGACTCTTTCACTTTTCTATCGATACTTCCACGGGAAATGTTTTTCAAAAATCGCTGCTATCATCCCTCCACTAGCAATACCAATCAGACGAACTAGACAAGCCCAGTCAGCACATCCTTTCGTTGTCAACCTCGAAAGATGTCGAACAGCACTTTAGCAAGACTCCTTCATTCATAAAACGGCTAGGCTCTGGAATTCATTGCCTGTGGAAGTATTTCCAACAACATATAATCTCCAAAAGTTCAAAGAAAATTCCAATACCTACCTCCTGTCCCTATACTCCCTAGGAACGCACGATGTTCTCTGAACATTAAAGGGATTCCCTTTCGTGCGCTCCAAGCCATAAAAAAAAATCCGATGTAGCCAATGCTTGCGGGTGCTAAGATTATCACATCTATGGCGAGCTCGAGGAAGGGAATCAATTATCCGATGTTGTCCTAGTTTGCAATAATGCAGCTTGCCATTCTAGATTTGAAAACCGTCTGAGCTGAACTGAAGCGAGTCTTTTTCGTTTGGGTCCAGACTCCAGAATGTAGAATTCAATTGAAACAATCTGATCAGACATGAAGTGTCTTATATAAATAATATATATATAAATATATATATATAATATAATAAAAGTCAATCTTCGAAAACCACATCAGGTTAAATGTCCGAGTAGTGAAGAACAACGACTTGTGTATTTGAACAGAATATTGACCATCGCAGGCCGATGACACAAGTGTTGGAAGATTTTGATCTAGGGCAGCACAACACACCACCATTCATCATGCTGCAGCTCTGGTATTTCAAGATATGCTCATTGGTCAAACTCGACATGCCCAGTCAGCACATCCTTCCATTATCAACCTTGGAATATGTCGAACAACACTTCACCAAAACTTGTATGTCAAAAGAACGGCAAAGCTTCAGAATTCTATGTCAATTGAAGTATTCTCAAGAACTTGTGAACTCCAGAAGTTCAAAATAAATTCCAACACTCACCTCCTCTTCCTATCCTTCCTAGCTACGCACGATGTTCTTCGACCATCATAGTAATTTCCTTTCGTGTGCTCCAAGAAAAAAATTATAATACTCATTGATGTTCACCACATTGGAAGCCATTCATTGGTCTCTTTTCTCTTTACCCTCATTTGAGTTCATGGTGGTTTCTGAACTACAAGTGATGATTTCTGGATAACAATCGACGCTTCATGAATCAAAATTGACTATTCTGAAGTACAAGTTACATTTTCTGAATCAGATTTAATTAATCTGGAATTACACTGTCTGAATTAGGAAGTGAGTAAATCAGTTATTTATTCAGTTAATAATCTCAAGAACACAATATAGAGAAATAACATGATTCATTATAAATATTATGAAAGTTATGAACATAGTATAGCAGGAGATATATAGTATCAAATGGTTCAACATAAATATAGATTCGGAGCCACAAGCTTCTGTGTGGCGTGTGACGTCACTTTTCTCATTATAGGATACAATTATTGGATATGAGTCGAGAGGGTATATATAAGGAGATTGATCCATGTAATTCATGTACGAGAGTAAATATCAGTGGTTTGAAGGTTATCTAGTACAACTTTGAGGCAATCATAGTTTTTCTTCACGAAGTTTCTCTGTTCTGCTTCATCACTTTGATAATGTAGATATTTTTCAATTCAGATGGCAGTTCATTGGGATGTTTAAGTCCAATATAAGTGGTGAACCTCTGTTTATAACGAATGGGACATCAATACTCTGATTAGTGATCTGTGGTGGGTGATATGCGAGTGAGTTCTGTAAGTCAAGAATCTGCTTATGGTCATAAGGGGTATATAGGGGGCAATGATAGGAATAGGGGTTTTCGACACTGAAAACATTCAGCTGATTCGTACAGTAATGCAGAGGAAAATCTTTCATTGTTCTTCAAAGGGAATTACAAATTGACAATGGTGTTGTGAGAGCACTAGCATTGAAAGAAAAAGTCGTATCTCCCGAGATCTGATTGTTAGAGGTGTTGTTTTAAAATTGTTGTAGTTTTGGGTGAAACGACAGGGGTAACACACTGGATCCACACAAGCGGTCTAAGAGAATTGAGGACTCCAGAGAGCTCACCCTCTGATCCCAAAATTCAAAATCCATGATAATGAACATGAATATCGGACATATAAGCAAACCCTTCAAGATCAATGAAGAAACAGCAAAACACTAGCAAAAATGAACATTTATGCACAATAAATCAAGAACAAAGTGGAAATGGCTAATGACGATTGATAAAGAGATTAGGTACCAAAGATTCGGCTTTGATAAATTCTACAATATTGGTAAAACGCATGTCACACACGAAGTAGAGGGAGTTACACACGATGCCACGTAACCGCGAGTTTGTAACCTCATGAGTGCATGATTTCATTACAACTCGAGGTATGTTCTATACTTCTTTTACGACTACACTATAATTTCTTCAGGATAGTATATACGAGATATTGTGTGAGGAAACAAATATCGAATAACATATTCCGTCACTTTTAGCAATAACGAACCATTTTTCTCAATTTGAATTGAAATGTAGTAGGATTTTCATAACAACCTTATCAATGGCATAAAACAGATCGAATAAACATTCAAGATCACTATAAGTAATAGTTATCAATTGTCACTGTGCATTTATTGAAAGTAACAGAATATTTTCCGAAAATAACATAATATTATTCCTGGGTAATTTTTTGTAAGCTATTCCGTATATTCCACAAGACTTCAAGGGTACCGATTCATTTGTTGCAATTTTTGCTCTTCCAGGATTTCTGGTGGTGATAGAAATAACCTCATCGTCATCGCTTGACATTTTCCAACAGACTGAGAAATATCATCAGAAAATGATTACTCGTGGAAAATATCACCTGCCTGCTTTCGGTTTCGAGTAATATCCTGATTCATTGATGAAAATATAATAAGTATAGTATATTTCACAGTAAATGGTATTGGCTTATTAACTGCAATAAACTACCCGATTTAATCCCATTGTGTAGAAAATCATCAGGTGTGAGATGCAAATGTGCCTACATTGATGAACTAAACCTCTGGTACGCTCATTCTTCATTATTTGTTTCGTCAGACTGGTTCTTGATAAAAGTAATTGGATTTCAGACGATCACGTGGGGTTCACATTTCGAATGTTAGATGGCGCAATTCTTAGTGCGGCTCGAGGTAGGCAGAACTTATGATCAACATCAGTCATACCAACCTTGATGCGGCTATATCGCAAAATGTATTCCTTATCTTCATTGGTCACAATATGGTCACAATTGTCACATTGGTGCCTGTGCCTGCCACCAGACTAAACTTAGCGAGATTCACCCACGCCATGTTATATGTTTATCGAAGTAGGCGAAAATCATGGAATTGTAAAACAGGAAAGGATCGAAGTGCGAACACCGAAGGTTTATATCATTAATGTACCCACTACCTATACTGACATTCGAAATTGACAAATCGTCTGAGCAACAAAACAAAATGAGCTATCAACATACCTATGAAAACCGTGCGATCACTCGCTTTACGCACGCTGTGCTTAAGGAGGAGCTTACCTACATTGTTCTGTGATAGATGTATAGGAATTCATATGGTGTTATCACTTTCCTATCGAAAGGAGTTTTGAAATCTCTAAATATCGCCTATTCGCGATAGAAAATAGCATGTCAACCCCACCTGACGGCACCATTCGAACAGTTCTAAACGGTTTGTTTCGATGGATGTGACCGATGAGCACAAACAAAAAACAAATATGAACCAATTAGAACAAAGTGAACAGACCGTTTTGACAGCTTTCAAAAACTCCAATTGGTGACGTGCGCTTATTTCCTCGAATACTTTGTGAAGATAGCGAGGCGTGGAAATATTCTTGCCAAGTTTCCGATGTTTCAAACCAAATATACAGGCATCATGACACATTCATTCCAGTTAACATTTTCACAATTTTTTATGTAAATCGAAACGGTGCGTTATATTTTATAACGACAGGAATTTCTAACTCCCGATCGAAAATCCTGTGATGACAGTTTACTTACTCACATTTGGTACATGAAATGAATCGAATGTTCGAATTTTCAAATAATCCTCACACATTGCAGCAGTCAGTCCATGATGGAAGCACAATACACTCACCCAACTAATAATATAAAATCAATACCTGCTCAATGAACTACTGAAATGCTATTATTTCATTATATACCTTTTCTGAATTGGAACAAAAAATGAGATATGTCCAGATCAAGATGTTTCCACATTTGTTGCGCCCTGTCTCTTCTGCGTCCTGTCTTTAGATGCTTCTTATCAGCTATTATTGACTTCGTGCATCATCAACGGGACTCTCCAGGTCCCGAAAGGAGGAAAACACATAATTGAAAGTCTAGTTCAACTCCATGATAAGATTCGAAACGCAGTTTGAAAATTTTCAGGAAATTGTCCATCGTTCACGCCATCTATCATGGAATATGAGAAACCCACGTTCTGAACTCGCATTCAATTGTTTATATCGAGAGCTAGTCTGACGAAACAATTGAAGAGTGGGCACACCAGAGGAATTATAAACATCTAAGTTTTGTGTACAATAATACTTACAATAGAATATAGTGGTAGCCTGTGGTAGGAAATATTCATTCGCGCATCGTGAAATATATTGTGTATATGCCTTGATTGTAAAAGATATAAGTTATTCTTTATGCAGCTCTGTTGTTTCAATATATTATCTGTATAAACCAAACTCACTATTCGTTCATCGGCAGAGATATTATATTGGTTGCAATAATTGAGGTCGAATGAGAGAAAGGCAGTTCAACAGAAATGCAATAATCTTGGCTTCCGAAATAAAAATCGGAATTTCACGTCATCAAAGGAGATAATAGCTGACCTCATTTCATTCGAGGATCGTAATAGTCCACAACACCCCTATATACGTTTTGCGATTGACCAACGAATGGACCTTGCCAGCATATTTGGCTAATACTCGTCCATTTATGTCGGATTTTGTCGAAATTGTCTCTGCCTGCGAACACAACGAAACTAATTACTCTCTTCATAAGACCCTTAGGAAGTCTGAACATCGTTCCGTAATAATATAGGAGGTAGGGGGGATACTACGCGAAGGATAATTCCTTTTTAATGAAAGGTTTTCAACCAAAAATTGAATACTCTTTATATGTAAGATTTCAAAGTTTAACGAAATTACGTATATAATAATTATTATTGGGTAACACATCCATTGAGAACCTAATGAATTTTCCGAGTATTTCGATCAGGAAGACTCACTATTTGATGAATGAATTCTACTGTGATGACTTACAACGATAAACTAGCTTACTAGCTAGCTATCATAGACTGAACTTCCAAATGCAGACATATTTTTATCGATTAGCTAAAGTGTTTGCATTTCATAAGATTCAACTCAACTTCAGAAATAATATACCTATTATCAATTGAATCAGGTTATTCAATATAGATGACGTTTTTACAAACTTCAAATCAAAGACATCATTGGTCGATATTATAGACGAGACGAACAGAAATACTATTCATAAACAATTTGAAATGAATCATGAATAAACCCGAATCATGAGGAAAACACTTTTGCGCGAAAAACATTTCATAATATATATTATACAGAGAGTGTCGATATAGGATATGAAAGAGAGATAAGATCCATTAGACTTTATTCGACCGGTAAATATTTAATTCTGTCAAATTACTATAAATATAAAATACTATTGATGAGAATTTCTGACACCGATCGATTGTTCAAGTCAGTTCACAGTTTTTCAAAATAAAATCTGATATACAAGGTGAATACCAGTTTTATTTTCCCCAAACGCGGAATACTCCAGTCGATTGAATTTTCACGTATCGCCCTTGCTGTGCTGATCACAAAGATATATAATGATGATGATAATAATGATATTAATTATAATAGGAATGATAGGTAAACTTCATTTCATTCAGCAGATTCAGCTTATAGCTATTCTTCCACTCAACCATATCATAAGTTGCTTCCTATAGGTACAGGGTGCAGGCAAAAATACGGAATCCGTTCATGGAAATTCAATGAAATGAACGTAATAAACAATATATGGAGTCAGGAAAATATGCGATTACTCTGAGAGACCATACCAGATACAAACAAAAAATGTAATGTGTTTGTTAACTAGTATAGTGTATTGCAATAATTGCATATACCTTTGTATTTGCGATCATAATATTCATTAGGTCAATTGTTTCCCCATCATTTTGTAGAAATATTGTAACGTAAAACGTTTCCCTGATTTCTCATTAATTTTCGTATTTTTGCTCACCGTGTACCGATTGAATGCAATGTGTGCTACAATTTCGGCATGAGCCGAACAAGGAATATTCGGAAATACATCAAATTGAGGTATTCCTTTTGAGAAAGAATTCATGTCGTTGACGTTCACCCGGTATAACTCCAAAATAATGGATAAGAATCGAAAATCATCGTGTTCATAGGTGATAGTTATTCATACACCAAGGTATTCAAGAATATCATTATCACCCAGAGACCAAGATTATATCCCAAGGCTTCACTACCAAATTAAATTGAATTTCCTTCACCACTAGCAATATATTTCAATCATTGTATTTCTGTGAAACTGAAATATGGACCTATGTCACTATGATAGCACTTCTCAATTCTAATTAAAATTTATACATCACGACAGCATATGACAAGTATTGATGAATATCTACCGAGTGCCGTGTCTGTGAATATGGTAACAGAACAGTGAAAAACTACCTTGGTAGTAAAAACACACTCAACGCCTTCAAAAGGAGTGAATAATGGTAGGTTGTATAGCTAATGGTGGAAAACATTGTTCATTCAGTTAATACCATGAAATCATGCGTCAGACAAACAGCACTGTGAATTCAGGTACACAACGATTCTCACTATAGGTTCGTTTAGGGTACTTATTTATTTAATTCTGCTTTTCTTTCAGGAAGTTATGGCATGAAATTTCATGCGTCAAACCTTTTCCGAGCCACCGTTTTTATTAGACTTTCTAAGAGACCTTTCACCGTAGGGCCATTTCAGATAAAATACCTTCCGAAGAAGTAAGTGAGCCGAGAAAAAAGTCTTGGAAAAAGGGAATGTAGTGATATTATATGGTCAAACGTTAGCTCAATGGCATTTTTGTAGCAAGTTTTCAAAGCTGCAATGCACAGTAAAGAGAAGGGTCCCCATATATTCATGTATGTACCTAATAATAAGAATGCTATATCATTTACGATGAATAAGTACAGTTTGATGGGTATCAGAAAATATGAAGAATGTTGGTATATTACTGATGACTGGAAACAATTCTCAATCACCACCAAGTATGGATTCATTAGAAACCTCCATTTTACTTATCTCCTCCTTATAACGTTGAATATTTCTGTTCAACCATGCAAATGTTTGCAAAAAACACCTCGAAATTATTTCGTTAATCCATATACATAACGAAGTCACGCTGCTGTTCGACGATAAGTGCCACCATCATCAATTTCATTATAGATACCTACCTTGAGAAAAGTACTCGATTTAAGATTCAACTTCAACTCAATTTTCTGAAAAGCATCAAGAAGCGGCATTTCTTCTCTATAATGAGAGCTTGATAATAATGCCAGTGTGTATGTAAGAATGGCTGTCATATCTATCATTCTTCCAACTTTGATAGTTAATATCTTCCGTTGGCGAAAAGCTATCACGTTGCGGTTTTCGTTGGTCTGTTGAAATTCAGTTTCTCTATTACATTGTATGATATGCATGCCATTAGATTTATTCTATCTCAAAACTTGTATGATTATTCGTTGCTGAGATATGGCCGACAGCCGTTCTTGGTTGTTCACCCAGTACAGTAACCTACTCACCTTTACTATCTCCTGAGGTTGCTATGGGTGGAAATGTTCGAGAGTATTCTGGAAATAGGTTAGAAGGCTGATAAGGTTTTGCTCGTTGAGATTCCCTTGATAGGTATTGGTTGATATCAATATCCTAATCTTCTTTCGCTATATTCCAATTAATGATAGTTTTTCGAGCAAAAATACATGAGAGATGATGTTCTTATCGATAATCACATGTTTTATAGTATGGAAGTTTCATTGTCATAGCGAACAATAAATGTCAAGGCAGTGAAAAAATCTCGAGAGCTTGGTCGAGCGATCTTTTCTACTTCCCTTGAATCGAGATTTCTTGCCGAATGGAGATGAAATTTGAATACAATTCGTAATGTATTCATCAATAATAGTATATTGTGCAACAAGTGAGGAAAGATCAACTTTTCTCACGAGTGTGAAAGTTCGTGGCACGAGCCTAGAGGGCGAGTGATGCAAACACACGAGTGAGAAAAGTGCCTTTCTCCACATGTTGCACACTATACTTCTACTACAACTGCACTCATTCAAAGAATCCGAGTAATATGTAGCATATTGATATTCATATTATATTGTGGCACTATCCCACATTGAATATTGTGACCAAAGAGTAGACGCCTTTCCTAGTTTCTCAAAGTATTTCTGTATTTTTTTGGATTCTATAAATTTTTCGTTTATACCAATTTATAATTTTTTCTTGATATTTCCGGAAACAAATTCAACTTTCGCAGCTTCTTCGCCATCATCTCTGTCTCTGGCTGTGTATTTATCGAAATCGTCACATCTCGGTATATACATTATATTTATTCATAATGAATTTTTGAAATAATATTTGATGGAAAATGTGATTTCTATCAAAAGCCCTGATGAGAAGTACCCTAACGAATTCAAAAAACTTCTTCTGACAGTTGTGAGAACTATTCAAAGCTGAACAGCAGCCAAGTTTTTTGGTCGATTTTTGTTGAGTCTCCATGAAAATGTATGTGGTGTTGGAAAATGCTGTGAGAAAAATATTCCTCACAGCTTGAGCAATACATGGTGTTGAAACTAAGTGAACTATGAGAAAGACTCTACTTTTCATAGCAGTAGTAGAAAAAATCATTTTCCGAACTTATTTTAGGCAGATCAATATACACAGTATGAAGACAATTTGGTTTGAAAAAGACAAGACGTTGTGTTATGAAAAATCGATAATTATCTGACGATAGTGACGGTGACAGTTATTTCCAAAGTATATAGAAGTATAAAAGTTAGAGCTTCACAAACGATAAGATTTCTACAAAATTCTCAAACACACGAAACACGCTAACACAGTAGCTTCGTCAGGTGATATATTGGTACAATGAACTAAACCAACCTTGGCTTGCTCAACTTTTATACATCCCACTCTCCCAACCTGAAGGATTAGTACCCTATGGATAGGTTCGATAATCTTCAATTCCGTTGTGCCTAATTTCCGTGTTTTTACATTTGCCATGGATTTGCATCAAGTAACGGCCGAGTTAATTCAAAAAGAAATCGTAGTTCTCAAATACAAATGAACAAAAACATTAGACAATTTCGTTGCACTACATAGTGTTGAGAGAACTATGAATCATTCATCCATGAAAAAAAAAGTTTGTCAGCCCAAAAGTTCAAATCCAGATTCAAAAACTCAAATACTCACTACTGCTATTACTATTACTATATACTGTCTACATGGTGAAGTGAAGAATATAAATTTTTTTTTTGCAATTGCATTACCTCGTATTATTATCAATCCCCAATATGTGACGGAACCCTCATCAGTAGATGAATCTGGAGGTGAAACTTCCATAGCCCTAGAAGGAGTTTCAATTTCATTTGGGAAAATACCTGATTCTGATTAGACCCGGAAAATGGGAACCATCAAGACTTGTCCGAGTTTATCTTCGAAAACCATTCATAAACACAAGTATTCAATACATTCCACACATCTCATTCAAACTTCTCCTTGGCAAATTTTATTCCATAAATCTATTATAAATCGCCTGAGGTAAATTTCATGAATATTTTGTTGTGATTATTCACCCGTTTGACATTCTTGATCTCGACAAAACCTGGATCGTTTCCGACAAACGGAAAGCTTATAAATCAACGACGGTAAACAAGAAACAATATTAAAATGTCTCGACAAAACCCTGCCCTGAAGTAACTCGAGAACTTGCGAAAACTAATCTCAAAGGAACGGAATTTATTTGGCCAACATTTGGCATTGTGGAGAAAAGGATTGGAGAACAGTGGCGCTACCTTTTAACTATATCAGTTCAATCATATTAACAAAGAGTAGGTTCATATATAGTAGAGGATCCGAAGAAAGGTCGAACTCCACCCATCTGTTGAATGGAATACATCTATTTCATGAGGTATTCAGTGATTTAGCATGTCAAAATATATAGAAAACATCAGATTCATACAGGGAATATTTTAAAAAACTGGGTATCTTCACAATGATTTCCCTTTACATTTATGAAGTAACCTGTTTTGTATTTAATCATAAACGTTATTTTGAGACTGAAAAAGTCGAACATAATTACAATACAAGGAACAAAGATTATCTGTTGCCTCCTCAACACTCATCTGCTCGGTATTCTTCTGTGATCCAATCATCGCTGACTGATGAATAATGTTTTTAGAGTAGACCTTCATATACTTTTTATGTTTATGTACCTGTGAAATCTTGTATATTATTTTGTTTGTTTTATACCTACGATATTTATTTATTTATGTACTTTAGCCTAATTTTGACGTTTTTTTCTTAAACTGTATGTTTTTGAAACAAATAAATCTATCTATCTATCTATCTATCATCTCGATATGGGGCAAAGTGAATGGTCCCATATGCGGGACCCTGTATATCAGAACACTGCGACCGGCAGCTGCTTGCAGTGCTGGGTATATCTTGCAATCAAATTCAGTTCCCCGGCAGAAAGCCAATACAACATAATCGACACATACATAAATTATTGGACAGTGAAGACCAATTATCGACATTGGTTATATACTATCGAGGTAGGGGAAGGGGTAGGGGTTTTAGGGGTTCAATTTTTCTGAAAGTACTAGTTACTCTTTATTTTTCCAATTTTAACATCTCATCATATTATATCAGACAGACACATTCCACATTTTGAGGAAACAATGTATGAATGACACACTGATATCTTCTTAACCTCCCTCTTCTTCCCTAATGAGGCTCCTCAGAGTGACTGCTCACCGGCTGGTATCTTCATTTCATTAAGGTAGCATTTCTTCGAAATGAATTCTTTGTTGTGAAAATATTTCACATCCAGCCTACCAGAGAACAAAATTGTTATATTCCTCGGTTTTCATTAAAAACGCCGTTTCCTATGTGCTGCCTCACCCTGTATATCTCTCATAAAGTCTCTCATATGATTTCTGTTTCCAGTATCAGATAGATTCAATTCAATATTCTGGAGCAGTTGTTTTCTGTGAGATATTCTTACAATTAGTTCTCATTTCAAAACAATTGCATGTGCAGTAGTATAGTGATATTATTTATATTCGATGAAACTTATGTCATGCACCATATTGAAATTGCAATTGAAATAATTCCCGAATTCCGCCTGTTCCTCAATATTGAGAAATTAAATATATAAGTTTCCATGCACATAAAATACTTGTAAGGGTCTCCAAAAACCTTGAGAACTATTCCAAAGTTAGGATATATCATTATTATACTTTGCTATTGAGATGAAACACGTTTTTGACCTCTTGTGTTCTGCAAGTTTTCGAATTGACTTCTGCAGCTGTCTCAAGTTTAGTGATGATTGTACGAATATGTACGCGTATTGAACTTGAAAAAGCTATGTGTTTCACATTTACTAAGTTCATGGATTCTCATGAAGAAATGTTTGAGACAATACTGTATTGATGATATATTCGGCGCTATATAATTTCTTCATATGAGATATCATTTATATTGATACCATTCGTTTCAAAGACTGAATATCTATCAAGAATTCCTCGCACAAGACTATTCATTGTTGGAAAGTTAATATATATATATATCATAGAAAAATCCCGTTTCGAATCAACAATATAGAACGCTATGAAAGTTTCTTCGATATAACTCCAGGATGATAAAATTCGTGGTTAATTTTATTGTCATCGATTCCGGATAACTCTGGCAATCTGATTCGGTCGGGAAGAGGAAGCAATCAACTGTATTTCATTCCTCTAAGCATACATCTTCCCAGACAGAAATATCTATTTGTGTTGGTGTCGGCCATGGAAATTGTGACTTTTCTGTTGATTTTCAATCGAACTTGTTTGTGTGGCTGCGTCGAGATAGAGGTATTGAGTCTAGTGACATTTTCTACGGGTCCTCATGAATAAATACGATTCGATATAATGATTTGATTTTCCAATCCAAAGTAGGCATCTACACTCATTTCAGAGGAAGCATCGTTTTGACAATAAATATAAAATCTTTTATACAATAATATTGAAAAATGTTAATTTCGTTCATCTCAGCGCCTTCTGAATGTATTTATGTGAAAGACAATAGCATGACAAATCGAACAGATCTTTGGCCAATTTTCCAGATGGAAATAATATTTACGAAAACATGAAGAAATTGCTGTACCCTCCAATAGTTTCCTTGTTTCATCTGTAACTATTCAACAACCACAATCCTTCCTTTATATGTATGTTTAATGTATATGTGAACTTCAAGAGTGCGAAGATCAATTTTGTTTAGTTCCCTCGATGAATACAAAGGTATATATCGTTCATCATGTGAATATAATTTTCTTGCTACTGGATTAACTTCCCTCTTTCTCTCGGAGCACTTTCATTCAATACTACTCCAAAGAAGCTATTCAACTGTTTCCCCAAGGAGATTAGCAAGTCAAGAAGTTCAATTCATGTAAGAAAATTACTAGAGGTTGAAATTGGGAAATGTGGAAAATATTGTTTACAGCAGTTTTTATGAAGATTACCCGATGTTTCGAAGAGAGATTAGACTCATCTTCAGTCCTGATTGGTCACAATATATCACGTGCTATATCACTCTCTGAAAAATATTCAGAATAATCATTAATTATTTCCTGAGATAGGGAGAATTTTCTTCCATACGTGTATTCGGATTGTGATTTTGAATTAGTATTCCAGAAAATATACTGTAGTGTAGTCTTCTTCACTCTCGAAAAATATAAAATGCATTTGATGTATTGCAACAAATAATAAGAACCGCAATACACCACGTGATCTAGTGTTACCGATAAAGTTTGGGAATTTGGGAATACGTCGAACGAAATAAGATTTCATTTTTTATATATTCGTTCTGGAACTTTGATGAAGGTAGAGAACAATGAATGTTCTATTCGTTCCTGTTGATTTGAGTCCTACATTCTTATATTTGTACATCTATATAGCTGTGGCGAAAATATGAAATATCTGTGAACTCCAGTTGGATGATTCCGTACCACGGGAGGAACACGCTATGCAATATGTATGTATATACCGTTCGGTACAGATTTTTTATATTCACAAATATACAGCGAACTTGTGTGAAAATCATGCAACTAGATGATTGAGGAAATTAACTAACTGAACATACTCAAACAGTCACAGCGAGATGCAGTATGTGTGGAGTCTTAATTAAATTCACGCTTCGTTAATGTGACATCGAGATTGGCACAACCGCAGATGTCTCAACATCAAACACACAGTGTGAGAGCGTTACCAAATAAGCAGATAATTGAAGCCTGGATTGCATGTTTTCTCCTAATCGCGAATGCCGATGTGCTGAATTTATGAGACCTGGTATGGGTCATTCTCATAAAACGTCAAATTGTATATATATATATCAAACTTGCTCTTCATTACAGTTGAATCTACAATAAAATACAATAAGTCGATAAATAAAAACATAGAAATATAGAACAAAGACACAGACACATGAATTACGTCACATATTTTAATATAAGGGTAATTAACAGATTTTTCCTTTCTCAATTGATCAATCAATAATTTTTTTTTTCACAAATAACACACACGATTCTTTGAAACCATCTAGTGACACAAATCTTCTCATTGCACAAGGCAAATTATTAAACAATACCAGACCTTTTGTATATAAAGTATCACATACAATATTTACTGAATTTATAAAGAAATCATTCGCTGCTTGTCTTCTGGTGTTGTGACAATTCACATCTTGAGAATAATATAGCTCACTTGATAAATACAAAGGCAACATGTTATTCCTCTATTTATGAACAAAAATTACTGCATTAAATGAAACTCTTTGCTTGATATTCATTAATCGCAATGTGTTCAGCATTGTTGTGACTGGTGTGCGTCTTTTACAACACAAGATAGCTCTCATTGCACGATTTTGGACTTTTTGCAGTGTATTAATCTGTTCGTTACTCAAGAAACTCAGTAAAGTACCACAATAATCAATATGAGGTGAAATTATTGACTTGTAAACTGTTGATTCCGTGAAATGAGATACTTTATCACCAAGCCTGTACATGAAACCTATTTTTCGCGCAATTTTCTTTTTAATGTATTCACAATGACTGTTGAAATTCAGTTGATTATCAATGATCACTCCCAAATACTTGAACATTTTCACTTCTTCAATGATTTCTCCGTTTATCAGAATATTGAATTTTATTATATTTTCCTGGATCATTTTTGAATTTGCTTTCGAAGATATAATCATGAATTTCGTCTTTGTTACATTAATTTTGAGTCCATTGTCACAGATCCAGGTGAATATGTTCTCAAGATCTTCATTCAAGAATTTCTCCACATCGTCTTTCTTGCCAGAGAAGTAAAGCAAGGTATCATCCGCAAATAGTTTCAGCTTACAATTCTGGACGTGATGTATAATGTCATTTATGAATAGAATAAATAATATTGTTCCCAATACCGATCCTTGTGGTACTCCATGCATGACCTTTTCCTTATTCGAGTGTTATTGTATTCAACAAGTTGTTTTCTATTTTGTAGATAGCTCTGAAACCATTCGAGAACCTTTCCGCCTATTCCATATTTGTTCAATTTCTTCAAAAGGAAATCTCCATTTATAGTTTCAAATGCCCTCTGTAAGTCCAAGACTTACACCAACTTCATGATGATGATTGAAAACTAGCTTCAAATTATAGAAATCATAGGAATAGCATTAGGAAATTGAAGTATTCTCAGGAACTCATAGCCTCCAGGAGTTCTGAAAAAAATTTCAAAACCTACCTCCTTTTCTCTTGGTACGCACGATGTTTCACGAACATTATATATATATATATATATCAATTTCCTTCAAGAAATGGGAAAAATAGATATTAAATATCTCATAGTGTGTTTTGGCAATAATTTCGTGATCTTATCATGCTCCATTATCAGACCCTTTATACGTTTGAGTTGAGAAACCGAATCGTTTCAGAAATATTCTATGACACCATATCTCGATTTGTGCAGAATTGGTTTTGTATTAGAATAATGAGGCCTGACGATTCCCAATAATATCAATCTGATGAAAAGTTTTTGATTTTATGAAATTTTATTAATTTATTTCTGTACCTTGCATTGAGCGACAAGAAAATTCGATAAACCTTTCAATTTTGTGCTGGCAAACCTCAGAACTATTTTAGTGTCTGTCTGATTACCGAAGACGGCGGTCAATCAATCAGTGGTTTCAAAATTTTCAATAAAACAGGTTCAAATGCTCTGCGTTCAACCTAAAAAGTCAGCACCGTTATAGTTTTCAATGATAAGTCAAATGCTTCATCTACAAGACCTTATTATTATAACTCAAGTGAAATTTCTGGTTGTGGCACACGATCGAATTTTCAATTGATTTTTTCCAAGAAACAAACAATAGAAACACACCCGTTTCTCAACTAAGTTATGTCCGTTCCGATATCAATTGCGATATCGGAGATGATGGAGACAAAGAAGGTAAAACACCAGTAAAGCTAAATATGAGGACCTAATCCGTCTAGCGTATTTTGAACAGTGTAGAAAAGGAAAAAAAAAACGGGAAAGGTACCGTAAACGGAAACAATGAAACCGTAGAGAGTTTCGAATGTTTTGTATAAATACATCTTCCTCATAAGACAATTCCAAATGCTCAAGAGATCTCATTTTCATTAACTCAGTTATCCGTGATTTCTCCAAAATTTCCAAAAATATTCAAAAACAAAAAAAATGAGCTTGACCATCTGAGTTTCTTGAAAGTATCGTGGTCAGGTAACGTTTGTTGAGATTCATAGTTGACTTTTCAAAAAAATATATAATGGAAAATATGACACTGAAATTTGACGTTTTATGGAGGAAGACAAATATATCAGGATTCATTTTCTACTAGAGAGATGAGAGAATCGCTTACAAGAAATTTACAGGTAACGTAAAAAACCTATACCTATATAATAAAACAAGTGAATAAGTTCTGGTATGTGGACAAAATATGCTTTCATCCGGTTGAGGCAGGCACAATCATATTAGGCAGAGATTGAAATACAATCCGAGAGCCATCCATATTGAAAACACATAACAGCCATTTGAAGAATAATCTGAAATACGAATGGTATCTGTTCGTCTGACCGAGGCATTGTAGCGTACTGAATCCTTCCGGGTTAACATAGCCTTACTGCATTTATTCACCCTGCTTTCCACTATGTATGATGATCATGAGGAAGTACTAATAAACTTCGTGAAAATTTGCTATGAGTTTTATGATTACATGCTGTATCATTGTGGGTAATCGAAAGAATATCATTATTTGTCCACTTGAATTATCATGTTCTTGGCTGTTGGATATTGATAGCAGAGTATTGACGCAAACTTGACATACAGAGATCCAGTGGAGAACCCAATTCAAATCAAATATCCATATTGATTACTCTCTGATGATTCCATGGAGTGATGATGTAATCAACATCATCATGTATGTAGTAGATTAGCGGTGAGAGTTCAAGACAAAAATTGCAATGAGAGCTTTCTAGGGAATCTGATAATCTCGTGATCGACACAGTAATATTCTGTTCATCTAGAAGGAAATCAATATCCATCATGGAGATGTATCTATTCGTTTTAATCTTGGAATGAGGTTGAGATAAACGGATACCCAGTGATTCACCCCATTTAATATGAAAGTGGTGAATTCTCTCTGATCATTCTAAGGTGTGATTATTTTATGTACACTATCGTGTGTCGAGTAGACGAGCGATGAGAGTTCGAGAGCTGAACTGTCCTTGAATCTGGAAACCTCAACATCACTTGAATATAACAGTTCTTTTGTGTTGTAGTGAAGTCGAGATTCAAAGACCCTGTGATGAAACTCATTCATTTGTGTTGAATGCTATCTGTTGATTTATCATCATAATGTTTATTAGATGAGTTTTGGGGATGAGGGTTCAAGCGCAAATTTTGCACTAAGCCTCCGGAGGGACTAGAATACTCCGTGATCAAATCAAATATTGATATTGATTACTCTCTGATGATTCCATGGAGTGATGATTTAATCAACATCATCATGTATGTAGTAGATTAGCGGTGAGAGTTCAAGAAAAAAATTTCAATGAGAGCTTTCTAGGGAATCTGATAATCTCGTGATCGACATTATATGAGTATCAAAGTAATATTCTGTTTATCTAGGAGGAAATCAATATCCATCATGAAGGTGTATAAATTCGTTTCAATCATGGATTGGGGTTGAGATATACGGATACCCAGTAATTAACCCCATTCAATATAAAAGTAGTGAATTCTCTCTGATCATTCCAAGGTGTGATTATTTTATGTACACTATCGTGTGTCGAGTAGACAAGCGATGAGAGTTCGAAAGCTGAACTGTCCTTGAATCTGGAAACCTCAACATCACATGAATATAACAGTTCTATTGTTTCTGAGTTCACCATAATGATTCATATATTAGGTAATAGATAGAGTCTTGTAGGGAAGTCTAGATTCAAAGACCCCGTGATGAAACTCATCAATTTGTGTTGGATACTATCTGTTGATTTATCATTATAATGTTTATCAGATGAGTATTGAGGATGGGGGTTCAAGCACAAACTTTGCAAGAAGCCTCCGAAAGAACCAGAATACTCCGTGATTTGAATTATTCTAATACACATTGATATTCCTGATATCCAAAGTGAAATTGACGAGTATAAAACCATGGTGTGCATGTTCAGTATGTAGAAAAGTACGTCATTAGATATTAGTTACATAAGAGAATATTTCATGGTACCAGAAAAAAATGTTGGATGTCTATATGTTATCGAGTGTCGAGTGTATGATATTTCTGAAGCCAAGTCGTATCAAGAGTTGAGTATTTCAAAGATCTCATCATCAATCGATAACCTTCGATTGCACACAATTCCTAGCTCAGTTCGCGTATATCGAAAGCACTTTCTCCTCGAGATAATACATGCATATTCATGAAATCGTTAGAGTTTTCGGTATCATCAATGATGGGCGTGTGAGAGACGAGTTCATTCCCATGTGATATCATCCGTAGATGTGCTGTAATAAGGAAATTGGGGTTGAGGTCCCGTAATGGCATACTGGTTGGTTACTGTGCTCGGGGCAACCATAATTTCAGATGATGAATTGTTAGAGGTCTAGTATCCTCTGAAACATATGAGTTCGTGAATATTCATTATGAATTGAAATTCGAGCCTATTTAACTCGAATAAAACCTGAACTCCCAGGTATAATGAGTATTCTTGTTCATATATGATTATTCCAAATAACATTTCCGTGGATCATCATGCAAATTTCGAGAAAAAATTTGAATGTATCAGAATATCTTTCAAGACCATTTTTATTTTATTATTGTATTTAGTATGTATCTTCATCGTGAACGTCATTCATATTAAACCAGAAATAATGACCATAAAATACCATGAAAATATAAAAATCCGAGAGCCCCATCCCCCGAAAATCCTCAATTCTAATAGACACAGATGAAACTTTGAGGTGACACCGACAGAGATTTAACCCTTTCGCTCATACTGTATTCAATCGAATACAGTCAATCCATATATTTTTAGAGTAGAAAGAAGATAAATAGCAAGTCAGTTTATGATGTATCCATCATTCATAATATTCGATATCAACCATGTGATATAGCATCTAAAGAACAATATTTCGACTCAGAGGATGATATATACAGGAAGTTGTATTGTGAAACGAAGTCTGAGCTGAATGATAGCTGTTAATGATATGAAATGGAGTTCGGGAAATTTTGTAAATTCCGAAATAATATGCATCATGAATCAATATATTCAATTGAATACATTGTCGACTGAAGGTGGAGGAAATTAAGAAAACATATAATCAATATAATTTATCTACTACTGTCAAGTAATGATTATGATTTGACACTTTTTTGTATGTCATAATGACGTTAATTAGTGCTTTTTCGAATCTATTACCGCACTAGAAGTGATGCGATACAAATTTGATTTCAAACAAAATAAATCGTTTATTGAACGAATACAAAGAAAATTCGAATAACACTTGTTGCCGAATTTTCAATATCGGATGGTGAATCATCTTCACTAGAAGAAGTTTTCTCATTCAACACAAACTGAGTTTCATCTGATGACCAACAATTCAACTTTTTTCATGAAAATGTCAATTGCGACTGTTCTGAAGGTATTGATTCAGCATGACAGTGATGATTTTTCCTCATTTCACTCTCTGATAGGAGTCAGCAAATTATTAATAATCATCATAAGAAATGCTTTTATTCAACATAGTCAACATTACATGTACATTAAATGAGAAGTTAAATGGCAAAGTTCACAATTTATCGATAATAATATCGCCAAATGCTCTTCTACTTGAACAATCTGATTGTCTTGATGATCATTGAATCTGCCGGATAATTTTTGTATCTATTGGACGGTACAGAAGGGTATTCCTATTATGTTCGTGGAACATCGTGCTTACACACCTAGGGAGGATAGGGAGAGGAGGTAGGTGTTGGAATTTTTACTCTATTGTAGAAGATATAGAATAGTAATTCACTGATATCTCACCTTGTTAGTAATGGTCAGCTTAATAATTACCCTGTACACGAGAGATGTCCAAGACGACGTTAAGTGTTTGAAGGATGTCATGAGGATTATCATTTTTGATTGAATAGAGAGATACCGATTTGCCCATTGTACGCCCGTTAATTGTAGACTACTACAGTATCAGAAGTGGTTGAGAGTCGGTATTACCTTTTCCCGATGGAGACGAACCAATGAAGCATGAAAACCCGATCCGCCAACTCACAAATCAGAAATTTCAACCATCTTATACAGTCTGATCCAAGCAGATTGTTTCCTCAAATGAATCCAATTTCAAGCGATGTGGCTTCTTGTGAACTCAATCTTCCGATCTCACTAACTGACGATGAAGGTGATGGTGATAATCACTCAGCTTATGCCCAAAAGCTCACCGAAACTAAAGGTAATTTGTGGAGACTATGAATGTATCAATGTTTCTCTACTATCAACACTTCTAGTGATCGATCAAACACAATTTACATTGATCGTTATATTATTTACCAATCTCATATGGGGTTGTTTTTTGAACTGATCTACAAATTGTTCGATTGCTCGTGTGATGTTTGTAGATTTGAATATTTATGTTATTTTGCTAGGCATTGTTCCAGCCCGATGTATGAAAAATCTGATGCTATGATGCAAAATGAATGGGCACATAACTCAACAAGAGAATGAGTTACCAGTGGTCCACTATCACCACATAGATCAAAAACGTCGGATGTCGATGACATTCAACAATATACTAGGCGATTTTGCGATGAAGTATATGAATGTTTTTTTTTCAAATGTTATAACAATGAGGAGGAAAATATGATTATTATTCTGTTTCTGTCCTCGTTGAACAGGTTTCTCGCCTGATGTAACAGTGGAAATGAATATTGTTCTGCGTATACTCGTATAGTGCTGTCCGATTTCCTGAAAGTTGTTCATGTATTTTATAGCCTGCCAATGCTTTGGTTTCATTTCGTATAATAGTGGCCTCATGCAGGGATCATCTCATCGGATGAAACATCGTCGCAATTTTCGGTTCACCCCCACAAAGCAATATTGTGGTGATCGCTTTTTCTCTCCCCATTTTTCAAGATATTTCACACTGGATTATGAATTACTTTCCGACCCACTTCGGAATTTTTGATCCCGCTTCATTATTCACCATCTTCACATCCAGCTGACAGTCTACTAGATGAGAATGATTATTCTCACTGTTCGATGAGTGATATTTCGTCTCAAATGGAAGGTGTGTCTACAGGTTCTTGAATAGTCCTGAGAGATGATTGATTTATTGACGGTTGACTGTTTATATTTTTCTCAATGGCTTTCTCAGGTAATTTTCATCACCATTGTGATCATCTTCGAATAGTGTAAGTGCCATTTGATCAATCCTCAATATTTTTGTCCATGAATACATTTAAAATTTTGTTGTAGTCGCCCTGAAGATGGAAATATACATTTCCGAAAGATCTGACAAACTGTAATGAGTGCACCTTCACTTTACTGCATTCCCCACTAGCAAGCTGGATTTATCTTTGACGTGTCGGCAATGCCTTTCCTTCCTTCTTCTCTCTCTCTCTCTCTTTCTCTCTATATATTTATATACACATATTTATAATCTATATTCTGACGTTTTAGGTGTCGCCGTATATGCGTATTTGCTCAATACGAAGAAGTCATTTCTCCACCAACTTATTCTGATTTACGTGATGGATATCAGAGCGATGTTTAACAGAACACTTCACTTGCTTTTCTCACGGATTCTTCCATCTGGCGCAACTTTCCTCGTTAAGTACTTTCTAGTTGAAAATTAAGTGAAAAACTCCAAGATTCCACATAATAATTCATTGGAAGCAATTAGAGCTTGATAAAATTCTGGAGAAATTGCCTAGAAGTTAACTTAATGAGTATAGTTTGCCAACAAGAGTTGGCTTATAGAAGTTTGATTTAGCACTCGAGATAATAATAGAAGTCACGATAAATATTCAGATTAAAATTAAATATGATGCTCATAAGATGCTTCAGCATCCGACATAAGTTCCTGAAGAACTCTCATGTCTCAAAGTCGAATTCATTCTTGGAGGAATCTGCAAAATACCAAAGGTATCCATATTGCTTTGCAGAGTTATTCTGCTGAAATACTTTCAGTATGTTATGAGAAATACAGGATTAGTATTGAAACGAGAAGATCTGAGGTGGCGTTTGGAAATCTGAAAATAAAATTTCGAACAAAATAAAATAATTGAATTCATTCTGGAATAAATTTGAGGGGGCGGTCACAAATAGACGAGAAGACTTCTGTAGTGCAAACAGGGTGATTTACGATGACGGCATATAAGACGTTTCTGGTGAACCAAACATCGGATCACTTTGAAAATTCGATGAATAGTATAAACGGACATCCTCTACCTAACTAAGATAATTTTGACAATGCAGTTTCGCAATTTTTATTAGAAAGTATAGTAGCAACTCTGATATTTCAAATGAGACACCCTGTATTTCATCATCAAATTCTTCCTGAACTTCAGGGCCTGAACAGCTGATTTTATCTGTTGAGGTCAAGCAGAAATAATAACAGAGATTAAGAATTCAAAATCGAGAATTTTGAACTCCAGGAGTTTTTCGTGTTTGAACGATTCATTATTGGTCAAAACGGCTTACATGTTCTTATCTCGACTTTTGGTATAATACTACTATTGACATTCAATCGAAACAAATACAGGCGAGTGATCAAAATTCTGAATCTCTATAGATCCACCCCGTAGGAGTTCGAATTGAATGTCAGTGGATAGTGAATAAAGAGTCAAGTTTGAGGAATTCGAATCGTTTCGACCAAAAATGAATAGTATCGACACAAAAAAATCCCAAATATGGGAAATCTCGATCTTGAATATCCTATATATACACATTGAAACTGTTTCAATCTTCTCCTGAAGATGCTAACATATTTAGCGAAACACGTGTCGAGGCGTTCAAAAAATCGGTTTGGTTAGTGGTGAAATAGTGTAGTGTAATATCGTGCCAAAAGTCGTCGATATATCCTATATATACCTATCGAATCATTCTCCTTAGATCCTACGTGTGTTGAATTGATTTAATCAGCTTCAGGAATAATCTGAAAATGTAATAATATACAGGGTGTCCCATATTTTATTTAAAGCATCATCAGCCGATATTTCCCGTGCTCGTCGATAGAAAATTTCCCGAGCGAATCAAAATATTGTCTCTCTGATATGGACGTTTTTATGGTTTCACCTATCTTGATAAAATAAGTATCTTTTTCCTTTTCAATTGGTACCGTTTTTCCATTCGATAATATTTTAATGAGATGGAAATTCAAGATTTTCTTTTATCAACGTTGATAAGTCATGTGAATGCCCCAAAAATGTTTCCCGAATTGTTCACTCAATTTTTTCACTACACAATGGACACGTTTGGAATTAGCGGGTTTCTTCAGAGTATTTGCAGATGAATATTCGTTACATTTATTCAGATGAACCGTAATCAACTTTTTCTCGATGGAGCTATCTTCGTTGGATGTAGCTTCGAACAATATAAGTTCTGAGATTTTGAGAAGTACCTAACCCTTTTGGAACATTGCCTTTTCAGAGCGTGAAATGCTAGCCATGGAGATCAAACTATACCATATATTCTGAAAACATCTGATAATAATAAATCAACCGGTGATCTGCTCGCTGACGCCCCACATATATGACAGCAATCTATTGAAAAAATATGGTAAAACCTTAGCCGTGACCTCTCCAAGGCATTCGATCGAGTCTGGCACCACGGACTCCTCGCCAAGCTTTCATCTTATGGCTCGCCTCCCCAGCTATATGTTCTCTGCTAGCAAGTTTTTTCTCAAACAGTTCTCTTCATGTAGCGGTCGATGGAGTTTCATCTGACTCTCTTATCATAAATGCTGGTATTCCACAAGGATCAATTCTAGTACCAACACTAGTTCTACTCCATATCAACGAGTTGTTGGAAGAAACTTTATGTCCAGTACAGAGCTTCGCTGATGATAGTTCCCTCCATACCGCCTCCTCTTTCATGGCTCCAATACCAGCCAGGCAAATCAGAAACGAACGAGGGATAAATGTTGACAACATGAATATGGACTTGGCAACAATTCTCGAATGAGGATCCAATAACTTGGTAGATTCCAATGCACTTCCAGTCAGCTGCTTATGATCTCTGAGGCACAGATCCGACCTGTCCTGGAAAACTGTTCTCATATTTGGAGTGCAGCACCCAAACATACCCTGAAACTGTTGGATTCTGTTCAAAAAAGGGTAATTCGTCTCGTGGGTGATGCCTCGCCCACAAACTCACTCACTTCTTTGGAACACCTTGAAAAAGTTGGCAATCTGGCTCTATTTTATAGACATTTTCATGGATGATGCTATTCTGAGATATCAACAATTGTTTCTGCCTTGGCAGTCCCCACGAGATTAACCCGTCGGGTTGAGGCTTCGCACCCCTTCGTGGTTACTTTGGAGACCTGCAGAAAATCTTTCTCCAAAGACTCGTCCATCCAACAAACAGCGAGGCACTGGAACACATTGCCAAGAGAGGTGTTCTTCGAGGCATATTACCTCCAGAAATTCAAAAAGAACACCAATTCCTTCCTTACTTTCCTTGGTTCCCACGATGTACTCTGAACATTACAGTATATCCCAGAACATAAAAAAAAACAATAAATACATTCGATATATTTACACAGCTGTCATGAACGTCACCCTGTTTACTGTAATTATACTATGTATGTATAGAAAGTCTAAGATGTTACTTCGTAACAACTCATCCACGAATAAACTCTACAGCAGACTACTCGAGGCGTTGAAGTAGTGTATATAGCAGAAGACTAGAACACGCGCTCCTCTAATGAAATTACTCAGCATCCTGTCCAAATTACTTGTTGCTATAGCATACTATTACGTTATTTATGGCTGCACGAAATTGTTCTCTGAAAATCATATTCTTCCTCATGAGATTATTGCCAACAGCCCTGGTTTGGGTTGATGATGAATATACAGGGTGTTGTCAAATGTCATGCACATATTGAAGAATGTAATTCCTTTGGGACCAAATGATCCAATGATAATATATGTCCAATTTTCAATGTATTCCATTCCATAGCGCGAGTTTTTCTTGATCACATCAATCACACAGGCACAACCAAAGAATAAAATAGGATGCCATCGAATAAGATCGAATAGAGATTATGGAATTAATTTGATAGAGATCCACATTCGGAATTATGTGAGTATCAGTGCAAAATTCACCGTTATACTTTCTGTGCGGTATTTTAAAATTATTAACCTTCCGACCAGGGATTCAACTCTATATCCGCAAAGGTACGGCATAAAAAATTATAGAGGAGCCAAAATAATATTGGTACCTACTTCATATGAAAAATTATCTATTGCATTATTTCGTTATTAAATATGATGAAAAAAGTTTTTGCAAGCCATACATATCCATACTCATTATTACTAAACTCACTACCGCAGACATTTTTCCAATGGCCCAAGAAAGTGTTTGGGATCACACGTTGAAAGGTAAGACCTCTGTCATTCCTTGCCCACAGAAGTCTCTTGAAGACTTCTAGGGGTTGCTCGTAAGGGGGCAACCGAGTGATGATTTAAAACAATATCAGGACAATTCATGGTGTTACCAAAGTATCAGTTAATGTCAGAATAATTTGATGTCAATTATGACAGTGACTGTAACTACCATAATGTTATTATGGAACGGTTGGGATGTATTTTGTTGAAATGCGATTCACTCTAGAACGGTACAAGATATTAATGAAGTTTACTATTCTTGAAAAAAAAAGAATTAGGTAATCAAGCAGTGGAATCAAATTGTCAGATTTGTCACATCTGTCTGAAATGCCACTATTGAACGAAAAAAAATTCGTCTCATCCTGTATAAAACATAATCACTGAACACTGATTACATATCTCCTCTCGATATTAGTATAATTTAATTCAGTTGCCCAAATATCATTGATAACATGGCAATCGTTTCCAAGTTATACATGAAATATATTTATTTCAATCGAACTTTCAAGGTCGATAACTCCGAATTAGATCTATGCCGTAACGAAGCGCGATAGAATTTTTTTTATACGAAGTACTATAATATTATTTTGGCTCACTCTCTCAGCGTTATCATTCACGATCATTAAATGATTTCTTGAAAGTTGAAAGCAAATTTTGAAGTTAATATATCTTGATGAAACAATAGGTGCGTTTTTTTGGTTTCTCACTGGTGGCAGTAGAAGTGACGACCAATAAAACGATGTGATTCATATTTGAAAGTTGTGACATTCAGCTGATCTTTTTTAGGATAGTTTCGGGATTTTGCTGTTCATCAAGTAATACCGCAAACGTATTTTTGAACATTCAGAAGTAATTTCAGGATAAGTCCAGAAGTTTTTGAAAGTATTCTGGGTAGAATTGAGAATAATTCCTAAATATTTCCTGAGGCGAGTTCACTTTACGGCAATTTTAGGTCAGATTTTGAGGTTAGATTACATAGAATACCACCATTTCCGCCATTTTATATACTCCCTCCACAATCGCCTTCCTGTCATTCCGTATAAGAAGACGGAATGAAAAGTTGAAACCAGTTTCAGAATTTCGTTCAATAAAACGACATGAATTGTCATTCCGGTGTAAGAATCTTGCCAATAAAACGCACCTAATAATCAATGGTATGACGTCATGTCGATCATCCTCTCGAAGGCTGTGACTCACGGCCCAAAAATTTGATCAAACTACAGATCTGTGATGTCACCAGTGACGTCACGTCAAACAGCAGCTGAGATTCAGTGCTTATTCCAAATATTTGTCATGTTGGATCAAACAATGAGGTGAGGATGTTTGTTTGCATGTTTTCTTCATTGTTTGTTATTTTATATCCTAGGAATTAACAATAAACACTATCATCAATATTATCAATACTTCAAAAATGTCTGTCGTAGTGATTGGACTGAGGACCATTTCGAGTAATTATAGGAATATGTTTGTCTTGCTCGAATCCAAAATTTGTGCCTGGTTGACTCTACATGCTTTCTTATGATCTCACCTCATTCCTGCAGGTATACGTTCTCGCGCATATATGGATTGATAACAATTTTAAACATCCATTCTTAGGTAGTTCTAGACTTCACTATGGTATATCTTTCAGACTCCATCAAGAATCATAGGTTTTTACCAATATTTCTTCTTTGTGAGCCATTATCTTGTACAGGGTGGCCAACTAAGAATCCAGAGTTCGATACCTCTGTTGTCTTGAGAGATACGAAAAAAAGTTTGGCATTCAAATTAAAGTGATAACCGAGCTCCACATTTCAAAATTTTTTCGAAATTCACAGGGTATTCCGTAAGGTCACAGCACATTAAAGCTATGTTTTTTTCATTAGAACACCCTATATTTTATTTCATTTTTGAATTCTCCCTGAAGATCTGATTTCAACGACCCATCATACTTAGGGTCTAGCAGTGAAAGTAACTGACATATAGAGTGTGCAAAATCGAGATTTTCCAAGTTCAGGATTTTTTTCTGTCGAAACTGTTCATTATTCGTCAAAACGGTTTACATGTCCCTATCTCAACTTTTCACTCACTATCAATTGGTGTTCAATTGACATTCAATTAAAACAAATTATAAATTTAGATTTTTTGACCACCTTGTATCAATTTCAATTGAACACCAATTGATAGTAAGTGAAAGGTTGACATGGAAGAATGTAAACCGTTTTGACGAATAATGAACAGTTTCGACAGGAAAAAATCCTGAACTTGGAAAATCTCGATTTTGCACACCCTATATGTCAGTAACTTTCACTGCTAGACCCTGAGTATGATGGGTCGTTGAAATCAGATCTTCAGCAAGGATTCAAAAATGAAATTAAATATAGGGTGTTCTAATGAAAAAAACATAGCTTTGAGGTGCTGTTACCTCATGGAACACCCTGTATATACCAAAATGCTTTTGAAATGTGCAGCTCGGTTATTACTTCAATTTTGATACATGACTTTTTTTTGTATCCCTAGAGACAACAGAGAAATCGAACTCTCGAGTCTTAGTTGGCCACCCTGTACATATTATCTTCCTCTTCTTTTTGATCACTTTGTATTTCAAATACATCAACACATAATACTTACCTCAAAATTGATTTTCATTCATTTTCTACTCGTGATTTTTCCAATTTCAGAGATACGAAGCCCTGGAAGGAACACATAGAATAAAAAAAAATTAAAACTCTTTAAAATTCCGAGTTATAACACGGAATTTTAAAATTCCGAGTTATAACTCGGAATTTTACATCAAAATTTCGACTTATATCTCGGAATTTTAAAATTCCGTGTTATAACTCGGAATATTTGGATGTAAAATTCCGAGTTATAACTCGGAATTTCAAAATTCCGAGATATAAGTCGCAATTCAGATGTAAAATTCCGAGTTATAACTCGGAATTTTGAAATTCCGAGATATAAGTCGGAATTTCACATCCAATATTCCGAGTTATAACACGAAATTTTAAAATTCCGACTCATATCTCGGAATTTTAAAATTTCGACTCATAACTCGGAATTTTAAAATTCCGAGATATTAGTCGGAATTTTACATCCAATATTCTGATCGAGTTATAACTCGGAATTTTACATCCAATATTCCGAGTTATAACACGGAATTTTAAAATTCCAAGATATAAGTCGGAATTTTGATGTAAAATTCCGAGCTATAACTCGGAATTTCAAAATTCCGAGTTACAACTCAGAATTTTGAAGAGTTTTTATTTTTTTTTATTTTATGTGTCCCTTCCAGGCCTTCGTACAGAGAACCTACTCAACCAATACTCTTTTTTAAAAAATCTTCAAATCGTGTGACAAAGATTTCTGGACCTTAAACGGCCTTACCTGATTGCGGCCAGATGGAGCATCCTGGCAAGTTGTTACTCATTGGCAGCTGCTCGCTCTGCCAACGGACGAACCCCAAATTTCATCCACTTAGATTTCCGTCGCGGAATTTTGGGTGTTCTCTTAGTTGGCGTCTAATCTACAATTTGTTAGAAAAAGTGAATGTTTCGTTTTCCCTCGCCGCATTGCAGGTTTTATCCGCACACTCTTCATGGTGCCGAATGCGCTGACAAGCAATATTCCGGCTCTCCTCCAGAAACTTACAAATTGCTGTGAGCGAGAGGGGCAGTTAACTAAACTTACAAGGCCAGTGATAGCGAACAATCATGAGAGGGACTCGAATTATCAGAGAATGGAATGATTCCAAGTTCAATTGGATTCGTAATCTGGGAGACTAGCACTGTGTTGACCGTTATTGGATATGAATTTATACAGGCTGTCCCGAAATTGCTGAGACACAGGGCTACCACTTATTCATATAGCAAAATGTACCGGTAGTCCGTGAGACGAGTTCAGCTTTTAAAAAGAAAAACACATTTTTGTATGTTGTTCAAAAATGAGTACAACAAATTGAATGGAATTCAACAAAAGTGCATTTGAGAGGATAGCTCTTCTTTCAGTAGTCAAAGAAACCCGGAAGAAATTGTAGAAGGGTTGAAATCCCCCTCACTCTCTGATATTTTTCCTAGAACATTTTTAGGGGTGGTGATAGGGATTCAAAATTCTTTGAGCAGAATGACATTGAGTATATTCATTTTGCTACTCTTATGAAAATTTTGTTATCCGCATAGTTCCGAAGGAAAAAATGGTTTCTCAAATAATGCTAATAAATAATTCTATTGATTCATTGATCAAATTGTGATGCAAAATCAGTTAGCAGTGAAAACAAAGGAATTGACATTTGTATTGATGGGCGTCATATTGTAGATCAATTAAAAAAAAAACCATTCTGCTTCTGTTGCCACTCTGTCTATGTGAAACTATCTGTTTAGTAGCCTATTCATGTATATCATTGATTGAATAAATAATTCTGATCGATATGGAACAAAAGCACCTTTCATGTTTGGAAACGTGTGGATTATCATAATTTGAGATTGAGTTTTCGAAAATATGCATACAAAAAAAATGGGCGATATCTAATGTAGTCCCACCCTGTAATGAACACTCTTGAATGATATTTTGGAATCGAATCATTCTCACAGCATTGGGCTCACAAATTTCAGTTCCTGTATCAAATTGCATCATTTTATTACATGGTGTTCGAAAATATTCATGAAATATCATCTTCAGGGCCGTAGCTCCCTAAGGAGACATTTCTTGTCTCATGATCAATGGAACTTTTCTTCATATTTTCGATCAAAGAATCTGCTACTTCGCAAGTTGATTTCTGGATTCTGTCCAAAAAACTCACTCACGTCCCTGGAACACCGTAAAAAAATTGACGATCTGGCTCTATTTCATAGTTATTTTCATGGACGATGCTCTTCTGAAATATCAACAATTGATCCTCCCTTGGCAGTCCCCGCGAGATTAACCCGTCGGGTTGAGGCTTCGCACCCCTTCGTAGTAACTTTGGAGACCCGCAGAACATTTCTTTCGTTCCAAAGATTTGTTCATCCAACGAACAGCGAGGCTCTGGTGATATAGATCGCGTTAACTTATGAAGATACCCTGTATATGCGACGAATTCTCGAACTGTCAGAAACAGAAACATAATGAAATACCTATACTATCCAAGGCGATAGTTGGTTTGCTCTCTCTGGCTCCAAAGTCAAACCGAACATTCTTCACACTTTGAGTACTGTATGAAGTTATTAGTTTGGAACTCAACTCCAATTCGAATGTCGCAGAGAGCAAAGCCAGTCACACAGCCGGTTGCCGGTTAGAATATACAAATATTTGAAAACTGTCAGTCATTTACTCATTGACTAAGTTTCAGAATGTTATGAAGGCACTCTATGACAGTGCAATTCGGAATTAGAGATGTGTAAATAGATATATGCCTTATGTTAATGTGAATTAATATCTGGATGCAAGTAGATATTAGCGATGATATTAGACAACTAACAGACGGATTCAGTATATGCTGAAGATATCGTCACCTATCACCTAAAGGACATATTATACAGGGTGTGTCACGGTGGATGGCCTATTAGGAGTATCAGGAGAACGAGAAAACAGAACATTCTGAAAAGCAGGGTGCTTCAATAATTGAACATTCTCTATTCGTTCAGAATGTTTTCATCGATACAGTGTTGTCACTTCTATCAGAAACAACTAGCAACTTTGTTATTTCGAGTTGGTAACCAGCATTTTCGGATTCAGCATCAGGGTCGTAACACCTTTAACTCAAATGTTATATGATTTGCTTCTAGAACTTCACTTTTTCGATTTATTGGCCTGACTATAACGATATAATTCGATGAATATGCAGATTTTCATTTTTGTTTGTTGCAGGGGTCAAAATTTCGAAACCAACAGTTAGGCGAGTTTGTTTCAAAGAATTGTGTAGCTTATTAAATTCATGTATATAGCTGAAATACCCCCATTCAAAACTTGAGCACATTACCTCATAGATAGTGTTATTTACCCAATGCAAATCTCAATATTTTCGCAATTTCAATCCACCCCATATCAAAATCCAAGGGGTTTTTTTAATAGGTGAAGTGGAAGTGTCAGTAAATGGAACGTTGAATTTTCGTAAATTTACAGAGCTCTTGGTAAGTGGCCTTGTCCAAAATATTAGAGACAACATAAGGAAGACAGATATGAAAAGTTTATCTCCGAAATGCACAAGTCTCGGAAATCCGGTGTCATCTTAACCATGGTAAATTGCACTTCAGAATAAATGTTGTGCTTTAATATGATGGATAATTCCTCAGAGTTGATCCACACTGCAGAGAAGGGTAGACCGTTTGCATTGTTAGGACAAATCTAGAGCCATTCATCTTGAGTTCTGTTTTTCAATATCTCACTTTTACGCGAGAGGAATCCCTATCATAATATGTCCATGAACCATTGTGCGAACTGAGATGTTTATAATTCCTCTGTTGTACCCACTCTCCAATTGTTTCTTCAGACTATCTCTCGATATGAACGATAGAATGCGAGTTCGGAACGTGAGGTTTGCATATCCAATGACAGATGGCGTGAACGATGGACAATTTCAAGGTTGGTAGAACTGATGATTATGAGAAATCCTATGGGATCATGGAATATAGGCGTGTATTGATCTTTATAGATACTCGCATTGCCTTGTTGAATCACTTCTATTCATTATACAACTCATGTCTTAACCGACTTCAAATATGGCGATTTGAGCAGTAAAACTATATATAGATAAAAAGCAAGTGGCTTGAAGATTTGAATCCAGATTCATGGATGTTTCATCCCTATTCTCAACTGGCACGTTATATGATAGGCAAATGTTATCTCCCCTGGGTTATTTTATATCAAACTCTCGATCCAAATTACTATCTGAAATTGAACGTCCTTATAATTTGTGCCCATGTATCACCACCTTATCTGATACAGACGATTTTTTCTTGTTCTTCTCCAACATGGAATTGCTTATCTCACGTAGTCAGCGGGATCGTACATCTATTTCGAAAGAGATGCGCGATAATGTCGAATCACAGTGAATTCCCTAGTATTGTTTATGATTGGTTCAGAATTTTCCTCCTCCATCTGAACCATAAGACATCGAAGATTCATTTGCCAATTATTGGAATCGATAGAGATTTCCAGATCTCCTATCATTTGTCTATTACTATGTGTAAATGCTGAGAGATCATTAATGTCTCATGAATTCATAATGTCTTCAAATCTGATGTCAAGAATCGTGAGTAGTATACCATGATATATTTCCACCATGAATCAGATGAGGAAAGAACCTGATAATAGACTGAGAATATCAAGTGCCAGATTCTATGAGTGTCTCGATGAAGCATTCATTTCCATGGTGTTCAAGATTCCTGCTGGAATATGTACATCAGTCCATACGAGTGAAAGCCAAATCTTAAGGAAATAGGGACTATAGTCTCCTGCAGGATGGTGGAAGCAAGCTTACTGTAGACTCAAAACATCCTCCAGACAACTAGCAGTTAATGACCAGGTTGACTTATAAGGGTGCCAGGTCACAGTAGAATTGAAGTCAACGAGATATGAATGACATTGTTGAAGCAGCAAACACAAAATATTCAGTAATCTTCTTCTGTAGACTGTCAAGAGCCCACATGAGAGAATATTTCGGATAGTTGGAAGCAGATCAAATGAAATATCAATGGAAAAATATGTCAGCAAGTAGACAAGAACCGAGGCTTATGAACATCTTCTTGAGTTAGACAAGGAAATTAGTAACAAAACTCTCCAATCGAATACCCCTTGATGTATATCACTAGAGAAAATGCAAAAATCAGATAGTTCAGAAGAACGAGTATCAGGAAGGAAGTATAACCAACATACTGTCGTGTCATTCATAAAGTCGGCATATCATATAGAAAAACTTTTAATAATAATTTATTTCGAAGTTCGACTTGGGCGAAATGGTTTGCTTTGAAAAATCTGGAAAGTGTACTAATCTGTCGTGTTCACGTGACTTTTGATACATGTCAAAAGTTAAATGTTTTCAAATTGATCGCTGAAAATAGGCCTATTTGTTTGAATTCAAAGAGAGTTCACAGAGGAAAGTTGTTTCTATTCCAATTTTGCATAGGTATCATGAATTTGAACGATCCATAACAACTCTTGATACTTGATATTTTTCCAAATTCTACGAAATGTCTCTGTGATATTCTTGTAATACTTGTGGTCAGCTTTAGCAGTGAGCATTCACGTGAGTACCTTAACAAATAAACAGTTCTAGAAGAAGGTTAAAAGCTACAAACAAATTTCAAAAACTGCATGTATCATCAATCAAGAGTACACATATTAAATCCGCACATAAAACTGCTGAAATTTATGCCATAAGTGAGATTAACGAAAACGGAATCAACTATTCTTCATTTGGTACCAGCGAAATCAATTCCTTATCAGTGCGATTCTCATCACAAAAACTGCTTATCGGTAAGCAAGTAAAGCGAACCATACACTTCGGTTCTCTGAAAATGCCAGATAATGCAACTACAGTTACCAACAAACTGATTCTTGATGAAATCATCAAGACTAGGAACGAACTCAAGAATTCTATTGAAGCAAGTGAGGCGAGGTTGCTATTGAAATTAGAAGAAGCCAATGATAAAATAAATAAGCTTGAATTGGAAAACAAAATTTTGAAAGATAAAGTAGAGTATCTCGAGAGGGAGGCTAAAAGAAAGAATCTAATAGTATTCGGCCTGCAGAAAGCTAGTGATGAAATAACACCAGAATTCATCTGTAGCGAACTTGAAGAATTACTTGACGTCAGAGTAAATCAATCAGAGATAAGCGACCTCTATACCATAGGAATAGGCGAAAACCGTCCACTGAAAATCGAATTCGTAAATCATTTTATCAAAAGCAAAATTCTAAAGAATTGCAGCAAACTCAAGGGTACAAATATCAGGATCGCGAATGATCTCACTCTAAAGCAGAGACAGGACGGACAATTATTGAGGAAACACCTTACTCTCGCTCGTTTGAATTATAAGAATAGTAATTGTTTCATTAGAAGAAACAAACTCGTGGTAGACAACACATCATATTCACCAGAAGAACTTGAAAAATCTGATACAAACGAAGAGATAGTAGCAAAACCAAACAGTGCAACACCTATTCCTGAGGTACCAAACACCTCTATCAGAGGTAAGAAGCAAGACAAAGACATCCTACCCGTTGGACATAAACTCACAAGAAGCCGAACTGGACCAGGCTCAATGAATAGATCGTGATATTTGTTTCTCGATATCGCTTATTTTCTAGATTTTCCGCGATTATTGTTCCAATTTTCTATTTCTATTTGCATGTTACTATAATAAAATGATGCAATATTAATTCATGAACATTAGGTAATACACAAATCAAATGAAATGGATGATTATATCAATAATTTTGAAATTGAATCTATCAAAACATACATAGCGGAAAATACCAGAACATACAAAAAGCTTATCAATGAAAATGATGAATTCGAAGACTTCAAGATTTTTCATATGAATATAAGAAGCATTAATAAAAACTTTGATGAGCTGCTAATTACTTTAAGTGAACTGGAAAATGACTTCGACCTAATCATACTAACTGAAACGTGGGGCATCGCTGATACTAGTCTATTCAATTTGACTAACTACATATTACTCTATAATGAAGGGAATCTCAATCAGAACGATGGTGTGGTAGTGTATATAAAAGAGACATTAGAATTTGAAAAACGTATTTTGAGTATCGGGCAAGTCAAGGCAATTGAAACAAAAATCGTTAAATATAACAAAACATTCCTTATCACAAGTATTTATAGATCACCTGCATCTTGCATAGACTCATTCATAACAGAATTGAAAACATATCAAACAGTTTGCGACAACGAAATCAATATGCACATTATCGTAGGAGATATGAATATCCGCATCACAGAAGAGTCAGAAGAAACTGAAACTTATCTGAATAATATGGCAGAGAATGGATTTTTATCAGCAATAAATGAACCAACTAGAGTGGAAGGCAATACTGAAACTTGTATAGATCACTTCTTCATAAAAAATAATAATCTAAACGTGGACTACATTCCTATAGTGCTTCACAAACGAATAACTGATCATTACCCTATTGTCCTCAAGCTATCATTTTCTGAAAAACTCCAACAAAAAACCCACCCATCAAATCATAAATATTATCTTAATGAAAACAAGCTAGTCTCTATGCTAAGAACAGAAGACTGGCAAGACATGTATAGTTGTAACGAAATTAACGCGAGTTATACCAGCTTTGTTAAAAAACTAAAAACTTACATCGACAAATCTACTAATATGGTTAAACTAAAAAACAATGAAAAAATGCGAAAGCCTTGGATCACCAAAGGACTTATTAATTCTACTATAGAAAAAAATCGACTGTTCAAAATTATGAAGAATCAACCAACCGCAAATAATGAAAATAATTTTAGAATATATCGCAACAGACTAACTGCAATCATCAAAGAAACAAAAAGGACATATTTTCAACGCAAAATAACTGGAGCAAAAAATAATTCCAAAGCCCTTTGGATGTGCGTTAAAGAAATATGTAGCTCAAAAACAAAAAAAGGAGGAATCATTGAGAAAATAAAAAATGAGAATGAAGATACATTAACCAATACGAAGCAAATCTCACAAGAGTTCATTAAATTTTTCACAAATATCGGAAAAAACCTCGCAAGTAAAATCCAACAAAACAACAACAGAAAATTCAAAGAACAACGCATTCCTAACTCTTTTTTTCTGCGAGGTACCACAGAAGAAGAGATAATTACAATAATACACTCACTGAAAAACAATAAATCGCCAGGACTAGATGGAATCAAGTCCGAAACCTTGAAACTTATTGTTAATGAAATCGCGAAACCAATTACTCATCTCATAAATAAGTCGTTTGAAACAGGAAAATTTCCAAATGAACTGAAAACAGCTGTCATAAAACCCCTATATAAAAAAGGAAGTAAGTTGGATATGGCTAATTATCGACCAATATCCCTAATTTCAAACATTGCAAAAATTTTCGAGAAAGTATTAAAACAAAGATTAGTTAACTTTTTAGACAGGTTCAACATTATTTCAAATAGGCAATATGGTTTCAGACAAGCCCGGTCGACACAAGACGCAATCGGTGAATTAACAACAAAACTATATAATGCATTGAACGATAAAAAACCGACTCTTTGTGTCTTTGTCGACCTGGCCAAAGCCTTTGATACTGTCAGCCATATTCAACTTCTCCAAACGTTCGAGCAGGTTGGCATTCGCGGTACTCCACTGAGACTATTGGAAAACTATCTCACAAATCGTAATCAGTGTGTAAAAATCGGAGATGTATACAGCGATTACGAAGTAGTAGAATATGGAGTCCCCCAAGGAACGGTATTGGGTCCCATATTTTTCAATATCTACATCAATAATCTCTTCAGTTTGGATACAGAAGGTGACATAATGGGTTTTGCTGATGACACAGTTGTTCTGTACCAGGAGCAAAGTTGGACTATGTTGAAAAGTAAAGCTGAGAGAGATTTTACGAAAATCGCCGAATGGTTTGCATCCAAACTACTCACTGTTAACTTTGAGAAAACTCATTATGTCCCATTCGCTTCCTATAAAAACCATTTACCAGATTATAATGTACTTACTGTGAGAATAAATAATATACCAACCTACATCCAATCAGCTGAAAATATCAAATATTTGGGTATATATATTGACAGCCACTTGAAATGGAATAAACAAACACAGTATGTCACTAACAAAATCAGGAGTTTATTACCAAAGTTCAAATATCTGGTAGGAATACTCGATACTAACCAGCTAAAAATTTTGTACTATTCACTTGTAGAAAGTCACTTGTCATATGGAATAATAGCATGGGGGGGAACAACAGACACCCATATGCACAGCCTACAAACTGTACAAAAATATATTATAAAAATAATAATGAAAAAATGTCAAACCTACCCAACAGAACAACTATTTCACGAATCAAACTTGTTTGATCTCAAGCAACTATATTTCTATTCAGTTTTAGTTAGACAACATACCCGCAAATCGGAACTGTTTGAGATTACCCATCAATATAAGACAAGATACCGATGTAATTCAGTTTCAGTACCAAAAGCTGAAAAAACGATATTTCAAAGATCTCTTGTATATCTAAGCCCGAAGTTTTATAATCACTTACCAGAGAATTTAAAGTCAATAAGACCAATGAATTTATTCAAAAACAAATTGAAAGCATGGTTGCATACAAACCCTAGAGAATATATACATAATCTGGTTAACCACTAATCAATTCATTACTGATTCTATTCTCATTCATTATAACAATAAGAACAAACTATTTGAGTAGGTACCCCACAGAATCTAGTTGGATGAGCGGTCTCCACGTACAAGTTTTTCTTTTAGAGGAGAACTGCTTGTCTTTCAATATTCTAATTAATTATTATACTATACGCAGATACACTTATATCTATGAATAATTCTCTCTTTCAATTCGAAGTTTTGAATGCACATGCATCTACAAACAAGTCCTAAGACTTTTAGTAGATTATCAATATTTATTCACTGATGTTCAAACCTTGTTGTAGGTAATACTTATTGTATTTGTAATTGTTATACTTATTGAAATTGTATTATATATATACATATATATTGAATAAATATTATTATTATTATTATTATTATTATTATTCAGAAGAACCAACACAGAAAAACCTATTTCATTCTAGTAGCTTCATTATGCTACCAAATTTCAATCACTATATGTATATACAGTATGATGCCATTATAAATTCATTTCAAAACAAGACGACATTCGAAAAAAAACCAAAAACTAGAGTTTAGAACTTTTTTTTCGACGTATTTTTTTCACCAGACTACCCTTCGATGTTCACTTCTCAGTAGCAGACCTCTGCAAGATCCAATTAATCACATGATAATCCATTTTAATATCAATCTTCTTATACAACATTTTGACGGTTGAATAGACGATCGGTAGCCCTTTCAATCAAGGTGTCACATGACCCCTATTCGTATTTGAAAAAATCGTCCATTACGTCTTTACTCCAACACTGGTGACGTAACATCTCTTATATGAATATCATGAGATGAGGATTCAGAAATTAAGCCCATTTCTGAAATAATGAATTTATTCCATACATTTGCATTAGACTGTATATGATTTTCTTCATAAAATAATGATCCCCACTTCAAATATATTCTGTTATGTTTGATTCAAGGTTGATATATCGTCTATCAATCAGGAGCGGAATTCATTTGAATTGAGTTTCACATTACTGAAATGATGCCAAAGTCTACTTTTCGTATCTAACCAAGACTAAGACAGTTTTGTCGAAAATATAATTAGAAGATTTCAGAAAGTATTGTCGCAACTCGGAATGGCTATAGATAGATAGATAGATTTATTTGTGTCAAAAACATACAGTTTAAGAAAGAAACGTCAAAATTAGGCTAAAGTTCATAAATAAATAAATATCGTAGGTATAAAACAAACATAATGATGAACAAGATTTCACAGGTACATAAACATAAAAAGTATATGAACGTCTACTCGAAAACATTATTTATCAGTCAGCGATGATTGGATCACAGAAGAATTCATCCAAGGTGTAATAAGATTTTTTCAGGAGCAAGTTTTTCATTTTATTCTTGAATTGGAATTTATTCTTTGATTCTTGTATAGATTTTGGCAGGCAAATGTATAATTTACATCCATTGTAATATAAACTTTTCTGATACCGAGCAGATGAGTGTTGAGGAGGCAACAGATAATCTTTGTTCCTTGTATTGTAATTATGTTCGACTTTTTCAGTCTCAAAATAACGTCTATGATTAAATACAAAACAGGTTACCTCATAAATGTTAAGGGAAATCATTGTCAAGATTCACAGATCTTTAAAATATTCCCTGCATGAATCTCCTGCTCTCAGATTCCCCATATGATACGCACTCCATTGGGTCGTAACTTAGCTACCCGCTTGGCTTTTCGACGAGAGGTTTTGATCATTTCATCACCCAAATATATTCGTCTTCAAATGAAGAGTTTTCATAAAAAATTCGACATCTTTTCAATGAATGGAGGAGTCATGAACTAATGCTGCCACATGGCAGAGAGAAACCATAGTGACTTGTCAAACACAAAACAATTTATAGAGAAGACATGAAACTAGCATGGTTCTGACCAGCAGGATCGAAGGCGAGGAAACGGTGACAACAACTCGTGAATCACTAACTCGATATCGAAAATCAAATTCTGAGTATGTGATAAATGTCGGACAAATGAATAAGAGTTATTGAATCATAAGTGGAATAATAATTAATTATGTCATGCTTTATCGATTCAGGTACTATCAATATTTAGAATCGATGCTAGATTTGCAATGTCTCGCAATGGGAATGGCCGTTACCTGGCGGTATTGCTCACCCAGGTAGTTCCGCACGGTAAGCGTTTTTGCAAGTTTTACAGGAACTTAACTCTATGAACTCCGCTTACCTGATCGAAACTACACTGGACTGTATGTTTCAATTTGTAAAAGTATAATTAATGATCAAATGTCTTGAAATGGACGAGAGTTTGAGTGATGTTATTTCATAGGCAATTGTATTTTCACAATATTAAGAACTGAAAGTGAGAATTCGAGACAAATGGGTGAATTTGAAATGAAAACAAGTGTTCTTGATGAACATCTGAAATTCGAAAAAATAGGCCTATTTTTAGCGAATAATTTGAAACAATGTATCTGTCAACGTGTAGCATCAGTCGCGTGACTCCAACCGAGTAGACTGAAACAAAATTTATCGCCCAAGTCAAATTCCATAATTAATTATCATCATAAGTTTTTGCCATATGATGCTAACTTTGAGAATGAAACTGTATAATCTGGTTAGGCTGCATAGCCTTTGCGACTAATGACTCCTTCAGCAATCCACAAACCATTGCAGAAACGAATGTTATACATTGTGCGAGTGAATTTTCATAATTCTTAAAGTAGAATTGCTCCTCATCTTGGTGTAAAGAACATCCTTATTATAATGGCAACATCCACTTTTCTGATCTGCTACCACCTTCGCATTCATTAACCTCTCGACTCCACGATCCTTATGCCTTTCTACGACCGACAACTTTGAGGTCTTCTCGAGTAGTCTCTAGTCGCGGTTTCTCTCCCCAACTCCCCCAACTTCCGACGATAAACCTAAATACCCCCGGGCGAGCACTCGACACAATACAGCCGAATGTCAAGGTTCCCTGCTAATGACCTTCCTTCACGTTGTCTCCAGACCAAACTTTCAGCGACTAGGTATGATTTCCGTGGGGAGAATGGAGTTTGGATCCGCGATAGTTTAGTTTAGACTCGAGATGAGGAGGGGAATATTTATAATCAGGATCACACGTATATTCTCTTGTCTTCAGAATAATTCATTTAGTCACTATAATGTTGCTGTGGTGTATCGTGACTTCGCACCATCCTATGGAATTCTGAATTATCCAGAGGTGAATAATATTGACAGCGACAATTATATTGCCCTTTCACACTCACTGAAATATCAAGGACATTGATATTTGGTAATGAACCGTTGTTCACTGTCCAAATGATGGTTGATCATTGCCAATAACTTCAATTGAGTTTATAAAGATAGGGAAAATTTTCCCACTCATGTATATATGGCACTTGTGAACATCTGTGAATTCATTTGATTATTCTGTACCATATTAAAGTCACAAAGTCAGATTCACAGACCACTAATAGCTATCGCTTCACTTGTAGTAGTCGTAGTTTCTCAATACCTATGAAGAAGGAAGAAATATTATCATTTGTTGTGAGTGACGTCACTTGACCTCGATGTTTGAAACATTCGTTAGTATAACTAGACGCTTGTGGAGGTTTCAGGATGTGCGAATGCTCACCAATAGCTTATTTTTGATAGAACGTTGCCAGATATCGAAGTTCTTTGTGAAAATAATACAAAGACTTTTGTAATAAATCGAATCAAATTTACAAGGTTCTCCCCTAATTTTTGATAGAACGTTGCCAGGTATCGAAGTTGTTTGTAAAAAGAATACAAAGATTTTTGTAATAAATCGAATCAAATTTACAAGGTTCTCCGCTAATGACCTTCCTTCACGTTGTCTCCAGACCAAACTTTCAGCGACTATGATTTCCGTGGGGAGAATGGAGTTTGGATCCGCGATAGTTCAGTTTAGACTCGTTATGAGGAGGGGAGTATTTATATTCGGGATCACACGTATATTCTCTTGTCTTCAGAATAATTCATTTAGTCACTATAATGTTGCTGTGGTGTATCGTGACTTCGCACCATCCTATGGAATTCTGAATTATCCAGAGGTGAATAATATTGACAGCGACAATTCACTACCTGAAAATATTAGGGACCTTTTTCATTTGGGAATGAACCGTTGTCATTGTTAATGAATTCGATTGACTCTTTAACGATGAGAGGAATCTTCCCACTTATGTATATATCGCATTTGTCAACATCTGTGAATTTATTCAATTATTCTCTACCATATTATAGTCACCAAGCTATTGCTTCACTCGTAGTAGTCGAAGTTCCTCAATATACCTATGAAGAAGAAAGAAATATCATTTTTTGTGTGTTACTAATCTTCGGACGTTCCGGGAACAAATCTGCTACCGTTTCCAACATAAAAAATGGAAATTTCGTATTGCGAATTTGTCTTTGACCTGACACTCTTCAGTTCTCATAGTTTCGTTTCCGAAACGTCCAAAGATATGTAAAAACCCATTTTTTATTCACATACTCACCTTCATTTCTCTTCCACAAACCTCCTTTAATACAACTTGTCACTGACAAGCTGGTGAATTTTCTACAGGCTCTCTGATAGGAACATTCTTCAAACGCAGTGAAATTTTGGGGCAAATCATCTAATTTGTCTCAACTGCATGTATATAGGAATAGTATCCATATTTTTATTTTATAGAGTCAATGAGAGACGATCCCAAAATATCTGGAAAAATGTGCATTGCTTTTATTCTTTTCTGACAACACCTCAATCAACGTCTTTCCTTCAAAATCACGATGATCGATGATGGATCATTCAGCATACAACACAGAAATAGTTCCGTATGGATAAGGATTATTGCTTTGATTGGTGGTGTTTTCAAGTTTTCAATCAAGATCATCACGTCCGTATCATGAAACTTATTCCTCATAAATTTGTGTTCTGTCGTTCGCCACAAGAACCTGTGAGATCGTTTTATAATACTCCCATCTAAAATTATGAAACTCAACACTAATTACTTGAAACTCCAATTGTGTTGCAGCCTTAGTTCGGACGGTTTTTTGAGACCGATCCTGTCACAAATTGAGCTGATGACGCACATGCGCATTGTCTATCAGCCCGATCTCTCTACTTCACGTTCAACCAATTATATCAGCATTCTAGTGTCAGAACATATTATAATTTAATTTCTATGGTTTTGAGTTAGAATATATCGACTTGCATGCACATCGAATCAAGTGATGTTTTTTTCTCAGGATGGATTCTCGAAGGTATCGTATAGAATGACAAGATATCGATAATAATGTATCGAACGTTGTGAAAATCTCGGAATGAAAATTGAAAATGTTCCCTGCGGTCATTTTCCGGATCATCGTATTGATGCTTGAAGATTGGCACTGGCAAGCAGAGGTTCGTTAGCGAAATACAGGAACTGAAAATAAATGGCGTACGTCCAACCATTCCTACTTTGTGATCCAATCTACCTGATGACGATTGGCAGTGGCATTCCCATGGTGGTTGACACAGGATCTAAACTCCTTCTCCAGAAGTGTCAATCTTGTGAAGTTTCACGTCAAAGCTTGAGCACCATTTGGATGAGTGACAAAAATTTCACTAACTCCCACCATCACAACCTTTAGAACAAGGACATGAAATGAGTGCTGAAATAATTTGATATTCCGGATTTCAAGAAGGAAAGAGATGAGATCAAAACGAGCAATAGTACCTGCTTATTTCAATATATCATTCGTCCCTATACATGTTTTGTGTACACTAACATATAACTTCGAACGATCAGTTTTTACGATAAATAGTGACTTTGGCTCCACTTTCTCCAATTTTTCAAGTACGATAGAAATCGATCTGAAATTTCATCTCTAGTAATTAACGAAATTTGATTCGAATAAACTCTGCTATGAACAAAGTGGTCCACATCGTTGTAAATCATACAAGGTATTGAAGTGACCACGCATCTAAAAGTCGAGAATAGTTACAGGAATCCATTTTGGCACCTATACTGAGGTAACAAATCGCTTGAATAGAATTATGACAGCCCCACTGATGCATGGATATAAAATCAGTAGGACACTCGATTATCCATTGAAATCTAGAGGAGAAATTTTGGAATTTTCACACATACCTATTCCGGTAGGTTTCAAGAAACCAAGAGGAACGCAAAAGAGCTAGGAGCTTGGTATTGTATGAGGTGGTTCAAAAGACGATTGAAGAGTATATCGAAGAAACTAATATCGATTGAATTGATTCCATCTTGGGTCCAAATTGTTCTTGATATCGTAGGTATATTCTTCACAGAACTTTTTTTGCCTACTTGGTACATACAAGTATGCCCAAAATATCCTTGAAAACCCTCCTCGTCACGCCACTGTGGTCGACAAAAGGAGTTTATATTCGTCCCGTGACGAAAGTTCCACTCACCTCGTTAGTTGCCTTCTATTTTATCGAGAAACTTCAGCTTCGATTGATTTATCCCTGTATTTTTTGCTGTCGCATTCGTCTTTCGGATGGAGGCAGACTTCTATATACATTATTGTTTTTCTCCCATTGCGAGGAAATCAATGAAGGTTCGAAATTAATGGCCAATTAGAATTTGTTTGGGAAATTTACCCGGCATATTCATATACAGGTTGTTCATCGAATCGTTACATATAGGAGTATGAATACAGGATGGCATTTGGCAACCTTGCCAGCTACGGAGAGAAGCGGTTCGTTTGGAAATCTCTCGAAAAATCTTCAAGATCACGTAATCTGAAATCACTGGTTCGATTTTCATGATCCAGTAGTAGCATTAATCTCTTGCTCAACTCAAACAAACAAAAAGCTTGATTTACTGCTCAACACAAACGAACACAAAGCAGTGGCACAAATCATTTCTGATCATGGCCTAATAGGAGTAATTTCCAAGTTTGATTTGGTTTCGGTAGGGGGTTTTGATCGTTGATGTTGATCGAGAGAAGAATAAGTGAATAAAATGATGAACCGTTGACATTATTCGAGGATGATGTCCGAATTCCCGTCTGTTACCTCGACAAAGTTAACAATTCTACTCTTTTTTGCCATATTCATACATTGTTGTTGCATTTTCCGCAATTTCATTCATTCTCATTTGTCATTCAACTTGATCGTTATGATTTGATATTTCTGCTTCCTGTAAATTTGCGGAGCAAATGAATCCTGCTTCAAGTGATCTATGGCAACTTGCTCCTGTCAAACATCAAATATTGCTCACATCACTTTTTACCAGGGTTAGCATGACAAACGAACAAGCCTCATAGATGACGGAGACGGAGACGGAGACTGACGGAGACTAGCGGAGACGGAGACAGAGGTCATGTTCCGATATTTCTGACATTACTTACTGACCACAGTCATCGAACATCAACTTGTCTGAAAGTTGATGTTTGATGCTACTGTAAGCAATTCAGGAAAAAAAAAACAGTAGCAGTAGCTTTGAATTTTCATCTCAGCAATTCATAGCCATAACCTATGATCTTTCGATTTTCGATATTTCGTACTGTTGATTCTTATTGTCATCATTCTCATTATTATCTTCTCAACTCACGTTGAGATAGTGGATAAAGTGATTATTCGTAATATCTTATTCGACAGTGATTCTGATTCATCAGAAACACCAAGCTCTATCTAGTTCCCTAAATTTCAGTGATTAAGATATAAACCATAGCAGTGATATATGTATTTGGTAGTTTCATAAACATCTGTATTTTTGACCATTATTGTTGTTGGTGCAATTTTATGTGTATTTGTTCCTGTTGATGAAAAATAATTTCCTGAGCCCATGCTGAAGATGCTGAGAACAGTTCCTTCGAATTTGGTATTCTCGTGATGTATGCTGAGATCTTTTGGCAGAAGCTATGTTACACTTATAGGGATGTCCTACTGTGAGTATATTTTTCGCATAATTCATGCTACAAACCTGATGAGAATATGGACTTCAACTTTTGATGAGGAGACATATAAGTAAACATACCTTACAATATACAGATTCATGATTATATATTCATTGAAATATACAAAGAATGGATAATTACCTACCGATACCTATAAGAGGTTATTTATTGAAGGAATGCTACTGGTCAATCATATCGTCACTGCTGAACGAATATGTTGAGCAGGTTTTACAAACATGGCCATTCGTTGGCAGTGATGTGGTATCATGGTGCGAGTTATGATTGATTTTTAGCAAGTTTTAGATGAAGTTAGAAGGAATCATACTACCGTGAAGCTATGTTACAACACGTATTCAACTTACCCTCGCAGATTGTCATCAAATGTGGAATGCCGCATTGCTGTGAAAATGTACATCATTATATTGACATCATGACTCAGAACACAGCTCACTTGGTCCTTAAACACTTCACTATTGGAAAGCAACGATGCCTTGCACCGCTGATTTCAACTATAAGTACGCCTCAGCGGCAATGGCAAATTGCGACGCAACTGAACTGAAGAGTCGATGAGAGGTTCATAGTTGTCTCCCACTGATTTATGCTGTAAACGTCACTGCAGACAGTTCAGACAAGCAGAGATTTTCTTGAACCAATATGAATGAAAATTTTCGTCACTCCTAGTCGCGGTTTCCTTGAAAAAAGGGAATATATTGTTTATGTTGAGCAAATACGTAACAAGAGATTTTCAGAAATGAAGCTAGTGAACCAATCAAAATGAGTCAAGTGTGGATTGCTCAATTCAAATGAAAAATTCTAATACTAAGCAATTTAATTTCAAGAAAAAAGATTTGTTTGATTGAGGGAGAGGACTTTTCACGTCCTCATTGTACATTATATATAATGTATGGATATTTGGAAATATATTATAATCAACAAATTCCTCGCCAATGGAATATAGAACATCATGACGGAGAAGAACGACAAATCATCCATCGATCACGCGTCACATGGGGACCTATCATAAAGGCTGATCGTTATTGATGTTGATTGGCATTTGTATTGGATGCTTTTGTTATGCACATACCTCAAATATATCAAACGATGCATTCAGATCAAAGTAATCCCATTAGATCCCATTATGCTCGTTATTGGGAGCTCATGATCGATGGTGTCATTATTAATACTCGACTATCACTTTGACTGTTTGCTCATTCGAATCACTTGCGATAATACAATGAATCACGATTAATCACTCCCTTACTTCACTCTTTACTGTTACATATTGGATTTTCATCATTTGTCAGTAAAGGACATCAAACTTCTTTAAGATTCCGAGGTACTGTGATACAGATCTATGGTGATACTGTGCACAGCATTGACATTTTCTCATTATATAGCGCAGGCGTCAGGTAGGTAAGATAGACTCACACACCTTTACACTCTTCTCACTAGATCACTATAGAACGAATTATTGTCAGAGATTCACCATATTTGTTATTCTTGTTCATACAGAGATAAATCTGATTTTTACGCCGGCGGAAAAAGAAGTCAGTTTCTCTGGTGACAAAAGACGAGTAGAAGTATCGTATTTCTCCCTAAAAAGATGATGTGACATATTTTCTTCTAGGAAGTTTATACCAACTTCACATTTTCTGCATAGCTCTGCGCTTTCTCTTCGGAACACCCTTCTCTGAGGGTGTAAACTTCATCATACATATTTCTAGGTTTTACTGGTAGCAAGCTAAGAATCACTGCAGAAGCAGTATCAATAGTCTCTTGTGATTTTTCCTCGATTTTTTGTTCCATAACCGTTAATTATTTTTAAAGCTATCTCCATAAATTTCAGTGTGATATTTGCTGTCATCATGGGTTGTCAACAAGACGCATATTGTCAAGATACGAGTTCCACAAACTATACGTCTACAAATTATGACAAAACACTTGACCAAATTATCATTCTTCCTGAATTTTTGTGTCCTCAGGACAAATAGTAGATTGTTTTATCAGGATCAAAAGAGACACTTTGTTTGACAAGCGAATTTTGCATTTGCGAGGCGGAGCGTTTAGCGAAGCCGAGCGAAAGCAAAATTTGTGAGTCGAACAAAGTCACTTTTGATCCGAATGAAACATGCTATTTTTTCTGCAACCGAAACAATTAACTCAAATAAACATGTGAAGTAACCACCAATGCCGTGCCATTTGTATGCAATGCAACACATATTGACAAAAAATCCATGTGGTGAGAATATTCTACCTGCATTAACAGCAGGTTAGGTTTTCTAAGATGTTCGAATTGTAGTTTCAGTATAAGTACAACCACAGAGTGACATATTTGTGTATGGACCAGGTGCTCTAATGGAAAATACCGCGCCAGTGCCAGCTATAGGAACAAGACGTGGAAAATGTTAGTGAGCATATCAACAATGATAATAGAGATTATTTATTCCTCTCCATACTACACTGTGTTTGACTTAATAATCAAATGAAGCTAAACAATATCGTTGTTTGAGACAGAAAAACAATTGCTTGCCGTGATTATTCAAAAACAAGTTATCCTTCCCGAGAATGACGAATGAAATACAGATCACGCAAGTATTTGAATCTTGAAGGCTTCCCTGATCAAAACAAAAATACTTAACTGAGATGTTTATAATTTCAATACTCAACTATAATAAGGTGTATTTATATCTCCAGCATGGGTATGAAATGCCAAATCTGCTGAAATCGAAAACAAATCAGGTATGCGTCTCAACCCAAATAACCAACCGTCACAATGTTGTTTATTCTTGATAACGTCCAGTAGATCCTTTTTAGTTCCAAGGAGCTTAGCTCCTAGGAACTAAAATTCAACTTCAGCTCCTAGGAACTAAATATGTTGCCTAGCAACATACCTATTTTTGTGTCAGTAATAGAAACGTCAATTTAAGAGCTAATTTTGGTAACAAAATGGACGACTTTTATGTCGGTTGCAGAAAAATGCAATTTTTTTCCTCGGTGCTCTGCATGTACAGCTGTATTCAGAACAAAATGAATGTGTTTTGTACAAATTATACAAACATCGCCATATTATGCGTTGACAATGATGTGCAGGTATAATTGATATCAAGGTTCCCAGCATGTAACCGATAAAATGAGAAGGAAAAACACTTAACTAGGAACAATTATGTTACAAGAATATACACAGTTCTTCCCCCGCAGATTTTCCTATAATATGCATTTCTACATTGCTGTGAAGATGATATCGCACCACTATCATCCATGACTCAGCAAACCTACTTGATTCTCGAATACTTCACCATTGAAAACGAAGGTGCTTTGCATCGTCTTGAGAAGAAACAACAGCGGCAATGACGAATGGTGAATGCTTATGAGAAATTTTATTCTCTGGGCCTGAGAGGAATCGATTTCTTTTTTCAAACTTTTGGATGCACAGTTCATATATATATATATATACAGAGTGGGCCTTTGAAAACGAAACAGAGGCTCTGTAGGTCGCCAAAACCGGATTATGAAAAGAATCTGAAACACGTCAACTACGTTTTCGAGGGGGACATCGTCCTACAATATTTTCAGCCCTGCGGCGTTGCCGCTGCTAACGAAAAGAAGCAACAACTTTGTTATTTCAAATGGAACACCTTGTTGGTGTTTCATTGCATTTTTAGATTCTCCCCGAAAAGCTGATTTCATCAATGCATCACACTTGGGGTCTAGCTGTAATGGTTTCAGGGATATAAAGTGTTCAAAATCGAGATTTTTCAACTTTGACATTTTTTTGTGTCGAAACTATTCATTATTGGTCGAAACGGCTCTCATGTCCCTTTCTCAACTTGTGATTTACTATCTACTGACATTTAATTGGAACAGATACAGGGTGATCAGAATTCTGAATCTTGAACCACCCTGTATTTGTTTCAAATAAATGTCAGTAGATAGTAAATCACAAGTTGAGATCGGGAAATGAGAGCCGTTTTGACCAATGATGGATAGTTTCGACACAAAGAAATGTTAAAGTTGAAAAATCTCGATTTTGAACACTTTATATCCCTGAAACCATTACAGCTAGACCCTAAGTGTGATGCATTGATGAAATCAGCTCTTCGGGGAGAATCTAAAAATGCAATAAAATACAAGGTGTTCCATTTGAAATAACAAAGTTGTTGCTTCTTTTCTTTAGAAGCGGCAACGCCGCAGGGCTGAAAATATTTTAGAAAGATGTCCCCCTCGGAAATGTAGTTGACTTGTTTCAGTTTTTTTTTGATAATCCGGTTTTGGCGACCTACAGAGCCTCTGTTTCGTTTTCAAAGGCCCACTCTGTATATATATATACTCTTGAGGAATTCAAAATAACGTGCCATCTATTTCGTCTGAGAACAGTCCAGAGCAACCATACGAAACTGAACATTTTTTCCAGGCAACACGAAGTGTCATCGTACGATAACCATTATTTCCAGTATGTGATCCATAATTGCAGTGTCCAAATGATCGTCGAACACAGAAAACAACGGTACTTCATGTCGTTGAAATACCACAGCTATAGTTGACGAACAAAAAGCATTTGATAAATGCTCGGTATCCCAATGACAGTTTAATTCGAATTTCGATAATTATCCCAGATACCAACGATTCAAATCGGAAGCCGCAATAACCATCATATACGAGGACACATACAATGGCGATTTGTAGCATCTATTACGGCCATCAAGGAATTTGCATTTTGCTGGGCCGTCTATCATACTTTGACATTTTGCGGATTACAAATCAAAACTATGGGTTGTTTTTCATCTGTATAGCATACAAATGATTTGGAATACATTGATGAAACAACTGAACCATTTCGAATTGGTAGCTTGGTGGCAATAGTTATTCAACCAACTACACCGAAAGACAAATCTCAGTAATAATTATCAAATGATTGTCAACGTCAAATTTGTTCATGATTCAATAATCATATCCATAATTGAGAAGGCTTATTCGTCAAAATCGTACATGTTCCTACGCTTAATTTATCAACAATGAATGATTTATCACTGTCATATTTGTTACCTATGAACAACATCATTTAATAATTAACAATTCATCTAATACGCCGATTCACGAAGTGATAATCAATAAGATGAATTTATAATATGATGTGATATGGTGATAATTACCAATGATACAGTGTCTGTCGATAAATCTATGTGTTTATTCATTATGATACAATTGTTTATTATAAATATTCGTAATAAAATGGATATCAATGGGTATTTCATTTCATTCTACGTTTGGTAATTATAATAATTCATTTAGTAATAATTACAAGAGTGCCATACGCATGGGCCATCATCTAAGTTTAACTCCCATCTTCCAAAGCGTAAGCATCTTCATGAAATCGTTGATGATTTCCTTGCGATTTCGACCAACGCAAAAGTTATGAAGTGTGGCAGTTCAATCTCTTATGACAGCGCGGGTTTGTTTACATTTGAACATGTATATTTACTGAAAAGGCATATTTTCAGATATGATTATGAACACAAAAAAAAGTATATATATTAAGAAATACATTGAGAATTCGCATTCTCCATGTGATGAAGAAATTAATTCTCTCTCGGTTAATTCAACATAAAACAACTACTTTCCCGGCTATATGCCACGATGAACATCGAATTACATCTATTGAACACACAAGATAAGAATTTGAAAACAAAACCTTCTGAAAAAAAAAATGTATATTCACGTCTATATACCATTAACTTCTTGGGATAATTTTATAAAGGTATATACGACATCACAGGCCCTTGGGAGAAAAAGTTGTTCAAATTGAATTTTTTCATATTTTCATTGATTTCATAACTTTGAAAACAGTTTTTCATCCTCTCGACGTTATGAAAACTTGGCTGATGATCGGCTTATTATAAGCCCAAAACATGTCTACTCAATTTTAACATAACTACATTCAATTATTAAATGTCGTGGAGATGATTTCGTGATTCGATCTTGCTTCAAACATTTTACCATTACTTCACTTTGAACATTAAGGACTTTTTCACAAGTTCCACAAACAGTATATGGAAATTGATCTAGCTGCTAGTGTGTGTACACTTGTACACTTGTACATATCACATCTCCGAGTGAGTCAAATTCATCATAATTTTCATCATTTTGTACACCAGACGTTGTCTTTTATTGGCAAATCACTTTCTTCCTCCGCTTCTGCTTATTTCATAAAGAGAATTGTGAGTATTCTCACAGTCAACCTGCCGAATCATAAATCATACAGTGCAGTAGTCTCTAACAATTTTAATGCTCAGAGAAATGGAAGTTCATAATATGAATCATTTTTATTACAACGTCTGTTAAGAGCACATGATGTTTTTCGGTTGTAACTAACATTTGTGGACTACTATAGTATGATTATAAATATTCCAAGGATATGAAATCCAGAGAAAACCTAGAAATAACAGAACATACTCGAGAATACCAATATTTATCATGGTTTCTAATTTGTATCCATAATTTTGTATTATATTGTCGCAACTCAGATGGTTTTGGTAGATTATTTGGCAAACGGCGTGTCCACCACATGTCGCAACTCAGATGTTGCCCTCCTATGGATCGCAACTTGGCTACTCGCTTGACTTGATGAGAGGATTTTGATCATTTCACCACCCAACCATATTCATCCCCAAATGAAGAGTCAAGATAGTTTTCGTATAAAATTAATATTTATTGATTTAATGGGAAAGTCGTAAATAAATGCTTGCCACATGACAAAGTAGCAGAGACAAACCATTGTAAATTACTAAAGGGAACACAACACCAAACAACAATTCAGATAGAACATGGAAAAACAGTACTTACATGATGAGGTTGACCAGCAGGATCAAAGTCGGGAAGACGGTACACATTTTGGCAGTAACTCGTGAATAAGTAACTCAATTACGGAATAAAGTAAAGTGTTATCGAAATGCATTATAATTAGTAAAGAATAATCAATATTAGTGAATGATCAGTAATTGAGAAATGGATGATCAATAATAATCAAAAATCAGTAATGATAATGAATTCAGTAATGAATGGCTTATCGATTCGGAATCTATTTATATTTGGAATCGATGCTAACAATGCAATTTTCCGCAATGGCAATGCTCGATACCGGGCGTATAGCTTGGCCCGCATCGCAAGCTAAGCGGTTTCATGCAAATTTTACCGGAACTAGAGTCTATGAACTCCGCTTTGACCTGATCGAAACGCTGTACAAGATGTTTTAATTTAGAAAAGTTGATTTATGAATGAAGATCTAGAAATGAACGAAAGTTATTTCATATAGATATTTGTACTTCTTGACAATATACATTACAAATTCATAATGCATGACCATAGTATTCTGGAATGAATGAAGCTTGAAAGAACTCCTTAACAGAAAACGGAGCTTAATAATAATTAAAAGTGACTCTTTCTGAATTATCCTGCATAGAGCCTGTGTGACTAAAGAGCTGTCCCCAAAAAATAGTCTCCGGTTTCCACTTGAGCAAGGAACTGAAGTATTTAAAACTTTCGTTATTGGGATTCTATCGTTGAAACATCGAATTCTCTGACCAGTTAAAGAAGTTCAGACTTTCTCAAACAAAAAAGTCATGAGGAAATCGAGACGGAATCGATGAAAAATAGAGATATGCATTGAAAAATGTATTGTTGTCTCTATCTACTCGGGAAGGTGGCATGATAATTTCTCTGAATTTTTTGGATTTCTTTCAATCATGTCTGTGAATGAAAATATCAATATCCTTTCAATAAACCTGATGTCGTGAAGAAAGATCAGATAATTTGTTCCAAAAGTTCACTGCCATTGGAATTTCATCATGAGTAACCTGAGAAAGAAACTAATCGATAGTCAGTGACATCCCGTTTAAAGAAGAAGAGAAACAAAGTATATTGGGAAGATATATATTTCATTCATCTCTGAACTTTTCAGCAAAGAATTTCTGGATGGATCTTCCTGATTTCTATCATTGACACTTCTAATAGCAAATGTGGGAGTTACAAGATCTAAAGATGAGAAACCTGAAAGGCTTGACATATGCCCTAAAATATAGTCCGCTATCATCATTTAAGCAATTGGTTTGTCTGATAATGAACATACTTCAGTTAAGATCATTCCTAATCAACGAATAGGGCTAGAGGTTCCGTGATAACTGCTCAACACTTGTCTTGCCGAGCTTATCAGGTTTGTTTACATTCTGCTATTTTCATTTTCATCGTTCTTTTTCTCTCATTCAATCATATCTTCAAGTCAATGTATTATCACTTTCAATATATATTACCACTGTCAATGTATTACCAATTGCAATGTATCACAACTTTCAATGTATTACTACTCTCAATGTAGCTGCGTCTTCGCCATGTGCCTTGAATAAATCATCATATTGTACCATCTCTGTCAAATAGGCTTGAGCTCTACCCTTGCAGTAAGAATTGGAATTTGTTTCATATACAATAAATTATCAATCTCTACGAGCTGTTTTTTATAATTGATCTTGAATTCAAATTTAGAGATGAGTTCTATGTTTCATATACAGGCTGATTCACGGTGGAAGGCACATTAGACGTTACTGGGATTATTTTGATAATTTGGTTTCTAAGATAATGAATTGTGCTCTATCGATCTGGGATATTCTAATCGCTGCGACGTTGCCGCTTATATTGGAAAGTGGCAACAACTTTGATTTTTTGAATGGTACACCCTGTATATTATTCCATTCTCAGATTCTTCCTAGAGAGCTGATTTCATTGACCTATAACACTTGGGGTCTAGCTGTCACAATTACAGAGATATAGGGTGTGAAAAATCGAGATTTTTCAACTCTGAGATTTTTTTGTGTCGAAACTATTCATAATTGGTCAGAATGGTTTCCTTGTCCCCATCTCATTTCATCATTCGCTCTCGATTGATATTTGATTGAAATAAGTACAGGGTGGTTCAGAATTAAGATTTCCAACCACCCTGTATCTATATCTAAACTACAAACTCTCCTGAACATCTTCTTCATAGATCACGATTATAACCAGCTACTAATTAATTCGATGAGGAACTTTCAGTACACAAATCCCAAATTTTAGTAGGTAAAAAGTTTTTGACGCTGGCTGCGTCTGAAAATTCGATTACTTATAACGGTTCCTTCCTAATAGCTGACAAAGCAAATTGTATCAGTTATTTTGTATACTTATTTGCAAGGAAGATGTGGCAGTGCATCAGAACAGATCGGAACAGAGTGCAATCACTGTCATGCTAAGTTGGAAACGAAATTATCAATTAGGAATATTGAAAGCATTTCCTCCAATGACGAAAAAAATAATTGCTTATGATTTTATAACAGACGTATGAACCATCCAAATAGTGACGGAGTATATAAGGTGGATAGCTCAACACAGGTTAAAAAATCCCTCTGGTTTGAAAGCTGCAAATCAAATCCTTCCGAAAAATTTTCAATTCGGAAAAATTCCATTCCGAGTATATTCAATTATACAGGGTGTTTCCATGATGTTTGTGAGGAAATTGAATATGGGAAATTAAACTTCTTCACGATCGTAGGAAGATGTTGTTGTTGTATATGGAGAATTCTATACAATATCGTGAAATTATTCGAATATCAGCTATGTTAATGCTGATTCATTGGGTGCATCTATCATTTGTATTCAACTCAAATGATTGAAATTAATCACAATTTGAGATTATTCGTTATAAAAGGTCTCTTGAGAGAATAATTCATATAGTGAAGCAGAATGTTATTGATCTCGGAACTTCTCCCATTCTCATCATGTTTGTTTTCGGAAGTCTTGCCAACAGCTATTGCGAAAACGGTTTTATTCGCTGAACACATTTTATTCCGCCGTTTTCTTTTTATCTGCAGATCTTGTTTGATTTGACGAAATACGAGATTCAGTTTTTTCCGTAAAGAAGCGTATTCGAAGCTTCAGGTCTAACTTCTTTTCTGTGGCTCATCCTTTGCCTTATAAATTAAAACCCTTATTTCTTTGAAATCTCTGAATTACTGTTCGAATTGCTCCACCGAATTGAAACACATTCTAATTTCGTCAATTTCGAGAGTTATAACTCATTATGTTATGAGAGAACGAACAAGACACAGACAAGACACAAGACAAGACACGAAAGTGGAATTGTGTTCAAGTATTTTGCCACCTCAATTTCTTTTTGGAATATAAATGGCTCTTTGAAGTATATTTTTTTTCTCTCTGTGAAAGATTCGTCGTCAGCTACATATCTTTTATTGAAGAGGAATATCCTCAGACATACTATGAATGTAGAAAAATAGATATACATATTTATAAATAGATACATTGAGAATTCGGATTCCCTATGTGATGAAAACAATAATTATTTCTCGGTTTTTTCAACAAAAAACATCTACTGACCAAATGCCACGACGAACATTGAATTATATCTATTGAGCACACAGGAAACAAATTTCAAAACAAAATCTTCTGAAGTTGAGAATTTGTATTTTACTTCAGATAAATAGTTATTTATTATACAAGGGAAAAAAGTAGTAGATTTTAGCTCCAGGTTGTGTTGTCTCCCGACGCGTAGCGGAGGGAGACAAAAAACCGTGAGCTAAAATCTAATATTTTTCCCGTGTATAATACACTATTTTTTTCTGTGACAGAAGGAAGCACGAATCAATATTGAGAAGATATTACATTATTTCGAAATCTGAAAATTAGCGACGTGAAATTTCAAGTTTTTAACAGTAGGGACACCTGCGTTTTATAGACATCTTTATCATTCTTTTGAAGTAATCAAATATCTGATGTCACTTCTGTCAGTTCGATTCTGTGATTTGATTTTAAAAAATTGCGAATTCAGTAGTTGTTTAGTAATATACGAAACCGGGAAGTCGAATGGAAGATAAAAGGACTTGCAGTTCTTTCTTGGAGACGGTATTATTGACTCATTTTTCGGAACTATAGCACAACAAAAGCCATTAACAGAGTATATATATGTGATATATATCCGGGAAAGAAGTACTCACTTTTTTCCCACGGGAAAAAAGTAATTTATGAAAAGTGACATTTTATAACCTGCCAACAGAGATGAAATGCCAAACTTTTTTCCCGTCACAGAAAAAAACATATTATAGTATGCACATATATAATATCATTCTAAATATTCAACAGGAAACAACAACTTTCCTGGCTATTTGCTCCGATGGATATTGAATTATATGAGTTGAACATCCAAATGAAATGAAAATAAAAATCCGCTGGAATTGAGAATTGACATTCTCCTTTAAATCGAATGAATGATAATGATATGAAATTATAATTTACCAATACATTCAAAATTCATATGAAAATTAAAATGTATAGGAGAAGTATACTTGTATAAACTATGATCTTCAGGAGCATGAAACTTCTAAAAAGTTATTTATATCGCAGTGATATACGAATACTAACTCCCACAAATAGTTCATATGACATTATTCGACGAATAAAAACTAGTACATTTGAATTTTCCATTCATCTGAAATCCTGCGATCTCTAATGAGGGCGCAGGTTAGCTATAACTACCCAGAAACGAAAGCAATGCCTTTGCTCAGAACAGAAATTGTATGCTCATGTGCAGCATTGCCATTGTATCAAGGAAAAATCATTTCTGCAAAGATGAGTTGGACTCTTCTTCGATCACTTCACTTCACTGACTTCACAAGGAAATTTTCTTTCAATTTCAGGTAATTATTTCATTGAACCCAAGTATATACCGATCTGTGTAGCAGAATTAGTCAATACATGAAAATTTTGTCGTTATGAATACGCAACTGAGATACTTTCATCATTTCTGCGAGAAGTACAAGCACGTTTGCCAGTACAGGCCAGAGAGAAGAGTGTGGAATCGACGATATATTTATTCAAGATAGCGAAATTTGAGTCAACCAACATCAAGAACAGCATCAAACCTTTCGCATCCGATAGTTGGGTGATCTGTATATGATGATGAAGACGAATGATGCATGATTCCATTCATTATTCTACCACGATTGAGCATTTAGAAAAAAAAAACGTTTGCAGTTAGTTTTCGTTGATAAGAATGCGAACACAGATTTCGAGATAATCTAACTCAAAATTCTCCGTGGTAGTTGCCAAGAAAGTCGTTGATTTCTGATGCTCTTCGTTTATCGAATTATTGAACAATTTGTGGAAATGATGTTATTATTTCTTGTTAACTGTTTCTAGATAAACATGATTGTGTATTGCATTACTTGGATCGCATATTTCATGGATATACATGAACAACTACTGGCGAGAAGAAATTCTTCTGGGAAATGAAATGAGGATTGAACTAAGAAGAGAAAAGCAACCTCAATAGGTGAAGAAAACAACTACTTGCACGCAAGAATGACATACCTATATCATGATTCATTTTCAAATTAACAATATGTGATAATGATAAAAATTAGATAGGTTGAGGTGAAAATGAAGCTAAACTATCAGCATTATGAATATAGGGATTAGTCAATAGGGTCGCAATAAGTTAACTTGGTCTGTCGCAGTTGAAATTATTACCTGTCGAATACAAACATAAGAATATATATTCCTGGAATAGAAAAAGGATTTTATTGGGTAGCTTCGCACACACGGAGAATATTTGAGGTAAGGTGAGGCAATTATCCAGTCGAATGTAGTTACTTCAATTATTGTTTTCAAATGACAAAATCAACAATCAAGTACAGAACTCATAGGTGTGTATTGCAGAGAAAGTTGAGGCAATGGGAATCAAGTCTAAAATGGCTGCTGGAAAGAAGCAGACATAATAGTTTCATTAAGTAAGGATTCTGATGAGCTATTTTCCAAATACGTGGACTACTGCCGCAGGACAGTTCAAGGGTATAGTATTAGCTCAGTTTTGATCAGGATTGTAAACATATTCACATTCCAGAGAGGTGAAATGACAAAATGATAAATTTTATCATTCTTCATAGCAAAGGTTCATTGCAAAATTACATTAGGCATGTTATATTATCAATGAATTGAATTCTCATTCTTCAAATACGGCATATTTCGTTTCAGGATTAACACAATTTCAACTGAATAACCAATTCGGACATGGTGAAATGGGCAGCGTGTCAAGAATTTTTCATTATGATCGTATCACACTTGAGTGAATCCTTCTTTCCCGCAATATTCGTGAGAGTTTTCATCGCCCTGAACCATTTCCACGCCTGGAGAAAAAAAACACGCCTATCGAATCACTTTCCGTGAAATCCTTCATCCTTCACATACAAAGTACGGATTTTTCCATTCAGAAAAAGGTGATGCATTCTTCAATAAGACATTTAGTCTTGCGAAAACTGACATTTATTGGGAACCAAGATATATGCATGAATAAAAATGTACATATATGACTCAACACCAACCAACTGCGTATTGCTTTTCAGATGATGACAGAGCATATGGCTCTTTTTTCTCATTCTGTTGATGATGAAAATATATCTATAGCTCATTATTTTCACAAAAATGATCGCGCATCACCTCTTATTCGAACAAGCTTCCTATTCAAGGGTCATATCTCTTCCTAGTAATATGAAATTATAAATTTTCATGCCATTAGTTAATCTTTGATTCATTTATTCAATACTCCGAAATCTTGTTGAAATTTTTGAATCAATCTCAGTTCAATACCTTCAACTCACTCTCATATCCTCCCTAGGTAAGCACGATGTCCCTGGAACATGATAAGGATTTCTCTTCGTGCGCTCCATGAGATCAAAAGATAACTTATTCATCATGTCACGTTCACTTTGTGACCACCGTTGCAACTACTATTCTAGTTCGAGATTCAATTTCATAATATCAACAGATTGAGTGATGTCAGATTTTGCATTTGTCGATGCTATGTGTTTAATTGAGTTACTTCTGGTTACAGATTTTCGATCTCTGAATGAAACATCATCAATATTTTTCATTCAAGTCTCCATTTCTTCTTTCTGAATGACCTCAGAAGCATATTTAGGAGCCTCACAACACTCAGAGAAATAGTCGGTAGTGAATACCAAACGTTAGAATTTACTACCAACAACTTTTTTTAGTGAAGCTTGTATTATCTTTGCACAGGATCATCTTCAAGGGGAAAATATTAGTCGATTTATTGTATGAGTACCTATTTCACTCGAGGAAACTACTGTGTTATCAAAAAATCGTGTTTTCAGAAATATTGTGGAATTTATTTGTGAAGATTTTGAACAAGTAACGTCCAAGTCAGTTAATGAATGAATCGAAAACAGACTTGTTGCCTTGAGGAAAGATGACGATACAGGATGAAGAAAGAATGAAGGATTCCTTCGAAGAGTTTAACAAGATGCAAAACAAATTATGAGTATGCAGAATGATATACATTTTGAGTTAACTCAAATACCTACTCAACAGTCGTGTGACAAATTCTCTCAGTGGTTAAATAAAGGTGCAATGTACGAATAATCATCATGATGAGTAGGAAAATCTCTGTTTACTGTTAATAGTTCAATAATGTCTCTGTGCACAAGTGAATTTCATAGAGGATACCTGTGGAAATGAATAATTGAGTATCTGAATATTTCACCAGCTTCACCTACAACTCCGGGAGATTCATAAAAATTCATAAATGAATGCAAAATTGGAATAACTATAGGTGAAGATTCATACATGATCTGATATAATCAAAGGGATTTAAGCCTAATTCAAATAAGCCCTCAGACGTTTCTAAGAATAATACACCATTAGAGATTCGGGTGTTATACAATTGTTTATATCATCAAACCGAATAAACTCATTTTGGATGTTTCATTTTATATTCGACAATTTATTTTTATGTGGATAGGAATTTCGAATTTCAATTCAATATATATCTGAGGTTCTCCTACTCTCTTTTTTGTTCTCTCGAGCATTTTTTGTTGTTGAATTTACTCTTCATTTCCATATTTTGTTAGTTGGCAACACTTATTGATGAGAGTAATCCGAACAAACGCTGAATTCCTTCATGATTCAGGAAAATAAATTAAAAGTTGGCCAACTCTGCAATTCCTTGAATTATTCTTGGATCCTGAAATCAACTACGCTTATGTTCAAATTGAACTGATGCTGAATTAGGTCGTGCATGAATCCACCTTTCACATTATATTATTGTTGCACTTCTCTTAAGTGGAGGGTGAAGGGTTTCCCAATAGGAACGCTCGATCTTAAAAGTGTAATAAAATGAAAAAGTTCCAATAAAACTGATATCAGAATTCAATATATATTTCAAAACCTATATAATGACATTGTGTTTCAAAAATTATGTCACTCAAATGTCCGCCGCGGCTTTGACTAGTGCATGAGACGAAAATCTGCGAGTCTTATTTCTGATGACCTCATTACACAGATGCGGTTCAATTGCAGCAATTTCGCGTGTGATATTGGCTTCGAGGACGTCAACGTCAACGTCAACAGTCCGTGACTTATCGGCATAGACACAAGATTTAAAGTAATCTCCAGAGAAAAACTTCCAGCGAAGTTGAATTGCATGATCAGGGCGTTTGCCGAACAGAACATTGGTTTTGGTAATGAATTTTGACGATTTCGACACTTTGTTCAATAATTGTTTACCGCTCCATATCAGATGTCTAGATTAACTGAATAGTCTTGACAGAGATAACACATGTGTGACTTCCGAAGTTGCAATGCGCTGTTGCCAAAGATCGCGTGTTCTTATAGGGAAACCCATTACTTGCGACGGAATGGTGTCTTATAAATCCATTGAAATAATACTCCTTTTTCCAAACCACCATCTGCGTGGATTTTTCCCTCCACAGGATGTGATACATCTCCCAATAAACCATCCACCTCCCGACGTGCGAGAAAAGAGCCTCTATTGAAAACCGCGATGTATGGGGGAATAGCGAGCTAGCGATAACCTATTTATTCATCAGACATACGTCTTGGAACGACGAAACTTCAAATTACTTTTCGAGGATTTGCATTTATTTATGTTGGGGATCTAGCAAAATCAGGTGACAGTCTCATTATACGGAGAAAGTCGGATTTCCATCCTTTGATACGAGTTTGAGGGTAGAGATGATCTAAGGCATATGATTGAAATGGTTATCACGTTCTTCCGAAGGTGAAAAAGTGTTCCTTGGGAGTACGGAATGCAAAGCAGATACCTATACTACGATTTACTATGTACCAGAAGGACCGTAGTTCATCAACTCGATAACCTAATAACCTAATTTGACCATAATAATTGTCTTATGAAGTGATTTGAACTATTTCAGATCCTCTTCAGATCACTCCAATTCATGTTCGAGTCACTTCCACTGCATTCATGCAAGATTTATGTTGAACTTCTATTCAATCTGACGATTGATCGATCATTGCGTATTTTCATCAATCCAGTGATTTACTACGAGGTAATTAATTTGACAATACAAGATAAGTTTTGTAACTCCAAGTGTACATAGACTGTGAGAGTTTCAGTATACATCGACTGTCTTCTACTTCTTCAATCTTTGCTTTGATTTGAGGCAATGCATTTGTACATATAAGTTTGTTTAAATTCATCATATGCTGTTCGTTTGTGTCATTGGGTACAAGCTCATTATCGTCTATTGTTATCGATATTTATGATATACTCATATGTATTTTGTGTCGAATCCATAACCTGATAAATTTTTGAAGGTGGTTTTCAGTCACTGAATATAAAAATCTCTTGACTAAGCTACAGTATAGTAGCTTTCCTGATATTCTCGTACGCGACAATCTCAATCTATACTGAATTAGAACATAATGAACTCAATGGTAACCTCTGCTATTCTCCTAGCTATCCATTCGAAGGTAATTCTATTGATGGATATAATAATGATGATAATCAATTTCGTCATAGTCCTCTCAAAGTCATTTTGAAAGCCTTCAATTTTCGCCGTGTTCATTCGGTCCGTTTGACAATATACGAATGTTCTTTATTAAGGTAGCTTCATTGTGGTCCAATAAAGTCGGTCATACCAGTTGGCATTGGAAAAACATTCTGGAAAAATGATGTGGCATTATTGAAACAAATAAGAGGAACTCAAGTTATTGTAAGACTTGAGCCTGTTTTATAGTCAATGTGGACCTTTCCACGTAATTTTCACATCAAGAGAGGATAAACTATCGAAGGAAGTGGTCAAGTAACACAAAGAAGAAGAAATATTTTACTTGTGGGTTCTACACAAGGATTGCCTACTCAACAGGATGCAATTTCATTTCATTAGATTTCCGACGATGGGTCTTGAAACTGATCCAATATTTTCTGGCAGATAGATGGAGATTCTCCAGATCGAAGTCGAATTATTCCAGAAACATATTTGAACCTTCAAGATGTAGGAATATAGTGCCAGTGGAAGATATACTGTATACTAACAGGGAAAAATATTCTTTTTTGGCAACAGAAATTAATGCAAAAGTCTGTATCCAACACTCTAAATTGTTTTCCTACAAGTGTAGCAGTCTTACCAATATTTTTCTGAAGAATCTTCATAGACTGTGGACTAACTACTTTCATTTCAATGAAATACAACAAATATTCTCGAAAATTCAAATCCAAATTTGAGGTTGGGTATTCTTGTCAATCACTATAACTTCCACGGCGAAAGGAGTACGTATCGGTAAATTATTTTATCCAAATCGTTCCTATTTCCTATGCGAATGAAAATACTTAATATCAGAGGCTCCTATGAACAGCGACAACTTCTTTCAATTAAAAGTTTCGATAAGTCTTCAAGGAGTTTAGTGAACATTACTCCAGCTAGGTATTTCAGTCCTGTAAGAAAAACATCCCACGGGATCTCTGTGAGAATCTCAACTGGGCATATTGCATCTTGACGATTAAACTTTGATGGTGTTTCTAGTAGTTATTTATGTATCAAGGGAATAATTATAAGAACCTTAATTACCGATGGAAAACTTTGCCTGAGGTAATTAAGGGTCATTAATTACCGTGGTACAGAGATTTTATTTCTCGAAGATTTCCCTGAAATTTTGTTCATTTTCGGAACGAAATATAATATGAATCAATTTATAACCTTCCATATTTGAATCACTTATCGTTGATAGTAGGAGTTTTGTTGATGCTAGGTTGTTGCTAAATGTTTCTTTTTTTATGAGCCGACCTCTGTTATCAAGCTCTGATGTTTGCTTCAAAAACGGTAGAGGGAATCATAAAATCAGAGGAATAATATATACAGGGTGTTTCACAGATAAAGGGAAATATTTCGATGGTAGATAGGGGTCACCAAGGTGGTTCTGAAAATACCATATTTGATAGGTCTCAGAGTTTTCATAACGGAGATACAGGGCGATTTATCGATTTAGAATAATTATTCATTCGTCTATGAGTATTGAACTACCCAGTATATTTCTCTAAAATTTGGTATGGAGCTTAAACTTGGGACTTCGAATTCATTCACCTATCGGGCGAAGAGAAAATCCAGGTTCGGCTTCAGGAAAAATTCACATTTACTCGAAATATTAAAATAACACACTGTATGTAATAATTGACAAAGTTCATCAAAGGAATCGTAGAAAGGAGGAAAAAGTGAACTGGATTTGATGCTTTTTGTTTTCCCGCCACCAATTCTCATCGTAACAATCATAAACAGAATGCTGAAAATATGTCAATTTGAAGAGTATTGAAATTATGAAATCAGTGTCAATTATGATTATTCGATATATTTTAGTCAGAAAATCGCTCGAAAGAACTTACTCAGTCTCACAGTTTTTATAACGGAGATACAGGGTGAATTATCGGTTTTGAATAATTATTCACTCGTCCATAAGTATAAAACTACCCAGTAACATTTTCTCAAATGGATTCATTAACCTATCAGGCGGAAATATAATTCGATAATTTACCCTGTATCTCTGTTATAAAGACTATGAGACTTTTCTTGAAGCTGAACCTGTATTTCCATTCTGCCTGATAGGTCAATGAATCCATCGTCCCAAGTAAGCTCAATACCAAATTTGAGAAAATATTACTGCGATGGGTAGTTTAATATACTTATGGACGAGTGATAATTCACCCTGTATCTCTGTTATGGAGACTGTGAGACTAAGTAAGTTCTTTCGAACGATCATTCAACAAGAATATATCAAATAATCATAATTGAAAGTGGTTTCATAATTTTAATACTCTTGAAATTGACATACTTTTAGCTTCCTGTTTATGATTAATACGATGAGAATTGGTGGCGGGAAAATTAAAAGCATCAAATCCAGTTCAGTTTTTCCTTCTCTTTACGATTCCCTTGATGAACTTTGTGAATTATTACATACAGTGTGTTATTTTAATATTTTGAATAAATGTAAATTTTCCTGAAGCCGAACCTGGATTTTCACTTCGCCCGAAAGGTGAATGCATTCAACGTCCCAAGTTCAAGCTCCATACCAAATTTTAGAAAAATATACTGGGTAGTTCAATACTTATAGACGAATGAATAATTATTCGAAATCGATAAATCGCCCTGTATCTTCTGAGACCTATCAAATATGGTATTTTCAGAACCACCTTGCTGACCCCTATCTACCATCGAAATATTTCCCTTTACCTGTGAAACACCCTATATACATTTATGTATCAAGGGCGTGAAATATGCTTTCATGAACACGCCAAGGTCCATACAACCAAGTTACGCCCGAAATACATACAACATTTCTTATGCACGACCGATTCAGCTTATTTTTCATTGTTAATACCTCTTCATCTCTCAAGAACGATAAAGACATACATCATGAATGCACTGAGAATATGATGTAAGATTGAATGCGAGTTGGGAACGTGGGTTTCTCATATTCGCTGATAGATACCTTGAAAGATTGAGAATTTCTTGAAAAATTTCAAAATGCGTTCCGAATCTTATTATGAAGTTGAACTAGACTTCCAGGAATGTGTTTTTCTTCATTCGAGACCTGAGAACTTCCGTTGATGTTGCACGAATTCAATAATAGCTGAATAGAAGCATCCGTGCTAAAACATCTTGATCTCGACTTGACATATTTGTCACGAGTGTCACGTTTGGTGTTTTCGGCATATTCATGATTTTATTCAAATTTCAAATAGAAATATCATAAATTATTGACTTAGTGCATCGTGCATTCATCATGGACTGACTTTTGCTGCAATATGTGAGGATTATTTGAAAATTCGAACATTCGTTCCATTTTATGTACCAGAGGAAGTAAGTGAATAAACTATAATTATTAAAGTTTCTTGAGTTAGGGCTTCGTGTCGTTCATGAATTCACAATTGAAAGTCGAAAATATAACGCACCGATTCCATTTACAAAAAAAATTGTGAAAATGAAGATGTGAACTCGAATGAATGTGTCATGATGCCTGTAAAATTGGTTTGAAACTTCTCCCACGTCTCAGTATTTTTACAAAGCAGGCGATATCAAGAGATTTTGAAATTTCTTTCGATAGGAAGTGATAACACCAATCTACTGAGAAATATTATTGTTGGAATCAACGTTACCATGGTAGTCCAGTTGATTTTTCGAAATAGGATAGACTGAACATAAAACATTAATGTCCTAAAGTTATAACGAGTTACCTTTACCCTGGGCCAAGAAGTGGTCCGCGGGCGGTGATGTGAAGTGAAATTAATCATTTAAGGGGGTGCTGAAGTTGAACTTTAGCTCCAAGGAACTGGAAAGGATGTACTAGAGGTCATCAAGAATATACAACATTGTTAAGGTTAGTGATTTGGGTTGGGACGCATACCTGATTATTTGTTTTCGATTTCGGCAGATTTGTCATTTCATACCCATGCTGGAGATATGGATTCACCTTATTATATTTGGGTATTCTTGTTTTGATCGGGAAAGCCTTCAAGATTGACATACTTGCTTTACCGGTATTTCATTTGTTATTAATATATTTATATATATTTGTTGCATTGCATACATATGGCACGGCATTGGTGGTTACTTCACATATTTATTTGAGCTAATTATTTCCGTTGCAGAAAAAATGGCATGTGTCAATTGGATCAAAACTGACTTTGTTTGACTCACGAATTTTGCTTTCGCTCGACTTTGCTAAACGCTTCACCTCGCAAATGCATGCTTGTCAAACACAGCAGTGTCAATTTTAATAAAACAATCTATTATCAGTAACTGGTATAGTTGGTAGTATATACTGACAGTTCATAAATAAAGTTATAGTTTGTATTATTTTTTGTTGATAATACTTAGTAGTGACAAAAGACAATTGCTGAGAAATCTGTTTCCAGTGACTTATTCAACGAAACGCACCATCACCATTATCAATTCTAATGGAATGATATTGTTCTGCCCCATGAGGTATTCAATTATGGGATGAGCAATAATTATTATCGACTGTAATACTCGATAATTATTGCTGTGCATGATCATTTGTTTTGCAGCATAATTGAGATTAAACTTTGTAATTAGTTTCGGAGTGGTCCGCCTAAATTCATCCTTGGGTAATAATTATCATTTCTCGAATGAATTGGTTTCGAGTATGCAATTATATACCTAGATGGATTATATTGAAACTCTCAGATGTATGTAAAGGGTGTCCCATATTATATACGAAGCATCAAATCAGTAGGTGGTCTATTGCTTCAAAAGGATTGAAAGGGACTTGTACACATTTTTTCACTAGCGTGCAAAAGAACCGACATTTTTTTTCCACACAAGTGCGGAAAAGTAGATTTTTCCACACTGAAATGAATGCGGAGAAGTTAATTTTTCCGCACGCTAGTAGGAATGAAAAAATAATTTCAACATGAAAACATTTTCGTAGATAGATACAGTACCAACAGTTTTCGACTGTTGGCGTGGAAATATATGGTGAAAGCTTTACGAAAAATCAAATATGCTGAGAAAAAACTGACGATATAAAATTTCCATTTCAACCTCAAATTTTCAGTTGCCATCAAGTCTATAATTTTGATTTGAATATTGTGATACTCTCTGAATGCAGTATATGCTTTGACTAGTCAATGAAGAACTGAGAAAAAACTGACAATACAATATTTTCATTTCCACTTCAAGTTTTCAGTTACCATCAAATTCATGGTTTTGAATTGCATATTGTGATACTCCCCGAAAGCAGTATATGCTTGAGGCAAGTCAATGAAGTGAGGGATCTACTGATATTATCGAAATATGTGTGTTTTGTGAATCTCATCGTTGTATATGAATTCACTATAGGTACATTCCCTACATCCGTTATGAATATTGCCATTATCTTTCCTCAATTCATGGCATTTTTTCTTCACGTCTCAATAATTGAGTATTATTTCAATATAGATACCTGTACTAAGGTCAAATCTGATGTTTTGCCAAAAAATTTCACTGCATTTAGAACTGCACTATTAGGAAACTGCACTATCAGGAACCCTTAAATAGAACTTTTATAAAATAACCAGCCGCAGGCTGCGTTTATGTAGATATCCTTGGGATGTCACAAAAATACCTTCTCCTTAGTTTTTTCATAGCCTTTCTATAGACACAACGAATCATTTTCAAAGAGCCTTGCCGCACATTGAATCGCTGTATATAAACCATCTTTGAGGCACTTTTCCGAAACCTTTTGTTGAAATAAACTTCTGCATTTGAATAAAATCAACTCCATAATCCGTTTCTAAGTAGTGCTTGCTACAAACAGATATATGTTTGGGGATAGGTTTCCCATTTTTTTTAAATATTTTGCCACACTGCATAATTTTAGGGCAGGGAAGCTGTGTATGGATACATTTGAACATTTATATTGATCACACTGAGACACCAAACAACAAATCTTGCATTTGCTGATGGTCATTATGCGAATGCGAATGCGAACAAGAACAGCGAAATCGGAATCGAATCGGAATCCATCGTATTGTGACGTAATCATGAGACGTTGTGGTGGGGCAAACAAAGAAATAGCACAAAAGAACAAGAAAAATACTCCCAATATTCTTCAAAGACCTCTTAGGGGATACTGTGAGCTTCGCTTCCAATGAAAGTCAGTAGGTATACGACACTTTCTCAGCCTCTCAGTGACTTCATTGAATGCAAATAATTGCTCCAATCTTTCCAAATATGCACATATATCTTGATCCCTGCTGTGAGGTTCAATTGACCCTCTGAATGTCATGTTTTCTACTGTAATGTTTCTTCCTGTATTGGTAGCCTTCTTTATAGACTTTTTGCCGCCACTGACTTGACTTCGAATCTTATGACTCAAAGGCTTTTGGGGCTCGACTTCAAAACACATGCATCGGACTGCTTAGAGTTGACTTCATTGTCACTGATTTTCACAGAACACAGAATCATGGAATCCTAATTTAACAACAATTATGAAGTTAACAAATACAAATGACAGTGGCTGATATTGCGTCCATATGATGCCTAACTCCATATATACTACAATATCCAACACCTTCGAAGACCTCTTTAGAAAATGCATATCACGTCTCAAAAAAAAACATCTTCATGCCAACATTTTCGAAACATCCCAAAACATCCCGTGGCTGTTTATGCTTGCTGGAAATTTTACTTGCTAGATGAACCTACTACCAAGTATGCAGTCATCCAGAAGAAGTTTGAATTAATAGAACACGACCCTGGAAGAGCAATCTTGTTGAATGTCGCCTCCTCCTCTTGATTCTCTTGTGCATTATGTTCATAAATGAAAAATAAAGACACATTATCATTGGTATTATTATTATTATGTATACGCCCCTGATGTTCAGGTCAATACCATTTTCCGTGTGGCTAGCAACGATCCCGAAAGAATGAGAGGAAGTACGGCCCATTTCCCAAATGCCCCACTTATTGCGGGCCCGGTGATATTTCGTTCAACTGGATGTTTCCGACTTATTTTTCGGTTTGTTTGTGGCGAGCACTGAGGTTGTGTCGGATTCATCACCTTGTCCTAGTTCTGAAAACTACACCGAGGAAGAAACATCACGAATAAAAGAAATATAAAATACAATGTTAGAGTCGGTCGATACTACACATATATTTTATGATAACAGAAGTAGTCTAGCGTGTCTGCACAAATACACGGAGGAATAAAAATAAGGTGAAATTTAATTCGAAAATCATTCAATATCCAATTAAACAATAGTTCCTAGATGTCCCTTTCCCTACACAAATTCAACATCTTGAACAATTACAAAAACGTCAAATTAGGGAGACTAACAAATCGTTAGATTATTTGACGATTATCCAGAGGCTGTGCTTGAATTTCGAATTTTGAAGAATATGTTCATGGTTGCCAAACGATCGTTTTCTTCATATTTGCGATCTGCTCACAAGGCAATAATTGCATCTCTTTGGAAACGTCAATTCTGATTGTTGGGATTCTGAATGCTCTACTTATACAAATCGGTTGTGGAAAAACACCATCGTGGTCACTTTGGAGACCTGCAGAACATCTCGAAGACTCTTTCTTTCAACGAACAGCAAGGCTCTTCAACACATTGCAAAGGGAGGTGTTTCCCGAGGCATATCACTTCCAGAAGTTTGAGAAGAAAGCCAATTCCTACCTTATTTCCCTTGGTTCTCATGATGTTCTCTGAACATTACAGGATATCCCTTTCCGTGGGAACGAGAACATGAAAAAAAGCAACACATCTTCAATATTATCAGTGAATAATTAGTGATACAGTGGAATATTTCTATGTGCGTTGAATGTATAGGAGTAGGAGTGAAAGGAATCATCAAGGAGCAGTGGCCCCTAACTTCAAAGACCTTGAACATTCCAATTATATCCCCATTTTTGGTAATTTTGCACTTATCATGCGATGGGTTTTTTTTCGAAAATTTTTTTTGGTACTTACGTATTTTTGTCTGAAAAACACGAATTTGATAATGAAAATGTGAACAAACCATTATTTATTGAGATATTTCACTTTAAAGTTACAAATTTCACCTTCTTTTCCGCCTGTCTTTGAGGCGCATTTAGAACAATTTGCCCTTCTTTTTCCATCATTGAACAATTTATATATATCACACAATGTTGGACACATTTTTTTTAGTATATGAGTCAACTAGAAATATGATTTTCTTGTGATTTATCCATGTTTAGTGAAAAGAAGGAAGAAAATCATTTGAAATAATGGCGTGTGTGATGACATTCCAAAGCAATCTATTGACATTTGACATCTCCCATTTGGATTACCCATCGATTAAATGGCGGTCATTTGGTATGCTTGCTCACTAAATAGGAAAAACTCGCCATAAAAATCATATTTCCTGTTGAATTTTCTAGTTTAAAATGTG